>CM057456.1:131405000-132005000 GCA_016271365.2 Neoceratodus forsteri | reverse complement strand
AACTGACTGCACTTTAATTACCAGTGTCATCTCTTGCCCCACTTTTGTGAATTGGTACCACATGTGCAGCCCCCAAGCCCTATGGGTACATTCCCTGACTCCACAGAGGAGTTAAACAAGTCTACCAGGGGCCCACCAGTTCCATCAGAATCCTTGGATGCACACCATCTGGCCCTAGGAATTTGCTCACCTTCAGACATTTTAGGCCTTTATGCACCTTATCTTCTTAGATCACACCATCGGTGTCTCCCCCTTTCCAATTTTCCACCCCCTCCTCCTTTGTGGCACTGTACCATACTTCTCACTAGTGAAAACTGAGCAGAAATATTTGTTTAGTGCATAAATATCTGTTCAGTGCTTCCACTTTCTTCTTGCTACCCTTTGCCCATCCTCCTTCCTTTTTCCACCTAACTATTGTGCCTCTTACATCCCTCATCTCTCTTATGTATTAGAAGAAGACCTTCTCCCCCATTTTCACTTCTTCTTCTAGCTGTAATTCTCTATTGGCTTTTGCCTCTCTAACCGCTGTGACTACTTACCTTGATTTAGCACAGTATTCCTCCTTATCCTCCTCTTTCTGTGCATGCTTGTGCTTCCTGAAGGCTTATCTTTTGTCTCTTACCACCTTGGCCACCTCCTTGCCAAACCAGCTGGTCTTTGTGGCTCTAGATTTCTTTCTTTTGATTTTGGCACACTCACTGGTGGCCATCATCAGTCCTTCCTTAATTACGGACAATTATTGGTCCACATCCATTTATTTCCTGATCCTAGCAAGGTGCCTGTTCAGAATTTTTTCTATCTTCCTGTAATCAGCCCTCCTGAAGTCCAAAACCCCTGTCTTAGTGCTTTGTCCCCTTCTGATGTCCAGGTGGAACCACAGTGTGACAACTGATCCTGCGAGTGGTGTCTCCATCTTTACATCCTGGACATGTGCCCAGTTAGACAGAACCAGATCCAATATGACTCTCTCCCTAGTGGACCACAGGACACCTTGCATCAGTAAACCACTCTGGAAATGCATCCAATAGTACCTGCAACCTGGTGAAAGAGGTATCCTGGATACTCCAGTCCATCCCTGGAAGATTTAAGTCATCTACAACCACTACCTCCCCCCCCCGCTGGTCATTTACCTAATTTAGGATCCCAGTTCTTTGTCCAGTTCTTCCTGGTTTGGTGGCATTTACACTATCCCTATCCTTAGCTTCTTCTTACACTTTGGGGACTGTACCTGTACCCACAACACCTTTGCCTTTCCTATCACCTCCTTCTCTCAGGTACAGATTATTCTGTCACTCATGTACAGAGCCACTCCCACTTCCCACCCTATACCTCCTGTACATCTAACAACTGGGAATGAAGCGATCCCAGTCATGGTTTGGTGTGGTCCATGTCTCCATGATGGCCACCATGTCAATTTGACCTAAGCCAACAGTGTCTACAATTCAGCCATTTTGTTCTTAAGGTTTCTGGCATTCAAAGACACCACCTTCCCTATCCCTTCATCAAGTCCTTCCTTCTTGCCCTTATCTCTTTGCCTCTCCTCTAGATCCTCCTCCTTCTGCCTTGATGGGTGAGGCCGACAGGCATCCTCCACCTCATGACTATGGGAGTTGATCCCAACTTGTAGTTCCCCTGACCCCCTGTATCCTCCTGATGGTTCCCCACCCTCCCATATTGACCACTCCTTCCCTCTGTCTTGCCCTCTACTCCTCCTGCCTGCTCATCCCTTTTTCTTCCCCCTCCTTCCCTCCACTGTCTCCATCCCTACTCCATCTGCCCACTCCCTCTCCTTTGTACTGTTCCTTCCCCGCTCCCTCTCCTTCTCTACTCTGCCACCACTGCCATTGTGGTCTTCCAGCTTACTACCCCTGTCACTCACTTTCACCTAGTCCTTTACCATCCCCCCATGTTTCCCCTTCTCCCCCCTCTGTACAGTGGGAGGAATCCGTTCCACACTGGCACCTCTGGAGGTGCTCCAACTGACCTCACACTCTACCATGGCCTACCCATTCCTCTTACTGTTGTCCACCCCCAGGCCTTCTTGACTGCTAGAGGACAGGGACATGGGGGCCTACTTAACTTCCCCTCCTTCCTTTGTCCACACCCAGCCCTAATCCTTGTCCTGATTTCACCTCTGTCCTATCCCTTTACCTGCTTCAATGCCCTGCATTCCCACTGTCTCTCCCCTTCTCTGTGACACTCCCTCTCACCATAACTCCTAACTCCCTCCTGAATTGCCACACTTCCTCCTTCAGCTGTCCAAAACTCCCACAAGCCAGGCAACCCCCTCCCTTTCAGATTGTTCCCATAAACACTGCTGCCCCATACCTCTTGCAACCCAACACTCTACCTGCCCCATCCTGTCCCCATGGCAAGTCCCTTCCCCACATTCTAAAGTACTGTGCCAGGACCTCCTACAATGTTACTAAATACCACGATCAACCCTTTTGTAACTATAACTACAATATATAGGGATGTGCTACTGATCTTTGAATGCCTTTTCCATTTTATCCAGACAGGTATAGTTGCATAGCTGCAATCTGTTCTTACTTCACTAACTGCTTCTTGACTGCTTAGCTGCCTTCTGCCTTTCAGTCTCAGATATGCATTACCTGCCTTACTTTTAGAACCTTGATGGGCTGGCTGTATAGCTGCAACTCCTTATTTCCCTATTAACTAAAAATCAATCAGGGGATCAGCAATACTGGCAGGTTCTCGGTGATACACCACCCAAAGATAGATCATAGGGGCAGGGGTGTGGCCATCTGTTTAGATTGGAACTGAACCTGATGGAGGTACCAGTGGGAGTCACCAAATCCTTTGAATGTATTTTGGGCAAGGGTGTGGGGTTCAGGATTCTTCTTGTCTACTGTACACCAGGAGAAGGGAATGTTTTCCTGCAGGAAGTCGCGGACTTCAATGTTGACCTGACATTGGGATCCCCCAGATGGCTGCTCCTGGGTGATTTCAATGCCTGGATCAAAGATGAACTCTTGCAGTTTGGACAAGACTTCCTCCAGTTAATGAATTCACTTGGCTTCATACAAGTTATTTCCTCCTCAACCCATATTGGTGGTCATTCATTGGACTTGGTATTTCTCCTGGGATGGAGATATCCAACTTGGTGATGGAACCAGTCGGGTGGTCAGACCACCACACCATCGGGTTCAGTTTTGTGGACCCCCAATAGGTCTGCCCTTATGGAGATGGTCCAGTACTGCCTTTGAGGGGTGTGTGTCCCCTGATGGCCTGAGAGAGGAGTTGGACCTATCGGGTATACTGAGTGAATGCAGGGATCCAGGGGATCTGGTACGAGCCTATAATAAGATGGTGACAGAGGCCCTGGATTCCATTGCACTTGTTCATGTTTGTCCCCTCACTCTTCTCCAGGTCTCCCTGGTTTGATGAGGCTTTGAGGGAGTGGAGGAGAGTGGGACAAAGGTTAGAGAGGCACTGGTGGAGGTCTGGCCTGGAGTGTGACAGACTTAGTTTGATGGACCATTATGTGGTCTATCAATCAGCAATTACCTGTAAGAAGGCAGAATTTCTGTCCAGGGAAATTGTTGCTGCACAGAATTGACCAGCTCAGCCTTTCAGGACTGTGGACAGATTGTGCAATCCACTCTGTCTCCAGCCTGAAAATTCTTTTTCACAAAAACATTCTGAGGAGATTGCTCAATTCTTCGTGGATAAGGTTGCCACAGTCAGGTCAAGCTTCCACCTGACCCTCTCTCAAGGGAGTTGCGGTGGTCGGCAGGAGATGTCAGACTCTCAGTTTGTGTGGTGTAACTTTGGCCAGCCCACAATTAATGATATTGTGATGGTTATCCAGTCATTGCATCAGACCAACTTTAGTTTGGACCCGGGCCCCAAGCACCTTTTAGTAGGCTGTGTAGATAAAATCAGTCTGGTCCTTGCCGAGATAGTCTGGATGTCCTTGGAGAGGGGGAACTTTCCAAATTCCCTGAAGTAGGCTGTGGTTCAGTCCCTTCTTAAGAAGCCCTCCTTGGACCCTGACTGTCTGGCTAACTACAGGCCTGTTTCTAACCTTCCCTTTGTGGGTAAGGTTATTGAGACGGTGGTGGCATCGCAGCTGGGTGACCATTTGACCAGCCACAATGTCTATGATTCTCTCCAGTTCAGACTTAGGAAGAGACATAGTGCTGAGACAGCTCTTGTCCAGGTACTAAATGACCTACTAATAGCGAGATATCGAAAGACCCGTTCCATCTTGGTCCTTCTAGAGCTCTCTGTGGCATATGACACCGTGGACCATGGTGTGCTGTTGGAGCACATGCGGTTCATCTGTGGACTTTCAAGGATGGTTCTCAGATGGTTTTGATCATTTCTCGAGGGCATTACTCAGAGGGTGGTGGTGTCTGTTTTTTTTTCCTCAGCTCCATTCTCCCTATCCTGTGGAGTGCCGCAGGGCTCCACCCTGGCACCCATGTTGTTTGCTGTGTATATGCTGCTGTTAGGAGCAATTATTAGGTGGTACAGCTTGAGTTTTCACTGCTATGCAGATGATACTCTGCTGTACATGTCCTTTGTGCATGGCCAGGATGATGCTGTCTCGGTCTTTAATAGCTGTCTAGCTGAGATCCAGGACTGGATGAATGTGAGCTGGCTGTGGTTGAACCCAGAGAAAACTGAGGTGTTGGTTGAGGACCCAGGTCATCAAGAGGTGGGTGTGTTGGCAAGATTTCCTTTGTGCCTATGGCTTGGAGGTGTCCAGCTAACTACCTCAGACTGGGTACGGAACCTGGGCACTATGTTTTATGACCGCCTGACCCTAAAATTTCAGGTGTCAGTGGCTGTCAAAACCTCTTTTTACCATCTGAGGAACATTGCCCGGGTAAAGCACCTGGTTCCTCCTTATGATCTTCCAACTTTGGTCCACACCTTCATTACCTCCCACCTTGACTACTGCATTGCCCTGTACCTTGGGCTACTGGGGGTTGATATCCGCTGCTGCAGCTGTTGAAGAATGCAGCAGCTAGGCTTTTGACTGGTACCTCTCGGACCAGTCATATAATGCCTGTGCACCGCGGACTGCACTGGCTGCCAGTACAGTGATGGATCACCTTCAAGGACAGTTTGCTGACCTACAAGGCCTTACACAATCAGGGACCCAGTTATCTGCAAGATTTCCTTCATCCCTACTGTCCCCTCTGCCCTCTCCGATCCACCAACAAGGGATTGCTAGAGATTCCCAGGGTCCATTTACAAACAACTGGAGCAAGGTCATTTAGATTTATGACCCTAACCCTGTGGAATTCTTTACCTCGTTGGGTGTGAGATTACCTGACCATCCAAAGCTTTAAAACTGCACTGAAAATATATCTTTTTAGCCTGGCAATTTCTGATTTTTAAAGCTGCTGTTGTATTCATTTTTAAATTTGTATTGTTAATTATTAATCTGTTTGATTGTTCTTGTACAGGTGCTTTGGTTTTAGAAAGGTGCCTTTTTAAAAATAAAGAATTGATTGATTGATTGATTGATTGATGTACAGTACGTGACATCACTAAGGTGCAGAAAAAATGCAAACTATAAAACTACAATGAAAAAAAAGTGTACCCAAAGCAAAGAGACCCAGACATGCGGCAGATACAATCACAGCTTATTTATTTAAAAGTGCCAGGCGTGAACATATAAAACACTTAATGGTGCAAGTCCATGCTATTAGACAGGACTTTGTACATCACCTTATGTTTCACCCAATGACTCTGGTATTCATCAGAGTTGATGTTAGAGCAAACAAAGCCTTCTTTTAAACTTCAGTTTTAACAATACAATATATTCCATGTGGATTTAAGTTCATTCAATAAAGTGTCACAGTTAATTTCATTATAATCCCATATATAGTGCACACTCAATGTACTGCCACCAGTGTATGTAAAAATAAATTTAAACCACTTGGTACAAATAATGTACCTGGCATTACACACACTTATTTAAAATAAATTGTATCCCTTGCAGTGGTATGTATGCTAGTTAGAATCTTCCAGATGTGATTTATAAAATTCATCCAAAAGTACCGGACTTTGTTAAATCATTACTAGTACAGTATATGAGTAAGTATCCACGTACAGTATGAGGAGAATTCTGAATAAAACACAGCTTTATTGCTTCATTAACACATCATAAATATTTTCCATATTAAATTTTATTTTGCGATTCATATAGATACATATTCTTACCACTGTAATTTTGTTCCATCTTTCCCCTGAATAACTTCTACTTTGTGACAAACTGTTTTAGCCTAACATCCATGTTAGGGTAGACTCATAAAATCACTGCAAGAACGCAGTCAAATCAATATTGTCATTCAGGCCATGAGCATCTCTAGCCCTTAAACTAAAAATCCTGATACTGTCACAGCATCCTATTAGACTCTCCATATTGTCCCTCTATGGGACCATTGTTACCGTCTCAGTTGCAGTAAAGGATAATTCTTGCTGTCGCACCGCATCTGTAACATGTTGCACAATATCATAGCTACTGTTTCTATACTATAGAGCTATAATATGTTCCCCTAGTCTTATTTTGAAGGGCACAGTAATACATTCATGGCTTTCAGCAGCACTAAACAGATGCCATTGCAGTGCTGTTTAGCGCCACTGAAACCCTTCCCTTAACTTGGCACAATACTGCACTTGTCTTCCCTAGCATCTAGTGGTTTCCCCTCCTCCAGATCACCCATATTTATTTTATTTATTTATTTTAAATTTTGATAACCGGGAAAGGCACCATGAGCAGAGCTTGTTTCCAGGTGAGACCCGGGGGGGAGGGGTACAATACAGAAGATAAACAAAAAGGAAGAATAAGTTACATGGTAATACAGAATACATAAAATCAGTTGTACAAATGACAAATACATGTGATGAACAGTGAGTATTTACAATTATATACAATATAATACAAGATATGAATATACACAAGAGGGGTTGCATAGGTAATCCAGCAGTTGAACAGTAGGGGATCAGCTATAGGGGGTAAAACAAAAGGGAGATTGCTGACACAGAGACAGAGTAGAGGCTGCTGAAGCAGAGATGGAGAAAGGGTAAAGCAAGTCAGGGGCAGAGGGAGAAGGAGCATTAGGAGGGAGGACAGGATCAGGATGTGGAAGGGGAAGGTCTGAGTAAGCACTTAATGGCAGAAAAGGAGGGAGTGAGGTAGGTTTGGGGGGGGGATGCTGTTCCAGAGGAAGGGAAGCCTATAGGAGAAGACCAGTTTGTTGGGTGAGGTGCAGACACGTGGGAGAACGAAGGAACGGGTGCTGATTCACTGTGAGTTATTCAGAGAGGGGGTGGCCAGTCTGAGGAGAGAGGCAAGATATGTAGGGACAGTCCCAAACCAGAATTTAGATATGAAAGTGGTGTAATGGGAAACGCAGCCTGGGAGAGGGATTGGAGGGATAGGGAGGAGTAGAGGTAGCAGTGGTGAGTCAGACAGGGAGAGTTTGAGGTGAACCTGCAGAAGGTGTGGTACAGCACATCAAGTTTAGAGATGGAGGTTGCAGTGGCAGTGCTGAAAACAACTACAGCATAATCTGAGGCAGGGAGGATCCATTTGACCAGTAGGTCACACCTAACTGAGAGTGGAAGGCCGGCCTTATGTCGGTATAGTAGTCCTAGTTTAGGTCACAGTTTCAAGTGAAGAGCGCTGAAGTGGGATAATAATTTGAGGAAGGGATCGAGTCAAACACCAAACTACTTGTAGGTGAGGACATTGTCAAGGGGAATGGATGCTCCAGAGAGGAAGGAGGGTAGGGCATGAAGCTTGGCCATTTTTTGCTTGGAACCAAAATTCATCGCAACAGTTTTTTTTAACATTTAGTTTTAGACAATTAGCATTGAACCATGAGGTAACAGTGGAAAAATCATTTTGCAGGGGAGTTTGGAAGGCTGAGACGGAGGGCCAGAAAGGAAGAGGATGATGTCATCCGCATACATGTGGATCTTGGTGCGGGAGCATGCTGAGGGGAGGTTATTGATGAACAAAGAAAAGAGAACAGGCCCAAGGATTAAGCCTTGGGGTATGCTGGCAAGGATAGGGAGGTGGGAGGATAGGGCTTTGATGACTTTTACAGATTGAGAGTGGCCCGTCAAATAGGATCTAAACCAGGACATAGAAGATGGAGAAAGGCCAAAGGCACTAAGTTTATCTAGGAGAAGAGGTTGGGACATGGAGTCAAAGGCCTTAGCAAGGTCAATAAAGATGGCTGAGGTGATCAGACCTTGATCCATGGCAGAGTAGATGGCATCCGTAAAGCGTAGAAGGAAAGAAGAGGCATAGTAATGCTTCCTAAACCCTGATTGGACAGGGATAGAATGTTAGAGGCTGGGAGAAAATAATTTAGCCTAGAGAGGACTAGGGACTCTTTATCCTTGGCAAGTGAAGGGAAAAGTGAATTAGGGCAGTAGTTGCCAGGGATAGTGGCATCACCACCTTTTAAGAGGGGGAGGACCATAGCAAACTTCCAGGCTGGTGGAACTGTAGCAGAGGAGATAGACAGGTTGAGAATAAAGGTTAAGTGGCTGTCAATGGAGAGAGCAAAGAGAGTAAGGCGCTTAGGGTGCAAGCCATCAGGGCTGGATTTGACATGGTTGAGGGAGATAAGAGCTTTAAGGACTTCAGTGGGGGAAATCGGTGACAACTGGAAAGCAGGGGTCCATGAGGGAGAGGGAGGGGCATAGGATAAGAAAGAGTGGGGGATGCAGGATGACAGCAGTAGTGAATAACTTATTTAGAAGTTCTACAACAAGGGTGGGGTCAGAGATAAGTGAATCCACCTCACAAAGGGTGGGAGGGAGGATGCTTGGGAAGGGTGGAGGAGTGAGCGGATATCATGTCTGAAGGCAGACAGAGTGCTGCTGGAGGCTTGCAGGTAAGATTTGAAAAATTCTGCTTGGCCTGCTGAATGCACTTGGTGCAGCTGTTACAGGTGGTACAGTAGGTCTGAAGGTCGGTAGGGTCACATGAAGTTTTAAAAAGAGACCACAAAAGGTCACAGGATTTTCACATAGTCAGGATTTCAGGGGTGATCCAAGGATGATGAGAGTGCTTTACTCTGATTGTTTTAAGGGGGGCATGGATATAACAAATAGTTAGAAAGATGGAAGTGAAATTCATGAGTGCAGCATCAACAGAGAGGGAGGAGAAAACAGGTGACCAGTAATGCTGTAGCCAGCTCATGGAGCAGTTTGCACAAATTGAGGGATCTGAGGGGTCAGTGTTAGATATATCTCAGGGGGTTAGGGTAAGTATGGATCTTCCTGATACAGAAGGTGGGGCAGTGGTCACTGAGAGCATCAAGTAGTACACCAGAGGAGCAGATGCAGTGGGGGTTAGTTGAAAGCACCCAGTTGAGCAGGGAATGAGACTGGGTATGGGATTTGAGTGAGTGGGTTATTCTATTAGTTGGGATAAGTTAAAGGTTTCTATCTGTTGACAGAAGTTGAGTGAAGAGGATGAGAGCCAGTCTAAATTAAAGTCTCCAAGGAGGATGAGTTCCTCTGATGAAGCAAGGGAGGAGACAGTGGTAACACAGGAGACATGGGAGGATGGCAGAAGTTTCAGTGAGGTGTAGAGGACACCCACAAAAATGGGTGTTCAGGAAAGAAAATAGGGAGTGACTGATAGGAGTTCATGTGAATGAGGGATTGCTTCCCGGTGGGAAATGGTGCAGGATAGGGAGTTGCGGAAGTAAATGGCAACACCGTCACCTCTTTTACCACGGTCTTGCCGGTGGAGGTTAAAGTCAGGAAGGGCCAGTTGAGTATCTGGAATGCAGGAGGATAATCATGTTTCCGAGATACATAGTATATCAGGGGAGTGCTGAGTGACCCATATTTTTAAGTCATCCAGCTTAGGGAGTAAGCTATTAATATTGTGGAATATTTTCAGACCTTTAGGGTAAGCAAGGGGGAAGCGGGGTGGGGGGTGGGGTTGGGGGACCAGGATTGAGGTCAACATCACCAGCCAGAAGTAGGAGAAGTGCCAGAAAGTGAAGGTGAGGGGTGTGCTGTTTATACTTAACTCATTAGCCTTGGGGTGGGGAACACAATGCGGGTGTAGGGGAGCACAGCCAGTGAATGGCTGTAAAATTTGAGAGGGCACAACTTAGAAGCCCTGAGTGAAACAAGAAAGAGTAATAGAAGGAGCTTGTGAGATAGGGATAATGAGGGGAGGCAGTGGAAGGGGTTGCAATATTGCAGAGAGGGCAGAGAACAATAGGGGGGTATTAGAAAGGGGGAGAGACGGGGGAGCAACAGGAAGAAAGAAAAAAAGGGTTAGGCTGGGAAAGGGGAGGGCACAGATGAAGGCAATGGGGTTGTCATAAAAGTGACAGATGCATGACAGTGATCACAGACTGCCTAGGATCTTATAATTTACAAATGGAGAAGAGCAGGAGAGAAAAGGCAAGAAGTGCTTCAGTAATATTTCTCCACCTAAAAGAAGGAGTTGTGAGCTAGTCTGAGAAAGAAGCTAATAATCCGCAGGGTGTAAGAGCTGAGTACAGTGATGAACTTCATGAATATCACTTCACCTAGATGAATTAATTTGTTATCTAGTCCAGGAAGGAGGTTAATAATCAGCAGTGTGTGAGAGTTGAGTGCAGCAAATGAGCAGCTAAGTCCCTCTAGTGGTGAGCGAATATAAGGAGCAAATGGGAAAACGGGAAGATTTTAAGCAATCCCTTTGCTGATTGATTCACTTACTCTATAAAGCTAAGAGTTCAGATTGGGCAGATGCGGGTGGGTGGGGAGACATACTGTAGCGACATCTGAGAACAACTCTGAGCTGGGGAGCTCTGCGTAGGGGACCCATACCTTTCAGCTGACAGGATCAGGTGGAGCCACTAGAGGAGCAGCTCATCAGTAGGGGTCAGAGGCGACTAGCCCAATCAGGGCTTTAGTGCCTGTGGAGAGAGAGGCATAATTTAGTTATATGTGTTCCAAGACAAAGGAACAGGAGAAATTGCTTTAGACAAATTGGGGAGAGGGGGGATTAGAGAAGTGGAAGCTGAGAGCTGGGGAAAGGACAGGAGAGAAAAGAAAAGAGCAGCAGAGGCAGAATTAATTTAGCAATAACAGGATTAATTAATTCTCTAAAACTCTAAGCAAACTTAAGCTGTAAGAATCCAGGTTTAAAAAGAGTACAGTACAAAAGGCAACTTAGGATTCATTAGTTTAGGACCAAGTAACCAGCAGAAACAGGAAAAAAGCATGAAGAAAAAGAGCTCCAAATTCAAAAAATCCTCTTTCCTTTACTCTGAGCTGAGGAGTTCAGTGTAGAGAATCTGTACCTTTCAGTGGACAGAATCAGGTGGAGCTGCCAGAGGAGCAGCTCACCAGCAGAAGTCAGAAGCGATTAGCCCGATTGGCGTTGGAGTGCCTTTCAGCAGACAGGATCAGGCGGCACCCCCAGAGGAGCGGCTCACCAACAAGTGCCCAGGGTGATTAGCCTGATCAGGGCTGGAGTGCATTTTGCCAGACATGATCAGGTGGAGCCACCAGAGGAGTGGGTCACCAGTAGGGGTCCGAGGTGATTAGCTTGATCAGGGCTGGAGTGCCTTTTGGCGGCCAGGATCAGGCGGAGCCACCAGAGGAGTGGCTCACCAGCATGGATCCGAGGCAATTATTCCAATAAGGGCTGGAGTACCTTTCGGTGGACATGTAGATAGTGTTATTCCTACCCCTGGTATCTAGTGGTACCCCCACCCCAAATCACACATGTAGATAATATTTGTCCTATTCCTGGCTTCTAGTGATCCCCTGAGCACCGATTACCTATGCTGGGCTTCTTAACAGGACTTCCCTGGTGTTTATTGGACCCCAACAATCAACCATGGTAATATATATATGTCCTTCTCCATGGAATCTAGTGAATCCTCATCCCTTGACTGATTGCCAAGCCTGCTGCCTGCCCACCTTCCTCTGACCCCCACCATACACCCCCCTCACCCTGAACATTGGTGTTACATACAACAATGGCAAACAGCACAGCCCTCCACTCAGCTCCTCAGCTGACTGTCATTGAGCAAAAAAACAAGTACTATAAAAACGTCACAGAGTCTGCTTTGTTCATGTCTGTTCTAATTGTAAACATGTGAAATCCAGATTTATCCTGAAACACCCATGCATTTCTTTCTATCTATCTATCTATCTATCTATCTATCTATCTATCTATCTATCTATCTATCTATCTATCTATCTATCTATCTATCTATCTATCTATCTAACATAGAAACATAGAGGTTGACGGCAGATAATGACCGCAAGACCCATCCAGTCTACCCATTTCTTTTTCTGCCTTATAAATGTGCCATCGGCCTTTGCTCTGTCAGTGGCTTATCTATTCATACTCATCTGTATTGCTCCCTTATGATTATCCCATACCTGTTTGAAGCCCTGCACTGTATTCTTAGCCACCACTTCCTGAGGTAGGCCGTTCCATGCATCCACCACTCTTTTTGTGAAAAAGAATTTCCTCACATTCCCCCTTGATCGGCCTCCCTCTAATCTCATGCTGTGTCTTCGTGTCCTGCTATTTTTCTTATATTTAAACATGTTAGACTCTTTCACCTTGTTAATGCCCTTAAGGTGTTTGAATGTTTTGATCATATCACCTCTTTCCCCCTCCTTTTCTCAAGGGTATACATATTGAGCTCTGTTAATCTGTCCTCATATGTCTTCTGATGCAGTCCCTGTACCATTTTGGTTGCCCTTCTCTGGACTGCCTCAATTTTGTTAATGTCCTTGTGATGGTGTGGCCTCCAGTACTGCACACAGTACTCCAGATGGGGCCTAACCAGTGTCTTGTAAAGAAGGATTATTGCCTCCCTCTTATGACTTGTGATACCCCTACTAATACACCCTAACATCCCCCTAGCCTTACCTACTGCTTTAGAGGTCTGCTTGGATGATTTCAGGTCATCGGTGATGATGATGCCTAAGTCTCTTTCTTCCTTTGTGACTGCCAGCAACTCCCTTCCCAGTCTATAGTGGCTTCAGGGTTTCTCTTCCTTATGTGCATGATCTTGCACTTCTTTACATTAAATCCCAATTGCCGTTCTTCTGACCATTTTGCTAGTTTATCCAGATCTCTTCTCATTCTGCCCACCCCATCTGGATCATCTACTCTGTTGCAGATCTTGGTGTCATCTGCAAACAGACAAGCCTTACCCTCTAGTCCATCTGCAATGTCACTTATGAAGATATTGAAGAGGACTGGCCCCAGGACTGATCCCTGAGGTCCCCCACTTGTGACTTGCATCTCTTCTGACTGTATACCATTTAGCACCACTCTCTGTTTTCTGCCCGTCAACCAGTTTGCCACCCAGTTGACCAACTTCTGACCCACCCGAGCCTAGCCAGCTTATTTATCAATCTTCTATGTGGAACAGTGTTGAAAGCTTTGCTGAAGTCAAGGTAGTGCACATCAACTGCTCCTCTTGGTCCACCGCCTGGTTACCCAGTCAAAGAAATCTATGAAATTAGTTTGACAGGACCTTCCTTTGTAAACCCATGCTGTCTTGGATCCTGTCCTATGGATTCCAGGTGTTGCACTATCCTTTCCTTAAGGAGCGCCTCCATAATCTTGCCCACTACTGAGGTAAGACTGACTGGTCTGTGTTCGCCTCCTCCCTGCTACCACTCTTGTGGAGCGGGATCACATGAGCCTTCTCCAGTCTTCTGGGACCTCTCCTGTGCTCAGAGACTCACTAAACAGTTCTGCTAAGGGCTCTGCTAGTTCCACCCTTATTTCCTTAAGTACCCTGGGATGTATGCCATCAGGTACCATTGCCTTGTCCACCCTGAGCTTAGTGAGCTCCTGTAGGACCCTTTCTTTTGTGAAGGGAGTAGTGCTCACTTCCCTCCCCCCTGTGTCCATGGTGCTGAGCTGTGGGCCCTGCCCTACCTTCTTTTCAGTAAATACTGAGCAAAAGTATCTATTTAGGATAGATGCTTTTACAGGGTCCTCGTCCTCACATGCCCCCTTTTCTCCTTTGAGCTTAGCAATACCCCCTCTGGACTTTCTCCTTTCACTAATGTATCTATAGAAAGTCTTGTCACCTTCTTTTACTGTTCGTGCTAGTGTTTCCTTAATTTGGGACTTTGCCTGCCCTACTGCCTTCCCTGCTTCCCTTAGGGCAGTTTGGTATGCCTCCCTATCTTCATCCCCTGTGTTCTCTTATATTTCCTGAAGGCCAGCCTTTTGGCTCTGACCTTTTCTGCTACTGTACTTGAGAACCAAAGTGGTTTCCTTATTCTTTTGCACTTCCTTTTCTGTCTAACACAATGGGATGTTGCTTCAAGTATTGCATCCTTAATGCTTGCCCACTTTGCCTATACCCCCTCACCTGTGTTTCTTTTTGCCAGGGCTAGCTTAACTCTGTTGGCCATGTTATCAAAGTCAGCTCCTCTGAAATCCCATATTTTTGCCTTGGAATGGGATGATTTAGATGTAGTGGCCAAACTGAACCATATCATGTGATGGTCACTGGCCCCTAGGTGACCTTCTGCCTGTTTGACTGTTTATCTGTCTGTCTGTATGTCTGGCTATCTATCTATGGTGGTGCTGGCCAGAATATTACACAAAACTACAGCATATTGTAGCACAGTTATTGCAGTTAAAGTAATTTCAATGGCAGTTAATCAATTTTCTCATGCAGTGTCAAAGGATATTGTATATAGTTTAGTTTTATTCTGTTATCCAGGTAAGTGCACTGATTCTGAAACACCTTTTTCATGCATGTCCCAGTGTACATTAAAGTACATGCAGTTAAATACAACCAAAATTATACAATTAAAAAAGATACATAAATACACCAAAACAAAAAATCATGCATTTTTGACAGCTCCAGTCTATCTGTCTGTCTATCTATCTATCTATCTATCTATCTATCTATCTATCTATCTATCTATCTATCCATCTTTCCACCCATCTATGGTGTCTGTCTGTCAGCCTGCCTTCCTGCATGTCTGTCAAACTGCATAGATATGCTTAGCATTAAAGTACTGTAGCATGTCTAATTCAGCTTGCAGTAGACAAAAAAGGAGCCAGAAGTCAAGTCAATGACTTATCTTTCTTGCATGTCATCCATTGCATTTCAATGACTTTTTGAGAAATTGTTGAGAAGAAAAATTAAAACTGTTTTTAAATATAAAATCTAACAGCAAGGAATGAAACTAAAAGAACTCTGCAGGCCTTGAAATGAAAATGCATGTACAGAATGTTAAATATGTATTGTTGAAAAAAAAGCAATAAGGCACTTCAGGGATGTGTGTTATTGCATAATTACGTCACACCTCAGGTGGATGAAACATGAGGCCACAAAAAGAGCGCACTCATTACTCAAGGTGTGATGTTGTTACACAATAACACACATCCCTGGAGTGGCTTATTGCTATTATACAATGGCTCATTTATATGAAAAATAAAAAGAAAGAAAAAAATTCACTTCTAAAATAGTTTTTATCTAAATTTTCTGTGTGGATGTATATTTAACAAAAAAATTGGTCCTTTTTGTGTTTGTCCAGCGGGTGAAGCTGTGATCTCAGTCAGTTCTTATGTAAATGTAGTAATTCTCTCTTCCCCTCTCACAAACTGTTTTTTTTTGGGTCGTGGTTGAGTTTGTTTCTTTTTGTCTGACTCCTCCATCAGCATGTCACCTGTGTCCATTGTGTACTGGGAGAAATGTTATCAGTTTTGGATACCATGGTAATTACTATCAGGAGCCATGCAGCATGTGGAACAGGTTCATGCTGACAAGATTGCTATGTGGAGCAGGACAATGGAGCTGGGATATTGAAAACAGCAGAGGTGAGTTTTATTGCAAGCAACCACTTGTTGGAAAAAAAAAAGACACTTCCTTTTGTTTTTCATACCTCCACTGACTGTGACTTTTCAGTGAAACGGTCTGGTGGGCACTTGCTGATACTAAATGACTTTAGCTGGAGGTAGTGGTGCTCTTGTGAAAGATATTCTTTTTTTGAAAGAAAATGCGGAGCAAGGGAAAAAATTATTGTGGGGGTGTGATGCTGTGATGGCTTCAGTGTCTGGTAACGTTTGGCAGTGTGAACAGAGCAGTGTCAGCTTCATGGTGCTTGCATGGGGAGGGCGGGATTTGTTTCAGTGTTCTGCGGTCACCTGTGTGCCTGGATATCATACAGTGATGTTGTTGTTCAATAAGATCACTGTACCAGGCACTCACTGACCAATCAGGATATGAGAAATTTTCTTGCCATTGTATAATAAATATTCACACAAAGTAAAATTATCAACAATGTATTCATGGACAAATATGTCAGCTTTTTCAATAGCATGATAATTAGCAGTCTATAACTCCTACTGGCAAAATATTTGATACCTGCTTTACTGGATATAGTATGAGTAGATGAAATACACTGGTTAAAACTGAGCAAGCCAAATGATTCACCGTGTTATTAATTTGATTCGGCATCTCCAACTTGACATGAAGGAGTAACAGCAGGAGCAGCAGCAGCATTCAGACAATGAGTTCTCACAAGAGTGGCAATGAGGGTTATAAGCTAATAGCATTACAAAAGAAGTTATTCAGCGATAAAAAACACATTGCATTTATGCATCTGCCTCTGGCATTTTTAACACTGCCATCATAAGCTCATTCATTGACAAAACATCATAAACTATTTAGTAGTGATAGTGTACAAACGTTTTTATAATAGCATAGCACAACCAGATATAAAGTATGTGTTTCTCATTCCAAACAGCCTAATGGCAGTCATCTGTCACATTTTCTATTTTTTAGTTAATCTTTTTATTAAAATTTTGATTAACAAAACATACAAACATTGTACACTTAGATCACTGAATATTATAGTATATAGCATGCAGAACAATTCAGTAGGACAAGCAAAAACAGTTGTTGGAATGACTAAGTGTAGGTAACAGTAATTAGGTATCTCTAACAGGACAGTAACAAAGAAGAATAACAATAATGAGTTATATCTGTAGTATAAAGGAACAACCTTGGTGAAATGCTATGTTGAATCCTGGAATGTGTGTGGGGGAAATGAACTACCTGTGTAATAGAGCACCATGGAGAGAGCTAGTTCTGCTGCACTTTGTCCTCTTGACCTGGTAGTTGTGGGGAATGTTTGGAGGGGATGACCTAAACCCAAAGATAGATATGCTCCCCATATTGGGTCATATTGGATAAGTGTGTGTGCATTTCTGTGAGACATTTTTTTCAAGTGCCACAAGTTGACACATGAACAAAAGCCATTTTAATACACATGGGATGTTGGTGGAACACCACTGGCATAGAAGAAGCTGCGTATCCACTAGGCTGATGGGCACTGTCCACTTGAGGATAGGGACTGTTTCAGAAAAAGGACACTGGGTCTGCCAAGGAGGTGGATTGGGGCATCCAGTGGTATGCTGTCTCCCAAGACTGCATGTCAGGCCTGTTTGATCCCATCCCAGAGTGTGGCAATAAGGGGGCATTTCCACAGCATGTGAGATAGGTTGGTACTTGGAAGGAAGTACCTCCAGCATTTGTCATCTATCATTATTCCCAGCTTGTGACATGCTGTAAGAGTATGATATCACCACAGAAAGACCTTATTCTGTATTATGCAGCTTCTGCCATCCTGGCAAGCTGCATGTGCTTTGTGCAGGCATGTGGACCATTCTGTCTCAGTGATTTGAATGCCTATTTCCTTTTCCCATGCCATTTTAGCTGGAATAGATTGATTAGGTAGGGTGTCATGGAGCAGTATGTAGATGAGCATTTTCCCCATTGGTTTATCAGCCACCTTTGATACACAGGGTGCCTTAGTTGAGATCATGCTCCTAATCTGGAGGTATCTCCTAAAGTACTGCTTCAGGATTTCATATTTATCTGTATGGTGGAGAATGCTGAAATATGACACCCATATGGGGTGAGCAGATCCCGGACTAGAAGGACCCCTTGAAGAGCCCAGCTACGTCAGAGTGGGGAGGATTGTCCTATGCTTTGGGAGCCATTCCCCCATAAAGGTTCCAAATGGGGAGTGGGGGAAGTGTTCATGAATCTGTGCAATTTCCTCCAAGTACTTTAGGAGTCATGGATTGCAGAGTGATCCCTTAGGAGACTGGGTGTTTGAACATGAAACAAGATGGCTGCAACTGGTGCCAGGCTGAGATCTGTTTCAATGTGCAGACAAAGAGGTGAGTCATGAGCAGTCTTGGAAAACAACCACAGGGTATGGACAGTAGTAAAGGCTAAGCAATAGCCCAGGAACCATGGCAGTCCCCATTCCCCACATGATATGTGACTACTGAGTTTGGGCTTGTTATAGCTGGGGGCTTTGCCCTCTTGTAGGAAGTTGCCTATGAGTTTATCCATTTTTTTGGAACCAGGTCAGTGGAACACATACTGGTAGGTGGGAAAGGAGATGTGTGATCTTAGGTGTGAGGATTATCCTAAATACCTCAATTTTGCCAGTCATCAATAAATTAAGCAGTTGCCACCTGATTGTTTCTACCTGTGCCACTTCAATTTCTGGGTGAATATTCGGCTAGATCATTTTGTAGATGGAAGGGAGTATGACAATCCCCAGGCAAGTGATGCCTCTTGGCACCCTGTTTGATCCATTTAGACAGAAAAGAGCCTCTTTTGCCATGGGATTTAAAGGAAGAATGTCCCAATTTACACATAGGCCAGACAGCTCTATGAAGATGTGGAGGAGCTGTAGCTGTGGAGGAGCTGTAGGAGTGGTGGCTTGACCATTCTGATGGAGGTTGTCTTCATATAGCAGTGCCAAGTTTTCTTTATGCCCGCTACTGATCCCCTTGAGGGCAGTGTGTTGTTGTATGGCAATGGCCAGGGGTTTGATGACTAGCACAAACAGCAGGGGCAAGAGGGGACAACTTTTTCTCATTCCCTTCTGTAGTGGGAATGAAGGAAACTGCAGAGCATTAAAGAGTGCTAAATGTTGACAGAGTGGTGTATAGCAGCTGAGCTTCTTCAAAAACTGGCTCCATTCCCCATGTGGTCCAGCGTGTGCCATAAGTACTTCCACTTGACCCAGTCAAAAGCTTTTTCAAAGTCGACTGTGAAGCCTAATGCCAGAATTGGAGTTTTCTTAGCTGAGAAACGTAGAAACATAGATCCTGCTGGTGGATAAGGACCTTCTGGCCCACCCAGTCTTCCCCATTTACCCTACCTATAGTTAAGCCAGAGACCCAATTCTGTCTTTGGACTTTTCCTCTAACCTCCTTACCTCTAAGATCCTTCTGTGTCTATACCATGCATTCTTGAATCCTGTAACCATTTCTGCTCCCAGCTCTTCCACCGGGAGTCTATTCTATGACTCTTCCACCCTCTCTGTGAAGGAGTACTTCTTCACGTTACCTGTGAACCTCCCCCTTCTATCTTCATAGTGCAGCCCCTTGTCTTCGAGTACCTTTTTCTGTGGAATATGCTTCCTTCTTTCACTTTATTTTACCTGTGAGTTATTTGAATGTTTCTATTATACCCCGCCTCTCCTCCAGGGAGTACATATTTAATTTCTTAAGCCTCTCCCAATAGGGATTTTGATGAAGGCTATGTAGCATTTTGGTTGCCCTCCTTTGTACTGCTTCTACCCTCTCTATGTCCTTTCAGAGGTGAGGCCTCAAGTACTGGACACAGTACTTGAGGTGTGGTCCCACCAGTGATCTGTATGGGGGTATTATAACCTCCATGCAGGGTTTTATTTAATTCCAATAATTGATTAGCGTTTTGCTCATAAAAGTGCTAAAATATTGTGAAAATGCATAGCACTTGCCTCACTGTGTTTAACAAACATAACACTTCTAGAAAACCTATATAAATACTTTCTATACACTTAGCATTGTCCCAAGAAAAAACTGCTAATCAATTATTTAAAACCCTGCTTCCATGTTCTTGCTGGTGATTCCCTTTCCTATGCAACCCAGCATCCTGCCAGCCTTTCCCACTGCCTTATCACATTGATTTGCCACCTTCAGGTCATCAGAAATGATCACCCCCAGGTCCCTTTCCTGCTCTGTTACCATTAATACCACTCGTCCCAATTGGTATGTTGTCCTCTGGTCACTGTACTTCATGTGCATAATTTTGAACATCTTTGTGTTAAATCACAGCTGCCAATCCCTTGACCATTCTTCCAGTGTTTTTAGATTGTCTCTCATTTTTTCCACCCCTCCTGGTATGTCCACTCTTTTGTAGAGTTTTGCATCATTTGCAAACAGGCATACCTTCCCTTCTAGCCCTTCTGCATTGAAGAGTATCAGACTTAGTACTGATCCTTGTGGTACCCCACTGATCACCTTGCCTACACAAGAGTGGATGCCATTTACCACCACCCTCTGACTCCTATTTCTCAGCCAATTTTCCACCCATTTTACTACCTTAGGACCTACTCCTATGCTCCCCAACTTGTTTAATAGTTTCTATGTTGAACAGTGCTGAAGGCCTTGCTGAAATCCAGGTAGGCCTTGTCCACCGCTCCTCCCTGATCCACTTGTCTGCTAACCCAATCAAAGAACTTGATCAGGTGTGTCTGGCAGGACCTCCCCTCTATGAAGCCATGTTGCCTCTGATCCTGCAGATTATTGGTAACAAGGTATTCCCCTATCCTTTTCTTCAATAGGGATTCCATAACCTTGCCTACCACTGATGTCTGACAACTGTACTGAACCCTCTGTGTATGCTGAAATGAGTAAAGAATTATAACTACATTCCAGACAAAGAGGTTATAGTCATTCACTGATTGCACAAGCAGAGGACATAGTCAGCAGAATTGGTAGGTCAGAACTTTTGAGGTAGAGGGTAAAAGAAAATAATAGGACTGATCAAGTTAGATTTGTAGCACAATTTTGTACTAAGAGTGGCACTATTAGGGTATGTTTCAATAAATGCTGGCAGATTTTAGAAACAGAGCCAGCATTGACGGAAGTAGTTAAAGAACCACCTAAAATTATTTACAAAAAAAGAGGAAGAAATATTAGAGATATGTTAGTGCACAGTTTTCTCCCAAAAGAAATACCACAGATGAGAAATTGGATACATATTAAACCTATGGGCTGTTACACATGTGGCAGATGTGTATATTGTAAACATATTAAGAAAACTAAAACTTTCAACACAGTCAACAATAGTAAAATTTTTGAGATTAAGCAGTTTGTAACCTGTAGTTCAGAAAGTATAGTTTATCTAGCCACTTAGAAAATGAAACAGTACATCCTAGCATTCTGATTGGCTAGGAGTCTGAAGTTAGAGGGCAGGTATTTCTTGATAGAAGCCCACTAAAAACAAATACCAATTTGGGGTGCCCCATTACTTGGGATATCATTAGGTACCCAAATTGTCAAATGTGCCAGACGCCATTTTTTCCCTGCTGGCTAAGCGAGCTGCGATTGTGAACTAGTAGCCTGGCCATTCCCCCAAGTGTCTGTCTCCATTGGGTGATGGACAAAAATCCACTACAGTTTTATTTCTGTGGCTGGGAGAGACATAATTTAAGATCTTTCCCAACTGCACTCAGCAGTCTCCTGATTGCGATCTCATGCCTGCTTCTCCAAATGCCGGGTCAGTTGTTTCTTCGAGTGGCTCCCCCCGCCTCTGCAGCCACTACAGCTCAGTTTTCTCAACCGAAACTTCTATTTAAAATCAACAATAGTTTTTATTTTGGCATTTGGGAAAGACACAATTCATAATTTCTCCCAACCATGGACAACAGTCTCTTGATTGTGATCTCACACCCGCTTCTCCACATGCCAGTCAGTTGTCTTTCTTGGGGAAGCTGCCTCCCGCCCTGCCACCAGCTTGGTTTTCTCAAATGAAAACTTCCATTTTGAAAAAAAATTACTACAAATACTGCCCCTTACCTATTGAAGATCTGTGTCCTTCTGCAGTAGTCAAATACTTCTTCCTTCAGCACCGTAACCCCAGGACATGCACTGCAGAAATAATTTATCCGGGGACAGGATGAACAAAATAATACTAAACAGAGAAGGTGGGAATCAAAGGTGCTGCATTGTGTGTGGGGGGGGGAGTGGAATCAACAAACAAAATAGAGGGAGCTGAAATTTAGCTTAAACTACAGAGCACCCAACAGGACAAAAACCCATAGGTTAAAAAAAAGCATTCAAATCCTAGCGGACAAACTATTTTACTCACTATTTTACACCAAAACCTATAATTCTTTACTAATTTTCCTTTTTTTTTTTGTTACAGTACCATTTTCTAAGCACAATAATATCCTCCAGGGTGGGGGGTATTATGGAATTCCAGAACTTCCAGGTGTTATAAGGCCCTCCGCTTGCAGCGTCCTGCCTCATGCCCCTGGGTGGTCCGGTATTCCCCAATACCACCCACGCTGGAGGGTAATATTGCTTATGTGCTACACAGCTTTTTATGTTGGGAAAACTAAACACATGTTCAAGAACAGAATGTGTGAATATTTGAGTTATTTTAGATTGAGAACTGAACACAATGCTTTGGCAATGCATATGCAGAACAATGAGCATAGATTTGAATATATATTCCAGTTTCAAGGAATTCAGAAAGTGTGTATAGGCCCAAGTGGTGGTGATCAGGATTTACTTCTGAAAAGGCAGGAAGCATTCTGGATATATACCCTGGGTGCTTTACAATATCCAGGGTTGAATGATGCCATAGATTTATCATTATTTTTGACTAAAAATTGTGTTTTTTCTTTTCACCTTTTCATGAATTTGTGACAACTAACACAGTATGAAGTGCAAATAGTAGCAAACTTGATCCATTTTTATTATTTATAGTAGATGTAGAGCTAGAAAAGACATGTCTATATGCAGATTTGACTACCGTGTCTTCCCACACAAGTATTTATGAGCTTATTACATATGTAGTTTATTAAGCATATTTATTATTCATGTTTATATGTTGTGTTTTTCAATATACTACTATAATATTTACATAGATATCAAGGTTATGCTTGTATTGAAACAATTCTTATCATCTTAATCCTTTCTCACCCTGTTCTCATCTCTTTTTATTCTCTTCTCTTCTCTCCTTTCTACACCCACCCCCCATACAAATGTATCTAACAACTTTTCTAATAGGTGCTCTTTTTGTCTTAGGTAATGGTACACACAGTATGTTTTGTACATATAATATTTGTTGGTGTAATTGCTGATTCTTACAATATTTAAGTGATGATTGTTTTATAAATTTATTGAATGTATAATTGAGTTATAGGCATCATGCATTTAAGAGACACATATAAAGGTGTGTACTACCACACCTAAGGCACTCCCTGATGATGCCTTAGGGTGAAACTGGTTGGAGGCCTGTTCTTTGGGTGATTACTTGCATCCTCTGTGGGAGGTATGTGTTTTCAGCTGGCTATTTTGGGCTGATTTGCACTGAATAAATGCTGTAAAATATATTTTGCTTTAAAACTATAGTATGTCTGTTTCTTATTTGGCATTTTGGTGGACAGTGCAGGTATTTCTTGTTTATAATTCTTTATACTATATCTTGCATGTCCATGCCAGTGGGGAGGTTTTGTATGCTTTGAATCTGTCAGAAGTGTAGCAAGATCTTCCTTCAGTTCCCTCTGTATCCTGGGGCGCACCCCATCGGGCCCCATAGCCTTGTCTACTTTAATCTTTATTAGGTCCTGAAACACTCTTTCTTCTGTAAAATGGCTTGTGGCCACTTCCTGTCCCCTTATACCCTTGTCTTTTATCCTTGGTCTGTTTTCTTTCCATTCCTCTGTAAATACTGAGCAGAAGTATTTGTTCAATAAATCCACTTTTTGGAGGTTGTCTTCCACATTGCCCCCTCCTTCCCCTTTCAGTCTTACTATCCCTCCCTTTGTCTTTCTGTTTTTACTTATAAATCTAAAAATGTTTTATCTTCCTTTGTTGCTGACTTTGCAATTTTTATGGCTGTGGGCAGAGTTTACAGCCATCTTGTTGTCTGAAGATGGAAAAATGGAGGAAAGCGGAACACATTTTTGGACATTTCAATGTATCCTTCCACAAATATAAATCACTATGACAAAATGAAATAAAATACCCCCTTCTTTCTGTTTAGAATGTTGGAGACAATACTAAAGCTGCTTGTCAGATGGCCATTAGGAAACTGAAACAGCTTGTTAAATATTGGTTACCTATTATACTGGAGATTTGTTTACCACTTTCGAAATGCAACAAATTGCACATTTAAATACTTAACATTTAAACATTTTCTAGCTACTAGCTTCAGTTGGGCAAGTATTGTCTTTCAAGAAAGATTCATATCTCATAAATGTCACCCTTTCCCAGGAATAAATCTAAAAAGATTTACACTGTTCTTTAACCTCTTAAGACACTGTCTGATAAGCACTGTCTCAGACATATGCCAGGTCTTCTGTGAACTATCCAGACTTTTACTATGCTCTTTGGTGGGGAAAACATATGTTGTGCTACAGCAAACACACAGACACACACACACACACACACACACACTGTATACACCATCCTCATGGTCACAACATTCAAAATAAATACTGCAATCTAATATATTATAACTAGAATAATGAATAGGTGAGTGTGTATTACAAGGCAGTAAAACCATCGAGAGGTTCTGGGGAAAAGGGAACCTCAAGAGCAAAGCTCGAGAGGTTCCTTTGTCCCTAGAACCTCGAGGTGGTTTTACTACCGAGTCATACACACTCACCTATTTTTTATTTTTTTTAATGTATGGATCCAACAATTTTTCTTATGAAAATAATGGGCACCCAACTACTTTTAAAAGCCTTTGGCTCGAGCACCCGACTGTTACTCCTATTACTCTGCACTGCACTGAAGACTCACTTGTTCTGAGTCTTACCTGCATTTCTGTGGTGAAATGTGTGAAAGCAGGATCAAGCAGATATTTTTCAAGGTGCTGGACAAGGAAAGGAAAAATTAAAAAATTAAAAAAAGCACGGTGCTAGCCCGAGGACATTTTCTCGCTAAGTGAGTGAAAGAGCCGCCATCTTTTTCAAAATTGTTCTGCCTGCCCACACTAGAAAAGCAGCCAATAGGAAGGCACATTTAGGATGATGCCATTGTCAAAGCTGCACTTGCGCAGTTGAGGTTTATTGATAATACTATCGTTCAGGTCCCGCATGATAGCATTACGGCACCTGAACAATAGTATTATCACTTGTGAACAATGGTATTAGCGCTCCAGGAGAGATGGTATTACCAGGAATTTTTTGTATACTTTACAAGGGTATTATTTTACGTATCCATATATTAAAAAACAATAAAGAAACTGTTTGTTTATGTCAGTGAACACAGTCAAGTTCAGTTTACAGTAGATATCCTTTAGAAAGCTATTGTACTGCCTAAAACTAATATTAGATTTTAAAAGCAATGAACCATTACCTTTTATATCTGATGTACTTTTTCTTTTCCCTTTGTTTAATTAGAAGATTGTTTACCTGATGTTAGTAGGTGTGATGTGTGGAACAGCTCTTAGCCTGGCAGCTGACATATCTTACTCTACTGCCTCACACTATGTCATCAGCATTGTGACCTCAATGACTGTGACATCACTGCTACTTAGGAACAACAAGTGAGTGACTGCTAAGTCATTCACCTGTGATGTCACAGTCAGTGAGATCACAATGATGATGATGTAGTGCGGGCAGTAGAGAAAGCTATGTCAGCTGCCAGGCTAAGAGCTGTTCCAAACATCCAGCACAATATGATTATATAGAATACATTCTGGTGAGCAAAAGGAAAAAGAAAAATACTTCAGAAATAAAAAATTACAACTGACTACTACTTAAAATTTGTATTGTTTTCATGTCTGCCTGTTGTGGCTCCACTAGCTCTTTAAATATTTCTTATCCTATATGTTGTATGCTGGATAGCATTAGGGAGATGCTACATCTTATTGTCATTGTGATCTTCATTTTACACATTTTTTGCACTGTATTTACTCAGGATGTCCCAGATTAGATGCAATATCTTGTTATCAGTAGGGTGATGATTTTACCATTTTTTATCATGTATTTATTCAGGGTAGCCTAGCCCAGTTGTAAAATATTGTTTTCAGTGTGTTCTGATTTTATACAATGCAGCATAATATTGTTTATTGTTTAGAGCTCCACTGAAAATAAGATGCCATGCATTCTGTGAACTAGCCACGCTAAACATATAGCAATCAGCAGGCATATTCTAGGAAAATACATTGTAAAAAATGTGTAAAAGGAAGACCACATTGCCTCTCAGCAGATCTGCATTGTGCAAAGTCATTAGAAATAATGGGTAAAAGCAGCCCAAAAGCATTCTACAGCCATATTGGCTATGACCAGAATTTGTTTCTTCTGTTTGTGCCTTTGCACATCTAACTGCCTTCAGTGCCTCCCTTTGTTTCTCTTGTTAAGTCACCTTACCCTCCTCCTTCTGTGTTTGTTTTTGCACATTCTGAATTCCCCTGTTTTCCCTTTTACCTTTTATGCTACCACCTTAGAGAAACATAGGGGCCTCCCTTTTCTCTTGTCCTTGCTTATCTGCCTGGCACAGAGGCTTGTAGCTTGCTCAATGCCTTCTTGTTTTTGTCCACTGTTCCTCTACTTCCACCAGTTTTCCTATCCTTGCCATGGTGTCCTTGAGGCATTCCCCCATTTTCATAAAAGTGGATCTCCTGAAGTCCAGGATCCTTTTCATTGTGTGTTTCAGTTCTGACCCATTTCTTATCTCAAACCACATCTTACAGTGGTCACTGGACCCAGGTGGTCCCCCATTCTGACATCAGACACGCTGTCCTCGTTTGTCAGCACTAGGACCAGGAGTCCCTTCTCACAAGTGGGTTCCAATACTAGATGTCTCAGGAATGCCCCCTACAGGGTGTCCAGGATGTGCCTACTTCTTGCTGTAGCTGCATCAGGGAGGCTGCAGTCCACATCCAGTAGATTGAAGTCTCGGACAAGCAGTACCTCTACATTACAAGCCATCTTCAGGATTGCTTCCATTATTTTCCCATCTACCTCTTTCCCCTTTGCTGGAGGTTTATTGATTACTCCTGTTCTTATAGCAGTCCCTTTTCTTCTCTCAAAAGTGACCCACAGTATCTCTTCTCATCCCTGTTCCCCCCTTATTTCTGTGGCTTTTATGTTATCCTTTATATAAATAGCCACTCCTCCCCCTTTTCTATCTACCCTGACCCTTCTGAACAGTGTATACTGTATCTTGATATGGTTACTTCCGAGTCCTGGTTTGCATTACCCCAAGTCTCCATGATGGAGATGAAGTCCAGGTCTGCTTCCACCATGGTAGCCTTTAGGTCTGCAACCTTATTTTTCGGACTTCTCACATTTGCAGACATGGCTCTCCAGGCTACATTTCCACCCTCTACCCTTTTCCCTTTTTGCCCTCCCTTATTGCATCTACTAAGTTTTTTAGTTTTACTTGTACCTTGTATCCCCTGGCATTCATTTTTATTTGACCCCTTCCTGGTATTCTCCCCCCAGTGTAATCTTTGTTTGCCTTATTCACTTGTTAGGAGGATAGTGTTTGTTTTCCTGCCTCCTTTCACCTTCCCCTTGCCTAGTTTAAATGCGTGCCAATGAAGCATTGAAACTGCTCACTGAAGACCTCAGTTCCCCCTCTGACTGGATGCAGGCTGTTGCACTTGTACAGACCCTCATCCCTCCAGGTGGGGCCCCAACCCCCATAGAAGCTGAACTCCTGCTCACCACAGCATTCTTTCAGCCATGCATTGAAATCCATGATGCAACATTCACTAACCTTGCCCTTGCTAAGGCAGGCAGTACCTCCAAGAAGATCTTAGAGCATGCCACAGGTGACCTGGTCTACTTTTAGCCACTGGCAGTCATGAATATAGTGAGGATCATCCAGACTCTGTGGCCAACTTGCTGTAGCTTGGACCCGAGCCCAACTTGCCTTCTTGTAGGGTGTGTTGAGGTCATCTTCCCAGTCCTAGCTGGGATTGCAAGGGTTTCATTGGAGAGAGGGATCTTCCCTGATCCCTTACAGAAGGTGGTAGTGTGGTCCCTCCTGAAAAAGCCCTCCTTTGACACAGACTGCTCAGCTAACTACAGATCAGTCTTGAATTTGCCTTTCACAGGCAAAGTGATCAAGAAGGTGGTCATTCTGCAGCTGGAGGGTCATTTATTCATCCACAGTATCTATGACCCTCTCTAGCTGGGCTTCAGGAGGAGACATAACTCTGAGACTGTCCTGGTTAGGGGACTAAATGATCTTCTGGTGGCTAGAGATTGGAGGGCCTGTTCTATCTTGGTTCTCCTTGATATCTCAGTGCCATTCGACACTGTGGACAATGGGATGCTGCTCAAGTGCCTGTGGTTTTTCTGTGGACTGAGAGAGGCAGTCATCAGTTGATTTAAATCTTTCCTCAAGGGCAGATCTCAGAGAGTGATGTCAAGGACTTTTTTCACCACCACTCAAAATCTGCCCTGCGGGGTGCCACAGGGCTCGGTGCTGTCCCCTATATTGTTTGCAGTGTATATGCTGCCATTAGGGGACATTATAAGATGGTATGGGTTGAGTTTTCACTGCTATGCAGATGATACTCAACTGTACATGTCTTTTGTACCTGATCAGGAATTGGATGCTGTCTCGGTGTAATAACTGTCTACTGGAGATACAAGACTGGATGAGTGCTAGTTGGCTGAGGTTATACCCGGAAAAGACAAAGGTATTGGTGGTGAATCCTGATCTTAGGACAGCTGGGACATGGATGGGAAAACACTCTGGTTTACAGTTTGGAGGGACCACACTGACTGTCTCGGGCCAGGTGCAGAACCTAGGAGTGATATTTGATGAAGACGTGACCCTAAAGGCACAGGTGTCGGCTGTGGTCAAATCTTCCTTCTACCATCTTAGGAATATCTTCAGGGTGAAGCACCTGGTGCCATCCAAAGATCTGCCTACCTTGGTTCACACCGTTGTGACCACTCATCTTGATTATTGCAATGCATTTTACCTTGGGCTTCCAGGGGTAGATATGTGCCAATTGCAGTTGGTGCAGAATGCAAAAGTCAGATTTTTGACTGGAAGCTCTAGATCCAGTCATATAACACCTGTGCTGTGTGAACTGCACTGGTTGCAGGTACAGTGGTGGTTTACCTTCAAGATCACATTGCTGACCTATAAAACCCTACATGACCTGGGACCATTGCACCTGCAAGAGTGCCTGCATCTGTATCCCTACTGTCCCTCCTGCTTGCTCCAGTCTTCTGATGAGGGATTGCTAGAGATTCCCAGGATACAGTTGAAAAAGCTGGAGGAAGATCATTTTCCTTTATGGCTCCTACCCTGTGGAATTCTCTACCTCGTCAGATATGAGATAGCCTGACCATGGAAAGTTTTAAGAGCTTCCTTAAAGCCCACCAATTTCAAAAGGCCTTTGATGGGACCTGGGAAAGGTAATAATGTAACCTGTAAGAATTTTTAGATGCTAAGCATTTTATTGCTGGATTTTAAATTGTTAATATGTTGTTATCTGTGTTGCAAAATCACCCTGAGCTTGGGAAGGGTGCTTAAGATGAATAAAGTTTTACATTGCATTTACATTAAGACCCCCTTCCCAACTCTCTAAACTCCTCCTACACTATTCCTAACTCTGCCTTGTCCCTTGGCAGGTCATTTGTACCTAGATGGACAATGACATCCAGCTCCCCCTTCCTTCTTACTGCCCTGGCGATCCTCAGGATCTGCTCTACATCCTTCCGAACCATGCCTCCATGAAGGCACTTTACCCCCCCTCACTCTCTGAAAACTCTGAAAGGGGAGTGTGAAGGCTACGTTAAAAGGGGGGAGAGAGTAGGAGATGGGAGAAAGGTATGCAAACTAGCGCCTAGGAGGAACTAGGGTCAGTAGAGGCAGTAGAGTCGATAGAGGCATTGGGTAAATTCTGAAGGGGATGAACAGTAAGGAGCAAGATGAAGGAAATTAAGGCAGATTATAACAGGAACAGTCAGGTGCAAGATAGTTGAAGAGGGCAGTGTTGATGGAATAGAGGGAGGAGGAGTGTTGGATTTGGGGGGGTAGAGTTCCATATTTTTGAGGAACGGTGAGAGTACCCCGATTGGCCAGATAGGGTGAAGTGGCGGTGGACAGTTAGTGTGTGAGTGTCGGTAGATCTGAAGGAGTGGGAAGGAGGAGGGGGTGTTAAAAATGAGGTGGAGAGGTAGGAAGGTAGTTCACCCAGTCAGTGTTTAGTGGTGAATTTAGCAAAGTGTGAGTGGTGTTTATTTGTAATGGAAGGAAAGGGCTCGATAGAGGTCACAGTGGTGGGTGCAAGAGGGAGCTTCAAGGGCCAAGCAGAAGAAGGAGTTGAGGAGAGTGTCCAATCTGGTCAGGGAGGACCTAGGAGTAGCACCATAGACTACACTGCAGTAGTCAAAAATGGGGAGGATCATCTTCTGGAAAAGTTCACGTATAGCTGTAGGAGGTATGCAACTATGGTTCCTAAACAAGGCACCAGGCTTGGGAAGCAATTTTTTTCAGAATGGCATCACTGTGTCCAGAGAAGTTGAGGTGTTGATCTAACCAAACCCCATGGTATCTGAAGGATGAGGTGTCCTCAAATAAAGTCCCATCAAGAGTGCAGAAAATGGGCAGGGAGGGAAGCCTAGAGAGTCTCTGCCTTGTGCCAAAGGGGGTGGAGACTGTCTTCTTGGTATTGAAGAATAATTGGTGGTTTGCAAACCAGAGCTGGACCTTGTTGAAGTCATGATGCAAGCTGGATGTAACCTCACCTGGGCATGAGCCAGATACATACAGGACAGTATCATCAGTGTACATGTGTATGGCTGAGCAGAGGGAGCAGACAGATGGCAGGTCATTAAGGAAGATGGAGAATAGAAGGGGACAAAGCACAGAGCCCTGAGGGACACCAGTGCAGATCGGGAGAGGTGACGAGATGGCATCCGCAATCTTAACTGATTAGGTTCTACCAGTAAGGTAGGCCTTAAACCAGTTAGTGGCTGAAGGGGTTAGACCATCAGATGAGAGAGAACCAAGGAGAAGGGAGTTGTAACCATGTCAAAAGCCTTGGCAAGATTGACAAATATGGCTGAGGTGAGTTTAGCCATTGTCCATCCCGGAGAGGATAAAGTCAGTGAGTCGAAGTAGGGAGATGGTGGTAGAGTGTTTTTTTCTGAAACCAGATTGGAATGGGATGAAGAAGGAGATATCAGATAGAAAGGAGGTGAGTTGAGAAAGGACTAGATGTTCTTGTAGTTTGGCTAGGTTAGAGAGTAGCGAGATGGGGTGATAGCTGCAAGGCGATGAGGGGTCTCCACCTTTAGGTAGGGGGAGGACCACTGCATGCTTCCATGTGGTAAGGACATTGGAGGTTGAGAAGAAGAGATTTAAGATTAAGGAGAGGGGATAGGCAATGGCCGAGGCTGACAGAAAGAGGAGTTTATGGTCAAGGTCATCTGGGGAAGATCCTTTTTAGGGGTTTATGGCAAGGAGGGTATTTAGAGTATCGTTGGGGGAGACAGAAGAGTATGAGAAGGATGAGTGTGGGGAAATAGGAAGTGGAGCATTTTTGGGGGGGAGGATAGAGGAGCAGCCGTGACATTTGATGGGGAGGGGTAATTAGGGAGGGACTTCAGCAGTTCGGTTGCACAGGAGGTATAACAGGAATTAAATTTCACAGGTACAGCATTGGATTCAGATGCAAGATTGCCATTTACCTTTAGCACTGGGAAAGGGGTTGGGACTGAGGGTTAAAGAGGGCATGAACCACTTTCCAGAACTTGGAAGGGGAATGTATGTTAGTGATGAAAGCATTTTTGAAGTATTTGGACTTGGCTAGCCTTGTTGCCCTGATACAGGCATTTTGGAGCTTACGGTAGTCATTGAGGTTGCTAGGAAGCTGGGTGGATTTGTGGCACTTCCAGGCACAATCTCTGGAACTAAGACAGGCTAAGAGTTCTGGACTAATCCATGGTAGGTGGTACCCCTAATCTTGATTTGTTTGAGAGGGGCAAAGGCATTTCAGTTTGCAAGGAATATTTATTTGAAGTAAGCTAGAGCCTTATCAAATGAGAGGGAGGAGACTAAGGCAGACCAGTCAGAGAGAGATAGGTTGTACAGGAGAGGTTCAAGATCTAGGGATTTGAAGAAGCAAAGTTGCAAGGTTTTATGCAGAGATTTTGGTCTGTGGATATTCCCGACAATGAATATTAGGTTGTGGTTGCTGAGAGCATCTGGGAGGATGCCAGAGCTAATTACTCTGTGGGGTGGGTGGTAAGAGCCCAGTTGACCAGGGAGTGATTTTGTGTCTTATGGTTAGGGTGGGTGGGTTCTGAGATCAATTGTGAGAGGTTCAGTGCATCAAGATCATTATATAATATACTCTGGCTAGGTACTCGGTGACACACTGCACGAGATTGGATCGCGGGGGGGGTTGCAGTCTGTTTTAACACAGACCTGGGCCTCATGAGTGTAGTAGTTGAGGAGGTTGAGTCCTTTGAGTGTACAGTGGTAGCAGGTGTAGACATTTGAATCATTCTCCTCTACTGTCCACCCGGGGATGAGAAGCGATTCCTTCAGGAAGTGGTGGACTTCGTCGTCGACATGGCATTTGAATCTCCCAGATTGATGATTCTGGGAGATTTCAATGCCTGGGTCGATGACAAACTCTCGCAATTTGGTCAGCACTTCCTCCAGTTAATGACATCCCTGGGCCTTACACAGGTGGTTTCCACTGCTACACATAAACTTGGACACTCCTTGGACTTAATCTTCTTGCTAGGGATCGAAACCTCTGAAGTGGGGGTGGAACCAGTCACTTGGTCAGATCACTACATTGTGGGGTTTAGTTTTTTGCACTCCCTTTACTAGGCTTACTCCTGTGGAGATGGTTAGGTACCACCCTCTATGGGATATAAACTACCAAAGCCTTGTGGCGGTGCTTAACCTATCGTCCCCCGCGTTGGTGAGCAGTGATTCAAAGACCCTCGTGTCAGCTTATAATTCATCTGTTACAGTGGCTCTGGATTCTATTGCTCCAGTCCATGTGCATCCCCCTCTCCCTTCACCCCAAGTCTCCCTGGTTTGATGGGACATTAAGAGAGATGCAGAGACAGGGAGGTTAGGTTAGAGTTTTACTGGCATAAGTCCACCCTTGTTGCCGACCACCTTAGATTGATGGACCATTATTCACTCTATCAATCTGCAATCACCCATAAGAAGGCAGAATTCCTGTCCAGGAAGACTGCGGTTGCTCGGAACTGACCAGCTCAGCTATTTCAAACTGTAGACAGACTGTGCAACCCAGCCTGTCTGCATGTTCAGAAAGCTTTTTCACAATTAGAGTGCGAGAAGCTTGCTCGATTTTTTGCAAATAAGGTGGCCGACATCAGGGTGGATTTGCAACCAGCGCCTTCTAGGGGGGTTATGGTTGGACAGTGTGAGCTCACTATACCTCAATTTTCCTGGAGTTCTTTCAGTTGACCAGACTTCGTGGATGTCATGAGGATTATTCAGAGTGTGCGCCCTAAATGCTGTAGTTTGGATCCTGGACCGACTTCCCTAATTTTGGGCTGTAGTGATATCATTGTTCCAGTCCTTGTGCAAATAGTCTGGTGCTTCTTGGAGTTGGGTGAGTTTCCCAGCTCCCTGAAAGAGGCGGTGGTGACACCACTCTTGAAGAAAGCTACTCTGGACCCAGACTGTTTCACTAACTACAGACCTATCTCTAATCTTCCCTTTTTTTGGGAAGGTGGTTGAGAAAGTAGTGGCAGCTCAACTGGAGGACCATTTAGCCATCCATGACATCTATGAACCCCTCCTGTCCGGTTTTCATAAAAGACATAGCACCGAGACAGTGCTGGTTCGGGTGCTCAATGATCTCCTGAGGGCAAGAGATCAGAAGAGACATTCCATCTTGGTTCTTCTGGATCTCTCCTCAGCTTCTGACACTGTGGATCACATAGTGTTGATAGCACGCCTGAGGCATATATGTGGAATATCGATAACCATCCTTTGATGGTTCACCTCATTCCTCATGGGGCGATCACAAAGAGTTGTGTCTGGGGTCTTTTCCTCTGGCCCAATGGCTTTGTTGTGTGGGGTACCTCAGGGATCAGTGCTGTCACCCATGTTATTTGCGGTGTATATGCTGCCCCTCGGAGACATTGTAAGAAGGTATGGGCTGAGGTTTCACTGTTATGCAGATGATACTCAGCTATACCTGTCTTTTGCACCCAGCCAGGATGGAGCTCTCTTGGTCTTTAACAACTGTCTGAAAGAAATCCAGGAGTGGATGTATTCTAGCTGGCTAAAGATGAACTTTAAAAAGACAGGTATTGGATCTGGACTCGGGTCAACAGATAGAGGGGTTGGGTGTTGATGCACCTTTAGGAATTTTTCTTGGCGGCATTTCTCTCCTGACCTCTGAATGGGTGCGTAACCTGGGGGTGGTTTTTGATGATAGACTGACACTGCAGTCGCAGATGTCAGCTGTCATCAAGACCTCCTTTTACCATCTTAGGAACATCGTCAGAGTTAGGCATCTGGTTCAGTCTGACAACTTTCCAACGTTGGTCAAAACTTTTGTGTCCTCATGCTTAGACTATTGCAACTCCTTTTACTTTGGGCTTTCAGGGGTTGAAATTCGCCACCTGCAGCTGATGCAGAACACAGTGGCCTGGATTTTGACAGGCTCTAGAAGATCCTGTCATATTAACCTGGTGTTGCGCGAACTGCACTGGCTGCCTATATGGTGACAGATCACCTTTAAAGTTGACTTACTGACTTTCAAAGCCCTTCACAGTCAGGGTCCAGCCTATCTGAAAGAACTTCTGGTTCCCTACTCCCCTGGTCAATCACTCCACTCAGCCGACTAGGGGTTGCTAGAGATTCCAAGGGTAAACCTTAAATCATCTGGCTCTAGAGCTTTTTCTTATGCTGCATCCACCCTTTGGAATTCTCTACCCTGTCGGTTATGGGAGTGCATCTCCATGGAGGAATTTAAGAGAGGATTAAAAGCTTTTCTTTGGCAAAAGGCCTTTGTAGAAAACTGAACTGAATTCTGAATATGATTTCTTATTTATGTTTAAGATTTTGGATTTTAATGTTTGTTTTAAATTGTTTTAAGCTGTAAAGCACCTTGGAAATAGAAACGTGCTGTACAAATAAAATTATTATTATTATTATTATTATATATTTTGAATGTCTTTGGAGACAACCTGTTGCTAAGTCAGGCCGCCTGTTTCAGGTTGTCTGTTTTTAAATATGTTTAATAGATCTGTTTTGTAATTTATTGTTGTATTTTAACTGTTCTTTGATGTATTCTGATTGTGCAGTGCCCAGAGCCTCTGGGATTCAGCACCTGGAAAATAAAATATGCTTTGCCTTGCCTTGCTATGTATAGTTCACCAGAGTGAGAAAGGGATGTGATGGAGGTTATGAGGTTGAGAGCAATGGAGGACTGGACATTTGGGTGACAGTAAATGCCAGCTATAAAGATGAGGAGGATAAAGGGAAGAATTAAATGAATAGCCAGTGCATCGTGGGATGCTGGGCTAGTGGATGAAAAAGTAATAGAACATTGGAGTAAGGTAAGAATGTACATGGTGATGCCACCACCTCTACCTACTCAGTCTTGCCTCAGGAGGGAGTAGCCAGGAATAGAGACCGAGAGATCTGGGATCATGCTCTTTAGCCATGTTTCCATTATGATCAGAATGTCAGGCTTTAGAATGGCCATCATGGTTTGTAGAAGTTGATTTGTTGCAACAAACTATGTATTTTTAGATGAAGGATTTTGAAACTCTTCATGAGGACAGTGGCAGCTATAGAAGGGGCCAAGGTAGATAATGGAACATTCAGGGCATGAGACACAGATGGACCAGGGTTGGGGTGGATATCTCCACAGAACAGTAAGAGTAGAGCTAAGATGAGAAAATGAAACTTGGGGCATTTAGAGTTAGATGTTGAAGAACCAGTGAAACTGGCAGGGTAGTGTGCATGAGAGTAGGGGAGCAGGAGATTAAGAGCAGCAAAGAATGGTGGGACAGTTAGTAAAGAAGCATGAGGGATAGAGGGAGAACATGACCATAGTTCAAAGGGTGGGGAGGGAGTGATAGCAAGGTTGTAAGTAGGGGATTGGAGAGAGGAGGGTGTAGAAGGCAAATTATTTGGCATTTGCGAGTAAAGACTAATCGGAGGGGTCAGGGAAAGCACTAGGAGTAAAGAAAGGGGGAGAGAGGAGAGAAGTAGTTTCGTATTGCAGGGCATGATATGTGTAACAAAATGATCTCTATATAAGAGCAGCAATTCTTCAAGTAGTGGTAAGAAAAAATATATGTACTGTAAATATACTTGATATACTGTAGCAGTCAATAGTAGTCTGGAGAAATCCAGTCTGATGAAATCGAGCAGTGCAACTATATCAAGAATTAACATCAGACTGAAAAATTGGTGTCTAAAAGAGAATATTGGCTTTATAAATACATGTACTAGGTTTTCTGGCAATCAACATTTTTTTAGTAGAGATGGGATGCATCTGAATAATGAAAGAGAAAATCTACTGAGTGACATTAAAGGACATATGGAACAATCTAATTTAAACTAAGTGATGGGGGAGCTGGAAAACAGTCATTAGAAACAATCCAGCACTTGGTGTTAAATCAACAGAAAAGGTACAAAAAAATTAAGTGTTTACTTAGTAATATCAGAAGCATGCCTAATAAAATTAGTGAATTGGAAGTCATATTAAATTCAGAGAATATAGATGTGGCATTAATAACCGAAACTTGGCTTGGGGAAAATGATGATTGGATTTACAATTTACAGGGTTATAATATCATACGTAAGGATAGAAAGGGGAAGAAAGGAGGTGGAGTAGCTGTCTATCTATTGGACCAGCATAACATTCTGTGGTGATTTGCATATGCAGCCCATGATGCTTTGCATTGTGTGGGCATGTGTGATTTTGTATTTTCTTGAAACTTGGTTTCCCAGCCAAATGCCCTTTGGGGTAACCCTTGCCTCATTGTTTGCACACAGAGGTTCTTTATCTATCAATGGATCTGAAATATGTGGACATTACTGATAAAATCAAATATGGTGTCAGCAGTCATGTTGAAACATTGTGGATTAAAATTTTAAATGACAATAAAACAGAAATCATTTTGTGTCTCTGTTATAGACCACATATTACACAATGGCAAGAAAAAATCCTGGACTCTGATTGGTCATTCTTGGGCTGGACCCATGATGTTATCCCAGTACAACATCACGTGTCTAGTCTCAGCCTCACTGTGAACCTGTAGATGAACTTTTGCTTGATTATGTGCTGCTTGATGTGCTTGATGATGTGCTTCATTGTTTAATCTTCTTTTAAAAAACAAAAATATTTTTCTACACTAAAACATCTTTAAAATTATTTTTTTTATTCTGTATAACAATGAGCCATTGTATATTAGCAATAATTCCATCCAGGGTGTGTGTCGTTTGGGACAACGTCACGCCTCAGTTATTGGATGCACTTGGTTTGCGGCCTCGTGCCCAACCACCTGAGGTGTGACGTTATCCCAGCATGACACACACCCTGTCAGGCATTATTGCTTAAATACTAAATCTAATACAACAAAATTAATAATGAATGAGATCTCAATGGCCTTAGATCTTGGTCACGTAGTATTGAGAGGTGATTTTAATTTCCCAGACAGAGATTGGGATAAAAATCTTGCAGTTAACACTCAGAGGAAAGATGTCTTAGATTTCTACAATGAAAATAATTTAATTCAGTATGTAAAACAACATACAAGACTTGATAAAATACTTGATTTAATATTGACAACTGAGGATATTAATCTTGCTAACTGTAAGACAGTATCTCCAATTGGTAATAGTGACCATTCCTCTGTTTTGTTTACCCTAGATTATGAAAAAACAATTACCTCATGGTATACCAAGATATATTTATATAACACTGCAAACAAGGAGGATATACATAAAGACCTAAATCGTATACAATGGGAGATGAAATTATCAGATAAAACTGTTGAAGAGACATGGGATTTATTAAAACTACTATTCATAATATTATGAACAGCCATGTTAAACAAATCAACACATATAATAAAGCTGGAAGAAAACCCAAATGGTTAAATAAAAGCTTAACCAAATTAATAAAAAAGAAAAAGAAAATATATGGACAATATACAGTATCAAAAAGAAAACTTAGTTCAGTTGGTCACAATTTAAAAGTATTCAAAGAAAATGCAAGAATAAAATTAATAAAGCTAAAAAAGAGTATGAATTGCATTTAGCTAATACAGCTACAAAATCAAACAACAAACAGTTTTTTAGCTACATTAATTCATTAAAAAAGAATAAAGGGGAGTTATTTTCTATTACAGTACATGATGAGGTTATTTCAGAACCAATAGAAATTGTGAATTCATTTAATAGTTATTTCTCTTCCATATATACAGAACAGATTATGCACAATACTCAGAAGGATTATGGAATAATAGAAGGACACCACAATTTCTCAAAAGATGAAATTATTGCAGTAATTGATAAATTAAAAGATCACAATGCTCCTGGAATGGATAACATAACTTCTACTATGCTTAAACTTATGAAAAATAACATCTGGTTGCCTTTGAAATTATTGTATGAAAAATCGCTTAACTCAGGGAAAGTACTTAAAGAGTGGAACAAATCTAAGGTTACTCTTATTCATAAATCTGACAGTAAAATACTTGCTGACAATTACAGACCTATAAGTCTAACATCTATACCAAGTAAAATATTAAAAATCATAATAAAAGGTTAAGATAAATCAACACATTAACATTGATCCATTGTTTGATCAGAATCAGCATGGTTTCAAGAAGGGGTATTCCTGTGTCACTAATATGGCTACCTTTTACAATCTGGTTAGCAAATTGAGGGACAATGGTGTTCCTGATTATGTACTTTTATTTGATCTAAGTAAAGCTTTTGATTGAGTTCCACATTGGGCAATTTACCAAAAATTAAATGCATTCGGAATAAGTAAAACTTATGTTAGATGGATAGATGATTGACTTTACAAACATTCCCAAGTAGTCTCAGTTCGTGGTCACCTCTCTACAGAGGGTCAGGTGACAAGTGGAGTTCCACAGGCATCAGTTTTAGGACCCTTGGTTTTTCAGATCTTTATGGCTGACCTGGATGATAACATTATGAGCACTATCTCAAAATATGCAGATGACATCAAAATTTGTGGTCCATGTCAGACAGTTGATCAAACTTTAAACATCCAAAATGATATCAATGCAATATGTGTATGGGTAAAAATATGGGGGATGCAACTAAATTATAAAAAAAGTAGTGTTTTACAAATAGGTAAACATAATCCAAATCAGGTTTACTATTTAGATGGGGCACCAATTGAATCTAAAGTTACAGAAAAAGATCTTGGGATTCCTATTGACGACCAGCTGAACTTTAAAGCACAAAAAAAAACTCAGTCATTGCAAAAGCTAATAGGGTAATAGTATCAATTAAAAGAAATATCATAAGTAGAACATCCACATTTTTGTTGCCATTGTATCTGTCATATGTAAGACCTATCTTGGATTTTGGATCATATACTGTATATGGTCCCCTTATAAAATAACAGAGATTAAAAGAGTTGAAAAAATACAGAGAAGATATACTAAATCAATAAAAGGAATGAATCAATATTCATACGATGACAGAGTGGACAGATTAGGATTGCATAGTTTAGAGGTTAGAAGACAGAGAGGTGATCTTCTGTTCTTTTATGATATAATAAATAATCCATTATTAATATTAAATCTGGACATGGAATTTAAAAATGATCAAGTGAATACTAGGGGACAACCATTACAGATTAATAAGGAAAGATTTAAAACTAAGGTTAGAAAATATTTTTGTACATTACGAACAGTTTCACTTTGGAATACATTGCCATTGAATAGTATTCTAAGTAGTTCAAAGGAAAACTTCAAGAAGAATCTTGATATTTATATTTCTAATAATGGGACACTAAATTACTATAATTTATCTGAATTGGAGCTATTATGGGCCTATGCCATTTCTGCTCCATCAGAACCTAGGTAACCTAGTGCAATGCAAGTGGAGTAAAGCCATGTCGGAGAAAGAATGTGGTAGAGAGAAACAATGTTGCTTATCAGGAATTAGGAAGTTAGAAGCATGTTTCTCAGAACAGTAAAACTTCAGGCACTCCCTTACTTGTAATTTGTAAACAGCAGTAACTCTCAATAAATCTTTCTTTCTCTCTCTCTCTCTCTCTCTCTCTGTCTCCCCCTACCTTCTTAAAGACGCCTCATCCCTCATTCCCCCATCTCAAACAGAGCGTAAGTTATATACCTGTAAAAGTGAACGTTTTTTTTTAATTACTGGTAGCTGCTTTATGATATACTGTAGCACTCTATAATAGTTTGGAGCCATCAAATCTGATTAAATTGGGCAGTGCAGAGTGAGTGCAGTGAAGCCATATGGGAGGAAGAAGGCAGTAGAGAGAATCAATGTTACTGATCAGGACTAAGCAAGTTAGCAGAATGTTTCCCAGAGCAGTAAACCTTTAGGCACTCCTTTACTCATAATTTATAAACAGCAGTATCTCACAATAAATGGCAACTCGGCTTTTCCCAGTGATGCAATCCCCTATTAGGTGCCATAATTCCTGCCTATACGTAACATTCATGTGATCTTATTACTTTTCATGAACCCTGACTTCTTGAGGACATTTTCCATCCATACATTTTTTTTTGTATTGGAAAATCTACATCTTGTTATACAAAATACATAGGATGGCAGCTTGTCATAGCTTACCAATTAAAGTCGTCACAATTAGTAGCTACCCTTGTTTAGAAGACACAGCACAAAATAGAAAAACAATGAAATATGGTACCTTTTTCACATCTGGCTAAAATTTACTATGGTGGTAGTTACCCCAACATCTTCATTGTCTTGTCAGAGTATGTAAATGTAACAGTGAAGCTTGCTTTGAGGGTGCTGATGTTAGGGTGAGGTCAAAACTAATATACCTGTTTTGGGGGGCTCAATGTCAAAACAGCGACTAAATAACAGCGACTGTAAAGAGGATGAGGTCAATTCGGTGACTGGTAAAAAGGTGTTGTCAAATTATGGCTACTGCAGTAACAGCAATAATTGCTTCACCCCTCCTGCACCAACCCTTACTAATACAAACAACCGCTAGGTTGTAGCACCTCAGAGAGGGAGGAAAAGCCATTGTCGCCGTTACTGCAGTAGCCATAATTTATCATTGCCGTTTTAACAGTAGCCGAATTGACTTCACCCTTATTGCAGTCACCGTTATTTCTTTGCCATTTGGACGTGCTACCATGTTGGGCTACTATGTTAATACATTTTCTGGCTTACATTTATACACATAACAGACATGTCATCACCCTTTAATAAACTTACACTACATGTCATAAGCTTCCATCACTGGGACTAACAAAAACAATAAAAAAATAAATGTAGTGTGTCTCTGCAGTCAATGACTTAGTGTGTTGTTTCTTTAAGAAATAACCCCAGCATGTTTCTGAAACATTCAGTATTACATCAGGGCAGGATATTCGGAAATGTGCAAAGCAGAGCACAAAACAGTTGCACTACATCTTGCTATAGCGTGGGTGCACAAAAATGCTATATTCAGAGGTATAGCTCAGTTCACTATTCATCTGACTATAGGTCTATTTTAGCATAGTGCTAAGCCAGTAAGTGCCACCCAGTTGAGCACCTGAAATAGGGCACCAAAATTGATTGTGCCCAGGCAAAATTTGTGATATTAAAATGTCCCCATGCAGATGAGCCCATTGGCCATGAAAGTTGCTAAGGTGCCATTTACATGCCCATTATGGGCTCATTTGCATGCAGAGTGAGGCCGCACTGCCCCATGCCACCCCTCAATTTCCCCTTCCCTGAGAGCTATGCCTGGTGCTAGGTCCCCCCCCCCCGTGATTTCCAGCCTGATATAAAATAAAGTTTTTCCCTGTTGTCTAGTGTTCTCTGCCTTTGCCGATCCCTAGTCTGTTACAGAGTGTCCCAGCTTTCTCTGTTTTGTTAGACACCACATCCAAGAATGAGTAGAGTGAGGAAAAAGGCAGCTCTGAGTACTCCATGGCTGGTTACTACAGTTCCTTTTTGAAAAAAATCATATGTATTTTTTAGATGTTTACAATGTTTCTCCCTCACAATAACAAACAGAATGGGAGCCACAACATGAATTTGTTACAGCACTCTGTCCCTTTCATTGAGGGAGGGACTCTTGTATACAGTACTATCAGTTGGCGAACATCTTAGGCAATCATCTCATCTACACACATCAAGTACACTCCTTATGCAAGCATGCAAGGAAGAGCTGTGTGAATAGGGACAAACACAAAATCTAAAAACACATTCCTCGTGACTTTATTGTTTCTGAATGCAGCTACTGCTCCAAACTTCCAAAGGTGGTTCACAGCTGATTGCGGCTCTACAACATTATTTAATTTTTAGCATCTTACTGAACTGCAGATATACTGTATCATGTACTACATTAGAGGGGGACTGCGAGAGTATGGGGTCAGCAGGATTGGGACATGGATCCGTCTTGAGGCACAGCAAAAAAACAAGTGTGTGCTAGGTAGGCAATCTGCAGTCTGCACAAAACATAATTTACAGATGCAGAAGATACAAGTTTAGTTTAGTTTAGATTTCTTTGACATTTTCAGCTCTGTTCCAGATTTAAAGAAACAGAGCTCCCTTGCTGATAATGCTCACAGGCTATATCACAAACAGTTGTAATTGACTTTCTTGGGAGCTATACTTCTGATTCATTATTCCCTGGTTATCGCTATAACGTCTTTAAAATACAAAGTCATTATACTTGAATACATTTAATATTTGCAATATTCAAACATCCTGAAAATGTATTCAGAATATTGCATGACTGTACATGACTGGGAATTTGACTGTTCAGATAATTCTTTTAATATTACTGTAGCTGTTTACAAGTGGTTATGCCCCACCTTTTGTATACTCTTTAGAGATGTGTTTAAAATGTAGATACAGAATAGAATTGCTATGATTCTAAACCTGTATATACTGCCTTGAATATATTATCTGATTGTTCTCACTACTGGGCATGTCACAATGCTTGTTCTGCCCTCCTGCTTGTGTCACTGGTGCCGCATGTCTCTAGAATAAACAAACCAGTTGTTTTTTCCCTCTTGGATGGCAGTACAAAAGAAAAATGCATTATATATATCAACCACTGTTGAGGAAAGCAGAATGGTTGTCATAGTTTTTCCTCATACATGCAATGACATCATACTCCACTCAAACAATTATGAGGTCATTAAATGAACTTGGAAAACTTACAGCCCCATTCTGCATTCCTCAACAGTAGTTATCATCTATGTTATATACTCAGAATATCACGATTATGTTCTTCTGCAATATTCCAACAAGTGCATAAACAAATCATTCTTTTTCAGTTCAAGTCAAATCTTCAGTTTATCAGGTGTAAAGAGAAATCACTGAGAACAAGTTCTTATATACAGCGGTGACCTCTCCAGGAGGCTCACTGTTCTGTCTTTCTTCTCAGCTTGGAAAGACACACCTCCAATCTTCGTTTGGGACAAAACTGGGGACCTTAGGCCCTGAAGGTAACAGCTCTACCCACTTAGCTAAAGGGAACTTCCCCCTGCTAATGGGAAATTCCTTGAAGCACCCCACCGCTCCCTTATACACTATTTCCATGTGCCTATCCTATCCCCTTTTGAGCTGTCCCATTGTTTTAGCACAATAACCTGTCCTGGAAGTTTGTTTCACTCAGTCACCATTCTCTGTGTAAATAAGTACTTCCTGGCATCATGTTTGGACCTCCCCCTTGCAAGTTTAGGGAGTTGCCCCTAGTAGCCCTGTTACCGCTCACTGTGAACAGCTCACTGTCCACCTTGTTTTGCATCTCTCAGTCATGTTGTCCCTCCTTCTACTGTCCCTCACTGTGTTCATGTTTTGATCCTCTAAGCACTTCTCATAGGACCTACCCTGTTGACCCTTTATCATTTTGGTGGGTTGTCTCTGCACTATAGATGAAGGTAGAATAAGATTGCTGCAAGATACATTTAGTTTCTTGTCTAGTTAGGAAAGCAGATGTGTACAGCAAAAATGCTGAAAATTTCTATTCTGCCCATCAAATATCTACAGTTAGTATGTGACATGTGAATTGTATGTCCTGCAGTTCTCTGACATGCAGAACTCAAAATCCACATGTCCCATTCATTATTTTTTTCATTCAGGCATTTTTTCTAACAACAGAATTTACTGATTCATTGGGAAAGTCCAATACTTAGAAATCTTTTCATTAGCACAACATTTTTGGCACTTTTTGTGAACTCTCATATGCAAACTTGACAAAGTTTTCCTCAAACTTCACATATGCAAACTTGGCAAAGTTTGTCTCACCCATTACAACACTAAGTGCATGTGTCTTCTGCTTATTTAGTCCTATCCAGAAGGAGTCGCACTCAAAATAAATAGTTATGTTACAAATGTTATACTAATGATTAAACAAATCCATAGCAAGATATTCTTGCAGTAGGAAATAATATTGGCCATTTACTTACTTCTACTTGTGTTGTCATTTTTACAGCTGCATGGGCAGAGCCCTGCTGGTATTTTGCAATCACTGTAGGAGAGAGAAGGGACCGTGAGCAGAATGTGTCCCTATCCTCTCCTACAGTGATGTGGTGAGTTGTCCAGAGTGCTGACTTCCTTGGTGGAGTGTGTTGTCTTTTCTTCCCCTCCCCATCATGGACAGAGCTCCTCTCTGTCACACGCTCGGCCCCCCTGCCAGTGCATTACTTTAGTGCGGTACTTCTGCATTTACTTTTGTGTGTGTGTGCGACAGACTCAGGTGTGTGAGAGCGTGGCAACAGCTCAGAGAATTATTTTACTTGCTCTTGCTGCATTCCCATTGCTCTATGCAGCTGTGTTGCCTCTGATAAAGCCATTTTCCCTGCACTGGTCTCCCATTTAAAAAAGAGATGCAGAGTAGACTCCGGTTCATTATTAAATGCCTCAGTCAGTTGCTCCTTCTTTACCACTCTCCTCTCTGGTCACATCTCTGCAAAACACACCACCCAGCTATGCTCTCCTTCATCCTGAAACAAAACAGAAAGCACAGCTCCTGCAACAAATCATCAAAACCACTATCAGTGGCACCCTACAAGTATGGGAGGTTGAGGAGTGTGCAAAGGTGAATCCTGCTTGGGTTTGGTGAATGAGCCCCTTAAGTACCATTTCAAGTCTCAATACCAGGATCTTTGCCAGAAATTTGGCATCCATATTTATGAGGGATATCCACAGTTAGCTTCCTGTAAGAGTGCTGTCTTTCCCTTTTTTTGGGGCAGTACCATTATGAAAGCCCCCATCATAGTGGTGGCAATCTACTAGACTGGACAGCTTCTGATAAGCATCTAAAAGGGGCTTGTAGTCTCTTCACACATCAGTTGACAGTAGTCAATGGGAAAGTCATTCCCACCGGGTGCTTCAGCTTTTGGTCAGAAACTTTATAGCGTGCTGCACTTTTTGATAGCTGATGGGAGCGACCACAACTTTGGTTTCAGTTGGTGTAACCTATGTGATATGGAAACTGTTAACAAATGTGCTAATTCTTTTTGTTTTAGTTGCATTGCCTGAGGAGAACAGGTTCTTATAGAACAACTGCATGATTATGTTGAAGGTGGTAAATTCTGAGTTCACGTTGTCCTTATCATCCCTGAATATGGCATTATGTTTTTCAGTCTGCCTCTTTTTCACCCTATAGGTGAGAATTTTTCTGGCTTTATTGCCTCCCTCCCAATATGTATCTTTCAGGTGAAACAGTGGTCAAAGGTTGTAGCAGCTCTGGCTTACACAAGAAGCCTGACACAAATTAGTGCCCCAACATTTCACTAGTATACAGCAGGCCTCTTATGGGGTAATTGTAATTAGTGTGTAAACATATTTTTAGTGCATACAGTACTTCACATCATTTAAAAAATAAATATATTTCTAACAACTTTTTGTTTCTTACTGAGTCATCAATACATTATGAGTTTTAACATTTTTAATCAAGATTTTCTCTAACATAATAACCATAACCATAGCTTTCCTTATTTTTATATTCCTTAGTAATTCAGAATATTATTGGCTTACTGTATTTAATTGTGCATCAAAATGCTACCTACTTTTGTGTCTGGGCTATTCAGCTTTCCATGTCTTCCATCAATCCTGTCATCATTTTCTTTCTGATTATGTTATCTTATGTGAAGAGAAAGTCAGAGATAACATATTTGTCTAAGAACTAATTTTGCTCATTACAAATTTCAGCTTGGTTTTCTTAAAAAAACTTGTAAAATGTATACTTACTTTTAATCTGATGCTAAAATTCTGTAAATTTTCGCACTTTCTCATATTCATGGATATATGTCGTCATTATAGTTATAACCTTAGAAGAAAACATACTGTCAGCCTTTCTTCTTATCAAGAAAACATTTTTACTGTCTTCCCTAACTTGTATTGCAAGGTTATTCTTAGCATTTAAAAAGAAATCTGGCTTCTCCACAAAAGATCATTAAAGCAGATTTTTTTTGGTATTACTATGATGTGCTATGTTGTTATTACAGGCAAAACTCTTTTCTTTATGACATTCTGCTAGTCATGTCTAGTCCCTTTTCAGTTACTGTTAAATGCTTCGCCACTTTTCTGGTGGCTGTTTTTCTATTACATTTCCTTCAAGTTGTTAACCAATGTACTCACTGCTAGGCACTCTCATTACATTCTTGTTCCCAAATAAGCTAGCCATTTGTGTATGGCAGTCACCGAATTCTCTTCTTGTGCACAGATATTTTACATTTTGACAAACATGGTTACAGTAGTCTTTTTAAAATGCCGCTCTTACTATCTCTCATAAAAATATGTTACTTTGTCTCTGATACTTGTGCAATTCAGTAACAGAGTTCTAAATATAGAGACATTTAAGCTTAGCTGTCCTCAACACTAGTAAAGTTTTAACAGTGTCTTACTTGTCTCCATGTTTATCGCTCTTGTTTGGCAGGTTCATCTGGCAGCAAAAAGGAAATGAATGAGCCCTCCCTCTTGTACCCAAGTGATGTCACATGCTGACCTGGAAATGTCAGCAGATTTTGCCATTGCAACATCATTGTCTAGCACTCACTTGGTCACCCAGGCACACAGTCAGTTCTTCCTTGTGGAACTGGTAAACATATACCTTTCTGACCTGAATTTTTATATTCTATATACATTCTCACTTTTTACGGTTGTGTGGACAGAGCCCAGCAGATGTCTTTCTATCACTTAGGAAAAAAGGTACTTTAGACTCCTTCTGAAGTACACAAAATGTAGGACATCAGCTAGGATCCTTACACTACCAGAAATCAGTACATGGGGGGGGGGCTTTTCTACATGTAGCATTCTCCTGCCAGCACAAATTACAATCAATGGAGTGTAACAGTACAGGCAGCTTGTTTCAGCTTATGGCAGTAGGGTCACTGGGCTATGCCAGACAGACAGAGATTCTCATGATTCTCCAATCAAGTGAACCAGGTAGTTTCATTTTTTAGTAAATCTGTTTGTTTGCTAAATTAAAGTTACTTTCCCTACCAAGGTAAGTAAATATCATGAAACCCTTTGTGCAGTTTTTGTAATGACAATACTGTTGAAAAATGTGGGTGCTTACACTTTATTTGCATTCTTAAGAAATTTATTTTGAAATACTGCTTAATTATCAAGTGACAGTGTTGCTGGTGCCTAACTCTGAGGACTATCTTCCCTCTTTGATAAGTATGGATTGAGTTGACTCATCAAGTTGGAGAATGATGATTAAGACACAGTACAACTCAGAAATACAGTGTTTACCGAAAATAAAAGTCTTGACAAAAACGCACCACCAAGTTATAATTAAATCAACATTTTTAGGAATGGATGAGCATCAGAGTTCTGGCCTTATAGGGACTGGGTGTGATGAAGTCCTGCAATAGCTTGCCTTGTATAGAAAATGACCTGTAACATTCTTACAAGATGGGTGATCCAAATGCTTTTACATGTATTTTTCCAGAAGAGATCAGCTTACATGCAACATCTGCTTTTCAGTAGGGTTCTGTTGTACAGCCCAGGTTTTATAGTTTTACAATATATTTACACAGGATAGCATAGCTGAGTTGTGATATCTTGTTTGCAGTGGGATTCTATTTGACCAAGTGTTTACACTGTATTTACCCAGGATAGTACAGCTGAGATGCAAGATCTTATTTTTTTTCAGTGGGGTCCTCCTTTTACCCATTTTTATAATGCATTCACCCAGGAAATAATGAAGTCCTGCAAGCCCTGTGTCTTGTATAGAAAATGAACTGCAACATTCTTAAGGCCAAGACAAAACAGAAATAAAGAAAAACATGAAAGGTGAATTAGCATTTATCCTGCAGTGCAATATTACGTAATGCTTTATTCATAAAAACAGTGAGACATGCAGACTTCACACACTCTCAATTTATTTCTGCCTCTTTCAGTGTGCCATAGCAAAGTGGAGCAGTGCAATTTAAAACAGTTTTCATCCATTATGTATTGATGTCACAACTTGTATCAGTTTTGACCAAGTGACCTAGAGGTGAAACACTGCTGCTATCCATTTTTATCCAGTGGTGGGAAAGGGGAAAAAATCTCCACAGGGCCATGAACATTTGTGCAGAAAATCAAATCTAGACCACATGTTTAAGACAAAGAGACCACAGTTCAAATTGCACCAGAACTACATACTTACTGTGTGACCCTAAGCAAGTCACTTAACCTATCAGTGCTTCAGTTTGCCAAGCTGTAATAATGGAAAAATCTAGGATCCCACTGAAAATGAGATATTGTATCTCAGCTTGGCTATCCTAGCTAAACAAAATACATTTAAAAATCATTAGTGGTTATGAGGTCATGCTAATAATAGTTTGCCTTTTCTATCATCAATGGAAATGTGCAATATAATGTAGTTGTTTCTCACACTACTTTTGTAAATATCTCATTTTGTCATTAATATCAGTACAGATATAAACTGTATAGTATATCTGTGGTTAATGAAATTGCAGGATGGTAATTCTAGCAAGTATTTTTTTTTCTAAAATACATGAGCATAGCAGTCCCCCTCTGACCTCTGTGACCTCCCAGTGTAAGGAGACTCTAAGGTTGTGAATTATGCAGCTCATATTAATACATAGCACTACAAGCTGTAGTGGTAGAGATAAGAGAGAATGAATGCTGGACTATGTCAGTCCATGGTAGTAAAGCAAGGCTAAAGCACAGTGGTGTGTGTGTGCGTGCGCGTGTGTAATTTAAAACTTAGGAGGGATGTTATGTAAAGGAATTCCTAGCTACAGTTGTTATGCTGTTATTAAAGTACTCCTGAAGAAACCTGGATACATGGGTTTAAATCCCACAGCCACCATTTATGTAGTGTGTGACCCTGAGCAAGTCATTTAACTTCATAGTGCTCCCGGGATGACCTAGAAATGAGTTTCAGCTCAATGTGTCTTTCCAGGCCAAACACATTGTAAAATAAAGGTAAATTAAATAAATAAGGACTTGAAACCTGACTCCTGCAGCTGAGTCCTTATTTATTTTAGTTCTGGAGTGAGTGCTCAATCGGGGGGGGGGTCTGATTCAAATAAGAACTGTCTGAACACCCCTACTCAGATTCCTGCACCCTCATTCCACCACCCTGCAGCTCTCTTGAATATTCCAGGTAATCTGGTGGTCTCTGTGATGCCTGGCCAGCTGGTTCTGATTTCTCTATGATTTTGAAAAATAAAAATATAATGTGGGATTGTCTGTCATGAGCCATTCTGTGCTCCTGGGATGACCCCCAAAGTTTCAGTTCAAATGACAGGATATGTTAAACAGCAGATCTCTGTAATGTGATTAACTTCCAAGAAGTCATATTTTATGGCTTTGTTGATCAGCTGTGCTGCTTTGAAGCCAGGAAACAAAAATATCCATTTTATGACATTTTCAGAGGGAGAACAGTTCATTCCAGGTGGTGTTAAAAAGCAATTGTTGCACCTAAGTGAGATATGACAGAGTTAGTCATAAAAGTCCTGTGATGTCTTTGAAAAGCAGGAAACCACACTAGATCAAAGGAAAGACTCAAGATCAAAGAGTCATATTGGAAAATGAGTTTTTGCTGTTGTCACCTTATTTAATATACCTCCCGAGTGATGGGACATCCTGTGTGTATTAATTGTTATATTTAACAGGGAGGAGCTAGATGACATCATGGAAGAGGCAGGTTCAAAGATAGTTTTAAACTATTCTGTGGCTGATCTTTAGACACATTCCTGTTGGACTCTGAAAAAGCAACATCTAACTATAAGCACTGTAAGAAGACAGGCAAGTCTAATTGTATTGTGGTAGGAGTTTGTTTGCACTTTTTCCTTGTTTTCTTTTAAGTGATTGTATGTTTTGTGATATATTATTCTGTGTTTACATTTTACCTATTTTTATCCATTTTCTAAGTTAATCTCTTATTTTAAAGAGACTGACTGGTGTGCCTTTGAAATTCTTTCATTTGCATATGAAGTACAGATGGTTAAATTTGACACTGCTCATAAGCTTAATGGTAATACCAAACTAGGAAAAGGTAAGAACTTTCCTAAGGTCTTTCATAGAATTTTTAGGGTTAATTTTGGATACCTGGTTAGGTACCCTTTAGTGGTGGGCGAAGTGGCCCCAGTTCGCTCCGTGAAGTGATCCGCGGAGTGAAGGCGAATTCGTGCTGCAAATGGGTAACACAAAGTCCATTGAAAACAATGACTTTGTGTTACTTCGTCTTCCCAAACCACTACTCCACCAATTCTTAAGGTGAAGTACATTGTAAACAATGTACTTTGCCTTACTTCTCCTTATTTTTAAGCTCCAAAGGCGAATTTTGCAGTGTTTCATGGGATTTCAGGTCACATGGGCTCTAGATTGTTCTGCACAGCCTCAGTTTGGGGTAGTGTGTGTGTAGGAAGCTGTAGGAGACAATCTGCTCTAGGAGCTCTCTGCAATTCAAACCTTCAAAAAGCTGTTAAAAAAGCCTTTTTGAGTAATTTTTTTTTGCTGAAACTTTAGTTCATCGATTATAGGAAACCCTCCTGTGCTCATATCATCGAGCATTTATTGTTTGTGTATGGATTTTGAATGTTAATGTACAACATTCAGTCTGTGTACTGAGAGACAGTGGAAGTTTGCTTTGGGGGAGGGGTGTATCTGTTGTGTAGGTAGATTAACTTGGAGAAAAAGACAGTGCTTTCTGTTTTGGTGATATTTTTCTTGTTTAACTGTGTTAATGTACACACAGTAATATTTTCAATATTTCTTGCCATTTTTTTGCTGATTGTTGTGGTGCAGCAGTGCATAATTTTAGTTTGTTTAAAATATGTGGTAATATTACTGAAGTTTTCAATTTGCTATGCATTACTTTGTGTGCATGTGAGTATGTGTGTGACGCGTGTCATCAAATCAGACACTTTTTATTGTGCCACATAATAATTTCAGCAATGTGAAGCTGCTATCCACTGCAGCTGTGTGATTTTTGTATTTCTTTGTGGTATCTTTACTGGTACTGGTACTAGTACTAGTGACTGTTACTGCAGCAGTACAGTACACTGTGCCTTCCCCCCACGTGGCCTGCCCCAACCGGTAAAGGTATTCTTTTCCAGATTTGAATTTATGATGGTGAACACTAGTTAGGTGTTGTGCTTTTGTGTCTGCATCTCTTCAGTGCACAGCACAATCTTAATCTGTCTGTGCATTTGCATCTCTTTAGGGCCCAATCTCCATCTGTAACTTAAGTCACAGTTGTTTCTTTGGCTTCCCTTCAGAGTACTGGACAGGTTTGGTGCTTAATTCTGTATGAACATTGTACTCATTAATATGCATTTTTAAGTCAGGACCATCATCATGAGTCACTCATGATACAAATCACATTCTTCATCATCACAGTCACAAATGCAGTCACAAATCACGATTCATGATCATTCACATTACGAATCACATTAATTTTTTTTCTAGTTACTTGGATGTATTGTAAGCCTGTTTTGTAGTATCTCTCCAGGCTTCACCACCCCAACATTGTACTCACTGAATCGTGTTTTTAAGTCTGGGAATTTTAAGCTACAGCTCATCAGGGAAATACAGCCATAGGTGGTAAGCATTCATGTTTCGTCATCATCACGGTCACAAATGCAGTCACAAATCATGATTCATGATCATTCATGCGCTATTTTGTGGTCATGATTTTAACATGGAACCATCTCTCCAGGCTTCACCACCCTGCCATTGTACTCATTGATACGTATTTTTAAGTCTGGAAGTTTTAATCAACAGCTCATTGGGGCCCGGGGAAGTACAGCCATAGGCATTCATGTTTCTTCATCATCATGGTCACAAATGCAGTCACAAATCATGATTTACGATCACATCATGAATCACTACATACATTTTTTTTAATAGTTACTTGGATGTATTGTAAACCTGCTGGTCATGGTGCTGAACAGGGATGGGATCCACACCTGGGCACGGGGGGACAGGCACATCCTGCTCCAGAGGACCTGGTGCTGGACTTGGTGGTGGTGGTTCAACTGCCTCAGAGTCAGGACAGGAGGCAGTGCTGGTCCTGCTTCAGGGGGGCACTCACAAGTTTTGAGTGGTCCAACAAGAATGGGTGCCCATGCCCTCCACACATGTACATGGTACGATGCTTACCACTATCACGCTCTCCCAAAGCAGCCCTGTCCCAGACATTCCCTCACCCTGGTCTATCTCTCCTACTGAGCTCCCTCAGTCTGAGCAATCACTACTCACACTGTCACACAACACACACACACACACAGTCACACACACACACAAACAACTAACTACTTATAAAGGTAAGAAAAATAAAATTTACAGAAAGAACAAATTAAGTAAAAAAGAGTACAGAAAAGACAAAAAAATGTAGCTTTTAAAAAAGCTGTTGGGTCTAAATCAAAGTTTAAATCTCCTCCTTGCTCTGATCTCAAAGTATCAGCAGTCACAAAACACACTACTCTCTCTCCACCTGCGCAGGAGAAAGTAAAAGTGTCTGCTTGTATGACTCACTTTCTTCCTGCCTAGCTAAAAAGCATGTGACTTACAGTACTGTAAGCCATGCGATGTGTGGGGGGGCTGCCAAATCTGAAACACCAAGTGGATCACTTAGAATCCTAATGAGGAACGCGAAGTCCATTAAAAACAATGACTTCGCCTTACTTCGCGTTGCCATTCCGCCTTAATGCGAAGTGGTAATGACAAGGCGAAGTGAGCACTTTACATTGCCCACTCCGTGTAGTAGAGCAGCAACGCGAAGTGCCCACTTTGCATTCTTTTCGCCGGTGAATTTTAAATTTGCTTCATCTCTAGTGCCCTTAGGCAAAAGATATCTGGTATTCCCCGAAGAGCAGAATTATCTGAGCCTGTACATTTGGGGTATGCTAGCATAAGGTTCACAGTTTGAATCCCTCCAGAACTTGACACCAAAGGTGATTCATACCCACAAACAGACAGGAGGGTTACCCTGTTCTGTTACCTGTTCACAATACTGAGTCAGAGCTTGGCACTGTGGGAGCAGAGGGCCTGACCTACTAAGTGGGGTTGTGACAGATTTTGGTGGCAGTGGTGGGATAAATTTGGTAATACAAGCTTTATATTGTTCATTGTATCAGCCTGAAACTGTACAACTCACTTGCAAAAAAAGGCAGCAATTTATTTTTAAAAAGGAAACAGAACTATATCATTTGGCTTACAGTCAAGTTCCTACCTGTTTTATTTTTTTTCTAAAGTGCAAGTCAGAATAGCCGTAGTTAGGGAAGAAGATGGCTTCCAACTACAGCGGGCACACTGTAGACTACTTGAGGCATTTGTGAAGGGACAGAGGAGTCCTGTACCAGGTGAGAGCCACCAAGCAGAACCTCTTGGATGCTCTGATAGTAGCAGATACCCAGAGCATCGAGTCAATGACTGTGACTGTAAAAGACCAAACCTTGAGTGCGGAAGGACTAGCAGCCAGTGCAGTATCCAGATCTTATAAGGATGACAGCAGGTCCAGTGACAGTGAAGGGCCACAGCAGCAGGGGAAGATCACCAGCATTCTGGAGCCAGAAGTACTCAGACTGCAGATTGAGTTGCGCAGAATGGAGCTGGGGTTCCAGTAGAGGAGGGACCTTGAACAGTGAGAGATGGACCATGAGGATCGTGAGCACCAGAGGCGACATGAACTGGAGATGTTACGACTCCAACCACCCCCACCAGAGCAGGTAAGTGACTTGGGTTTAACTGGAACTACAGGACTGGGTTACAAATTGAATCTAAATTGATAGCCGAATTTAAAGAGGGGGAGGATATGGATGCCTTTTTAAATTCTTTTGAAAAAGTTTGTATTCAGGCTAAAATTTCTTGAGAGTCCTGGAGCTTCCAGCTATCCCTGCTACTTACCAGAAAAGCTCGGGATGCATTGGGTCAAATGGACAATGAAGACAATAATGATTACAGCAAACTTAAAGCTGCACTATTAACATTTTTTTTAATTAACTGCTGAAGCATACAGAGCTAATTTCCATAAGCTCAGGAGAAGACATGATATGAGCTACGAGGAGCTAGCCATGAGACAACGTCCATTTTTAAAACGTTCGTTGGAAGGAATTCAGCAAACTCTGTAGCTAAAATGGAAAATGCGATTTTATTAGAACAGTTTTTGGGGGCATTCCCAGCAGAACTGAAAACCTGGCTGGAGGACCGAGATCCCAAAACAGCGCAAGAGGCTGCCAAACTCTCAGACCGCTATGCCAAGAGCAGACCAGCTCTGAGAGCGAATGGGGCAGGTGTGGCATCACAGAAAGGGAAAAGTGCACCATCAGGGCAGCTAAAATTTTCACTGTCTCCACCAAAACCAGTTAGTCCCAGGTTTCAGAGAAAATATTTATCTGAGAAAAGAAATGAATGTTGGTCATGTAAAGAAACTGGGCATATTGCCAGACAGTGTCGCAAAAGGACGAGTAATGCGCAAGGTGGTGCTAGGAAGGAAATGGGTTGTTTGTTTGTCCCTGGAAGCATGTCTGTGAACATGAGAGAACACATGCACTCAGTCACGGTGAATGGTGTACAGAGACAAGGGTTAAGAGACACAGGGGCATCCCCGACATTGGTAAAAGGGGATCTGGTAGAGCCTGGTCAGCTTATACCCAATGAATTTGTGACTGTGCAAGGGTTCACTGGTGAGGACACCACATTTCCACTAGCTAGTGTTCTCCTAGACTGTGGTGAAACTGGGGGAACTGTGCAGTAGGTGGCTGTAGCCAAAATGTTAGCAGTGGACATCATCCTTGGCAACTATCTCAAACAGGGGATGGTGTGTGCAGTGACCCATAGCCAAGAGGCAAGGGAAAATTGTAGTTCCCTGAACCCCAAAGAAGCCATTGTGGAAATCACTGGGAGGTTGGTTCCCCAGCCTGTGTCTCCTGATATGGAGACTGATGAAAAAGGGGTAGAAATTTCCCCAGTAGCAGTTAATCACAAAGCTACAGAGGGTTACTCCAAAGAGGAAGGGGTGACCCATTGTTAGAGGGTTAGGAATGACAGTGATCCTGAATGCCCTGACACTAGTGCTAGGGACCCTCATTTAGTGACAGAAGGGGACCTGTCCCATGCCTTGGGAATGTGTAAGGAGTTTGCAGCTGCTCAGAGAAGTGACCCTAGTCTAGAGAGGCTGAGGGCTTAGGCAGACCCTGACAGATCACAAGGAGGTGACGGCAGACATAAGGTTTATTGGGAAAATGCACTGATGTATACTCAGGCTGTGCAGACAGAGGGAGGGTTGATAGGCAGACAGCTTGTCATTACCAAGGGGTATCATGAGCAGTTGCTCAAGATAGCACATGATATTCCCTTGTCTGGTCATCTGGGAATCACGTGCACTGCACAACTGTTGGCCCAGAATTTCTATTGGCTCAACTTCACCCAGCAGGTAAAGGAGTATTGCAGGTCTTGTCACTGGTGCCAAGAAATAGGGAAGGCGTGCAAGAAAACCCAAGCCACCCTAATTCCATTGCCCATAGTGGAGGAGCCATTCCAGAGGGTGGGAATGGATAGTGTGGGACCTTTAAATACCCCCAGCTCCTCAGGGAAAAGATGTCCTGACTGTGGTGGATTATGCCACCCGGTACCCAGAGGCAGTCACCCTATCCCCACTGAGGACAGACAAAGTTGCAGATGCCTTACTTGGGATTTTCTCCCATGTTGGGTTTCTGCAGGAGGTTATCACCGATTGAGGGGGTTCATTCATGTTGGATCTGATGAAATGTTTGTGGGAGAAGTGTAGGGTGGTGCAGAGACACACGATACTGTATCACCCACAAGCTAAAGGGCTTGTGGAAAGATTTAATGGCACCCTGAAGTCAATGCTCCGGGCGTTTGCTGAACAGCATAGGCATTCAGATTAACACACAGCACTACAAGCTGTAGTGGCAGAGATCAGAGAGAATGAATGCTGGACTATGTCAGTCCATGGTAGCAAGGCTAAAACACAGTGGTGTGTGTGTGTATGAAATTTAAAACCTAGGAAAGGAATTCCTGGCTACAGTTTTGTATGTTCTCATTAAAGGACTCCAGAAGAAACCTAGAGACATGGGATTGAATCCCACAACCACCATCTGTATACTATGTGATCATGTGCAAGTCACTTAATATCATCATGCTCCAGGATGACCTGGAACCAGCTCAATGTGTCTTTTCTGGCCAACAAATTGTAAAATACAGGTAAAATAAATAAATAAGGACTTGGAACATGACTCCTGCAGCTGAGTCCTTATTTATCTGAGTTCTGGAGTGAGGGCTGGATCTGGGAGGGGGGGTTCTTATTTAAATAAGAACTGTCTGTACACCTCTAGTCAGGTTCCTGCATCCTCAATTGACCATCCTGTAGTTCTCTTGAATATTCCTGGTAATCTAGTGGTCCCCCCTCATGGACATCTGATCCTCTGTCAACCCACCTACTCAGGAATCTCCTCCCCAAAACCCCCCTCCCACTCAAGTCATCTTAGCCGAGTACAGAAATAGTGACAGTGGCCTGCGTAGCCCTCTGCTCACTACCTTGACCTGCCACTGTGTGATTGTCAGTGAGTCATCATGAGTGCAGTAGAAGCAGGAGTTTCAACAGTACTTGTGATTGCTCAGAGACTGTCAGATGGTGAGCAGAGGTCTGTGCTAGTTATCACTATTGCTTTGGTTTGCATTATGTGACCAGGGCTCGTGAGGTGTCTGAGAGGGTGAGTCAGGAGGGGATCAGATGTCCTTATTGGAAGGACCACTAGACCACCAAGAATATAGCAGACAACTACAAGATTGGTGATCTACATGTTTTTACAATGTGTTTTTTCAGGAGAAATCAGCTTACATGCAACATCTAGGGTTCTGCTGTAGGCCCCTGCTGTTACAGTTTTACAGTATATTTACACAGGATAGCCTAGCTGAGTTATGATATCCTGTTTAAAGTGTGATTCTATTTGACCAATTTTTTACACTGTATTTACCCAGGATAGTACAGTGGACATGCAAGATCTTTTTTTTTTAGTGGGGTCATCCTTTTACCCACTTGTATAATGCATTTACACAGAATAGCCCAAGTGAGAGTCAATTTCTCATTTTCAGTGGTAGTTCAGTTTTTACTATGCATTTTTTCAGGATAGAGCAGAATAGTGGACTAATTTATTTAACTTGTTTAATGTGGCAAAGCAGTAGTGCATGTATAAATGTCTTCTCCATGAAGGATTAGTAACTTAATAACCTGGTAGTGATAACTTTGTTTTCATCTTGAAGTCTGTACTTTTTGTTCATGTGGAAAACAGATCTGCAATCTGGAGAATGTCATGCATAGATCCTCTAACCCAGCGAATGGCTAGCTGTACCTGTGTAACTGGAGGTGAAACTGGGATTTTCCATGGATTTTGCCGAGTTACATGTACTTTTTTTGTGAACTGCAGAAAAATGCATATAAACTGCAGAATGTATTCTATGCACAGTTTAATGAACTGTCAGTGAATGAGCACCTGCTTGTACAACCATGTGGTCATTCAGTGATAATTCAGTGGGCCACTGGTAATGGAGGAGAGAGGGCTGCTCGGTGACCCACTCAGGGGCAGGGTGGGGGAGCAGGGTGCTGGCAGATGAACTGTCAGAGTTGGAGGTGGGGTCCACTAAACAGTAGGGAATTGGGATTACTTTTTTATAAGGTTGTGGGTGGGGGGGCCACTAGACATGGGGGAATACTGGGAATAGAGGGCAGATGAGATGGTGAACTGCCGGCTGTTTTTCTTTTTTTGAGGATTAAGGAATCTAGGATGGGGCAGCCACAAGACACCAGGGAAATAAAATGTTTTGGGGGACCATGATCAATGGGTGGGGGCCACTATAAACCAGGAGGGTCTGAAGGAGGGATTGGAGGTATTTATTTTTTTAATGGGACCCCTGATCAGTGGCAGGAGGATTAATGAATTAAACTGCGGTCTCAGAATTGACCACTGGCAGTGATCCTTTCCGTAGATATTTTCCCCCACAGTTTAATAAATGAACCCCTAGTTTGTATATTTATTTCTCAGTTTTAAGGCAGAATTTCCATGAAACTTGCGAAAATGATTTCTGAACATTCACGGAAGCAAAATTCACACTTTCACCAAAATTCCACCAGCGGAAATTTTTTTCGAACACCTCTACTTATGGGGGTCTAGGCAGTCCCCAGACAACCAGCCTGTGGAGGGTTGGGGAAATCGTAGTTCATGAAGAACCCACACTTGTAAATTTAGCACTACACTACTGTCTGTTCATCAAAACTGAATTTGTAATGAGACTGCATTGGTCCAGTAGAGATTCAAATTACACTTCTTGCTCTTTGTCTTCCAAGAGAGTGTGTGTGTGTGTGTGTGTGTGTGTGTATGTGTGGCACTGTACATAGAGAATACTAAATGGGTAACCATGCTCCACCTTTCCTCTTCTCTCTCTCTGTTTCTCTCTCTTGCTAGGAACTAGACTGATATAGGGAAATGTTGAAACGAGAAGCTGACTAAATGTGATAAATTACTTGACTTTTTTGTCAACATAAACTTTTAAATTATTTCCCAGCCTTTTCACATAACCTGTCATACATAGAAATGTAGCCCTCCCTCCCTCTCCATGTCTAGGGGTAAGAATGGAATATGTTTCATGAGAAGGGGGCACCCACAGCAGCAGCAGAAATATTTCCAGTGACCACATTACTCAGGCCCAGATGTCACACACAGGGTCCCCTTTTTTTTCACTAGTGCTGGATATAAACAACAGGTTAATGCATATTAAACAGTTTCTTTTCAATAACGGAATGTCCACATGGAAATTGAAGAAAAATCAGGGATCCCAGATTCATTAAACATATTCACACATAGCTCTGGGGAGCATTAAGTAATTAGTGGGAAACACATTCAGCTTTCACATGGCCGTTATGGTCACAATAGCAGTTTTTACCTGGATTGAGGAGGTCGCACAGTCTTTAGGGCAGCATTAACTTGGGACCACTATGTCCACAAAACTTTGAAGGCAGCACAAGTCCCAAAACAGTTCATAGTGCCTAACAGTCCATTATTCTGTACAGGCACACAAACTCTCAATGATCCCCATCTCTCTCTCTCTTTCTCTCTCTTGCTCTTTCTTCATACTAACTCAGCAGATCCCCCATGGAACATGCAGTCCTCATGGTTTGGGGATTTGTGGGTTCCCTTATGACACCTGCATCTTTTCTAAGGACTGGCAGCAACTGTCCCTGAATTCAGAAGGGGGCTCATCCCATGGAGCTCCAAAACAGCTCCTTGTTTGGACACTACACTCCCTGCCACATTCTTGTCCACAGGATCCCTACATGACTCACGGCAGCCTGCCAGGACACTCTGTGACTTGTGGCTGCTGGCTCTCCTGTTGACTTTAGCTGCCTTCAAAGATACTATGCAGCTTTTGGCTACTGCCTCTAAATTTTTCCTCTGTGTCCCCCAAGTGTCACTGGCCAGGGGCCAGAGCAAGCAAGCAATCAACCCCACTCAGCCCTGACTCACTCTCACTCCATAGCCACTCACTCCTCTGACTGGAACTTCTCCTCCTGCATAAACTGATGGATTTTTTCAACCCATGTACCCATGGTGACCTCCTGACCCTTGGGAGGTTTCAACCAAGTGCAGAGAAAAATTAACCTTTTTTCTACTGGGCTGAATTAGGCCACAAAACACAGGGAGGGCTGAATAGAACTAGTAATCTCCCAAAGGCGGAAGGAGAGTTACATAACATATAAATTGACAGAAGGTAATGACTGCTGGGTCCAACTAGTCTGCCCATTTTTATTTATGATCACTTTTGCTGCAGACCCAACTTGCCCTACAGCAGTGTCTGTTCCACCCAGTTACTTCCTCCTAGGATTCCTTTGTGCCTGTCCCATGAATTTTTGAAAGCCACAACTGGTTTCAGCCCCACTGCCTCCCATGGAAGGCATTTCCAGGAATCCACCACCCTTTCTGTGAAGAAGTACTTCCTCACATTTCTCCTGAATCTACCTCCTTCCAGATTCATATCAAGACCCCTTGTTCTACAGCACCTTTTTCTCTGAAACATATCTCCCTCTTGTAGTTTATTAAATGCCAGAGGTATTTTGAAGGTCTCCAGAATAGCCCCACTCTCCCTCCTCTCCTCCAGGATGCATATACTGTACTCTTTCAATCTCTCCTCATAGGGTTTCTGATGTAAAGTTTGCACCATTTTGATAGCCCTCACCATTCGTCTTGCTGCCTTCTCCTTTTTCCAACTGTTCTCCCTTTCACATCCTTCTTCTTTTACTGCTTCCTTCTTCATTTGCTAATCCAATGCTTCCTTGAATGACTTACATTATTGTGGGACTCTCTCCCCTTAGGATCTCCCTATTCTCAAACTCAGCTTGTGGTGGACCACTTTCTACCTCCCATATTTCTTCCATCACCCCCTCAGCTACATTAAATGTCCATAGACATAACATTGAATCATTCACTGAGGACTGTGGTTGCCTCCTAGATGAAAGCAGGCCATCACCTTGGTATAGGTTCTCATCCTTCCAGGTTGGCCCACAGTCCCCAGTGTGGACATAACTCTCCTTCCTGCACCATTCCTTCTACCATTACTTGAAGGCCTTGGTGCAGAGCTTCCTCTCCTTCCACATATAGTACGACACACACTTGCCGCTCACATTTTAAACACACGAGAAACACAGAATCAGCCAGATAAATGATCTACCTTTAGCAAACATATCTAAACACAGAGATGACTACGGCAATTCATCTATATGTTTAAGGCCATGAAACACCCTTCTCAACTTACTGTATTAACAACCATAGTGGCTCTGAACAGATTTTATTTACCTTTGCTACTGTTCAGCATAGGATCCTTCACAGAATTTTTTATGTTACTGTGAAATACTGTTTTGCAAAACCCACTCAGCCCTTTATCTGTTCGTTAGGGGATTTAAAGCCATCTTCAGTTTTCCTTCCTGTTTGTGCATTGCATTTTTTACTATTGTCTTTCTCTATAAGTAACTGACCACTCTAAACATGGGTCATTGTTTTTAAAAAGCATTTCTCATTCAACTTCAAATCTCACAGTTGTTTCATATAGCTTACTAACCAATTCATACTTGGCTTATAAAAACTTCAGCAATTTTGAATTTGTTAATTGTCTCACTTCTTATCATTTTCACCTTCCATTGCTATCAGCTACACTTTCCCTATGATATTAAAGCTTGGGCTTGTAGTATTTCCTAGTGGCATGAGTTCTGGTGGGAAGGAACCCCCCAGAGAATTTAGCTATGTGTAAGATTAACAATTATTGTAGTGAAACTACAGTTTACCAACAGACTTGCCAGTTCCAGTCCTCATTAAGGCCTCATGTGGAATCCAGGATCCCTAGTTCAAAGATCCACCACATCTCTCTTTTCTTAGCTAATTTATTTTAATTTCAACCTCTTTTTGGTTCTGGTACCTGTTCTAAACCACAGAATCGAAGCTGGATTATTGAATGTCTTCTGTCTGTACAGTGTCTTGTTAATGGTGAATTCTCATCTCTTAACCTTGCCTTGCTTTTATGTTTTTATTTATGCTTCTTCAGCTCTCTTAATGTTTTCCCTACATATAAATGGTCACATGAACACTGGATGACATATACTACCCTCATATTGTTGCAATCAATATGGTGTTTAATTTGATATTCCCTACCTGTGTGTGAGTGCTTAAAGACTTCCTTATGTGAAGTATGTCTGCATGCTTCTCATCTACCACAGGGGTACATGCCACTCTTTAATGGCTTTAATAATAATAGCCCTGTTTTTGGTTGTTCTGTATAGTGCTGTGTGAGTACCAGTTTGTCCGTTATAGTGGAGGCTTTTTTGGTATCACACATGATCTGTGGGAGGTAAGTCACATATCAAAGCAGCTTGAAGAGTTGTACACAGCAGGACAGCAGCTGAAATCTCTTTCCCCTTGGGTTTTGGAGCTGCAAGGTGTCCAATAAGCTAGCTCTTTAAGTATCTCCCACCTTGGCCACTCTGGCCCTTGCATGGGACTCTGGTTAATCTGTGCTATGTAATAGTAAAACCTTTATTTTTATACAGCATAGTAGATGGTCAATTTTCACATCATTAGGACAAGTCCTATTTTCAAGATGGTCCTGTTATTTAAAACATTATTACTTATACATAAAAATTTCAAAAAATGTTAGACAATTAACATAATATACAATACCAAAATCATCTTGACAGAAACACGTAACATTACATTGCTATGGTTCATGCAGGCCTCCATTTCCAAACTGAAGTCTCCTCTCATCAGTAAGGAAGTTGATGGTGGAGTAAAATGGGATAGAGACTTGTTGATCATATAGCAAAAAATTGAGGGTTATCGACATTTGCTCTATAGATGTTCACCATGATCAGAGGACCTTGTGGAGTGGTCACTGCCATCATAAGCCATTGACCATACTTGTCTGAGGCTGTACAGCTTATCAACAGTCCAGTGCTGATTTCTGTGAATGAGTATGGGGACCCATGATTCCTTGACCAGGGTGGTGCTGTGTGCCTCTGCCCCTACCCACTTTCTCCTTAGTTTCCATGCTTCTGTACTATTCAGTCAGGTCTCCATGGGAAAGACAATTTGGGATTGTAGGAATCAGAGGAGGGCTAGAAGTTTCTTATGCTTCACCGAGGAAAAAAGGCCCCTCACTTTCTAGGAATAGCATGAATGTCATCCATAGTTATTTAGCAAGCATCATAGTACATTTGAACATATTAAGAATCCTTGAGCCCCCATGCAGGACCAAATGCAACACATGTTATCCATAAAAGCATAGAAACTACACCAGTGGTGTACCAATAAACAGAACCATCCTTGAGCACACTGTCTGACAACAGAGGGAAAGGCACTTTAAATAGCCCAACAGGAGCAAACATAATGTTAGTAGCACAAATGCCCCTCCCCTCCCCTCTTCCTATCTCCAATACCTGTAACAGAAACATACACCCTTCCCTGAAACTGATAACACACTTGCCACACCATGCAAACTCTAATGTAGGGAGCCTAAGTGCAAACTGCTACAGGTGGGTGTGGGGTCTAAGGAAGACTACAGCACTGAAGCCCTATTGTGTCACAGCCATAGTATGACTTGCATGCTGAGGTGAGGTACATAGTATTAGATAGTCAGGGTAAATTATGCCAAATGATTGGCCAAAGTCCACAGAACACTAGGTGCTATGGTGCTCATAGCGTGGTGTTGAACCACATGATGGGCCAGTGTGGTTTTCTGGGAACAGGTGGACTGGATGTGGATATCTGGTGTAAAATGCAGGGAAAGATCTGTCTATAACTGAAAAGAGATAGAATGAGGAAGGAAGCCACACCAGTAAGTGGACACAGCACCCATACATGGGAAGGGGACATCCAGCTAAAAAGTATAATAATGCAGTCAGGACCTGCACAATTGTCAAATCAGTCAGTACAGTACCTAGTATCTCAGTGAAGTTAAGTTATGTGAGGCACCAATCAGGGACCATGTGGCACCCTTGCCGCGGAAGGTGTCTTTACTGGTCAGACTAAGGTTCATACTAAGGGTGCATTAGGAGCAATAGGCCAGGGCCCATAATGCACTCCTGTCTCAATACCCATCATACTCTACATACATACCTGACAAAATCAAATTGTTCAGCTTGTTTTTAAATGTTAATTTGTTTTTACTTAAAACAACATCAGCTGGTAGAGCATTCCAACAGTTAACAATCCTCTGAGAGAAGTAATACTTTCTTTTTAAGGTATTACAATGTTTGCCCATTAGCTGATATTTGTGCCTTCTAGTTGTAACACCACCAAGCTTGAATTCAAATCCCATATTAGTCATTAAATATTGATCCTGAACAATTTCTGTCATCATTAACAATCCCCCCCCCAAAAAAAAAAATCTCTGTTCATGCGACAGAGGTTTTAATTGAAAAAATCTCTCAGTGCAAGCATGATTTTGCCAACCTGTCATTTGCTTACTGATTGTTTTTGACTGTCTCAGTTAGGAAAATGGCCTTTTTTTCTAAACGGACACCAAAACTGTGACCCATAATCTAAGTGTGGATGGAAATATGCCCTATACAAGGGTGCCAGTACTGGGGTGTCTCTGGATTTTATATTTCCTTTAATTGACCACAGCACTCTACTTGTCTTTTTGATGGCCTCATTAATATGCTTTGCTGGGCACAGATCGCTACTGACCAGGATCCCGAGATCCTTTTTTAGTTGTGTTACAGAAAGTTGGCTGCTGCATAAGAAATTAGCCTGTTTCTTATTCCTTTCTCCCAAGTGCATCTCCTTACATTTATTCACACTGAACTGCATCTCCCAACCAGATGCCTACTTAGAAATACTGTCAAGGTATTGCTGGATTGTATGTGTTTTCTCTATGCTATTACAAGTTCTGCCTATTTTAGAGTCATCAACATATTTAGTATGCCAATTATTTACATTCCTAGTTAGGTCAGCTATAAATATTTGAAAAAATAAGATGGCCTAAAAATGAGCGCTGAGGCACTCCACTTGACACAACTCCATCCACAGACATGACGTCTGTCACCTGCACCCTTTGTGTTCGTCCTTCCAATCATTTTGAAATCCAGGCTATAAATGTTACATCAATGTTGTAATCATTAATGTTTTTCAGTAGAGCCCAATGTGGCACCAGGTCGAATGCCTTTCTGAAATCTAAAAATATGATTGCAAGATATTCTGTTGTCTAATTTACCATATATGTTTTCCTTAAAACATAGTAGGTTGGTTACACATGATCTACCTTTTTCAAAACATGTTGGTCAGCATCTATGTCATCTAATAGTAAGTTAATTCTGTCTTTAATAATAATACTTTCTAACATTTCCCAGTAATGGATGTTAAGCTTATCAGCCTATAACTTTTGACAACGTTTTTCTCTCCCTTTTTAAATAGCGATGTGACAAGTGCTAGGCAATTCTAGGGGGTTGGGGGGTAGGAGAAAGTAGGCTGTTGGTTAACTAGGATCTGCAGCTTATCCATTAGGTAGGGAAATGGACAGACTAGGTGGGAGAAGGGGTCCTTATCTGCCGTCAAATTCTATATTTCTATGTTTCCAATCACATGGAACTTCTCAGTGGTTTATGATGTTTTCAAATAGTATTTTAAACAGGTGATTCAAATGGGTAGCCATCAACTTTATAATACTTCGTGATCTTGTCCATACCTGATGCTGTATGTTCTGTAGTACTTTTAATCTTACTAATTATTTCTTCTTCTGTGATCTCTATCTTTGTTCCTTGCATGATAAGATGCATATCATGACGTGTTTCTTTTTTGCATATGCTGAACATGAGTATTCATTCTAAATATCTTCCAATTTTCTTTGGTTCATGAACTGCTATATCACTGTTTTATTATTGGGCCTATTGTGTCTTTTAATGAGGAAATGTAGCTATAAAAGGACTTGTATTTATCCTTTTTGGCATTAGTTGCAATATTATATTCCACATTTCTTTTAGTTGAATTGGTTGCACTTTTACATGTTTTTGCAAGTTTTTATATTTTTCCCACAAGTGCTCACTATTTACTTTCTGGAATGATCTACTGTGTAGGCTCTTGCTTTTCTTGTTAAAAGTTTCTTTATTTTTTTTGTAAGCCATCTGGGTTTTTTTCTTTCCATTTATTTCCTTCTTGCACTTCTGAATATACTTATAACTAATGGTCAAAATAACATTCTTGATTTTAATCCACAATTCTCAGTGTTGCAGTTTGATAATAAAAAGTATCCCTATCAATACTGGACATAGGTTTATTTATTTCAACAAGATGTGCCTTATTATAACAATAAAATGCAGATATTCCCTGGTAAACAGAGGGATGAAAGACCATGTTAAATTTAATAATATTATGGTCACTATTTGATAGGGGTGCATAGGTCTTACAGTTATTTATATTAACATTAGATGAATTAAGTACAATGTCCAATGTATGAGTAAGACCTGTGAGCCAATAAAGAATAGCATTAGCTGTATTAGGTGTGCTATCGCCTGTTCCATGGTTTCAGGTGCTAGACTAAGAAGGTGAGGACCCTCTTCCCCAGTGACCAGAATATAGAGTTATACCACCACCCCTTCCACACACACTGAATATGCTGAGTTCAAGTAAATTAGCCTTAGCTGGGAGTCGAATCTCCTCTGTTCTTAAGGAGGCTAAGGGTCTCACTGGATTGGTACAGTTCTGAGGTGACCCACACTGAAACAGTCCATTTGTGCAATTATAGTCCTGCTTTACAGATTTACAGTAGCTGAGTGCAGAAGCTGGAGTCCCTGCACCCCCACCTATATGCCCGTGTCCTGCCATGTAATTTTGGTCCATCTCTGCCCAACCCACAGTGAGTACTAAAGATAATTTGCTCTGTGATCTAACTCATTCCTGTCCCTAGTATCTTGTCCACATCTGACATCCCAGGGGACTGCTCCAGTATCAGGTTGAATCTTAAGACACCAGGATGTGGCTTGGGAAATTGAGTGAAAAAGCAGCCCCCTCAATTTAAAACAAGCCATTGCTTAGTGGTTGTGACAAGGGTGAGGTGGGGTGGGGTGGGGACCCTTTCACTATTTAACAGTGTGCTGAGTACCCAATACATAAAGGAATGAAGTTCATGGGGTCAGATGGCAAGTGGCTTGCGATAACAAAAAAATGTATATATCGTCAAGCCACTGCCATCGGACTCATTAGGCTAGCAGCTGCATACTAGCCCATCCTCCCCCAGTTCACACTTTTGTAGAGCATGCTTTGTCACTGTGCAATTATTTATTTCTTTGGATTTTGGTTACCGGATAGGTTCAATGAGGCAGACTGCTCTTTTTTTCAAGAGCAACCTAGAATTAATTAAACAAAATATATTTGATGAATAAATCCTGACAATACAATAAAGAGTACATAAGTGAATGAAAAAATGCAGTGCTGACAATAAATATACTTAAGGCGGGGTAGTTAGGTACAGGCTACATGTAGGCACTCGAGATAATTGGTTCTATAAAAGACAAGTGCTCTATACAATGTATTCCTTCACAGCTGATCTCAAGGGGCAATGGTCAGGCATACCATGGCCTTGTGAGGGAGATTGTTCCATAGTTGTGGTGCAATGGTGGCAAAGGATTGCTGACCAGCAGCAGAGAGTATACTCATCACAGTTGCAAGTTTCAGTCTAGCACAGCTGGTGGGCCTTCTGAGGGGTCTGAAGTTCATGATGCTGGCCAGATTTTTCTGAAAGTAGTAAAGGAGTCCATGTGCCATACAAAATACAGGGAGATGAAGCCTCGCCTCCAAAGGTGGTCAGTTTAGTGCCGACAGTGCCTTACAGTGATGCCCCCAGTTGCAGACTCCTGCAGCTAAGTGGGCTGTATGATGATAGTCAAACTTCAATTTGAAAAGTTTCATTTCCTTAAGGCATTAAAGTAGTGGAGTGTCATTGGAGATTGTGGGAAGAAGGACACTATTGGCAATAGAGATCCAAACTGGTAAGGGAAGGGTATAACCTGCACAGTAGGCCTAGCCTTTGGTTCACAGTTCTAACCACTATATCAACATGAGGCCTGAGGGAAGGTTCATGGTTTAATTGGACACCCAACCATTTTACTGCAGCCACTGTACTGATAACAGCACCTGACACAGCAATAATATCGAGTGTTTTTTTCTGTCAGGACCCAGCCTATGGGTCCCAAATACATGGCTCTAGTTTAGGTTAGTTTAGTTTAGATGTTGTTGTTTTCTTCCTGATGGCCAGATTGAATTTGGGACAGTATGGCACGAAATCTGTACAGGACTGCATCATCAGCATATATCAGTCTTTTAGAGTTAATATAGTTACTAGGTAGGTCATTAATGAATAATGAAAATAAAATAGGGCCCAGAATTGAGCCCCAAGGGATGCCATCAGAGATTGCTCACAGTGAGGACTGGCTACACCCCCATTTATTTAGCTTTTGTTGACCAGGTAGGTACACTAGACAAGCTGTATGCCTATTTTCAGGTACGACCCAGGAGAGTACAGTGAAAAATACAGGTTCAAACAAGGTACATAACAACAAGAGGGCAATGTACATAGTTACAGGAGACCAAGATGAACAGATAGTCTACAGTGAGCAGTAAATAGATAAAATATACATATGCATGCAGAATAAATAGACTAAGACATTCAATGGCAATTACATTGTATGAGTGACCCTTACCCAGGGCCACATAATTCATAAGCAGATAGCGAGCAATCACGTGCTTCCCAGAGTTAAAGGACAGTGGACAGTGGATTGGATGAGACCAATTTGGAGACCTGATTAAGGTGATTTAGGACACCCATGCATGTGCCCCAAGAGGTAATTGTGGATCCAAGTACACATCAGGTGATTAAAGCCCAGGTCATTTAGTTTGTGCATCAGAATGTCATTATTAACAAGGTTGAATGCTTTGGTAAGGTCCACAGACTGCTCCCATGGCATGGCCAGCATCCATAGCAGGTCATTTGAGAGGCGTATTAGTGCACTATCAGTGCCATGCTGTTTTCAGAAACATTGCTGGACTTCAGTTAGGATGGATTGTAGTTCAAGATAGGACTTACCTGATTATAATTCAGACTTTCTTGTATTGTAACAATAGTATACAAGAGGGAGATAGGCTGATAGTGTTCAACTGGTTCTGGTCCCTCCTTTATACATTGGTAAAATATGCACAATTTTTCACAGGTTTGGAATGTCACCCTGGAGTAAGGACATATTACAAAAAGATCAGCTATAGGTCTAGCGTGGGCAGGGGCTCTAAGATTAAGAAGCATGGGTTCCAGGTTGTCATGTCCAGCCACGTTGTCAATTCTTACATTTAAGGAGCACCAATATCTCCTTTTTTCCCATATTCTATTTATTTGCCTTTTTCCCCTGCTACCCCTTCCAGCCCTAACACCTGTCTCTTCTAGGACTTAACTTTCCACTGATGTCCTCTGCCACAGGTGAGGGGCCTGCAAGGGGTTGGTTATCACCCTATCTCCACAAGAATTGCCTTATGTCTGTCCCATGCATTCTTGAATTCTCCCACAGTTTTAGATGCCACAACCTCCTTAGGAAGGCTGTTCCATGCATCCACCACCCTCTCTGTGAAAAAATACTTCCTCACATTGCCCCTGAGCCATCCCCCCATCTTCAAATTGTGTCCCCTTGTTCTTGAACATCCCTTTTTCTGAAAGAGGCTACCCTCTTGGACTTTGTTGACTCCACTGAGGTACTTAAAAGTTTCTATCATGTCCCCCATCTCCCTCCTTTCCTTAAGGGAATACATATTATGATCCATTAGTCTCTCCTCATATGACTTCTTTTGCAGACCCTGCACCATATTAGTTGCCCTCCTCAAGACTGCCTCCATCCTGTCTATGTCCTTGCGGAGATGGGGTCTCCAGAACTGGATGCAGTACTCCAGATAGGATCTCACCAACTGTCTGTACAGAGGGATTTTCTGCTAGTGATGCCTTTCCCTATGCATCCCAGTACCCCCCAGCCCTCCCTACTGCCTTCTCACATTGCTTGCTAACCTTAATGTCATCTAATATGATTACCCCCAGGTCCCTTTCCATTTTTGTTGTTGTTACTACCTCCCCTCGCATTGTGTAATCTTCCCCTGGGTTTTTGTTTCCCAGGAGCATTATTTTGCACTTCTTTGCATTGAATCCAAGCTGCCATACTTCTGACCATTCCTCCAACCTTGCCAAGTCCCTTCTCATCCTATTCACACCTCCTTGTGTATTAACCCTGTTGCAGATCTTTGTGTCATCTGCAAAAAGGCATATTTTTCCTTCCAGTCTCTCTGCGATGTCACTTATAAAAACATTAAAAAGGACTGGACCAAGCATTGAACCCTGCTGTACCCCACTATAACCCATCTTTCTTCAGAGTGGACTCCATTTACAATTACCTTCTGTGTCCTGTTGTCCAGCCAATGTTTTACCCAGACTACCACCATGGGACCCACTCCCAGGGTGGTTAATTTGATTATTAATCTTTTGTGTGGAACTGTGTCAAATGCCTTGCTAAAGTCTAGGTAGGTCATGTCCACAGACCCTCCTTGGTCTACTACTTTAGTCCCTCAGTCAAAGAAATCAATTAGATTCATCTGACATTACCTTCCCACTATGAACCCATGCTGCCTTAGGTCCTGTGCCCCACTGGCCTCTAGGTACTCAACAATTCTTTCCTTCAGAAGAGATTCCATCACTTTCCCTACCACAGAGGTCAAACTGACAAGTCTATAGTTTCCTGCCTCTGTCTTGCTCCCACTTTTGTGAAGGGGAATCACATATGTCTTCCTCCAGTCCTCAGGTACCACACCATCCTCCCATAATTTGTTAAACAGGGTAGTCAGTGGAGTCGCTAGTTCTCCCCTTAATTCTTTTAGAATTCTGGGGCTGAATTCCATCAGGCCCCATGCTTTGTCCACCTTCAGTTTTAGGAGTTCTTTCTGAACCCTTTCTTCTGTGAAAGGAATGGGATTGACCCCCCTATCCAGAGTGCTTTTGTTAATTGGATTAGGCACCTCCCCCCTTCCTCTTTTGTGAATACTGAACAGAAGTATTCGTTCAGTATCCCTGCTTTTTCACTGTCCCTCTCTGCCCACCCATCATCCATTCTGTTCAGTTTCAGTATCCCTCCCTTTGTCTTTCTACGCTCCCTGATGTGCCTATAAAAGGTTTTATCCCCCTTCTTAACTGAGTTGGCTATCTTTTCCTCAGTGTGGGCCTTTGCTCTTCTGACTTCCCTCCCTGCTTCCTTCTGCCTTAACTGGTACAGTTCTCTGTTCTGCTCCTTCAGTGTTTCCTTATACTTCTTAAATGCTATTTTGTTCTCCCTAACCTTCCCCACAACCTCTTTTGAGAACCATAGCAGCTTTTTCTTTCATTTTGATTTGTTTATTTGCTTCACACAAAGGTTTGTTGTCTCTGTGATAGCAGTTTTGATATTTCCCCATTGTTGCTCCACTTCTCCTTCTAGCCTATTTGCTAGTGTCTTTCTAAGGCACTCTCCCATCTTGCCAAAGTCAGCCCTCCTGAAGTCCAGTACCCTCACTTTTGTATGGCTTGACTCTGTAGCTGAGTTTATCATGAACCACACTGTTTGGTGGTCATTTGTTCTCAGATGGCTACCCACTTCTAGATCTGAGATCCTCTCGCTGTCCCCATTTGAGCGTATGAGGTCTAAGATTGCTCCCTCATGAGTGGGTTACAGAACTAGCTGTCTGAGGCATGCCACCTGTAGAGCATTGAGAATGGCCCTGCTCTTGGATGTGGCTGCAAGAAAGGTGCTCCAGTTAACATCTGACATATTCAGGTCCCCCATCAACAGTATCTCCCCTTTGTCTGCCTTCTATCATATCCTTGTCCATTCCTTCCCACTGACATGGGGGTCCATATACAACCCCTGTGCAGACTGTGGTGCCATTTCCAGTCTCTAAGGTGTCCCACAGTGCCTCCTCTCCTCCTTGTTTACTCTTTTGTTCTATTGCTTTTATCCATTCCCTTACATAGAGAGCTACTCTTCCCCCTCTTCTACCCTCCCTGTCTCTCCTGTAGGTTGTTTGCCCTGGTATGTTAACATCCAAGTCATGGTTCTCTGTGTACCATGTTTCTGTGACTGCTACAATATCCAGGCATCCCTCTTTCATCAAGGCCACTAGTTCAGGGAGCTTGTTGCCCAGACTATGGGCATTGGTTCTCATTACCCTCCATTTCTTGATGGCCTTACCCCTTTTTGCCCCATCCCTGTCATTATTCCCATTGTAATTTTCTCCATTTACCCCTGCCCTTCTCCCTATCGACATCTCTATCTTGGTATTTACCTCACTTACTACCCTGATTTTTAGGGGAGGTAGGATTTCCCTGCTCCTTTTCAGTGCCTCCCCCCTTGGCTAGTTTAAATGCTTGTCAATGAAGCATTTAAACCTATCACCTAGGATCCTGGTTCCCCTCCTGGACAGATGCAGACCATCACACCAGTATAGGCCTGCATCTCTCTAGGTGGACCCCAGTCCTCAATGAAGCCAAATTCCTGAGCTCTGCACCAGTCTTTCAACCACTGATTAAATCCCATGGTGTGGAGCACCCTAGCCTCACCCTTACCATAGACAGACAGCACCTCTGAGAAGGTTACCATGTGTGCTACTTGTCTAAGGCCCTTCCCCAACTCCAAAGAGTCCCTAGGTGGACAATGACATCCAGCTCCCTCCCCCATGCAGCTGCTTCAGTGATCCTGAGGATTCGCTCCCTGTCCCTCCAAGCCATGGTGCCAGGCAGGCACCTTACCTCCCTCTCCCCTTCCTCCCCCAGTTCTACCCCTCCAACAATGGAATTCCCCACCAGGAGTTGTTTCCTTACCCTGTGGGGTCACACGCCACCCTCCTGTGGGTCTCCTTTGTGGAGGTTCCCAGCATCCTCCTTGGTCTCCACTGCAGGTGCCTCCATAGAGGAACCACACTTTGCCAGAAAGGCATATGAATTGTGGAGAGGTACAACTGGAGGGATGTGCCTCTGTTCCACCACCCTCACCTTCTCTGAGCCCACCTTGGTCCAACTGCTCCTCTTTTTTGGCAACCTCTGAGGCAACGGCAGTGGCCCTGAAAGTCCCTGGATGGGCGAGGAGGGCCCCCAAATCCTGGTCAACTCAGCCTGGAGATAAGCAACCTCCTCCTTTGGCCCAAAGAGGTGCCTGCAGATGAGACAACACCACATCCTCCAGAACGTCTTCCGGAAGACTGCGGCTCCACAGCCACTGCACTGCACCACTACCATCATGTCTTATTTTTTGTCCCTTAACTGTTGTTTGGACTACTTACTCTTTATTCTCTTTATTTTTCTTTCTTTCTTTTTCTTTCTCCCAATTTACTTACTGTCTCTGTGCCCTTTAAGCTCCTGATCTTCCTTTTCTGAGACAAGAAGTTTCTATATTTCTCAGTAGTCTCCTTACTTGCTCAGAGTCAGACCTCCAGCAGTTGGGGAAGACGGAAAGCTACTCTTTTCCTTCTGGGTTGGTGAGTCTTTAGTGGCTCTGTGATCACTCACTTCCTGCTCCCAAACAGGAAGTTCCTGTTGTCAGTCAAATTCTGTGCCTATAAAAGGATAACTGGCTTAGGTTGGGGGGAGGGAAGGAGGGCAATATAGTCCCAGTACAGAAGTATAGTTGTAACAGCAGCTTCTTCTTCTTCTTGGTGCCCTCTGCCTGTTCTCTGGCAGAAGCTGTCTAGGGCAGTTTTTAAATTTGGCTTTAACCTGACTTCCTTCTAGCTAAGCCAATCCCCCTACTTTACAGCTTTTTCAACAGTTAGTTAATTGCACAGATAACAATTCCCTTCAGCCACCTGAGACAAACACCTAGATAATGCACAGATAACAATTCACTTCAGCCAAGCCAAACAAGCACACTAACTTTTTTGTTTTGTTTTTACCCTAAATTGAAGGTCCTAGTAGTAGAGTTCTAGTTCTTCAGTCCCATTAGAGAAGTATAGTTATAACAGAGCTCCTTCTTCTTGATGTCCTCTGTCTGTTCTCTAGCAGAAGTAGAGCACTTCTGAACCAGTAAATAAACATGTTCCCTTTCATTTCACAATGTTAAATACATTGAAAGTCACTACATAAGGGACCATGGAGTGTTGGGGAAAATTAAAAATCCTTCCATCTTTTAGCATGACCAGGACTCAATGATATGAAATGCAGTGGCAGTCAGTGGTATGAAAACTAAAGGGGGCCATTTTAATATCAGACAGCAGATCCAAGAGTTTGGAGAGTGGTGATCATTTCCAGTCCCCTACCATATCTCCCCCATGCTCTGGGCCCTCTACCTGAGTGTGCGGCTATATTTTGTAATCCCCATTTTGTCATGCAATGCTTAACTTTTAGTGAAGTCATTTCTGTTATTATAGAGACACTGTTTTGTAGATTTTGAAAATGTCAACATTTGATTTTAAAACATGTGATTATGATATATTTTAGTGGTGTTGTCTGCATTCTCCATTATTAAAAATATAGAAGTTTCTGTAAGTCCAATAATTTGTACATTTTTTCCCCACTAATTTTTTTCATTTTACTGGTAAAAACTTATAGAGCACAGTAAACCAGTGTCCCTGCTTATAATCTCTTACTATTTAAAGAGCAAAAACACAAAATAAAAATGGGCTTTCCTAACTTCTTGCCAGGTGTAAGTAGCATGATAGTCATCAGGTGCCCTCACAAAACACTGCTGCCCAGGACCGATTGGCTTCATTCCAGATTTACTACAACCTTGGAAAAGCCTGCCAGGGGTCGCAAGGCAGGATAGAAGCAGACTCCCCTCCCTCCCACTGATTGCCATGGACAGACACCAACCCAAACCCCAGCAGAAGTGCTCCACGAACCGCCAACCAATCATATCCCAGAAGGGAAACAAACAAAAATGAGCAGAAACTTAAAATTGTTTTAGAAAAAACTCTATCCTTAAAATCTGCAGCCCAGGATAGATTGGCTTCATTTCAAAGCCACTACAGTCATGGAAAAGACTGCAAGGGATCGTGAGGTAGGATAGCAGCAGACCATACCTCCCCCTTGATTGCTGCTGATGAACACCGATCCAAGCCAATTCCACAACCACCAATCCATCAAATCCAAGGCACTGAAACAAACAAAAAAGGTTAAACTGTTTTAGAAAAAAATCTCTACTTTAAAGCTTCAACCCAAGGCCAAGCCACTTCATTCCAGAGCATAGACAACCATGAACAAGTCTGCCAGGGGTTGTAATGTAGGATAGAAACAGACCCCCACACACTGATTGCCACTGATGGACACTGTCCCAAGCCCTAGCTGAAGCCACTCCCCTGTTTGCCAAACAATCAGATCCCAGGAGGTGACACTGCTTTATAAACACTTGCACTGTGCCATAAATGAGGCTCCATGTAGCAGGCCAACATGCAAAGGGCCATGGAATAAGTGCGTCTACTGTGGATGGCAATCATGGTGATAGTTGTCAGCTAGAGACTCTGCTCAAAATCAATCTGCCTGCATGTAAGATAAACAACTGCCAAACTTAACCATCATGTTAGATTTTTATTTATGAGTCATAAGGGAAAGTACTTTGAAGGTAAATTACTGTGCATTCACATAAAACTGGAAATAGGTTGTTTTATGAGTCTAGTGCCTGAAATATCATAAATGCACAACTAGCATCAGAACTAACTTACTGTAGTGCTTCTACCAAAATAATGTTGATGTACACATGAGCATGCCACATTGCATTAGTGAGGCTAGGGAACTCCGCACCATGAGATTCAATGAATGGTTGAAAAACTGGTGCAGAGCTCAGGGTTTTGGCTTCATTGGGGACTGGGGTCCCTCCTGGAGGGATACAGGCCTGTACTGGTGAAATGGTCTGCAACTGTTGAGGAGAGGAATCAGTATCCTAGGTCATAGGTTTAAATGCTTCATTGGCAAGCATTTAAACTAGCCAAATGGGGAGGCACTGAAAAAGAGCAGTAAAATCCCCTCCCCACACACATACACACAGATCAGTGTAACTAGTGAGGTAAACAACAAGGTAGAAAAGTTGATAGACAGCAGGACAGGGGGAAATGGAGAAAAAGGCAAAGGCAGTAAGAACAGAAATGGGGCTAAAAGGGGTAAGGCCATCAAAAAATGGAGGGTGATGAGTACCAATGCTCATAGTCTGGGTAACAAGCTCCCTGAACTAGTGGCCTTGATGGAAGAGGGACGCCTAGATATCATGGCAGTCACAGAAACATGGTACACAGAGAACCATGACTAGGATGTCAACATACCAAGGTATTCAATCTACAGGAAAGACAGGGATGGTAAAAGAGGAGGAGGAGGAGTAGCTCTCTACATAAGGGAAGGGATCAAAGCAATGGAACTAAAGGGCAAACAGGGAGGAGAGGAGGCACTGTGGATCACCCTGGAGACAGGAAATGGCACCGCAATCTGTAAGGGGGTTGTATACAGACCCCCATCACAGGGGGAGGAAATGGACAAGGAAATGCTAGAAGACATCCTTAGAATGATAGAAGGCATCCTTAGAATGTCAGAAAAAGGGTTGATATTGTTGATGGGAGACCGGAATATGATGGGGGACCTGAATATGACAGATGTCAGGTGTTAACTGGAGCACATTTGCTGCAGCCACATCCAAGAACAGGGTCATTCTCAATGCCCTACTGGGGGCCTACTTCAGACAGCTCGTGTTGGAACCCCCTTAGGAGAGAGCAATCTTAGACCTGGTACTCTCAAATGGGAATGGAGAGAGGATTTTAAATTTAGAAGTGGGTAGCCATCTGGGAACAAGCAACCGCCAAACTGTGTGATTCACAATAAACACAGCCATACAGTCAAGCCATAGAAAACAGAGGGTATTGGACTTTTGGTTGGCTGACCTTGGAAAAATGGGAGAATATCTCAGAAAAGCACTAGCAAATGGGCAAGAAGGAAGGGTGGGGGAACAATGGGGAAAAACTCCATCAAAGTGACAACCAGCCTTTGTGTGAAGCAAATTAACAAAACTAAATGAAGGAAACAAACATTTTGATGATCAAAGGAGGTGATGGAGAATGTTAAGGAGAAAAATATAGCATTCAGGAAGTATAAGGAAACACAGAAGAAGCAGGACAAAGAACTGTAACAGTTAAAGCAGAAGGAAGCAGGGAAGGCAGTCAGATTAGCAAAGGCCCAAACTGAGGAAAAGATAGCCAACTCAGTTAAGAAGGGGGATACAATCTTTTATAGGTACATTAGGGAGCGAATAAAGACTAAAGGAGGGATAGTGAGGCTTAATAAGGGGAGCGGGGGGGTGAGTAGAGGGTGACAGTAATAAAGCAGGGATACTGAATGAATACGTCTGCTCAGTATTCACAAAAGAAGAGGGGGGGGAGGTACCTGAATCAAACAATAGTAACAATCTGGATAGGGGAGTTGATTCCAGTCCATTCACAGAAGAAAGGGTCCTGCAAGAACTCCTAAAACTAAAGGTGGACAAAGCAATGTGACCTGATGGGATTCACCCCAGAATTCTAAAAAGAACTAAGGGGATAACAAGTGACACCACTGACTACCCTTTTTAACAAATCATGGGAGGATGGTGTGGTACTTGAGGACTGGAGGAGGGCAGATGAGATTCCCCTTCACCAAAGTGGGAGCAAGGCAGAGGCAGAAAACTTCAGACTTATTAGTTTGACCTCACTGGTAGGGAAAATGATGACATTACTTCTGAAAGAAAGAATTGCTGAGTACCTAGAGGCCAGCAGGGCAAAGGACACAAGGCAGAATACTTTCACAGTGGGAAGGTCATGTCAGATGAATGTAATAGATTTCTTTGACTGAATGACCAAAGTAGTAGACTAGGTAAGGGCTGTGTACATGGTCTACCTAAACATTAGCAAGGCATTTGATGCAGTCCAACACAAAAGATTAATAAATAAGTTAGCCAGCATGGGAGTGGATCCCAGGGTGGTAGCCTGAGTAAAAAATTGGCTGGACAACAGGACACAGAGGGTAATAGTAAACTGAGTCCACTCTGAAGAAAGGGGCATTACTAACGGGGTGCCGCAGGGTTCAGTACTGGGACAGGTCCTCTTTGATGTCTTAATAAGTGATATTGCAAAGGGACTGAAAGGAAAAGTATGCCTCTTTGCAGACAACACAAAGATCTGCAACAAGGTTGATACACCAGGGGGTGGAAAGTATGAAAAGAAACCTGGCAAGGTTGGACAAATGGTCAAAGATATGGCAGCTTAGATTCAATACAAAGAAGTGCAAAGTAATTCACCTGGGAAACAAAAACCCAGGGGAAGAGTACAAATTGGCTGTGGAACTAACAACAAAAAAAATGGAAAGGGACCTGGGGGTAGTTATATCAGATGACCTAAAGATAGGCAAGCAATGTGAGATGGCAGTGAGGAGGGCTGGGGAGATACTGGGATGCATAGGGAGAGGCATCACCAGTAGAGAACAGGAAGTTGTTATCCCTCTGTATAGATAGTTGGTGAGACCCCATCTGGAGTACTGTGAGCAGTTCTGGAGACCCAGCCTCCGCAAGGACATACAGTAGACAGGATAGAGGCAGTCCAGAGGAGGGCAACTAAAGTGCTGCAGGGCGTGCACCAGAAGCCAAATGAAGAGAGACTAAAGGAGCTTAATATATATACCTTCAAGGAAAGGGGGGGGGTCTGATAGAAATGTTCAAGTACCTCAAGGAAATCAACAATGTTGAAGAGGATAGCATGTTTCAGAAAAAGAGATGTGCAAGAACAAGGGTGCACAATTTGAAGACAGAGGGGGATGGCTCGGGGCAATGTTTGGAAGTATTTTTTCATTGAGAGGGTGGTGTACACATGGAACGGCATTTCTTAAGGTTCTATGTGATAACGGTGATAGAGAAACCGCGATCGCCATTAGGGAGAGTGTATATCACCAAAAACTAAAACTGTGATGTACACTCCCAGTGAGGCAACTCGGTCTAAGTATTTATGTGGGGGTTTTTTCCCCCCCACACCGGCTCATTAAAAATAACCAGCTCCAGCAGGTGCATGTCAGGAAGGGGGCTAACTGCAAGAAAACAAAAATTAACACTTGCTCTCATAAAGAGCACAAATTATTCTTCTCCTCCCCAGCCCCGAATCCTGCACCCTCCGCACTGTAGCCAGCCACTCTCACCACCACGCCACACAGTCAGCTCAGAGGTTTCCCACCTCACCACACCTCTCATACCTTCCCTCCTCTTTCGATATGCATGTTGCTCTTCCCTTTGTCCTGTCCTTCCCTGTCGCTACCCTTTCAGGGTAGCTGACATTGCAGGCACTGAGACTGTGTTACTCAAATCTGAGTCACTCAATCTCAGTTGCCTTATTAATGATCTACCCTTCCTGAGGGGATGGTGGGGTAAAAAACTGCGAGGGAATTTAAAAATGCATGGGAGAGACATAAGGCAATTCTGGTAGGTGTAATAAGAAGTAGGCTGTTGGTTAACTAGGATCTACAGCTTATCCAATAGGTAGGGAAATAGGAAGACTAGGTGGGCCAAGTGGTCGTTATCTGCCATTAAAGTCTATGTTTCTGTATTTCTATATTTCCTTGTGTGATGAGTTATTTTTCTAAACTGCTACACTGTGCCAGTAGGTCTACCTCTGCCTCTTGTTGTCATCTAGTAATTACCCAGGTCTTGATACTACACAGTGAACATATATAACCAAAGGTTGTTGCTACCAATTTCTGGCCTGTACTACACCATTGAAGCCAAAGCTATTCTTTTTTGTTGCCTACTTTACTCTTTCAAAGCTGATGCTGATTTTGCATGCCTGATATTGTTCTAACCCTGGAGCCATTATACCAAGGGCTACTATCCCTACTTGTCCTCCTGACAACAGGTTGAGGGGCCTGGGTTCGGAACTGGCAAATACCAGGGTGTCCCTACCCTCAGTAAACACAACATTTTGGTGCCTCCCTTCAGAATAATGCTTTCATGGGTATCTATCCAGACTGGTAAAGTCCTCTGGGAAGCTATAACCACCCACAATTTGGCCTAGAGACCTTATACCTTTAAACTGGTAAAAACTAGTCACAGCATTTAACTGACAGTTGGCAACAGGCATTAATAATATGCTCACACACCTTGCACTTAACACCAGGGTTTGGTCTTCTGGCACACACTCTGGAACTCCCTGTAAAAAACTGCTTTTGAATGCAAACATGTACTTTTAAACACTTTATCAAGGTTTCAGTAACTTTAAACCAGACAGTGATGTACTCACAAGCCAGCTTAACAGTGAAGCAGTAAATCAAGTTTATTAAGGGGACGTGAACAAGGATGGGTGGTGAATTTAGATAAATGATTACTTTACTGTATTCTGACAGGTTACTTTGCATGCAATCTATTACGTCCCTGTATTAAACAGTCTACAAGCACTTGGTACCCAGAGTGTAATGCTCTCATGCCAGAAATGGTGCCCGGGGTTGCTGACATTGCAGCTATTGTTGGGGTCCTTAATGGAAAGAAAGCAAGTTAACATAGGCAAGCAAAGATCCTGGCTTAGTTATATCCATGGCTGGTTGGCCTAGTTTATTGGAAAATTTAAAAGCTAGTTGAACACAATCAGATGGGACCATTGAAATCATGAAAAACACTTGTTGCAGGGAGCTACCCTGTATCTACTCACTGTACCCTGCAGATGGGTGAAAGCCTGGTGAAATTAATACTGCTGCTCAGAGTGCTGCACATGGGAAAACTGGGCCAACATGACTCACCTCCTTATCATGGCCTTTCCCAGTACGTGGCTGCAACCTACATTGATCTGCTGTGCAGGGGGCTGAATCCCAGGGTTGGGTCTCCTGCAGAAAGGCTGTTGCTGGTACGGGAACCAGCGGCATGGGCCAAGATTGGCATGGGCCCTGATGCAGACAATATCTCACGAATGGTTCAGTTCTTTTGCTGGTGAAACCTTCAGCTGGTAGACAAATCATTTACTAAGTAAGGCTGGATCCCTTATACTAAATAGGAGTCCTGGGATCACAGTCTCTTCACATGTAGTAGGCCTCAGCACATCAAGCTGAAGAAACATTAAACTTTCTCTTTTCCTCAGTTTGTGGCTGGTTGCAATCTCAGCCGAATTGCTGAGCAACCCCTCTGTCTGCTGGCATGCAGTTCTTGAATTTCGATCCCCTTTTGGATCGAAGTTGAACCACAGGAGGCAAAACAGGGCTCTCCTGTGAGAATCTTCACAAAGCCAAAACTGGATCCTTTCTCCTCAGAGTCTTGAGCTGGACTGCCACAATGGTTTAAAATTGTTCTCGGACTTGTCCACTTTTTCCTGCAATCTGGTTGGCTAAGGGAGCTGTCAGTCACAGTCTTTTATTCCCATTGGTTCTTTTAGACATCAAACACTAGAGTTCACAGTTTCTCCCACAAGGCACCTGCGCAAAGGACCCTACAAGGTCCCCCGAGTCCCATTTGTTCCAAACCTTGAAGTTCTGGACCAAACATGGCGGCTCCCATTGGAGAGTGCATACTGCAAGGAAAGCAGGTTAAACAACTTGCTTTATATCAAAAACAGTAAAGACTTAAATGGAAATATTTACAGTGCAATGTAGGGCTCCCTCTACTCTGTCAGTGACAGCAGAGTGGAGCAGATTAGGGAAGTGCTTGACTGGTCATGAGCTCTGTATCACTTGAACCCAGCCAGGCTATTTACAATATACTTACAGGCTGTGGCACTTAAAGGGATAAAGCAGAGGCAAAGCGTGGCACTCTCATGCAGGTCATGTGGAGAACACCAACAACCATTGATTTACCATGTCAGAGGGACCTCTGTCTGGCAGTGGGCATTGCTGGAGCCCAGGGAGACAAGGTAAGCCCCCTAATTGTGTGTGTGGGGGGGGCTAGGTCTACACATTGAAAGAGCTCAAAATTATATTTTCTATAGGTAGTTAACAAATTTCTCACATTTTGTAGTTCAGCTACCTCCTAAAATGTGACTGTTAGAAATCCTAACTCTCTTTGGCTGTCTATTGGTACTAATGCCTCTTAACAATGCAATCCCAAAATATATCACAATATGGCACCTGAACCTCACAGAGGTTCCTGGTTCCAAATGGAGCCACATACACCCATGTTTGAACACTTATTCTGCATACATCCAACTAAGGTGAAGACACTGCACATCGTGCTAGACTTGTACCTCAGACACCACCCCTAGCACTCCTTGTGCAAGTCCATGTACCAAGGCCAGAAAAAAAACTCAGGAAAAAAGTCAGATTGTATTATTCTGCACTTGTGCCAACAAATTATTTTTACCTTATTACTATGTTTAGGCAATGTTGAATTAAACCCAGGCCCCCTACCTCAAGTATCCTCCCCCACTGAATTTGCCTCTCTTAAAGGACTCAAGATAATGCTACTCAATGTGTGTAGTTTGATAAACAAACCTGACATGATGAAAACTTGGTCAGTACTCCCTAACCCAGACATTTTCCTAATCATAGAAACCTGGTTAAATGGTTCCATACCCTCACAAATAATAGCCATCCCCTCTTATACCCTCCACAGGTTGGACAGACCCATGGCTGGAAGCCTAGCATTATAAAATAGAAATCTGGAAAAGAAAGTTGCTATAGTTAACACCTGTGCTAAAAAGTGGGAACCGCTCTAAAGTGACCAACTATAGGCCAGTCTCTATCCTGTCCCCCCTGTCTAAGGCATTGGAAACAATTGCTTTGGACCAACTAGTCTCACACCTAAATAAATATAACCTGATGTGTAAACACAACATGGCTTTAGGAAATTACATAGCAACGGAACAACCCTCATTGTGTACACCAATCACCTGCATGATGCCCTTGACAAAGGGCTTCTGTGTGGTACCACATAATAGACTTGATGAAAGCCTTCAGCCTCATCAATGACCCTCTAATGCTGGACAAGCTCTACATCCAGGACCTCTTCTCTGAAACCTCTGCTTGGGTTTGATGTTACCTCACTGGGCAGTCACAGAGAGTAAGGATTGATGGAGAACTCTCCAGTGCTATATGTGTCATGGTCAGGGTCCCCCAGGAGTCTATACTAGGCCTGCTCCTCTTTGGCGTATTCATTGACAGACTCCCAGAACCCAGCCCTATTTAAAGATGTTACTTTACAAAGATGATTCTGTGATTTTCAATAGTAGCCCATAGCATGGGGATCTTTCTAGTGACCCACAATTAAGCTTTAAGTCTATGTAAGACTGGTCTGAGAATAATAAACATGTCCTAAACTATAAAAATACAAAGTCAATGCTGTTCACTAGGCATCACCATAAGAAAGAAGTCCCTCCCTGGGTTATCCAAAATTCACATGGTGCTACCCTTGAACAGGTCGAATCACTTAAGTATCTAGGGGTCACCATGGATGACACCTTCTCATATACCACTCATGTTGACAACATTGCAGATATGGCCAAAAGAAAACTAAGTTCTCTCTTCTGCAAATTTTACCCATGAAGTTAGATGCCCTGCAGTCTCAAGTATGGTCCTCCCCCTTATTGACTATGACCTACCGAAATATGACACTGCCTGTGATTCACTTCCATGCAGGGTAAAATGATCCTCAACAAAGTCTGTCAGTTCGCAAGTGGGGCTGATAGACTTACTCATATTCACTCCTTGTATGTGCTTATCAACTGTCTCCACTTCCAGGATAGGCTGAAATACTAGTCCTCTCTGCTGGTTAAAAAAGCCTCATGGGCCTCACCTCTTCTGCAATTGGTGACCTCTTCCGCCTGATCAACAACAGGTTCTGCACAAGGAGTATGTCCAGACATGCCTTGCAAGTCTTCTTTCATTAAACTAGCCAGGGTAGATGTACATTTGCTATTCAAGCTTCATGGTAGTTAACTGATCTCCCTGAATCCCTAGTGGACCTCCCTGAAGTTGCACCTTTCAAGAATTCCCTAAGAAAGGAACTTGCTTTGAAATCTGCTTGCCATTGATTTATATGACAAAATACCTCTCTGTATAATGTTGTGGCTTGGCTGCCATCTGACTGAACTCTACGCTGTTATACCTTGTTTGCAACCTTAATGTCTGTACTAGATCTGGCTCCCCCTGAGCTGGTAAAATCTTGTAGTATATACCGTACTTGTTCAAAGTTATCTATTTGCTACTGATGTGGCTCCAGTGTATCAATGTTGTGTATACCTGTTTGTTACTGATGTGGAACCTTTAGAAAAGACCATTTGTGATTAAAAGTGTTATCCAAATTTCAAATAAATAAATAAATAAACTATATTACTGAAAAGTTCCATTCAGAGATAATCATTTCAAATTCAATGTCAAATGAATTTGAATGCTTATCAGTGAAAACAGCTCTGTCCTGAAATAGAATTGGACATTATAGACCCTCCAGAGGAGGCTCAGAACTTCTGCATCATATAAGTAATATATTATAAAATGGCAAGAAAGAATGCTGGTCTCTGATTGGTCAGTGTGGGACTGGAACCGGGATGTTATTCCAGCATAACATCCCAGCTCTAGTCCCAGCACACTGACAACCACATTAAATGTTAAAAAGTGGAAAACAGCTATTTGCACTTGTCCCTCATTTCAGTGCTGCCCGCTCCACTCACAATCACCATTCCCCACCCAGCTGACTGTGCAACTTCTAAACGAAGTTACAGGAGTGAGTGGCATTCCAACAAAATGAAAAATATTACTTACTCACCTTTTTTTTCTGCTATTCCTTCTGTTAGGTCAGAAAATACCAAATCACTCCACACTCATCCTTTCCTTCCCACTCCATGCCAAAGTCAAACTGCGACCTAATCAGCAGCTCCCACCCAGCTCGGAATCGGTGCTCCCCGCCGAACAAAAACACACTGATGAAGTATGCAACTTTTATCTCCTGGCACAAAAAACACAAATGTGTGAGGAGAACCACAACAACAACCCTACTCTAAACAGTTACTGGTAGGGTATTTTGTGAGCAGCTGCCCATGTGACCCCTCCCCAGAAAAAAACAGTAAGTACTTCTTCCGGTTTGACGCACAGAAAAAAGCAAAACATGGAACAGATGTTTCAAAATACAAGAGAGAGTGAAGGCCCTTTTAAAAGTAAAAAATAAATACAGATCAACAAGTTCTCTCCTGTGATCCTCTGCCAACTGTACTGGGAGAACAACAGGACGGGGGTAGAAGATAGAGCCACCTATGACACAAAATACACAATAAGTACCATTTTTTTAATATGTATACCTACCCCTTCAAAAATGGCACAAAAATGTAATTTTAATAATCTTTTTAATATTTTCTCTGCTTTTCTTCACAATTTAAACCATTGTATAATAGGGATAATGCCCTCCAGGGTAGGTATTATGCTGGGATAACATCCCTTCTCAGATGCTGGACACCCCCAATCACCTGAGGCAGGATGTTATCCCAGCATAACGCCTTTTCTGTTGGGCATTATTCTTTAGTAAGTCCCTGTCCTAATGAATGTCTAATACTTGGTGATCTGAACTTGGATTAGCTCACCTACAAATCAAATGATCTAAAAAGAATATGAGATTATCTGGGATTTGTACAACTAATATCAGAACCAGCCTTGCCAAATCCACATAACCCTGCTCACACCTCCCTAATAGACCTAATTATAGCCAACAGAACCCATAAGTATTCCCACTTGACAGTCTGTCACAATGAGACACGTGATCATAATGTAGTCTCTTGCACTAGAAGGACAACAATTACACAATCCCAAATTCATAATAAAGACTGTATAATAATCTCAGTGTTACAGACTACTGTACATGAATGATCTAGCAACCATAAATTGGCAGACATTTTATTTGGCCCCCACAGTACATGAGACAACAGAAATATTTAATAAACTGATACTGACTGCTATTAATAAGCAGGCTGCTAAGGTCAACCATCCAGTAAAGAAGGTTTCTTGCTCATATTCATTAGGGAGCTGAAGAAGGCCCTGAAATACAGGGACTCACTTTAGGCAACCATCAGACACACAAAATTAGAAGCAGACTGGGCCAATTTCAAATGAACGAGAAACTCCTGTGCTAGTTTAGTTAGAACTGCAAAAGCTAACTGCTACCAAAACTCCCTGGATTCTAACAAAAATGACTCCATCAAATTCTGGAGATGCATTCAAACAGTTTAAGGCACCTCATCTGCACCCACCCTTCCCCAAACAATCCTGGTCAGTGGCAACCTCATCACTGATAAACAAATCATCCTAGAGGAGCTATACTCTCACTTCGTGTCAGCTGGCCTGGTGTTCGAGAGATCCCTGGGTGCAGTGTATACCCCCACCCCTCTGTTACCTGAAGGAACAAACAGTCATCCTACCAACCCTTTTGTTTTCCAGCCTGTCATATATAAACAAGTGGAGCAACTCCTGTTAGGGTTAGAGATAAAGAAAAGTGCAGGCACTGACGGTATTGACCCATTCTTTCTTAGAACTGGTTGCATGCATCTCATAGTTCCCATATCTCAGCTCTTCAATTTATCACTCTGAGGCATGAGATACAATTAATCTGGAAAACAGTACATAGAATCCCCCTTCTAAAGGGGTCATGCCTGAAAATAGTCGTTTCATGGCTAGTGCACCTACCCGGTTAAAAAATACTAAATAAATAAAATAAAATAAATAAAGGCTGATGACATCAACAATCTCAACAACTATAGACGTACTGTATATCCATCCTCCCTGTATTAGTAAAACTCTTCAGGAATCTTATCAATGCTCAACTAAGTGACTACTTGGAGCAATCTAAAATTATAACCCCACTCCAATCAGGCTTCAGCCCCAAGCACTGTGCTGTCACTGCCCCGGTTAAAGTTACCAACAACTGACTACAGGCTACTGACCACAAATGAACCACTGGAGCAATTTCCCTTGACATCAGCAAGGCCTTCGATACTAAGGACCACAACATATTGATTCAAAAAATGACAAAAACAGAGCTCGGCCCTACCCCTCTGTAATGGTTCACAAATTATGTAACTGGACAGGTACAGCAAATAAAAGCAGAAGGCATCTATTCTTCCTGTATCCCCCTCCTCAATGGTGTCCCCCAAGGTTCAGTGGCTGGCTCCCTCCTTTTCATGCTATTTATTAATGACATAGGTGAGACCATTACAGATGCCAATTTACACTTTTACATGGATGACACTGCCCTATATTTATCCTGGCCTAACATCAATGTAGTCTGCTCAAACCTACAGAAGACTTTCAACAGTTTCTAACTAAACCTCTACGACTCCAGACTGCTATTAAACACCTCCAGAACTAAGATCATGTACATCACTTTACACAATGTATTACCACTAGAGATGCACTGAATTTTAAATCCACCGGTGAAGTGGACACAAAGTGGCAACTTCACGTTGGCGGAGCACAATGTGAAGTGGCCACCATAAAGTGCTCACTTGGCCTTCTCATTATGACTTCACATTGTCATTCCACCTCAATGCGAAGTAAGGCAAAGTGACAACAATATAGGCAGCCCCCCACACATCACATGGCTTACAGTACTGTAAGTCACTTGCTTTAGCCAGGCAGGAAGGAAGTGAGTCAGAAAAGCAGTTACTTTCACTTTCTCCTTTGAAGTTGTAGAAGGAGGAAGCCTTTTTGGTGAGAGAGGAGAGCAGTTTGTTTCCTAGTTGCATCGTTGTGATTTAGAGCACAAAAAAAATGCTTTTTTAAAAGCTACATCTTTATTTTTTTTGTGCTGTGTTTGTCATTGTTTTTTTGCTACTAAATTTTTTTATAAGCTTTGTTTTGTGTGTGTGTGACTGTGTGTGTGCATGTCTGAGAATATGATACTGTGAGTGCGGGTGAAGGTCGTAGTATTGAGGTGTCGGTGATAGTCGAGGACTTGTGCATGATGGACTTGGGACGAGGAGAGTCTGTGGCCCGTGGTTGTGGGCAGAGGAGAGGAGTGCATACACGTGCAGGTGGTCGGGTGCTATTGGATCACTCCCAACTCTTGGGTGTTGCTTTCCCCCATGGAAGCAGCAGCACCAGTGCCACCAGTGGCTGTGTATCCACCTAGTCTGCCACTACTACCACCACCAGTAGCAGCTGCAGGGGCTCCAGCAGCACCCTCTCCACCACCTCCATAGCCACAGGTGGAGCCCCAGGTAAATGTAGGTGGTTCCAGCAGTATATCTGGTCCCCCTCATAGCTCCCCAGTGTGGAAGTTCTTTAACTGTGTGGGGGAAGACAGCACCATCATGGTTTGCCATCTATGTGGTGTGCTGGTGCACCGTGGCTCCCAGGGGACACATTTGGGGACCAGTGGCCAGTGCATGCACATGGCAAACCACCACAAGGTGGACTGGAGGCTGCCACCGAAGGGGCCAGGCATCCACCTGCTGGTCCTTCAGTGGCAGTGGCAGAGGGTGCTGGGGGTGAAGTTGTGCCTCTCCACCACAGCAGGAGGAGGGCAACTGCAGCAGCTGCTCCACCACCACTGCCACCATAGTCACCAGCACCACCCTCTCTACCACCACCACTACCTGGCTTTCCAACCGCAGTGGACCCTGCCACAGTGCCTGCAACACAGGCTGACATTGCACTGGTGTGGGCAGCCCTCGAGTTAAGCAATGAGAGGGTGGGTGCTATGCAGCAGAAGGTTGATCAAATCCAGCAACCACAGCTACAAATAGTGACAATGCTGTTCCTGCTGATTGAACACCATGGAATCCCATTAAGGAATTTTTTTCTGGACCCCCCCCCACTACTGTGCTGTACTGTTTTTGTGTGCTTTTTTTTGTTGTTTAATAATAGACATTTGCCCTTCTGTTGTTGCAGTGCCTCAGTAATGTTGACTTTCTATTGTGGAGTGCTTGTGGACAAGCTGTTGTGAGCAGTGCAAGTATGATGTACAAAATTGCATGTGTGCAGTCAGTGTTGTTTCCTGTGTGTGTGTGTGTGTGTGTGTGTGTGACATCAGACATTGTGCACCGTGTTGCAAACATATATTGCTATTGCTGACTTGTTGCAATGTTTATGCTATAAAGAATAGCGAGCAGAATAACATATACTTTATTGTCACCATCATCATCAGTGGACGGAGTGATACGTTACTTTTTCAGAGGTGTCGTGCCAGAGTGCACCTTAGTCACATTATATACTGTACACATAACTTTTAGGGGAGCATGTGTTTTTGTGCTATGATCTCTGCAAAGTCATGTGTACTGTGAGTGACTGAGGTGCACAGTGACCCGATACCTCTGAAAAAAATCGTATCACTTAGTCCGCTGGTGCTGATGGTACCAATAAAATATACATCAGGTATTCTTTGTTATCTTTATTCTTGATACTGCAACAGGTCTTACCATATATATGTTTGCATGAAGCTGGACAATGTATGCACACACAGGAAAGAACACAGACAGCATGCATGCAGCTTAACACAACATACTCGCATTGCTTAGTCTTCATGCTCTTTGAGAAACACTTAAATTCCGATTCACGAGTCCTGACAGAAAGTAAACATTACTGAAGCTCTATAACTATTTTGTTTGTGAAACAGACATGAAAGAGATTCACCATCTTACAGCATTGCACCCGATATATGGGTGCCTTACTTCAAGGGGAATCTTTCTTGCTCCACATGTCTTTACATAGTGTAATACTTTTCTATGAAAACCACCCTTAGTTTCATTACAGTGTGTCACATCATGGAGGAATTCCTGTTCTGAAAAGCCACCCAAATTCTGCCCCCCTTTCTCAGCAATGTTAGGACACGATGCCAGGGAGAGCACGGGTGCGTGCTCCATTATATTGAATGTCCAATTGTCCAGCAGCTTTCCGAATGTTTCTCTATGTTATAATGGTCAGTTTGTGGTGAAAGGTGTGGGCATGTTTCCAGTAACAAGAGCCTTGTTAGTGGAAACGTGACCACATTTCACCAGAGACTGAGCATTATAACATAAAGAAACATTTGGATAGCTGCCAGACATTCACTATAGGGGAGCAAGCACCTGCACTCTCCCGACATCACGTCCTAATGTTGCTGAGAAAGGGGGTCAGAATTTGGGTGTCTTTTCTGAATGGGAATTCCTCCATGACATGACACACTTTAATGAAATAATGGGTGGTTTTCACAGAAATGTATTGCACTATGTAAGGACATGAGGAGCAAGAAAGATTCCTCTGGAAGTAAGGCACCCACATATTAGATGCAACACCATATCTATGTAACAATCTATCGAGAACTGTGACCTATATTTTTTAATACTATGTTACAACTTCCTTTACTTACATCCCGACTCATATGATACTATAATTTCCAGTATTTTAGTCTGCTGTACTACCTTTTTACATGTGTGAAATAATGAGAGGAGCATTCCTTTTAATATGATGCTGACCAGGTCTTTGTCAGTATTTTCCACTGCTTTTCTCCATCACATCAGTTAGTTGTTATATATCACTTCTGTTGTAAATTAACAGTTATGAAGCAGGCAGTGTTTTATGACCCCATAGAACAATATTTATTGAAAAGCAGATGCAAATAAATACAAACCTGGTCATAACAATATTGAAAGGTGTTCTCATTTTTTTTTCATACATGACAAAAAGTAGTCAACTAAGTAAAGCAGACAGAAATTGTGAAAAGAAGTGTATCATTCAAGTCATGATTCAGAGGTAACTAGTGGCTGGCAATGTAAAATAGCATAAAAAAGTACAGTTCAAAATTGTCACCATATTCTTGCAATGCGGCTTTAATTGATACTGTCAGTATGACATCATGACCTCACAATCACACAACACAAAAAATGAATTAGCCTTGTGTCCAGAAACTTTACTAGTGGTAACAAAGTGAAATGGGAGTGTTTCAGCACATACAAAGTCCCCCAGAATAAAATGATGACCGAGAGTGAACTACTGCTGGTCTAATGTGTGCTGCGATTCCATCAAATGCAATGTGATCATCTCAACTGGATGGAAGGGTGCCCTTTGTCGGTACACTAATAGTAGCCTTGGTGGGTTGATATATATATATATATATATATATATATATATATATATATATATATATTTGTGTTTTTGTAGGTGAGGGGGGTTGACATGGACATGTACTCATGGTATAGTTCTGTATCACAGGTCACAGATACTGCTGGTGTGCACATTCCAGTGCTCGATGAGAACTTTTTGCATAGAAATTTGAAATGGACAACTCTCAAGCAAATGAAGATAAGTATTTTTGTTTGGGGAGGTGGGGAGAAGCATATTTGCACATTTGTCTGTAATAGTTTCTTATTTGATTGCTTCTTAACAGATTTCATCTGCATCCTTCTCGAGTCTGGTTGTTAATGATGGTCATGGTCATCGAATGAAACGACTTCTGTGTGTTGTATGTGTGCCCCAGCCCAGGGAGGGGTTGTTGAAGAACTTCTTTGGATAAGGCCACTTTGACGCAACAACAAAGCATCTGGAAGTTTCTTAAAAAAAGAAATGAATGACTTCTTACAACTTGATTGAAATTTGTCCCTGGTTCTCAATCGCAAGTCAAGTTACATTTCAAAACCACATCTTGTCAAGTAACACAACCTGTGTGCAACTTTTTCAACACTGTCATGGTCAGGGCTGCACAACTGCAAGTTCAGAATACCGTGCATGAATGACATCTTACAGAAATAGTTTTGGTGATGTACATACTGTATGTCACCTAGTTTATGAATCATACTCAGTCGCATTTGCTGCAGTCTTTCCAAAAAAATGAAATGGATGAAATAACATCTTCATACTTACCAGAATAGATTTCGAATGGATATTCCATAGGTTCCTCTGTATGGTACAGCTACAGTACCATTTCTACCAAGTTTCAGCAAAGGAGAGTTTTTTTGTTAACCTGTAGAAAAACAAAATAAGTGTACTGTACGTGTTTGACCATTGTGGCTCTGAAAAGCTACAGAAAGCAAAACATACAAGTAAAGGAAGTTAAATAGCATAACAAACATTAGTACACATACTCACTTTATAGGTTAAATATTAAGAAGCTTTGTGCCTGTGGCTGATGGATGTGGTTGCCTGATTAATTCCCTTTGCTTTGGCATGGTAAATGTAAATGTAATGGGGAAATATTGTCTGAATGACACTGGTGGTGGGTGCTGGTGGTGATAGCTGTGGCACATGATGACATTCTCTGTTATATCTTCCTGCATCTAGTGGTGGTGGCAGTGGCTAACATCAGTGCCAGTGGTGGTGGTCCTGGGGCAGACAGACTCATACTCAGTGGTGGCAGTGGCTATCATCGGTCCCAGTGGTGGTGGTCTGGGTGGGTGGACAGACTCATGCTCAGTGCTGGCAATGGCTAACATCAGTCCCGGTGGTGGTGGTCCTGGGGCAGGCAGACTCATGCTCAGTGGTGGCAGTGGCTAACATCGGTCCCGGAGATGGTGGTGGTGGTCTGGGGGAGCACACGACCTTTTAACAACTTCAGTTAAAACCTACCAACATTAACCACAACATCATCATCATCATAAAGAAAGCTGCCCTTGCAGTCATCTATGTCTGAAGTCTGACTACTGGGAAATTCTTTCTCCATTGTGTTGTCATCTACATCAGTGGTGGGCCGTTTCATGCTGCTACTGCCAGTGCCACCAGGATGGTCCATTTCCACATCACCAAAACCACCATGACTAGGCCAGGGTACAAATACCGAGGTTGCAGTCTATGCTGGTATGTGCCTCTCATTCATTTTAATGAACGTTAGCAAACTAACATTTGCAGGAGACCGTTTTGTCCAATGATCCCTGACTATTGCACCTGCTGTGCTGAATACCCTCTCAACACTTACACTGGAGGGTGGGCATGGGAGGTACTTCAGTGCCACTGCAGTCAGCTCTGGCCATTCACTGTCCTTTAAACTCCAGTACAAAAGAGGATCATCATTTATTGTCAGATGCCTGTTTTCAGACAAATATTGCTCAACCATTCTCTGTGCCGCACTAAGTCAAGTGGTTGATGCATCATCCTATTCTCCAGAATCATTTATTTCACAAATCCTCCCTTGGGACAAAGCCTCCCAAAGCGGGTTGACGCCAGCCACTTTGGATGACAGACCACCTGGAACTGCTGTTCCCTTCCCCTTGCAGGATATGCTTGATTGTCCTCCAGGTACACCTTCAGCTGGATTATGCTGCTGAGGTTTGCTGACCTTGGCACGTGACTTCTGTGCCTTATGAACCATGTGCACCAGTTGACCACTGATATTTTTTACCTGTTCCGGACCTCCCTCCAGTACTGATGCAATTCCATGTTTGTATCGTGGACCCAGATTGTTGCTATGGCAAAGCTGTCACTATGTTGAATGCTCACAATGTGACGATTCTGGTCGAATACTGTCAACATGTGTTGCAGCAACATACTGCTAGCACTGTTTCCGGCAACATCAAGGTCATGCTGTACATTCACCAATGTCTGCCTCAGCACCCTCAGCAGTGGAATTGATTGGCTAATGGAGGGAGACTCGCCACTCACTGCTTGTGTGGCATGTTCAAAAGGTTGCAAAATTGTTATTACAGAGTCCACGAGGCACCACTGTTCAGTCGTCATAGACATGGAGGCCCCGGAACTGTCACGGCTAGTGTGCATCACAAGATATTTTGAGATGGCTTTGTATTGCTCATACAACCTCTCTGCCATGTATAAAATGGAGTTCCATTGAGTGACAACTTCCAGCTTCAAGCGGTGCTGAGGCAGGCTATTTTGCAACTGCAACTGCCACAGATGGTCACAGGCCTTTCCGGATCATGAAAAGTGAGAGCAGATATGGCATGTAATGGTCAGCATTTCCTTTACATCAGAGTGCTGCAGAAACTCCTGCACCACAAGATTTAAACAATGGGCCATGCATGGAACATGAAAAAAACACCATTCATGATGCATTTCACCACATTTGACCCATTGTCACTTGCTATGAACCCAGCTCTCAGGGACAGGGGGTTTAGCCACTTGTCAATTTCAGTCAGTACCATGTCCAACATGTGTTTACCAGTGTGTGAACAGGTCACATTGCGCATAGCAATCGTTGCATGCAGTCGAATTCCTGGAAGATTGCTACCGCCACAATCCACCTTACTGCACTGATTATTCATACTACCAACATCACAAACAACCCTCGGCACCTGCACCCAGTGTGCAGTTATACACAGATATGAACTCCCCACTGTTTTGCCACTTGTCTACATATCCATACATAAATGGATGAATGGAGAGGAGGAATGTTGAAGGGCATGTCTTACTGAGTCGGACACAGTACAGAACAACTCGGGGACAGCACGGGTAGAAAAGTATGTCCTGGATGGGACTTTCCATTTTTGACAGGCACATGCAGAAAACCACCGGAACCCAAAATTCTCCACAAAGGAGAAGGGCAAAAGATCAATTGCCAGCATTTCAGCTACAGCAGCATTAAGTTCACGTGACACTGTATGATTGGGGGGTTACTTCAGCTTATGTGCAAAAACACTCTGTAACGTGGGCTGACTTAACGTTTTACATGGGGTGTGATGACATTGACAAATGGTTCTGCTCTGTGATGATTCTTAATGGCATTGGCAGGGGGTGGAGTGTGGATGTTTGATGAAGATGGTTGCACAGGTGATGATGACAAACCCAGAATTGCAGTTATTTTGCCAGATTTTCCAACCGGGGTTGATGTACCACTTGCACTAGACATACTACATTCACCACCACCAAAACTGCTACTCTCACCAGCACTGGACAACATTTCAAAATCATTATGCTCCTCCATCTCATCATGCCTGTAGTAATCCTCTGCTCTTATTACCTCACTACTGCATACATTTAATTTCCCACTGGACTTAACAGTCATGGGAGGGGATAACATGCTCATTGTGGTTTCTGATGAGGGTGAACGCCCCACTGTGGTATTAGCTGCCATCTTGTGCTGGGTCCCCATGCCATATGCCTATTCTTAAGATGTGTATGCTGTCCTCCTGTGCCCAGATGGCTCCTCTTTTCACCTCGACTCACACACACACATGGCAGACCTGGCAGATTGCAACTAACTCATCATTTGCATCTTGAACAAAAAAATCCCAAACAAGGGATTGTGATGCTTTACTTATAACATGTCCATGATGCTGCTTATTTAACTCCATTCTTTTAAGTACTGAAGTGGGGGGGGTGACGTGATGTTTCAGGCACTGCACACCTGGACTGCAACTGACCACCACGACTACCTATCATTATTACTGGGTCATCATCATTAACTGAAACTGATAAATCACAAGTTTTTCTTGGGGGGGGAGGATTACTGCAAACAGACTCCGACACAGCCACCTTGAATTTCTTTTACTCTGGTTCCCAACTGGGGTCAATTACATCATCATCATATTCATCAACATCACGCAAATCCACATCTTCTGCTTGGATGCTGGCATGTGGACCTCATGTTGCAACCACAGCAGCAGCATCATCATCATCATCATCACATTCATCATCATCATCTACACCACCATCACCTGATATTTTTCACCATACTGTGAATTACTGCATGGAAAATGCGTGACATGAACCGCCGTGGTGGACGAAATATTACATTGTATGCTATCATTGACATGATTATCAGAATCCTCAGGTTCAGTTACTGGGATGTTACTGGAAAGTATGACATAAGCTACACTGCCACTCACTTGCACTGCTTCACACGCCATTATATTTTTGGATAGGGTACACTGGTCAGAATTCAAACTTGAGGCAGCAATACTCATACTACCACCACCACTAACACCACTAACACTAACACCACCAGCTGGGAAAACATCATCTCCTCCAACTATCAGTGAAGCTACTGATTGGGCTGTAAAAAACATTGCAGGAGAAATACCTTTCCTCACATCAGCAATGCACTTCTGCCTCTGCATACTACCATGCTCACAGACTATCTTACTGGCAGCAGTGCTATGGCGAGAACCAGCTTTGCTTGCACATCTCTTTGTGGGCATTTTGGGGGATCAACAACAATATTATAAACAAATTTAGATTTTGGTATGTTCACTCTCTGTCTGATTCGGGGGATGCTAGATGTGAACCTAAAAAAACAACTGTGGCTTCAGCAACAGATAGTGAAGGTCACGCAATGAAAACACCTTCAGTAACCAGTGGTGCTGACTGAGGTCACAAACAATCCAATCTGGTAAAAAATTCCTTATGCCAGTGGGGGTGTGGGGGGGGGCACTGAGTGCAGATTTTTATAGCAGTACAAGCAGCAATACAAAGAACAGATACCACGATCACAATACAAAATCAGGTAGCTGCAGTGGATAGCAAGTTCACACTGCTGCGCCTGCCATTACACTAGTCTGTGGCACAATAAAAGGTGTATTATTTGATGTCACGCAACACCGCACACACACTCACACACACACAGAACAGTTTGTCTGCAATGGTGAATGAGTAATGCACAGCAAATTGAAAAGTTCAGTAATACGCCACGTATTGTAATGTAAACAACCTGAAATTATGAACTGCTGCACCAGATCCACACAACACACAATCAGCAAGAAAATATCAAGAATTACTGACAATATTACTGTGTGTACATTAACACAGTCAGTTATATAACAAAAATATAACCAAAAAACAAAGAAATCACTATTTCTCCAACTTAAATCTACCTACACCAAATATACAGTATGCCCCTCTCCCAAAGCACACTTTCACTATCTTTTACTGCAGACTCTCAATGTTGTACATTAACATTCAAAATCCACACACAAACAAAAATGCTCGATGATATGAGCACAGGAGGGTTTCCTGTAATCGATGAACTAAAGTTTGAGCCCCCCCCAAAAATGGAAAAATGCTTTTTTTAACAGCTTTTAGAATGTTTCAATCACAGACAGCTCTCAGAGCACACTGTCTCCTACAGCTTCCCACACACACTACCCTAACTGAGACTGTGCAGATCAATATAGAGCCCATGTGACCTGAAATCCAATGAATCACTGCAAAATTCACCTTCAGAGCTTAAGAACAAGGCGAAGTGAGGCGAAGTGCATTGCTTTCAATGCACTTCGCTTTAAGAATTGGTGGAGTAGTGGTCTGGGAAGGTGGACTAACGCAAAGTCATTGTCCTCAATGGACTTCACGTTAGGAAGGCAACTAAAATGGTGTAGGGTCTGAGCCAAAAGCCCTATAAGGAGGAGACTAAAGGACATCAATATGTATACCCTGGAGGAAAGGTGACAGAGGGGGAATATGATAGAGACTTTCAAATACTTCAAGAGTATAAATAAGGTACAGGAGGGAAGCATTTGTCAGAGAAAAAGTTGTTCAAGAACAAGGGGTCATGCCATGAAGCTGGAGGAGGGTAGACTTAGGGGAAACATGTGAAAGTACTTCTTCACTGAAAGGGTGGTGGTTGCATGGAGTAGCCTCCCATGACAGCTGTGGGAACAAAAATGGTAACAGAATTCCAAAATGCATGGGATATGCATAAGGGAACCTTAGTGGTTAGGAAAATGGGGGATAAAGCTAGAGACTACATAGGGTGCGCTACTTTACTGTAGGTAGGGAAAATGAGCAGACTACGTGGGCCAAGTGGTCCTATCTGCCATAAAATAATGTTTTTCTATATTTCTTTGTAAGCGAGCTTGCTCAATGGAGCCTTTTCCTGATGAAATAAATACAAATAAAAATACAAATATATCATACATAGCATATTTTTAAACTTTGTGCTTGAAGCTTTCCAGCTGATAGCAGAAAGCAACCACCATGATTGGGACTGTGACATTACTGTATGAACTACTAGACAAGGCAGTCATTGAACAAAGAGGGTATTAACAGCTGTGGATGACATCAACTAGAGCATAGATCAAATGTAAAGACATGATCTACTGGGTTAGAAAACAAGGGATAATCAGAACCTCAGAGTGTGTATTTTATTTATTCAGTACAATCCATTAGCCAGAGAAGTGGCTAATGTTAGAAAAACACTGGGGTGTACTCAAATGTCATGATACTGTATCTTCAAAGGGATGGCACTTAATACATCTAGGATCTTACACAGCTCCAAAAGCAATTAACACAGAATACGCACAACTTTCTGGTGGTGGAGACTTCAAAGATCTGCTGACTTTATAGGCACTGAACCTGGACGCTCCAATCCTAAGGCAGTAATTAACACCCTTTTAAAATGGCTACTTGCTGTTAAGTGAGCTATTTGCTGTCTGCTGCAGTTCTCAGATTCTATTTGGTCCACTCACCCAACATATTCTCTGAAACCTGCTTCTGTTGGGATGACTTGGGAGTTTGTACCTCACTCACCTGAGCAGTACTCTCTAGGATCTCACCCGCCAATCTACATGGCCAGAGTCACAATTAGAGATGTTGCAAAGTTTTAATTCACTGGCAATGTTCCAGCAAAGTAACCCACTTTGCCTCTGTGAAGTAATCTGCAAATTCTTGCTATTAGGCTGAAAATTAGCCTGGGTGACCTTGGCAGGAATTTCACCACAAAGTGCAGAATTTTGCCTGCAAACAGAGGATTTTCACTCCCAAACAGCAGAATCTCATCCACAAATGGCAGAATCTTGCCCACAAATAGTGAAATTCCACTGTTTGGGGTGAAATGTTGCCATTCATGGGCAAAATTCTGCCGTTCATGGGTGAAATTCCACACTTTGCGAGCAGAAATTCTGCACTTCATGGATCGATCTCACTGCCAAATTCACCCATCTCTAGTCACGATCCAGTGGGTTAAATCACTTGTCAGCTTCTTTCTACATTACTGAAGAGCCTTTTCTTTATGTTCTTGTTCCCGCTGCTCACAACTGCCCTGCCAGTTGACTGGCTGGAGTCTCAAAAGCAAGGGCAGGACTTCATCCATGTAAAGGATTCCTGACATTTTCACAGCCACAGAAGCTACCCAGAACCTTGCCTGTGAATCATATGGTCAGAATTACCAATCAGGGGATCAAGTCACAAACTGGATCCCCCTCCATGCTGATGGAAACTCTGTCAGTTTTTTTCCTGGAGAGCAACTTCAGATGCTGTCACTCAAAACTGCCTAGATAACAGGTTGCCTGGATTCTTAGGAGGAGAGATGGGGCAAAGTTTTAATTCACTGGTGAAGTTATGGTGAAGTTGCTAAACTCTCCTCCATGGAGACATCAATAAAGTTTTCCCATATGCTTGGAAACTCACCTAGGCAACTTCGCTGGTAACTTTGCCAATCACAGAACTTCACCTGTAAATTCTCCTTACTCCCTCTTGTCCATAACTTCTCCTTACGCCCTCCTTCCCATAACTGCTCCTTGCATGCTCCTACCCATAACTTCTTCTTACATATCTCTCCTGCCCATAAACTTCTTCTTACTCATCCTGCCCATAACCTCTCCTTAAATATCTCTCTTGCCCATAACTTCTCCTTACACCCTTCAGCCCATAATGTTTCCTTACTCTCTCCTGCCCATAACTTCTCCTTATTCCCCTTTGCCCTTAACATCTCCTTATGCCCTCCTGCCCATTACTTCTTACTCTGTCCTGCCCATAACTTCTCCTTACACTATGTCTTCTTGCCCATAACTTCCCATTATGCCCTCCTGCCCTTAACTTCTCCTTACTCTCTCCTGCTCTCAAACTTTTCCTTACTTCCTCCTAACAATAAACGTCTCCTTATGGCCGGCTGACCAACTTTTCCTTACTCACTCCAATATATGTAGTTATGGGACAATATACCAAAATAAAGGTCTTCCTGAATACTACAACACTAATACAGAACCCCCCCCCCAAAAAAAAAACAACAACATTAGGAGCCATATAAAAAAACACAGAAAATAAAAAAAATGCTATTCCCATAGGATAACATTGCAACTTTAACAAGCTGAAATTCTGTCAATATTTGGAGTTAATGAACAATGTATATATCAATAGAAATGTTTTAATGACTAGTGCAACACTAAGCCCCTAAGATATAAAAACTAAAAGTCATCCATCCCTACAAGAAAACAGATTTCAAGGAAACACATAACTTGCTTTTCTGAAGGAATTAAAGTGCAGGGCCCAGAGGGACCTTCACTTTCACACCCACAAACAGATGTGGATAAAAGTAGGCACAGAAGTGCTGGGCCCAGAGGGTCATTTGCTTCTGTAGTCACATGGATGCGTTCATGCATAAGTTTCTACTGCCTCAAGAAGAAGTAAGGAAATTAATTGCAACATCTTTGTTAATGTGCCAGTTAGGATTAAAACAACCAAAGTAAGGAAATGTAGTGTTAGAGCTTCCAGTCATAACACACTATCCCTATCCTGCAGGCAGCAAAAAGAAAAAAAAAACTTTTTGGTTTTGGCTGTCCTGAGTCTTGGCAAATCAAACCTGGGGTGTTCTTTGGGGTTATAACCCTAACGTTCACTCTGTTCTCATATAATCTGAACATCTGAACTTACTTGACGATGGAATGGATGAAGTGTTTAGTTTGATAACTCAAGGCTTGATTTGTCAAGATTCACATGACAATGCCAGTAAGTAGTAAGCAGTGACAAGTTTCTGTCACTAACAGTCAGGCCTGACTAGTAAAACAATTATGATGAAAAAATATTTCTGTTTTAAATTTCTTCTTACCGGAGGTGACAAATGGTTATTCCCAAACCTAGTAGCACTGACCATATTGTACAAATGCTCACAAAATCAGTATTCAGTCAAATAAAAATGAGTGCTTACCTTACTTGGTGCAAGCTTTAAGCTTATTGTACAAATGATGAGTGGCGATTAATTCACGTAGCCATAAAGTGCAAAGTGCATGAGCAGTGAGAGGGCTGCATTTGAAAACCACAAGAAATCAAAATAACCACCGGCACCAACACTGGTGCTCCTATGCAGAACAAACTAACTAGACATCTGAAAAGTAGCATGTGTGCGCAGCTGTGCATGTGCATAGGCTGACACTTTGGCATAAAGCCTTCCTCAGAGCTGATTGGCTCATGCACTATAACCTCACAATTAGTCAAAGCTTATGTATATGTATGAGAGGCATGATGCTGAGCTGTCAAGTGATCATCTCCTTTAGAAAAGTGCAATGCAAAGTGTGAAAACAGAAAAATAGTTACAAACAACAAGAACAGTTTGCATTAAAAAAGTCAGGAGCAAAACATTCAGAATAATACACATATATGGAGAACAAACATGAATAAAGACTATTAACAGATGGGGTGGAATAACACAAGAGGATAATGGAGAACTGATAATTACAAAAAGTATTCTCGAAGCAAATATAATCAAAGATAAAAGGTGATGGTTCTAGCAAAAATACAAATCAGAGGAAACGGTTGAGTGATATATCCTCATTAAGTCCCATAGGACCTAAAGTCTGCAGCATATGTATCGAAAAGTATTCTCTTTGGGACATGTGTTTGGCAAGATCACCTCTTCTTGGGCCAACAATGACTTTCTCGATACCTGTAAGTTTTAAATATGGTAGAGACCCATCTTGTTTCTTCACAAAATACCATGCCATGGAGTTTGTGATCATTTTATTTCTAATAGCTAATTTGTGCTCACAAATGCAGTCCTTAAGTTACCTTCTTATCTGTCCCACATACCCAAGGCCACAAGGGCAAGTAAGCAAAATAAATGACTAAAGTAGTCAAACAGTAAATTAATGATTTTATTTGCTACAGTTTTCCTGTTCTAAGATGTCTAAAAGTTCCTGAGTTAGTAGTGTTGTTGCAGTTCACTCATTGTCTGCACCGGAAATTGTCACACAGTGCTGACGGTAGCCACATTCTGTTTTGAACTTGATTTCTATACAAACTATGAAACAGACTGCTTCAAAGGTTCCAGCCACTACTGTTTGCTACTCTTGGATGTTCATGCTGGCTGTTACTAATTGCAGGATCACTCTTAAGTAATAGTCAATATTTTCTTATTATAATGGCAATCTGATTTGCCTCATTAATGTACATTGTAACAAATGTGGCAGGTTGTTCTTCAAAGGATTTCTGTTTCAATGTTAGAAGTGTGCATCTCTCTGTATTAGCTGCTCTTTCCAATCCTTTTTATATGATTTCTGATTTATATCCTCGTTCCACAAACCTACACACCATCGCGTTGGATTGTTTCACGTATTCTTCTTCTGAACTGCACAATCTCTTGGCCCTTAAGATCTGGCCTATAGGGATGTTGTTAATTAAAGTTCTTTGCTGGTTGCTTAAAAAGTTAAACAGACTGTTGTGCTCCATGAGTTTGTGGTCATTTCTTTTCTTCAAGCATCTTGTCAACGTTACGATCCACCAAGGCAGAACAATTATTAATGGCATAGTTGCCCACAGTTGTGTGGTAGCTGCTTTGAGAATACATTTTGTACTGATCAGTTCCCTCTTATACACTTGTGTTATTTTCTTCCCTGCCCTGCTCATGATTTTTATTCATGTTTGTTCTCCATTTATGTGTAGTATTTTAAATGTCTTGCTCACAATGTTTTTAATGTACATTGTTATTGCTGTTTTTAACTATTTTTCTGTTTTTACACTTTGCACTTACGCTTTCCTGATGGAGTACATCACTTGACAGCTCAGTATCACACCACTCATACATATGCATAAGCTTTCACTATTTATGGGGTTGTAGTGCATGTGCCAATCACCTCTGAGGAAGAGTTTATGACTCATCATCGTAATGCATACATGACTGCATGCACACTGTGTGAGGAGCACCAATATTGGTGCGGGAGGTTATTTTGATTTTTTGAGGTTTTCAACTGCAGTCCTGTCACTGCTCAAACACTTTGCTCTTTATGGCAACATGAATTAATTGATTCACACTGTTTGCACAATAAACTTAAAGCTTGTACTGAATAAAGTAAATGCTTGTTTTCACTTGGCTAGAATATTGATTTGGTGAGTATTTGTTCAATATGGTTAGTAGGGTTCCACATCAAAATAGCGAGGGGTAAATGGTGACCACCACAAACAGTACGGGCAGAACAGCGTGAGCACATACAGTGAGGGCTTTATGCAGGGGCTTCACCCCCATGACCCCCCTTGTAGACAGCTTTGCCCCCACACCCTCCTTACTATAGATACCAGCTCCATGGTTGATGCATGTTGAGGAGGGGGGAACCTTCGGTTTCAGTATGTGATGCGTTGTTTTTCTGTTGCAGGTTTTGCCCTCACTATCTTGGCAGGATACCATTAGTAGTACTATATCTGGGAATAGCCATTTCCCAACTCCCTGCACTTCTACTCTGTTCTAGTGTGCACCAGGCCTGATTCACACTACTAAAGTGTTGAGCCACTCAATTTTCCTGTTCCCCATTAAATTTCTTCTTTGGCATGAAATCACAAACTTACAGCAAAGTTTTTTCTTGAGTGCATACACTGTGCACACACACAGAACATACATTCTAATGGCATGTATTATAACAAGTACCTAAGTTATATATGGGTCAGAAAAATATCATGTAAAATAATTATGTGCAGTGACTTCACCCTGAGTGTCATTCTGCACTGCACTTATGACCTGCTGCTTGCTGCTCTACACCTACTGCAGCTTTGCTGGGGCTGCCAGACTGAGCAGATTTTTGTTATATCCTCTGTCTTCCATTGCTGTATTCCTCACAGGAAGAGGAAATGAAAGTGAAACAATATTATTATGAAATATAGTAAAAGTGACATTCCATAAATAATAGGTACTTTTCTGGTCTGCAAGCAAATACAAGTAGTCACAGCCTAGACAGTAGGGCTTGTTTCAGGGAGTGTTACTGTTATCATTATGCTATCCTTTTCTAAATTACTGTGTAAAATAACACTCTAATGCCACCCACTTGTTAAAATTAGCCAAAAAGCAGAACTCTTGACAGTTTTGTTCCTTTTCTAAATACAAAACTAGAGGAGAGGGTACATTTTTTGGTTCCACTCTCACATAGCACCAGCGTTAGGGCACTGAGCCACCACAGCACCAAAAGTCTTTGTCACCATTTTCAGTTTTTGCAGGATGCTGTGCCCCCCACACCCTGTAGTTAATATTCTAACACTGGGGAGGACAGACCTTGTGGAAGGGGTGCCAAACTCTAATTTTGGCGGTGTAGTGACTCAGTGCCCTAATGCCAGCACCCTGATGCCGTGAAGTGAAATTTTTTCACACTTCCATGTGATAATTTAAATTTTCAGTGTTTCTCAGGAGAATTGTTTGAAAAGTGTTTTTTATTTTCTCTGAAGGTGAATAAAAATAATTGTACTACTAGGCCGGTCCTGTTTCTGCTCTGAAAGCAAGAGTCAGCTATAGTTCTCCTGCAAATCCTCTTTATTTTGGCATAATGATAAAGAAAATATCAGGTGCAGTAGCATAGAGAGGCCACTCACTCTGACAGCAGTTGCAATTTTCAAAATGACACAAAATACAGAGCATTTTCAATATCGAGTTGTCACATGTTTTTCCATTAAAACCACACATATTAATCCAGGACAGTAGGACGGGACATTATGACTTTAATGTCTCAGTCACAGTAGTAGGAGTAATCAGGGTCACAGTGCCAAGAGTGGTCCATGTCACATTCACAAAAGTGATCTCAGCCACAGGGCAGGAATGGTCTCAGTCACAGTAGCAGGAGTGACCACCACAGCCACTGTTGCAGCAAATGGGATGCTGCTAGTCGCAGTGGATGGGTGGTGGATCAGAGCAGTGGTGGTTAAGAAGGATGTTATGTCCTGGTGGTACTGCTGGCAGTGGCAAGGGATGAAGAGGACACATTCACACTAGTAGTATCAGTGGCAGTTAATGACATGACAGTGTCCACCTACCAGCACTACTAGTACTTTGAATGGCACTTTTACTTTTCTTTTCCTGGTGTCAGCTGATGCCATACTGGTGCTGATGGAGACTGCAGGCTTTGATGGGGATAAACATAATTGTGTACAGGAATGTGCCCTGATCATCACTCTGCACTATGCATACCCTGTCCTGCTGCTTGCTGTTCTACACCTGCTGCAGCTTTGTTGGGGCTGCTGTACCAACTAAATTTTCTGGTACTATGTCCTCTGTCTGCCATGGTTGTATTTTATAGAAAGATGTATTCAATTTAAATTATATTAATATGAAAACAAGTCACTGAAGTCCCTGTAGTGATGCTGAGCTGAAACGTTTAACTCACTGATAGTCAAGCCTGAGTAAATTCTCAGGAACAAAATACATTTCTTCTTGGGCACACAACCACAAACTTAGAAAAATGCTTTCAGTGCACAGTTATGCACACAAAGAACAGAAAAGCAACTAACTGAAATGGTAGGAGTTAGCCAACTAGTCCCACCCTACCAGCTACATTGTCCTTGTAGTTGATTAAGTGTCATGGAGGAACCCAAGACTTGGTTCCTTACAGGAAGATTTCTGATATTAAATTTAAATTAAAAATTATTATGAAATCAAGTCACTCAAGTGACTACGGCAGTGCTGCGCTGATAAGTCTCACTGTCAACATTTACTCAACCTAGTCTAAATTTTCAGAAAAAATGTTTTTTTTTTTATTATTTCTTCTTGGACACACAGTCTCAAACTTCTAACTAATCTCACTCTACCAACTACAGTGCACTCGTATTTGCTTCAGTGCCTGTGGAGGGACCCAAGACTGGGTTCCTCACAGGAAAATGTCTGATATTAAATTTAGATAATATTTATTATGATATCAAGTTACTGAAGTCACTGCAGTAATGCTGAGTTGGCAAGTCTCACTGTCAACTAATAGTCAAGCCTGACTAAATTCTCAGGATTTTTTATTATTTCTTCTTGGGTACAAAGCCAAGCCACCAACAGCAATATATAAGAAAAAAAAGCTACTGAGCTAACTGTATTTCAGTGAGACTACTTAGCTTTTTCTTTGTTTCAGACAACAGATGAGTTACAAAAACTTTACATTTCTAATCAAAACAAAACCATTCAAAACCTTCATAACTTCCTTAAGCTGTTAGTCTTTAAAACACACTATACTAATGTGCAGGTTTAAATCTATTTTTTTATTATAGAGCACATGCACACACACACACACACCCACACACACACACACACACTGTGTGTGTGTGTGTGTTTGTGTGTGCCTTTCCTCTCTCTCTCTCTAAGCAAACATTAAGCAGCCCTTCTAGTTTCCCTTTCTTAAAGGCTTACTTTTTGCCTTACAGTGTAAAAAATCTGCTTTCCCAAGCTTGGAATTGAGAAAGAGAAATAATGTCAAGATTTCAGATTTTTTTCTAGTTTAAACAAGTGGATGGAAGTAGTTTCTTTCTCTGCAGCAGCTCAAGTCATCCATCTCTCTTGCTTGAAGCTTCTGTGAGTGCTAGGTTACATGAACTGCCTTCAGTGAACTTCCAAAGTGGCTTCTGATTGGACAGGAAGTCTTGGGATATCTTGAACTCCTGCTGAATAGCAAAACATTGAATAGTACCGAATAGCACAAATTGGTTGTTTTTCTTCCCAACTATTCATTATACACACTCCCCTATATGACACCAGACTAGAATATTTACACTTTTACTCCACTGAATGTAAAAGAGTCTGAGATACCATGATTTTAATTTGCAAATCCCTTTTAAAGGGTACATTAGAATCCATTCTAAGGCTTGGAGTCCAATAACCAGAGTTCAAGCACCAGGAGCCATGTATGTCAATTAAAGGGGCAAACATCTAGAATCACAAAACGGGCAGGATATTTCACACAAAGAGCGATCACCATGTGGAATAAGCTACACAAAAGATAGGTATGCCCCAATCCAGTACTATATTTAAAAGGAAGCTTGATATTATTACGGATGTTCAAAGAATTAAAGGCTACTGCTATTGTTAAGTGGCGGGTAGATTAGATGGACAAATAGTTCCCTTCAACCAGTAAATTTCATGTGTTCTTGCATTCATGTAGGAATGAGTCCATAAAGGTTGCATGCTTTGAGAAAAGCAATCTGAGTTGTGGTCAAGTAGGGAACCCAAAAGACAGAACAATATTGGAATATTGCAAAGGCTGTGGATCCCTCAAAAAAAAAAAACACCTTTTCACTAAGTCCTATGGTTTAATGCGTTCTTTGTAATTTTCCATCCTAGACATCCCAACTATCTAAAGATTATTTGTTTCCACATTATTTTCTAAGTTTTCATTTTTTTTTTTCTTGAGTGTAGCATTGTCTCAAACCAGAGTATTCATTAAAGCACCTGCAGTTTCTGCTTTTTGTTTTATTTCTACATGTACTTCTTTCAATCAATCAATCAATCAATCAAATCTTTATTTATCCAGACAAACATCATTGAGCAAGTTTTTTACAGGCTGGAGCTGGTTAAGTCCAGATTTTATTACAAACAAACAACAATATTTACATTTGGAGTAAAAGATAGTAGAAGTGCAAATCAGGATACACAAACATACATAACATAACAGTTTATTCTACAGCATGAACAAGACCAGTGAGCAGTTGGAACTGACAAATCCACAGAGGTACAAAGATGGATATTGTTACAAAAATTTTCATAAAGAAAAAAGGATAGGCGAGACCCAGGTATCGCTATCAAGGCAGACAGACAGAATAAGTGATAACAGCTTTTTCTTGACCGGTTCACAATGAGTAAAAAAGAAACAGGTAAAGCTATGCCTGAAGGAAACAGGCAGCCTGCCAGACACTAACACAGCATTTCCAGGAATGCTTACATTGGGACTGAGGGTGGCTGTACCGCAGTGTACTGGAGGAAGGTGTGAGTGAGGTACTGAGGCATGGGTGGAGCAGCACCTACCGCATATAGGAGCCTGGGGCAAGTCATGGTCAACAATTCAAAAGAGAGCTTAATTACCTATACCCCCTATAATAATACTTTAGCCATATGGAAGGATTGCAACAGTGAGGGAATTAAGTGGTTACAGCTGTTAGCAGAGTACGGCAGACCATTCGAGTTTTTGCCGGCATTGGAAGGATCACTGAAAAGAACTGCAGGAGCCAGTCGGGAGCAGGGGCCGGAAGGTGTTCATGATCCAATTGGTTGGTGGCTTTAGTGGTACTTTGTTGGAGAAGAGTCCGGGTGAATGGTCTCGGATCACGGCTTAACCACCTGCAGAGGAAGATCCATTATTCATATAGTGCATGACATTTTTCATTTGATCTAAATATAAAATCAAGCTTTTTCAGGAGTTTCCAAAATTTCATGAGAAATTGAAATGACTGATTTACCTCTTAAAAATCTGCTATATTGATATATTCTGGAGCCTTTTCAGTGGTCCATGTTTTAAATGGTTTCAACATGAGGTAGGAGACACCAGCTCCTGCCACAAGAGAGAGAACAACTCCAATACGACCTACAGGGATTGGACTAAGGAAGCTGTTCATTGGACCCGGATTGTTCCACTTTTCAGGGTTTGCTGCCTCTGAAGTTGTAGTCAGTGACCCAATGGGCAATTACCTTTTTTGTTTTTGCTCCTACTTCAATAGTTTTTTATGTTCATTCTTTAAAACTTTAGCAAAATCTTCATCTCCCAAAGCAGGCATCTCAGAAACTGCTTTATATACAATAACAGTAAATGGACACTAAAGAACATTGAAAATTAATATCAGCTGATAGTACCTCAAGTACTTCAAGTCACAAAAGGATTGCTAGAGGTTATATTGTGACCAGAAATCAAAAATCAGCTTTTCATCTTTTGAACACAACACTGAAACATCCTAAATGTCCCAGTATTTCTGAAAACAGTAGCTGCAAAATCTGAAGGTCTTTAGTTTTTCCAAAAAGGTCTTTAGTTTTGAGAGTAAGTATACAAAATAACTTTTTTGAATGTATTAAACTTACATATCCAGCAAAAGAAAAGCAGGTTCACTGAGCTAATAAGCTGTTGGGTGTACTAGTAGTGGCTGTCTTGAGAATCCCCTCACACTTTCTTTCTGGTACCTCATACTATACTTCATTCTTCCCAGTGTTGATTGTTCTGTGATCACCTGAGTAAAGCATGTGTGTTCTATGTCTGTTAGTTCCTGTACTCCTAACTCCTAATGATTTAAAATGTCATACCTACAGTAGATATCTCTATAAGTTGTGTATTTTCCAGGAGATTCCTTTTGTTTACTCCATCACCTGTTCTCAAGCAATGCCAGGTCTAATGAAGGCCTAGCTGCATCTCCCTCTCTTTCCCCTTCAGATGTCTGCCAGTGGCATTGCTTTGGCTATATGAAGTTTCTTGCCAAAACTAGACCAGAATAAGACTTGTGTTTTGATTACCTTACCTGAAGCTTTTCTTGTTACTGACACTTGGCTATGCAGTTCTGTAACCATTTCAGAAATTACCATTACTGGATATAAACTCATCCGGATGACAACTCCTCATAGGGTGTAGGAGCATTTATGTATATTAAACCTCATTATAATGTTCATGCAGTTGTTACAAGATCCATAGCCCCAAAGTCTGATAAACTGTGCTCATATTATTGTTTACTGCAAATTCTTTTATATATCTTGTCATGTGTGCTATTGCCGTTTCTCTGCCTCTGCATATACCCTTCCAATACTCAGTAATTTTACTGGCATTTATGCCCACCATGAATTTATCTCATTAGGTGATCTAAACTGGGATATGTCCTGTCTGCAACCAGAGTGTGCATTAAATCTAACTTTGTTTGTCATGGACCCCAGCAGAGTCAATGTTAAAAAAAATCTTTCTAGGAGCTCCATACTTTACCTAATTTTCACTTTTACCCCTAAAGTACTCAGCAAAAGTCTATTTCCAGGATTTTAGTAAGCATTCCTTGCTCTGAGTATGGCACTTGTCTTGCATTACCAGCCACAGTTACCCTCAACCGTAGCTTCAAGAAATTCAGTGAACAGACTTTTCTTTCTAATTGGGCTAAACAGGACTAGCATCATATGTATCCAACCTATATATTTCTCTTCCTCCTTTTAATGAAGCCTGGGACTTTTTTCAACAATCTAAGTAGTTAATAAACATGCCTCAAAAAACTTTTGCTAGTATGTAATTAGCTGTTGCTTTGGTTTAACTTTGAAATTGTCTGTATTATTAAAGATAAAAATAAAGACTTTGAGGCAACCAACAAGGCAAGCCCAGAGACTGACTGAGATTTGTATACTCCACAACCAATGTACTTCATGTATAAGAAATGTTAAGATGCACTTTTACTAGTCCCAGCTTATTTCAACTAATGCTGACCCTTGTAAATTCTAGGCTAAACTGATTCAGAAAGAGGGTGACAGAGAAGGGTTGTCAGTGTCCTTGCAATTTGGTAATGTACTTATCTCAGACAAACAGCCAAATATTGATGCTTTTAAGTCAAATTTCTCAAAGGAAGGTTTAACTTGTGGTACTGCCTGCACTAACTTACCTGCCCCGTCATAGTCCAGGTCAGTTTTACTTCTACACACATCCATATTTCATGTTTAAGCCTTTCACTGAATATGAGGCCACCGATGTCTTGGCTAGCCTTAGTTGCAGTAAGATATCTGGCCTGGATATGTTGCATCCTTTATTCCTTACACTGATCCCCCCTGTTATGTTTATGCTATTTTTAAACACATCCTGTAATTGTTTAATGTCTGCAACCATGAAGAGGCACAACCAGACCAGACAATGCAGAGGATTTTTCATTCAGTGGTGAAGTTGGAGCAAAGCTGGGGGACTTTGCACTTTGAGAAGCATCACAAATGTCCCCAATGTCACACCAGCATTGCCAGCAGATTTCTTTCTAACAAAAAAATAATTTTAAAACAATAAAAACACCCCCTCTTGGTTATTGCTACTCACCCCCTCTCACTGCACAATCTGGTTTTCAATAATATCCCCTCACACATATCCCCCTGCTAGGCTACCACTTCCCTCCTCCCCCATACCTGGCAAAATTTTTACTTAAAATACCCCCTTCTGTCCAGGAGAATCTTGATGCATCCTCACAACCGGATATGATTTGGAGAACTCTTAAGGCAACTTGGTGGGGAGAGTTAATAAGACGCCTCAGTGCGCAAGAGGAAGATTCAGGCCCAAGCTGATGCTTGGTTATCTAGAATTTGTCACTTGGAAAAGAACCTTTTGTTGCAATCCCCTGATAACATTTGCGAGGAGTTAGCCCACCTCAGAGCTGAGTATTCCACATATATGCTAGATAAGGTAGATAAGGCCTCAGCAGCTATGAAAGTCACATACACTGGCCAAGGAAACAAGGCAGGCAAGTTATTGGCTCTTAAGTTGAAGCAGCAGGCATCTTCATGCTGGGTGTCCTTCTTGTCTAATCCTGTGACAGGTAAACCTACAAGTGATCTGAACAAAATGACTAAATTATTTACTGCCCCGCCTCCTGATACATACTTGGATGCTATCCAAGAAGAATATTTGGGCAAAAGCAAATCTTCCCCAACTGTTTAAGGTTCAGTGTCATTCCTTGTTAGGTCCTATTACTGAGCAAGGGGTCAAAGAAGTTATCGTGTTCCTTCCCCTTTGACAAAGCCCCTGGCCCTGATGGGTTTTCACCAATGTTTTACAAAACTTCCTCTGAGGAACTCACCACTGTTCAAACTCTTACCTTTAATTTCCTGGGAGGGTCATCTCCCGAGGATTTTACTTTGTTTTAAGTTAAAATTGTTCTGCTGCCCAAACCAGGGAGAGACGCTACAGAAATCAAAAACTATCAGCCAATATCGTTAATAAATATTGATATGAAGATATATGTGAAAATATTAGCTACTCGGTTGGCAAGAGTATGGCCCTCCCTTTTGGGCCCCAAAAAAGCATACTTTGTGGCAGGTCGTATACCAAGTGACCACTTTCAGAAATTATTCCACATTATCTCTGCATCTGGGGAATCCAGTACCGACTCGTTGCCGGTTTCTCTGGATGCAGAGAAAGCTTTTGACCAAGTCAGCTGGAAGTACCTATTTACCCTACTACTAAAATATTGACTTCCAGATGAATTTATATGCAGAATAGAGGTATTGTACACTAAACCAACAGTGTGTAGTCTGTGTAATACTATATTGTAGGAAGCTTTCACATTAAGAAGGGGAACCTGCCAGGGCTGCCCAATATCCCCGTATTTATTTAATCTTTATATTGAGACCCTTACCCTTTGGATCAATCTCTCTCAAGAAGGAAAGGGGCTAACAACTGATAGTCAAGACCTTAAATTATCCACATTTACGGACAACATACTCCTTCACGTTTCCAGCTCATACACCTCTTTGCCTGCTGCAATACAGCTCCTTACTTAAGTTTGGCTTGTTCTCAGGTTATAAGCTAAATTTGACTAAAACAGTTGCTTATCCACTGTTGTGTCATTCATTCAAGAGTGAGATTGAGGATATGGGATTAAAGTGGGAATCTAAAGCAATATCTTACATGGGAATTAAGATATCCAGGAATCTGCAACAGTTAAAGGCATTGAATCTAGATCCTTTATTACAATCTGTGGAAATGGACCTTAAATGCTGGGAACAATTATCATTATCCTTGTGGGAAAGAGCATCCATACTAAAAATAAATGTAATGCCATGTTTAATGTACCCTTTGAATGCCCTTAATATTGTTATTTACAAGCATTGGTTTAGTCGCTTATACTTAATCTGTTCTGCATTTTTGCGGCTTCATAAACCACCCCAGAGAGCATATTTTAAACTTGGCAGACCCCAGCAGTTGGGAGGCCTCCAGATGCCAGACTTCTTTCTTTACTATCTTTCTATGCACGGAGCCAACTACCTTTGGTGGTGTACCCCGACCACTGAAAACTCTTTTACCCCAGTATGGCTGCTTATAGAGAGAAACTTGGTTGATAATTCCCTTGTTATGCTTTCCTCATTATTATTTGTTCTTTTTTCTAGTATCCCAAAGGAGTTAAAAAAACTCGCCTATAGGGTGATCAGTTAAAGTCCACAACCAATAGTGCAGACTATTAAAAATTTCTCATTTTAAAGACTTAGGGCACCCTCTATATGGCAATCCTAATTTTTCTATTTCAGGTTTTCCAATTGCATGCTCCCTGAGGAAAAACCTGCTGGTAGCTGCCCTAGATGATTTTATTTGTAACGATAAACTTGTTACATTTGCAGAATTTCAGGCAAGAATATAGTGTCTATCTATGTCCTATTTTAAGTTCTTGCAACTAAGCCATTGTGTGAAGGCATATTTAGGTGAAACTCCCTGGTCGAACAAGGCAAGCACATTATACAAACTCTTGGCCAATCTATCGTCTAAGGAGAGAGCCATTTCTTGATTGTATGGAGAATTTGTAACACAGGTCTGGAACTTGATAAGTCCTGGAGCTTTCTATTCGAAGCAGGCTTTACATTTAAGTCACACTGTGTCACAATGGAAGCAGATCTGGAGTGCTATTTATCATTTTGTAAAACAAAACAAACTCAGACTAGTCCAATTTAATATGCACAATATCTACTATTCCCATACTAGACTTCACAGGATGGGCAAGTTGGCTTCTCCCTCCTGCGAATTCTGTGAAGCCAAAGACAGCACCCTTTTTCATAAAATCTGGGAATGCCCAAGAGCAAGTGCCCTTTGGGCTACAGTAAAAAGGACTCTCATCCCTTTTTTGGGAATTCCTCTTATTTTTCTAATGCAGTATGTCTTGTTGGTGACTTTTCGGCTATCTCCAATGTCTGACATAAAACCTAGCTGGCCTTTGTCACTATGGCTACAAAATTAGTATTATTGAAACACTAGAGCGGAGACTGGGCACCAACTTACCCTGAGTGGCTACAGGAATTAATGTACACATATTATGCCGAACGGGCAGTTGCCCTATCCAATCATAGGTGGCACAAGTTCTAGGCCTGTTGGACAGTTTTAATTTCATTTTTGTGAGCTTCAGTACCTATAAAATTGTTCCTTCCTCCATATAGGGTTAAGTTAAGATTCAGTTAAACCTTGTAACTTTTAACAGGTGCCTATTACATGGATGGATTTTTAGGTCGCACGGACAGTGGGAGTGGGTGGGCATGTAATTATTTTTGTTATGTTTTGTACATGATACTGTATTAGTTTCAAATACATTGTTCCATGTATTGACATGGTTGTTCTATTTTGATTTACTATATTTATTAGTTTGTTATGATACTGTTGATATGCTAATAAAATAACGTTAATTGCAAAATAAAAAGCTTCCTACACACACACCTACACACACACACACACACACACACACACACACACACACACACACAACAATTTACCACCCTCTTTCCCTACCTTGTCTTTGTAAGTTTATCAAAGAAACTTCACTCCCTTTCTCACCCCCATGTCAATAGGTCCCCTTAAAGCCCCCAAACTCCAGCCTGGTGTTTCTCAGTAACTGTAAAAAAGAAAATAATCATACATTAGAGCAAGTGCCTTTGCTCTTTTTTGTTTGGAATAATAATGAATGGTGAGCAACATCTTCCTAGTAGTAATACCTGATTGGCAGATGATCATCCAAACAGGTATTATTACCAAGGTAGTTGTCACTCTTCATTCATTCCAATTCCTAACAATGAAGAGTGAAGACACTTATTCTGGCATGGGAGAGTTTTCTTAATACCACAAAAAAAATTAGTGTGGTGGAATGGGAGGTGGGTGGTAATTACCCACTATTAGGGGGTTATTTTTTTTTAATTAAAAGCCTGATTTAGTCATGTCAACATGCCTAGTACTGTGTGAGTAAAGGGCTGCTTCAATCAGTGATGTACGGCATGTAATTTTTTTAAAAATGCAACTTTTATTAAAAGATTTTTCTGCAAAGAAGAAAACAAGCTCACAGTGTGCAGGTGAGATACATATGAGTACAGGGCAGCTCAGATACACACATAGAATATTGTAAAGACAGCATAAGTTCCAGTTGGGTAACAGAAGACCAAAGCTGTATGCAGTCAACCCCAGAGATCTGGACCCATCCTTTCCCTCCTGCCCCCTCCCAAAAAAAAAATAATTATGAGGCTCATATCTCAAAAATGTGGAATGTTCTATGTGGAATAAAATGGAGTGGCTATGGTTTCATTGATTTTAACATTTTTCCTCTGACTTTTGCATACATTCTCTGATTTTCTCCATTTTGTAGATATTTAATAGCATGTCCTCCCAGCTAGATAACCCAGATTTATGAGGGCGGGCAGATCACAGGTATAGGTATAGTGGGAGAATCCAGTTTAAGCCATAACTGAGTGATTACATTTCTGGCCACTGTAATGAGAATACAGAATAGATAGCTGTGGGCTTTGTTTTTCATATGGGGTGGGTACAACAGCAATAGTGCCATTTGCAGAGCAAGTGATCCTACATCTGAGACCACTGCCTGCATATCTTTTTCTACCACAAGCCAAAACTGCAGAAGGATTGGGCAGGACCATAGAATGTGGATATGTGTGAATACCTCCATTCTCCAACCTCTCCAGCAGGAGAAATCCCTAGTGAAAAGATATTTGGTAGTAATCTGAGGTGTACAGAAGAATTTGATGGCCATCTTCCAACTAAATTCAAGCCACTGATAGGACACAGTGACTTTGTGCTGTCTGACCCAGACCATGTCCCACTCAACTTTTTGTAGTGCTTTAGAAAGCTTTACCTCTCAGGTGTCTTGGTGGCCTGGACGTGGCTGATGACCTCCAACAGCACCTGATAATGCAAAGAAATGAAATGTTCTTGTTAAGAGCTGTGCAGGACCAAGATGACCAAGCCTATCAAAGGTGGGAGTTCATCTTCATCCAGCTGCAGTCCCAGCCCTGCTGCACAGTACTGGCATTTCTACCAGTATCTATAGTAATCCTGCTGGTCTAGACCTATTCCTGCTGGAGCTGGTCAACAGATTTTTTTTTTTTTTTGCTGTTTACTATTCTTTTTTCTGGCCAAGCCCCCTAACCCCATGAACAGGCTCACCTGCGCAATGGTACCCAACCCTTACTCCAGGAAGCCCCCCCGGAGTGGAGCAGCTGAAGCAGAACTGTCGTGGCTGAAGGGTCGGGCACCGTGCCTGGCTCATATGTGTGGGCTGGTGATTTTCTTTTTAGTTAGAGTCCCCTTTGGAGCTAGGATGTGCAATGATGCAAGGGAAAGTGCATCTGTCCTAGTTGCACCCCACGTCTAGGTGCGGCATGCTTTGTCCCCCAGCCTCCGCTAGAGGGCAATCGACACCTACACTCTAGAGGTCCCCCAACCCGGAGAAGGAGAGCAGTCCTCCGGATGCTCGGTCCTTCTCCTCCTCTGCCAACCCCTGACAAACCATGCTTGTTCCCAAACACGGGTCACCGGCGTGATGCGAGGAATGGCATCCAGCACCTCAACCCTCAGCACCACCGGGCCGGGCGAGCTGGTCAACAGATTTAAACTGACCCTGTGTATATAAACAGAAAGACATGAGTCTGACCTTTCTGGGCCCATACTTTAAATCTATGATGCAGATCATCTGGTCCAACCTGGGAATCGTATGCAGCATCTGTGTGCCAGCCTTGTAATACAGCTTGGAAAATAGCCCGTGCTAGCCCCACAAAACCCCAATTAGAAAGGGGGCAGTCTATCATTCTTTCTGGTTCTTGAAACCAAACAGCACCAAGTCTGGTGAAAGATCCAGGGAATGTACCTCCACCCCTGGTTTACCTATGCCAGATCGACAACACTGTTGTCAAAGTTCGGCATAGCAAGATCCCCAATGTCGACAGGCAAAATTTCACCTGTCTGTCATTGGAGTGTTTCTCTCAGGGGGCTGCATCCCTAACCCCCCCATGCAGGGGGCTGCACCCCCCAGGCCCCCTTCTAAAGATTGTCAACTCTGAGTCAGAGTTGATTTGAAAGGGCGGGAGGGTGACACATGGTGAAAAGGGTACATTTTGCCCTCAGGTCCCTCACAGCGACAGTTTCAAAACCTGTTGAAGTTGTCGCTGTGAGAGATTTTCCTATAAAAGTTTTGATGTTCAGTCGGCACAACCTCCTCCCATACTCAACAAAATTTAGCAGAAGACATCTTTCAGAAGAGGAGATGCTTAACTTGAGATTCATGGGAATAAAGGTTTGTTTTGGGAGAGCCTGTCCCATCATTGTTTGGCATCTGCATTTGCTATATGCAACACGAGGGTGGCCTTCTCTAAACAGAAATTTAGAAATCCATCTGTTCCACTTCCACATCTCAAGATGACTAGGAAAAAGTAGTATGATTTGAAAATAATGGAGCTATCAGGGGAGGATATACTCATTTGTACTGCATGTACTCAGTGTAGGAGTGATAATGATGAAAAGGACCACTTCTGCAGATCTCCTGTAATTTCTCAATCCAGGGCTAAGTAACTTAACTGGTACAGTGTAGCTGGTGAGGTCCCTATACAGACCCCAGATGTTTAATGTGGGATTGTCCCCACTTGAATGGGTTAGTCTGCCGAAGCTCCTACATTGGAGATAGTGAAGTTGAAGTACTTCAATTTCATCATTAGTAAGTTTATATCCTGCTAAGTCCTCTACCAGTGTAAGACACTGCATCAGCACCAGCAATTACTGCTTCAGAAGCATAATGTACAGTAGCAGGTCATCCACATAACAGGTGACTTTGTGGCTCTCATTATGCACTTGCATATCAAGAATGTCCAGAGTTTACCTGAGAAACTGTACTATAGGCTCACTGTACAGGGTTAATAAATAAGGTGACAGGAAGCAACCTCGATGGGTGCCATGGTAAAGGGGGAACCTGGAAGACAGTGTCCCATCTGCTTTCACCATGGTCTGTGATGAAGCATAAAGACCTTGAATTAACTAGAAATTTCTCGGGGAAGCTAAAGTTGGCTAAGGCATGGTGTAGAACAAGCTATGAATCCCAATCAAATGCTGTGTGGGCATCTGAATTTAATATAAGGGTGAGAGATTTGTTATACTATGCTGCATTTAAAAGGAAGAATGCACATTTGATATTATCCACAGTCTGTCCAGAACAGATAAAACCAGACTTGATATGGGTCAGTGATGAGAGGAAGAATATTGTGCAAGTGATGTACAGTTATGCTCATGAACAGTTTATAATCTAAGTTAAGAACTGAAATGGGATGATAGGAATTGCAATTTGTAGAGCCTTTGCCTGTCTTAAGAATCATCAAGATAACTGCATACCATCAAGAGTCAGGGCAAGTGGATGTTTCCAAGAAATCCTGAAAAGTGTGCAACAATAAATCATGGAGGGATCCAGTGCAGACTTTTAAAATAATGCACTGTAGTCATCTGGTCCTGGGCTCTTGCCATTTGTCAGGGATTTTGTGCTGGATACTAGCTCCACTGAAGTGATAGGCCCAAGAGGGTCACCTTGTGTTTCTCTTTAAGGCCTGGGAGCATAAGATCATTCAGAAAAGACTGGATAGAATTATCTGGCAGCTGTGTCCACTGAGAATAAAGAGTTTTGTAGTAAGTGCAAAGGCTGGCCAAGATCTCAGATGTTTTGTAGGAGACATAGCCCCAAATAAGATCTCAAATTGTGATAGTTACACCCTTCTCTGTTGGTGTAACCTATGCAGTAACAGTTTGGAGGCCTTGGTACCACCTTCATAATAATTCTGCTGGAGCCACAGTAGCACTTGTTCCATCTTATATCTTAAAATAGTCAGTATGTTCTCTTGGGTTAAGTTTCTCTGAGGGATGAGTGAGATATCCCCCTGTATGTGGGCAAGTTGCAAAAATTCTAATTCCTCCTGCAAAGCCCACAGTTTGTCTTCCCTTTCTTTTTTTGAGCCACAAAAGCAATTATATTTCTGCACAATAGTGTTTACTGCATCCCATAAAACAGCCAGTGATTGAGAGGGCCTATCAATTTCTAGGATAATCTGTGGGGTACGGTGTTTCAAGAGGGTTCAGAAATCTAGGTATCTAAGCAAAGAGGGGTTGAAATGCCACAACATGTGTTTTCTCTCCAATGGGACAGTTAATGAAATGGTAAGAGTGCATGATTCATCAAGAAAATATGATTCATTTTGTCCTCTCCCACCCATTTCCTATCCCCACAGAAATAAAAAAAATAATAATCCAGCCTCAAATAATGGCAGTATAGCCTAATGGTTAGAGTAACGAGTGAGGAATGAGCTTTGTAAATCCAGCAGAGCTTGGTTTGATGCCCACAACCTCCACTGTGGCTACAAAGGCACATTTCATAATTGTCTGAACCCAAGATCACAACTGGTAGACACTACATGTCTGTGCTGTCTGTTGCCTTGGCAACACAGCATGCACCAACGTGAGGGCACATGTATGTACATCTAGTAACATAATCACATCACGTGACTCACAGCTGTCTTGGGCTCATGAGAAGAAGCCCTGTGGCAACTCATTCCTTGCCAGTATTCCCCAAGAGTGATGAGTAAAGCACAGTGAGACAGTAATTTATTTACTATATTAAAAGTATTTAAAAATCAAAACAGTATAGAATTACTTAATCTTACAACTATTTTTCAGAGTACATTCAGAACCTGACAGGACAATGAAAGTAATCCTAAATGACAGTAAATCAGAGATAAAACCATGGAATTGGCAAGCAGCAGATAGTGTGCAGTGTGTGTTATGGGGAAAGAAGGATCATTTTGGTGGTGAGTGTTTTCTAAAAGGTTTAAAGAAAAATAAACACGTGTAAATAAATTTTTGGTGCTATGCACGACGTGGGCGGGGGTTACGTACCAGAGATGCATATCCAGCCTGCGTAGCTCCATGGCCTGGACAGGTGCAGGGTGCACAGTATTCACTGCAGCATGCACCTGCAGGGCACCTGTCCATGGCCCTACCCCCAGTGCACAGATGCTTGGAGGACATATCCGTGGACCCGATGCGTATCCAATGGGATGCCTGGACCCAGTCCGCTAATGGATCCTGTGCACCTGTGGGGTGTGGATTTCACCAGAGGGCAGGTTGTGCACCTCCAGCTCAGGGCAGGTGTGTGCCCAGTCAGCTGCCCCAGCCCTCCTTGTTGTCACTTGGGCTAGGACAGCATGTGGGGGTGTCTGCAGTGTCCCCACATCACAGTGTCCTGAGGGGGTACGTATCCTTTATGGCTGGGTGTTAGCCAGCATAAGGTGCACCCCCCTATGACCAGTACTCCACACCTTTGTGAATGGTGTGGAGTGCAGGCATGCCCCCCATCTACCCCTGGCATGTTGCTGTCTGTGTGACTGGGGGATTGGGCACATAACTGCCACATGCACCCTCTGTGAATGCTACACGGGGTCCACGGGACCCCACTCTGTGGTATTCAGTCATAGCAATGCCAACACACCCTGTGTATGTGGAGCATTGGCATCATGCATAGAGTCCAATATACATGAAATTGTGAATTTATTATTTTGAGTTTATTTACAGGCAAGACATTTAGAGCATTTAAAGCCAGTAAATGATGATAGCAAAAACAATGCAATAAAGGGTGGAACTAAGTCTAACCTTTATCATTACTAAATATGAGTTTGATACACATTGTTAGTAATTATATATTATATTTATCTCAAAATGGAATCAATAAAAGGCTGGATTTCAGGTAATGCAGCCTAAGGAGATGGCAGGCTGAGTTAGAAGCTCTGGCAGGACTGATTAAACTTATCTCCTTTTAATGTTATTTCTCCAGCAATCTGGTTTAGATTTGTGTAAAGGAGGGTATTATCCTATGGGAAAACATTGGTGGTCAGTAATTTCAGGGTCCACAGTGGCTGATACATCTATTTCAGCACCTATGCCACAAACTGCTACAGCTCCAATTGGAATCACAGCTGGTGTAATGAAGGAAGTTGCTCAACCGACAAACACTGCCCTGATGGCTGAAAATCAGGATTTCCTTAGTGAGTCCCACTCTCTGTACAGTGAACTACAAACTTCAGTATCCAGAACTGAAGAAAAAGTTCATGAAGTCGAGCAGCAGGTCTCATACAGATGGCTGAGTAGACCAGTTTGAATGGCTGTTTGCATGTTTACTGCAAGAAACGCAGCACCTCACTGAAAAATGTGACGATTTGGAAAACCAGTCAAGAAGAAATAATATCCGGATATATGGGGTGCCGGAAGGTATTAATGGAAAAGGTGACCTGATAGACTTTCTGCAAGGTTTAATGAGTTCAGTAATAAATGTTTCAGGTCTACTTCCATTGCCAATTGAAAGAGACAATCAGTCATTGACAATGCCTGCTAAAGGTCCTGTCTCATGCCCTCAATCTATCATTGTTCATTTTTACAATTTTGCTATCAAGCAAGCCATTCTTATCAGTAGAGATGCAGCGAATTTAAAATTTGCCGGCAAAGTGAACGCGAAGTGGGTACTTCGTGTTGCTACTCTGCTATGCGGAGTGAGCAATGCAAAGTGCTCACTTCACCTTGTCATTACCACTTCACATTAAGTCGGAATGGCAATGCAAAGTAAGGCAAAGTCATTGTTTTTAATGGACTTCACGTTCCTCATTAGGATTCTAAGTGATCCACTTGGTGTTTCAGATTTGGCAACCCCACACATCACATGGCTTACAGTACTGTAAGTCACATGCTTTATTCTAGAGCAGGAAGAAAGTGAGTCATACAAGCAGACACTTTTACTTTCTCCCGTACAGATGGAGAGAGAGAGTAGTGTGTTTTGTGACTGCTGATACTTTTAGATCAGAGCGAAGAGGAGAATTAAACTTTGATTTAGACCCAACAGCTTTTTTAAAAGCTACATTTTTTTGTCTTTTCTGTACTCTTTTTTACTTAATTTGTTCTTTCTGTAAATGTTATTTTTCTTACCTTTATAAGTAGTTAGTTGTTTGTCTGTGTCTGTGTGATTGTGTGTGTGTGTGTGTGTGTGTGTGTGTGTGTGTGTTGTGTGACAGTGTGAGTAGTGATTGCTCGGACTGAGGGAGCTTAGTAGGAGAGATGGATCAGGGTGAGGGAATGTCTGGGACGGGGCAGTTTTGGGAGAGCGTGGTAGTGGTAAGCATCATACCGTGTGCATGTGTGGAGGGCATGGGGGCCCATTCCTGTTGGACCGCTCAAAACTTGTGAGTGCCCCCCCCCGAAGCAGGAACAGCACCGCCTCCTTTCCTGACTCTGAGGCAGTTGAACCACCACCACCAAGTCCAGCACCAGGTCCTCTGGAGCAGGATGTGCCTGTTCCCCTGGGCCCAGGTGTGGATCCCATCCCTGTTCAGCACCGTGACCAGCAGGCTTACAATACATCCAAGTAACTATTAAAAAAAAGTTATGTTGTGATTCATGACATGATCGTTGATCGTAAATCGTGATTTGTGACTGCATTTGTGACCATGAGGATGAAGAAACGTGAATGCCTATGGCTGTACTTCCCCGGGCCCCGATGAGCTGTACCTTAAAACTCCCAGACTTAAAAACACATATCAATGAGGACAATGGTGGGGTGGTGAAGCCTGGAGAGATACTACAAAACAGGCTTACAATGCATCCTCCAAGTAACTAGAAAAAAATTTGTGCTGTGATTCATAACATGAATGATCGTGAATCATGATTTGTGACTGCATTTGTGACCGTGGTGATGAAGAAACGTGAATGCTTACCACCTACGGCTGTACTTCCCTGTTGAGCTGTAGCTTAAAACTCCCAGACTTAGAAAGACATATCAATGAGTACAATGGTGGGGTGGTGAAGCCTGGAGAGATACTGCAAAACAGGCTTACAATACATCCAAGTAACTGGAAAAAAAATTAATGTGATTCGTAACATGAATGATAGTGAATCGTGATTTGTGACTGTGATGATGAAGAACGTGATTTGTATCACGAGTGACTCGTGATGTTGGGCCTGACTTAAAAACGCATATTAATGAGTACAATGTTCATGCAGAATTAAGCACCACACCTGTCCAGTACTCCGAAGGGAAGGCAAAGAAACAACTGTGACTTAAGTTACAGATGGAGATTGGCCCCTAAAGAGATGCAAATGCACAGACAGATTAAGATTGCGCTGTGCACTGAAGAGATGCAGACACAAAGGCACAACACCTAACCAGTGTTCAGCATCAGAAATTCAAATCTGGAAAAGAATACCTTTACCGGTTGGGGCGGGCCGCGCGGGGGGGGGCAGTGTACTGTACTGCTGCAGCAACAGTCACTAGTACTAGTACCAGTACCAGTAAAGATACAACAAAGAAGTACAAAAATCACACAGCTGCAGTGGATAGCAGCTTCACATTGCTGGAATTATTATGTGGCACAATAAAAGGTGTCTGATTTGATGATACGCGTCACACACATAAACACACACACTAAGTAATGCATTTCAAATTGAAAACTTCAGTAATATAACCACATATTTTAAACAAACTAAAACTGTGCACTGCTGCACCACAACAATCAGTAAAAAAAAATGGCAAGAAATATTGAAAATAGACATTAACACAGTTAAACAAGAAAAATATCACCAAAACAGAAAGCACTGTATTTTTCTCCAAGTTAATCTACCTACACCACAGATACAGCCCTGCCCCAAAGCACACTTCCACTGTCTCTCAGTACACAGACTGAATGTTGTACATTGACATTCAAAATCCATACACAAACAATAAATTCTCGATGATATGAGCACAGGAGGGTCTCCTATAATTGATGAACTAAAGTTTCAGCAAAAAAAATTACTCAAAAAGGCTTTTTTAACAGCTTTTTGAAGGTTTGAATTGCAGAGAGCTCTCAGAGCAGATTGTCTCCTACAGCTTCCTACTACAAACATTGCCCCAAACTGAGTCTGTGCAGAACAATCTAGATTCCATGTGACCTGAAATCCCAGGAAACACTGCAAAATTCACTTTTGGAGCTTAAAAACAAGGCAAAGTACATTGTTTCCAATGTACTTCGCCTTAAGAATTGGTGGAGTAGTGGTTTGGGAAGGCGAAGTAACGAGAAGTCATTGTTTTTAATGGACTTTCGTTACCATTGCAGCGAGGTACTCGCTTACCGAGCACTCGCAAATTCGCCTTCACTCCGTGGATCACTTCGTGGAGCGAATTGGGGCCACTTTGCCCACCACTACTTATGAGGGCACGGAGGAAAGGGCAATTAAGTTATCAGCGTTACCGTATAATACTGGCTGATGATTATTTCCCAATGATACATCATCGGAGGAGAGCATTTGTTCCCCTTTTTAGAATACTGCAGTCCCATGATTTGAAATTTACCATTCCCTATCTGCCCCATCTGAAATTCTTCTTTTCTGAAGGGGCCCAGATATTTGAAGACTATGACTGCACATTTTGGGCTCTTCAAGATAAAAGTCTGGCGCAGGAGGATCAAATGGAAGTGCAAGAATCACAAGATAAAAGAGCATTTCAAAAAGAAGCTTGGACAAAGGTATCCCTTGAAGAAAGGAAGAGGAGAAAGGAACAAACTTTGGAGGAAATTTGTTCATTACTTCAGTCTTTTTGATGAGAAGTGCAAGACTGAATTACTCATATATATTATAGCCAGTTGGTGATGGAGTAAAATTGGGACTTTGTTTAGACTGACCAAAAAAATAATATCCTATATGGCTGGGAGTATCTGGGGTTGAATTTGTTTAATGGGAGCTGACTGTTTCTATTCATGGGTGGTAGTGTTTTTTTTTTTACACTGGGGGAACTGGGGTTGGGAGAAGGAGGTTTGGGGAGGTGGTGGGGTGTGAGGGAATTTAGACTGTGCATTTTAGAGCAGATTATGGATCTTTCCTTGAGTAAGCGGAGTTCAGCAACATGGTTATCTGTTTCTTATTTTATGATTATGATACTGGAAAATTCCACATTGATTCTGTTGTTCGATTTCATAGAGGTAAGCTCCTAACTGTCCAAGTTGATGTGAGTTAGTTTAGTTTAAGATAACATAGACAATTTATGGGAGTCAGTTGCAGCTACTAGAATATTCTTTTTGCTTAGCCATATGGTTACCTTGCAGCAGGTTAATGGGTGTTACAGATGTTAATGGTTTTATGCTGGTGGTTTATTTTTCTACAGTCTACTCACTGGCTTGCAATAATTCTAGTTGCTGCCTACAGACATACCGCACCTGCCACGTATATTTTGATTTGAATAATTTTTCGATTTGGTCTTAGTCCTAAGCAGTATACTGTATGTTTCATTGAATGGGGCTATTTTAGTTTTGTAATGGCTATTCCCACTGTAGCTGTAGCAGGGCAGAGTTAGGAGAAAGCTGGTTAAGTAATCTTTTGTTTTACACTACAAACTCTTATTCTACTCTGATTTATCAATAATCCAAGCTGCAATTTCGATAATTAATATTGTTTTTAGTAGCTTTTTTTCCTTTTTTCCATGTTTACTTTCTTCTTTCTATTAGTTTCCTTCTACTGAGGCCAAGGGGTTTTGGTTGATCTCTTCCAAGAATTAGTATCAATGGTTTCTTACGCATTTTTTAAGATGATGCCCCTCTCATAGGTTTTTGTTAAAACCGAGGTTCTGAGATTATTTTTCTTTGGTGTTTTAGGTAATTTAAGCAATAACCCTCTCTTTTACCTCACCCCCCCCTTATGAGTTTCAAATTAATCACATAGGTGGGTGAGCTGTTACATTTGTAGATAATATTAATAGATATTCCCTCTCCATTTATTTTTTTTTTAGCGGTAATAGCTTTTGTACGTCTATTGTGTTTCCAGGAGTGCTTTTTCACTTCCCCTCACCCTTTTTCTTTCTTCCCCTTTGTCTTCATTTTTCCTACCCGACTCCATCTCTTTCATTTATTTCTGGCTGACCTGGATGGGTTTCCTATGGTTGCTTATAGAGGTCTGTTTCTATGTTGGGGCCCATTGGAGTGTTGCGTTGGCCTACCACGATTCTTTTCAAAGTATATGTCTTTTTTGTTGCTTGCATTTTATGTGACCCAGGGGATCTCTGGTGTAACCAAACTATCTCCCCTGTGGTGCAAAATCTAGTTTTAGCACTGTCCAGGAGCCCAATTGTTCCACGGGCTCCCACTAGTGGAAGTCAAAATTTAGGCATGCAGTGTACTTGGTTTATTCAGTTGTTTGCAGTGTATTGCTTCGGCTCTGTTGGTAGAAGCAATTCTTTTGCTTCTTTGTGGGCAATTTTTTATGTTTTTTTTGTTCTATAATATTTTAAAGTAGGACAATTTTCCTGCCTTTTTCTTTTTTTCCAGAGTTTTGGAGCTTGGTTGGGTTAAATTATCTTGAACAATTGTCTTTCTTGACTTTTTGGAGTCTTTTTACAATTTAGGTTAACTATAACTGTTCAGCAGTTTTATATTTTATTATTTTATTTACCATTACTTGGAGCAGTGCTATTCTTTCCGAGGATACTTGTTTTATATTACATAATTGACTTTTGCACAGCTTGTGACATATTATTATTGATTTTGTTTTCAGGTTCATGTAAGCTAGCCAAAATGTTTTACTTTACTATTTCTAGGCGGTCACATTTTTTTTCTTTGTATTTTTCTTTTATAGAGATAATGCTGGAAGAGGGTACCTGCCTGTTAATTCTTCGTGGCATTCCAGGGGTACTACAGGATGGGAACTGATTCAGATTCTATGTGTCTATTTACAGGAGTTTGTGTAGCTCTGTTGTTTATTATTACTGATAAATATGGTAAACCCCATTCGAATTATATCATATAATGTAAATGGCATACATAATCTGATTAAACACTGGATTGGAGGCAGTATAGTGCAGTGGTTTAAAGCTCTGAGCTGCAAACCTGGAGACCTGGGTTTGAATCCCAAAGCCCCCACTTGCATACTTTGTGAACCTGAACAAGTCACTTAACTTACTTGTGCTCCCTGGTCACACCTGTAAATAAACTTCAGCTTAGTGTGTCTCTCCTGGTAACAAAATACAATCATTTACTTCAGTTTTTTAAACTTCATCAGGTAGATCTATTCCTTTTGCAGGAAACACATCTATATGCTGAAGAGCATCAGAAATTTAGTAAATTTGGTTTTGAACAACTTTTTTTTTTCTTCCCATAAGTCAGTCCGACGGATAGGGGACTTGATGTTATGCCTTAGGGAACTACCATTTGTGCCCCAGTTTGCAGTCACTGACCCTGCTGGTCACTATGTTATTGCTACAGGCTCATTAGATGGACATTCTATTACTCTGGTTAATATGTATTTTCCTTTGTGCTCCTCATGCCAGGAGGTTGCCAAATTCTTTGCTACATTTTTGGATCATATACATGGCCAAGTGCTCTGGGGGGTTATCTCAATGTGACATTAGCACCAGATTGGAACTCTTCAAAATCTAAAGCCTTTTGCTGTTCTGCAGCTTCTAAATATTTTGTAAAAACACTACAAGCTTTAGGTTTGACAGATGTTTAGAGGTTTAGCCATCTGAAAATGAAAGAATTTACTCATTATTCTCTTTGTCATGGCACATTTGCTCAACGGGATTATTTTTTCACTACTGCTGAGCATATTTATTTGCTCAGTATGGTACTGTATATCATTGTGCTATACATCTTTCTGACCATGCCCCTGTACATGTTTGCTTGACTTAGGAAATGATACTAGGAGGTCCTTTTGGTGCTTACATCCTGGCCTTCTACATGATCCACTCCTAATTGATAAGCTCCAGACCCTAATTCCCCAGTTTCTCTGTGAAAATGATGTGGAAGGAATTTCCTCAAGTACTGTATTTTGGGGGACACTCTGAAGGCCATTATATGGGGCACAATTATAAATTGTTCTAGTCCTCAGCATAAAGAACAGAAAAAGAGGCCGACAGAGTTATATTCCCTCCTTCGGTGCTGTCAGACTCACTGACATCAGGGGGAACATGCGGTTAAACCTTCTTTGCTGGATGTACAGTATGAGCTCAGATTTAAAAATATTTGGATCAAAAAGTGGAGCACGCTTTATTTTATTTATGACAACAGACATTTGAAGGGGGATGCAGGGGAGCCCATCAGTCAGAGGGTCACACGTGAGCATCCTGAGTAGCTGTGACTGTTGCACATACAGACGTGACAGCCAGGACACAATGCAAAAATGCTGCACTTTGCTGCAGGGGCCATTGTAAGTCAATGGCAATTAAGCCCTTCTGTCATGTAGGATTTTGTGACATGTCATTACTGCAAGTTACTGTGCTTCATTGTGGCTGACTCCACTGTATACCAGACCTGGCAATGGGGAGCCTTACTTATCATAGTGCAGATATACTGTAGCCTCTATTTTTCAGTCGTACTACTCAGCCTTGTATACATTGGAAATATCACCCCCTCTGCAATCTCAGATACAGTCTTTTTATTGCAAGCTGCACTCCCTAAACTTTAACAATATCAAATACAATGCCCAATGTCCCCTATTACTGAAGCAGAGCTTACTCGGATCATACAAGAGGCTAACTTGGGAAAGGCTCCTTGCATTGATGGATACCCCTCTGAAATGTATAAGTTAAAAAACATTAGTTCCACTCTTAAAACTGGTTCTTTTATAGGTATTTGACTCAATACAAAGGAGAAAATATCTTCCTCTATCTTGGAGATATGCTATTATTATGACACTTCCAAAGCCAGGAAAAGATCTTACTTTCCCTTTCTCATACCATCCCATTTCAGTTTTGAATTCTGATTATAAGTTGTTTATGTCTCTTTGGGTGCATTCTCTAGAAGGTGTTCTCCCATCCTTGCTGGACTAGGACCAGTTGGGATTCATCCATTCTAGACAAGTGCATGATAATATCCATCAGGTTTTGTTGTTAACTGATCATGCTACTAGTCATTTGATAGCTATAGTTCTGGCCAGCTTGGATGCTGAGAAGGCCTTTGACAGGGTCTTGTGAGACTTTTTGTAGAGTACCGTTCATTTTTTTTTATTTCTTTCCCATTTCACTTCTGTATTACAGCAGCTTTATTCTTCCCCTATAGTCACTGTTAAAGTGAATGAGCTTTACTCTTCTTCTTTTTGGGGGGGGAGTGGGGCACTAGACAGGGGTTGCCTTGCCTTCACTCTTGTTTGCTCTTTATATTGAATCCCTTGCCCCACATATACATCTTTCTTCTTCTGTTTCTGGTATTCCCCTTGGGAGTTGTGATTATTGAATTTCATTATTTACTGATGATATTTTGATTGCTCTATTGAAGCCTAATTTATCTCTTCTATCTGATTTTCAGTTGATGGTGCAATTTGAATCTTTAGCTGGTTTTCCACTAAATAAAGAAAAAAATGAAATATTGGCTTTTAATTGCATCCCATCCCCATTTATTGTGAATATGCTCCTGGTATGATGGAACAGAAACTGTTTGAAGTATTTAGGGATGTACTGTATATCTCTCAAAATCCAGATCATTTAGAGTTTATTCAATTTCGATCCTTTAACTGTTGCAATAGCTGGTGACATTAGTCATTGGTCCAAGTATCATTTTTCTTTTTTCAGATAATTGAGATCATATGATCTAATGTATTACTCTGAATGTTATTTTATCTTCAAACCCTACCCATTATCCCAGTTCCTTTTACTTTCAAGATTGGCAGTGGACCTAGGATTCATCTTGCAATTTTGCATCCTCCTATTTCTCGAGTTGGACTCAAGCTCCCTAATTTGTGGTGGTATGCAATGGGCTGTTAAATACAGATACTGCGTCTATGGTTGTCAGATACTGTACTTACCATAGTTATTGGAAGAATATTGAATTCACCATTAATGAGTTCTATGACCTTAGTCACATATTATTTTTGATCCTCCTGGGCTATTTGCCCATCACTAATTTTACCTGGTATTCACAGATCCCTTTCAGGATTTGGCATAAAATGCACATGTATTTATCACCTAATGAACATACTTTTACAGTGGCATTAGCTTGGGATATGTGTAATCAGTTAACAAAATCTGATATGATTTTATGCCACTGGGCTGGAATGGGACTGATATGCTATCATCAAATCCTGGCATCACAGTGAATAATGTATTTTTTTACAGTTCCAAGTTGCATATACCCTTCCTTCCACAGACTATTATCGATATATGCAACTGAGGGCTTTTCGTACTATGCTACCACCTACTCATAGACAACTGCCTGATTCTCTTTCTCCAGTTTTTGTTTTAACTCAACAACATCAATTGGCAGAGACTTGCTCTCACTTGATCGTGCATATTTACTCTGTGCTGAGATCCCATTCTGAGGAGTCTACTCTATCGATATTAAATAAGTGGAACTGTGACTTACACCAGCCCTGCGATTTTCTAATCTGGGACAAATATTTCTTATATCTATTAAGCTAACTATTTCTTCTTATTTGAATGAATTTTCTTGTAAATGTAGGATGCATTTCTTTCAAACACCTGTAATCATGGCAATGTATCAGGATGGTCTATTAGCTGCATGCTGGCAGGGCTGTGGGGATCCTATGGTGGACCAGGTTCATATTTTTTGGACCTGCCCCCCCTTACTGTGATGAGATTATGAAAGTTTTTGCATCACTATTTGATATCCATTTTCTGTTGCCCCTGAATTTAATGCTCCTACACATTCCTTTTCCAGATATACAAGTCAGAAAATGACTGTTGCAATTGTTATTAATTCTCATAGTGTGTGCAAAGAAGATTATCACTAGAGTATGGCTTACCCCTCAAGTTCCTTCCTTCCCACATTAGGTAAGATTAGTAGATTCTATTTAGAGTTACAAAATATGCTGTTTCAGATACTTGGACCATCTGTCAGTTTTCTGATTGATTTGGTGGAAATGGGTGTTATTTCAAGGGGACTCTGACTTGACATTTGCACCATAGTTTCATAATTTTTTGCCTTTTGGATTTAAGTATTCTCCCATCCTGGACCCTCTTATTCTGACTCTGTGTATAGTGTATATATTGTAGAGTGGGCTAGCTATACTTATGTGTTATACCACCTCTCCTATAAGGCTATGGACTTGAAATGTTTTCTACTTTGTTAATATATAACTTTGAGGTTTTGATGTTTTGATAAGTAATTAATATTATTATGTATACTCTTCTACTGTATATATTCTCTTGTAACCTTATACTGAGGTATACCTATGCTGTGAAGTTTATGTGTTAATTTTTTCTTCTCTTTGAATATATTCAATAACGATGTCATTATAAAAAAAGGAATCAATAAAAGTCTGTCTCCTGAAGAAGCCATAAAAATATATGACAAAACATTGGGTGGAAGCAGAAAAAATAAATAAAAACAATTCACCAGTGAAGTTTAAAGAACAAATGTGGAGAGTTTTTTTTTTTTTTTACTGTGATCCCCTTCCATGAAGTAAAGTGCGCTTGTAGCTGTATCTGGAGGGAGTTCCAAACTATGAATTATTTTCAAGATTGAATACAACTAGAGACAGTAATAGCTGAACAAAGCAAGCTATCATTAGAAGTCCAACAAGAACTGAAAAAAATTGACAAAGGCACTACAGGGAAGGAACAGCATTCTAGGGAAGAAACAGCAGGAGTGAAGAGGTGGCTGCTATCCTCAGGGAAGGGAAGTAACTGCAACACAACATGCTTTCATTCTTACCTGTTTACATTGGAGAAGGACATAACTACATCACAAAGTGCTTTCATTTTACCTGTTTACACTGTTGTTTGTTATAGGTGTGTGTGTGTGTGTAGAAACAGGGAATTTTAATATGGTTGCCTGATTGTTTTTTGTGGGAACAGGGGGCAGCAACATAGCTGCCACCTCCCCACCCCTCACTCCACACACCCCTGAGCACACCCTACCTTTATATGTTCCTGAGCCATACAACTTCCTGCATTTCTTTAAGGTGGTACCTGAGTAGTACAACTTCCTACATATTCTTCATGGGAAACAGCCTGCTTCTCTACATAACACTACTACCAGGGGCAGGACAGAACCCCTTGCAGACAAGAGAAGACACAAGGAAGTACATGGCTCAGAGTGAGAGAAGTGCTTTTTTTCTTTTTGTTTGGTTTTGGTGTAGTTGGGCGACAAACTGTGTTTCAGCTGCAGCAGTGCTAGGAAGGAGCTGATCATTACTTGGACTACAAGCTGATGGTAAGGCTGTTCTTGGGTATTACTGTCTGTGGGGGTTGAGAACAAAGGAGCAGCTTCTCAATCTGTGGTGGATAAAAAAATATAGATAATATTTTATGCTTCTTTGAAGTGTAACATTTGGTAAGGTATTTTTAGATAGGGACTAAACTGTTAAAAGAAAAAAGAAAAATAAAAGAAAAAATGTCTAGTTAGTACTGTAATGGTACTGTATTATGCTTTGCTGTAAACACAGTTGGTATTGCATTTTTAGTTAGGGACTGGGTTATTAGGTAACCTGAGATAGGACTATATTTTCTAGTTAGAATTGTATTTTCTAGATAGTACTGTTTAACATGTGTAGTATAGTGTGCTGCAATGGATAAGGGGCAGCAGTTTGGATGTCGATATTGTGGAAACTAAGAGGGTGTCTGATCTGTCACAGGCTGATGAGTCTTGAGGAAGCAGTGATGTGGTTCAGGAGGGAGTTGGAGAGGATGGGGGAAGGGGGAGAGAATCTAAGGCAGGAGGTCATCCTTCAGGGAGTATCATGAGGATACAACATGGGAGGTACATCGGATCATGGGAAGGGGTGGAGAGGGTGTGTGGAAGCAAAACAAATATGGGTCCTATCACTGGAGGGAAGACTCAAGTCAGGAGGGAGGAACAAAAGCACAGCAAAGCAGAGGGGACAAGTAATAGGTTTGAGGTGCTGGCCACATTGATGAAGGAGGAGGGGCCATGGAATGTCCAGGAGGGGGCAAGAGAGGGGAAGTGAGGGAAATGCACAGGGGACAGTAGCCAGTCTAAGGGGGATGGCAGGGGTGAAGGAGTGAGGGGCACTGCCAAAGGGATGGTTAAAGGGAGCAGTGATCTGGGGGAGTGGAGCAGGGTGGATAGAGAAGATGTCAGGAGCATAACAGGTGTGGCAGTGGCGAATACTGCTGGGGAAGGCAACAAGGACAGATGGGGAATTGTGTGCAGGAGGAGGAGTCTGGCAAGAGAGGAACAGTGACAGGGAAAGATATGGGGAATTACATGTAGGAGGAGTCAGGCAGGACAGGAATGATGGCAGGGACAGGCAGGGGAAATTATGTGCTAGAGGAGGAGGAGTCAGGTAGGAGACCAATGGTGACAGGGACAGATGGTGTTAATTCTGTGCTGGAGGAGGAGGAGTCAGACTGGAGATGAGTGGAGGAAGGTAAGCAGGCAGATGGAAATATGGGGAGAATACTAGTAAGGGGGGATTCAATACTAATGGGGTAAGGTGGGGTAGCAAGGGATAAAGCCATAGTCCTATATGGGTGTAGGCCATGCTAGGGATGACAGTTGAAAGAGTGGGACAATAGGTCCTGAAATATGCTAGAAAGGGAAGGGAGAGACCTCATTTAATTCTACATCTGGGAACAAATGAATTGGCTAATAGTATATTAGAGGTAGTCCAAAAGAGGTTTGAGGAGCTGGGAACTTTATGCGAGGGGAAGGGTAGATCAGTAACTTTTTCTGAGGTATTACCAGTGCCTAAGTGGAGCACGGCTAGAAGACAAAGGATCAAGGGATTTGATGAATGGTTAGGCAAATGGAGTCACACCAAAGGGTATGGATTAATGGAAGGGTGGGGAAAGACTTGGAAGGACAATAGTCTATACGTTAAGGACAGACTTCACCTAAATGAAAAGGGCAAGAAGGTGCTGAAATGGAAGCTTGGGGAGTATATTGAGGTAGCTATAAATTTAAACTAGGAAAGGAGGTGGCAGGAGGATGGATGGATGGCGTACAATGGCCATGAGATGGGAAGCAGAGTAAGCATACCCCACAGAACAAGGGCAATGAACTAGGTAGAAGCAATAGAGGGGACACTGGAAGTGGAGGGAAGAGGGATGGGGAAGGGATAGTAAAGGGATGGAAGTGGTCACCATGAATGCTAGAAAACTGAAGGATAAAATGAATGACTTATAGGCCCTCATGGTGGAGAAGGAGGTGGACATGGCAGCCATCATGGAAACACGGGCCACCCAATACCATGGATGTGACCTGGTGGTCCCAGGGTACCAAATATTCCACAGGGGATAGGGTAAACAGGAGAGGGTGGAGTGACATTATACATGAAGGAGGGCTAAAGTGTGTTAGGGAGGAAGGGGAGGAGGGAGAAACAGAGTCATTATAGCTATTAATCCAGGATTCCAGGAATATGACTTTCCAGATGGGAGTGGTATACAGGCCACCCTCCCAGACAGAGGAGTTGGACAGGGAACTTGTGAGGCAGATTAGAAGGGCATTTGGGAAGGGGAGTGTGGTGGCTGTGAGGGACTTCAACCTGCCAGGGTAGATTGGAGAACTCCAGCCACCAGCAATAAAAGGGAGCAGGTACTGCTGGATGCCTTTTAGGAAAGTTTCCTGACACAGGTGGTCAGCAAACCAATCAGAGAGGGGAGTACTCTTGACCTAGTGCTCACAAATGGGGGAGTTTGTGATGGATATCAAGGTGAACTAACCACTAGTAGGGAGTGACCATCACGCAGTATGATTCAGGTTGATTGTGGGCAAAGGGGGGGGCATCCAATGCAAAGTTGCTGGATTTCAGGTGGGCAGATTTTACAAAGATGGATGAGTTAGTGAGTGGATACCTGGCCAGGATCCTGCCTAGTATGGACACAAACCAGAGATGGGAGCTCATTAAGAACAGGATACTAGAGGCTATCAGTTGCTGTAGCAGGACTCAGGGCAAAAAGGCCAAGCTGGATAAGCAGGGGAGTTGTGGAAAAGGTGAGGAGAAAAAGTCTGGTGTTTAGGAAATACAGGAAATCGGGGTTGGGGGGATACTGGGAAGAGTACCTGCAGGAGGCAAGGGAGATGACAAGGGCACTGAGAACAGCAAAAGCCACCAAAGAGCTTTGGCTGGTGCAAGGCATTACGGAGGTGGAGAAGAGCGTCTTTAGGTGCATCAGGGAGAAAAGGAGCTGTAAAGAACAGATAATAAGGGTTAAGAAGGATGGGCAATGGGTAGAGAAGAGGGGAGAAAAGGCAGAAGCACTCCATGACTACTTCTGCTCGGTATTTATGAAAGAGAGAGTGGGAGTGCTACCCAAGGTGGGTGGGGGGCAGTAAAGGCTGAGGAGGGAGTAACGGATGGGGTGATCACAGAAGGTAAAGTGCTGGAGGGCTTGAGAGCACTGAGGGTAGACAAGGCACCAGGGCCAGATGGCATTCACTCCAGGGTACTGAAGGAACTAGCAGAGATCCTGGTGGGGTCCTTGGCAGGCCTATTCAATGCCTCACTGAATTCAGGATGTGTACCCAAGGATTGGAGGGTGACTCACATGGTTCCCCTGTGTAAGAAAGGCCCCAAAGATGAACCAGGGAATTATAGACCAATGAGCCTCACGTCCATTATGGGGAAACTAATGGAAATGATCCTGAAGGAGAGGCTGGTGTTCCTGTTGGACTTCAATGGGCTGGAGGACAGTAGACAGCATGGCTTTGCCACAGCTGTCATAGGCAGATTCTTCCAAACCAACCTGGTAGATTACTGACTGGGTAACTAGGCAGATGGACAAGGGCCATGCAGTGGATGTCCTGTACCTGGACTTCAGCAAGTCATTTGATTTGGTGCTGCATGGGAGACTTGGAATAAAACTTGAAGGCACAGGGGCAGGAGCAAAAATGGTGGAATGGGTGACAAACTGGCAGCAGGGAAGACAGCAGAGGGTGGTGGTGGAAGGGGAACTCTCATTCCCAAGGGCAGTAATGAGTGGAGTTCCATAGGGTTCGGTGCTGAGACCAGTGTTATTTGGGATATTTATTGCAGACATTTCCAAGATCATCAGGAGCAGGATCAGCCTGTTTGCTGATGACACCAATATAGGGGTGGTGGTGGTGGATGACATAGAGGGGTGATAGAGTTGCAGGAAGATCTGAAAAAGCTGGAGACCTGGTTGGACTATTGGCAGCTGGGGTTCAATGCCAAAAAGTGTAAGGTACTGCATTTTGGGGCAAAAAATCAATGGAGAAACTACCAACTGGGGAGAGTGCAGCTGGCAGAGACTGAGGAGAAGGATCTGGGGTGGTCATCATGGGATCAATGCACAACTTGGCACAGTATAGGAAGGCAGCAACAAGGGCCAACAAAATGCTGGGTTACATTGCATAGGGAATAATGTCGAGAAGTGGAAGGTGATTCTGCTGCTGTATAGATCATTAGTTAGACCTCATCTCTAATACTGCATGCAGTACTGGTGCCCATACCTGAAAAGGGACATTAACATACTGGAAGGGCTGCAGCACAGAGCAACTAAGATGATCCAAGGACTGGAGGACTTACCATTTGAGAGTAGACTAAAGGAGTTGCACATGTACTTGCTGGAGGAGAGAAGGGACAGAGGGGATATGAACTAGACATTCAAGTACATGAGAGGGATAAGCAAGACTGGTACGGAGGAGCTATTCAGAGTAAGGGTGGGGAGGGACACTTGAGGCCATGACATGAGATTGGAAGGGAGAAGGTTCAGGAGGGAATTGAGGAGATACTTTTTTACAGAGAGGGTGGTGGCAGGGTGGAACGCATTGACAGCAGCAGTGGTAGCCTGAAAAACAGTAGGCTGCTTCAAAAGGTGCTGGGACAGAGCAAAAGGGAGGATAAAGGGAGGGGGTGAGGAAGGAGGGGCAACTGCAGAATAGGGCTGCTAGCTGCAAAATTGAGCAGACTCAATAGACCAAATGGCCTTTTTCTGCTGGCAAATTTCATGTGTTCGTATGTTCGTAAAAAAAAAAAGAAAATTTAATAAGAATCTAGAAAGTTTAGAGCCTAACTTACTTGAGTATGAAGAAACACTAAAGCAGAATAAGATCAAATAGTTCCAAAGTGAAACTGTGGATTAAAGTAAAAAAAATTAATTAGGTAATATAATATTAAAAATATGAACCCACGCTTTAAACTTAGTGAATGAGTTTTAACTCTCATAGAATTACAGGTTTTAAGCAAAGGATTATTGTTTTCCCCAAGCACAGTAATAGATGCTTTTGACCTACAAGCACCACTTCAGAAATTAGATAGAACACTGAGATACTAATCAGTTTTCAGGAAGCCAAGAGACATACCAAAACATAAAAGGAATATGGAAAGCTAAAGGTGCTAGACCAACCTAGAACTCACCAAACACACAAAAACTAACGAATATAAATTTTAACCAAATGGTAGATAGGGAGACACCAGAACTTTTTGAACGCAGAGAGGACAGAAAACCCACAGATAGTGATCTTGCTAGAGAAGAAAGAGAAGTGGTACAACAAATAAAGGAAGTTAACATATAGTCAGACAGGCAGATAAAGGCAGGTGAATAGTTATCATGAAGTATTATCACAATAAGACCATGTGCCAAAAATTGCTTTATGATGTGAAAAACTACAGTATTTAGAATTAGAAGGTGATCCTACTGAACAAGTCGATAGACACATAAGAATGATGATCGAAGAAATGCTTAATAACAGGTGGCTTAAGGAATGGGAAGGGGAGTTCTTGTTAAAAACACACTCTAGGGTATCAACTTTTTATGTGATGCCTAAGATTCACATGAATCAGCAAGATCAACTGGGAGACCAGTTTTCTCTTGGATAGTGTCAGTATTTGAACCTATTTCATCATCTATAAATGTTCATATTTAGCCACTGATTGAGGTCAGAGAAAATTATGTCAGAGGCTGTTCACACACTAACATTTTACAGAATTTAAACAAAAGTCTGTCTGAAGAGAAGGTCGCCACCTACTGGCTACATTAGATGTTAGATTTTATACATCAATACCCCCGAAGATGGAGTTTTAGCTATGGAAGGATGCTGGATGGGAGTTGGGTGGGGACACTCATTGCTATAAGAATTGACAACTGTTTTGCATTCGAAAATTACTTTTTTAAACAGTGAAGGGGCTCTGCAGTTGACTCAAAAATGGCCCTGTATAAGAACATATTTGAAACGAAATACATTTTTAGCACAGAGAAAAAAAATGTTTTTGACAAAATCAAAACATAAGTATTTCACAGATGACATATTTGCCATATGGCTAGGCAGTTAGGAGTATTTTAAAAACATTTTTGAATACACCAATACATGTTCAGAACATCTCAAGTCCGTCTTGAATTAGAATGCAGAAAGCATTCCTTACTTAGATTTGAACATCTATGTGAAAGAGAAAAAGATCCAAGCAAGCCTTTACAGAAAACCAACAGGCAGGAACACTTTACTGCATCATAGCAGCAACCATGAGTGCCACCTAAAAGAGAGTATTCCCAACTTGCAATTCCTAAGAGTACAGAGGAACTAAAGTGAGGAAAAAGAATTCCAGGAACAGCTGGTAGTGACACATAAAATATTTCAGAACGGGATACCGAAAGGGAGTGTTAACTAAAGCAAGAGAGAAAATTGCATATACAGTATGCATTCATTGATAGCTTACTCAGCAGCCAGCTGTCGAGGTGTGCAGAGGGCTGTGCTGGTTGATTGCTCGGGGATGGGGGGGGCAGGGTGGTGGGGTTCTTCAAATTTGACAGCCTCCACTTGACTAAGGAGGGAGATATAGTGCTGGGCCAAAAATGTGATGTCCATGCAGGGAATTTAAAATAGTAGATGGGGAGAAGACTGCAGCTCTAGGAGTAGCACACATGGAGGCTGTTGTTTCTCCCCTGTCAGAAACTGACAATGGCCATAAAAAATGGAAAGGAGAAACAAGAACAAAAAAGGAGGTATCACAAATGGGGATGCACTTTGGGAATGGACAGCTTTATGTCTCAATGAACGCAGTCTGGCTAACAAGATGCTAGACCTCACTGCCACAATACCAGAGGCAGGACTGGACTGGGTTGCCATGACTGAAACATGGTTCATGGACATTCATGACTGGGAGGCGACTGTCCCAGGGTATAACTTGTTCAGGAAAGATAGGACTGGGTAAAAGGGAGGGGGGGAGCTATTTATGTTAAAGATACCATAAGTGCTACTGAAATCCAGCAGGCATAGGGGGTAATCGAGGACCTATGGATTATAATTGGGGCCGGAAGCTGGACACCCATCTGGGTACAAGTAATCTATATACCTCCAAATCAGGAGGAAACCAGGGACATGAATACCCTGAAAACCATCCTTCAGATGTCAGACAAAGGGGACACGGTGCTGGTAGGGGACTTCAATCTACCAGACATTGATTGGAGTTCCCACACAGCACCATCAGAAAAAAGCAGGGAAGAGAAGGAAGCGTTGAGGAGTGTTGTACAAGGCTGAAAGATGCAATGACCATGGTCACATCACAGTGTGCCTGCCAGGTCAGTAAGAATAACAAGAGGAAAAACCCACTATGGATTTCCAAAGAGGTGGCAACTATGGTGAGGTAAAAGTGCAAAGCCTTCAGAAAGTACAAGGAGTCCGGGAAAGAGGCTGACAAAACAGAATATAAAGAAAAGCTAAAAGAGATAGGGAAAGTGATAAGAAATGCCAAGGCACAGACAGAGGTGAGAATAGCTCAAGGAGTGAAGAAGGGTGATAAAACATTCCACAGGTACACACAATAAAATAGGAAGACTAAAGGAGGCATCGTTAGAATCACCAAAAAGGACATGCAGCCTACGGCACATGACGGAGAAAAGGCGGAGGCACTCAGTGAGTACTTCTGCTCAGTCTTCACACAGGAAGCAGACCGTAGCAATCCAACAATAGGAAAAATAATATTCTACCTGGAGGCACAGACATAAGTCCCTTCACAGAGGAAAGGGTAGTAGAGAAAATCAACAAGTTAAAGGAGTATAAAGCTATGGGGCCAGACGGCATACACCCAAGAATGCTACAGGAACTTGGAGGGAAATAACAGCCCCCTTAGCAGTGCTCTTCAACAAATCGTTGGAGAGCAGGGAGGATCTGGAGGACTGGAAAAGGGTAATAGTACTGCCACTCCACAAGAGCAGAAGCAATCAAGTGCCAGGAAACTACCATCCAGTTAGTCTAACTTCACTGGTGGGAAAACTGATGGAGTCTCTACTGAAGGAAAGAATGGTTGTGTAACCCCTCGGTGGTGCTATCCTATGGGCTACTACCCCTGCCTGCGGGATTAGGCACAGGTTGAGGGGCCTGAGCTCAGTGAATGGGTGCCTCCAGCAGGAAGAATGGTTTTGGAGTGGTGTAGCTGCTGTTGGTACAGACCTCCAGGATGCTATAACCACCCACCAACCCCTCGCCTAAACAGTTCAGCAAGAGGGTATTCAAAATGATCATATGTCAGCACTGATATGTTCACAGTCTTGCACTTACCACCAGGGCTGGATCTTCTGCGATTGCCCTGGAGACCCCCTGGAAAATAAGACCGGTTATGCAACAATACAATGGCAGTACAATATCCCCACCAAGAAGGTACACACTAGCCAGGTTAGACGTGAACAACCACAATTTGATTTATTCAGGGGGATGTAAACAAGCATGGGGTGTGAATCTAGCAAGTGATTGGCAATCTGATTAAATTCAGGCTGACTACACATGCACAGTGAGTCCCTTTAACACAGTTCTCACAAACCAGGGTACACAGTATGGAAAACATGACAGCCTGAAGCATTGCCCAGGGAAGGCCGGTGTTGCAGCTGTTGCTGGGGCCCTTAGGAAGGAAAACAATTAACATGCACTCAACCCAAATATTTGTAATCCGGAGCTGGATGGCTCAGTCCATTGCCATAAAGACCCAAACAAGCAAATCAGATGACACACAATGATTGTAGCTTATGTTTCAGGGAGTTACCCTGTTTGTACTCATGCTACCCAGACCAGGATGCAGGACAGATGAAATGAAGATCTCAGGATGTTGTACTGGATTGCCAGGGGAAGCAGGGCCTACATGACTCACCTCCTGATGGTCGCTACCTGTTCGGTGGTATTGAGCAGGGGGCTGAATCCATGACTGGAACTTTTCACTGAGAATGTCTCTGAATCATGGGCAGCAACCTAGGCCAAGATGGCAGGGCCCAGGCAGAGCAGAAAATTCAGATGAAGTCCATGATAAAGTGCTTGAGCAGCCTCCAGCTGGCATAACAGAACTTGTCATGGGGAACCAAATCATGACCCACGATACACATTCAGCACACTTATAAGCACTTAAAATATTTTGTCTTAGTTCGGATAAAGTCCGTTTGCAAATCACAGGTTCTTAGCTCAAACCTTTCGATCTGAGGCTCACTTCAGTATCTGGCAGGCCGATCGCTTCTGGAGCAAGTCTACAGTCCACTTGCAGGCAGCAATAACACACTTTTTGTCTTCAGGTTCAGGTCTCAAGCCAGTAATTGGATAAATCTGACTTTCACACTCTAGACAGTACTTCTCACTGGAAAATGTGACAGACAGGCCAGCAGAGCCTTCCCGCCGATTCTCCCTGCTTCCTAGCAGGAGCAGCTGCTCAATGACTCAAGCTGTTCACTCTCTAAACTCCAACTCTCGACTGACTCACTGCTGCAGGCAGTTCTGGGCTTTCCCAGTAATCCAAAAGGTTCAGTTGGCTGAAGGAAGTGTCTGTCTCAGAAAGGGCCCCCCAGGTCCATTTAGGTGCCAAACACTTAAAAGTACAATTCCTACAGAATTTCAATCCCACAAGACCTCAGGGGATAGTCTCCATTTTAGGTCCCCTGATGTTCGATTTGTCCAACTCTGGCAGTCCAGTACCAGGATGGTGGCTCTTATGCAAAAGTTCAAGCTGCAATGGAAAGCAGGTTAGACAACTCCTATATTATTATTATTACAGCAGCAGATAAACAGTAAATAATCACAGTTCCTAACAGAGCTCCCTCTGCTCAAATAGCAACTGTAGAATGGAGCAAAAATATGGATGGTTTGGATGGCCCTGAGCCTTAAGTCACTCGGACCCAGCCCAGACTAGTTTCATAAAACACCACAGGGACTTTCCTAAAGAGACAGGCACAAAAGCTTAATGGAGCACTCTCATGCAGACGATTAGATCTACTGCAGACACAGAACATCATCCTGACAGTGGTCATTAGGCAGCCCAGGAAGACATTTATAGGAACCCCTATTTGTAGGAGGGGCACACTCTTTCTTTCCTGTAAAAACTTGGCTTTTGCATCAAGTCTATACTTAGTATGACATGCTATATGGAAAACATTATTAGACAAGATACATGCATGTTTCATTTGGTATACCAGAAAGAAAAGAAGACTGATGCATCAGCAAAAGCAAATGGCATTACGCATTACTATACTTTCTTAGGATAATAACAATTTTCTGCAATGATACAGTTTCTATACTTTTGTCATACACATAAACATGTTCAAATTTATTTTAGCAGACAACCACATTGCTCTGACCATTAGGATCTGTACTACTTCCTGTACTTGAAGCAACACGGTTGGGGGCCCGTCCCTATCAGCTATTTCAGGGCTGCATGGGGCAGGAGCACCAGAGTTTTAGGGCTTGACTATTAATTTGGAAGTAGCAGAATAGCTCAGCTTGGGAAGAGAACTTTCAGAAATGTAGACTTCTTTATGCACAACATGTAAGGGAAGATCCACAGGCCTCCCTGGGGAGTGGTAACTGAGGTGTATCACTGGTTTGGTGGCTCTTCCTGACTTTCTGGGAGGAACAGGCACAGGCTCAGTTTTTTGAACATTTGTATTGAGGTCCATTCCTGTAGTGAGTGGTACCCCTGCACTGGTTGTTGATTCAGTATTGGAAGCACTTTCTGCTCCTTTCTCTGAAAATTCTGATGCAGCAACTTGGCTCACAGAACTGGGATCCGAAGGAAGCCTAGATTCATCATGCAGGTGGAATTCCATGGAATTTAAGTCTTGTAACACTTGACTAACACTCTCAACATTATTTACTTCATTACTGCCATTTGTCACTGTATGTTCTGAATCACTATTTTCGCACAGCTCTGCATGTTCTGGTATGTCACCAAGAATGCTTTCTGTTGCAGGATCTCTTTCTGGCAACTCAAATAGCTCCACCAGACACAAAGAGTCAGCTACCTCAGAATTCACACTTTGCACCTCGCTTTCAGGGGGCACAGGATTTCTGGAGAAGGCTGGAGGGTTAGGCAGTCCTGAAGGTCCAGGTTCATCTCCGAAATTGTACATGAGATTACTTTGGAACAATTGAGTCAGTTCATAAGATGGGTAAAAAGATGCTTCACACTCGCTGTCATCAGACTCAGACTGGCAATCAGTGTCATTTTTGTGCCTGCCTGGGGGGAGGCCTTGAATCCTTGACAACTGGAGAAGGGGTAATCTGTTTCTTTTTGGCTACAGCTCTAGTTACAGGCCCGGGAGGGACAGTGTCTTGAGGTACAAAGTCGATGATTACTTTACCAATGGGCCTCAAATGATTCCAGTGCATTGTCTTGATGGCTTGTGGGTTGTTTTCAGGGCAGAGTTTATAGACTGGCAGATCTTCCAACTTACTGATGACAACATAAGGGTGGTGGTACCATCTTTCAGCAATTATATGCTTTCCATGCAGTCCCATGTTCCTGACCTTTGACACTCCTGTCATGTCTTTCTTTATTTGCCAAGTTTCTTTTTGCTGCCATAGTTTGTGCCAGTTGGTGGGCATGGTTTAACTGGGCCTTTAACTTTTGAACATATTGTAGGTAGTTCTCAGCTTTGACACCATCTGGGGCACCTCAAAGCAAATGTCTACAGGCAACTGGGCTTCCCGACTAAACATCAGATGGTAGGGTGAAAACCCAGTGGCATCACTTTTGGTGGAATTATAGGCATGTACCAAGGTGCTGATTTGTTGGCTCCATCTGGACTTGTCTCTGGGATGAAGTGTGCCTAGCATGTCAAGTAGGGCTCTGTTAAACCTCTCAGGCTGTGGATCTCCTTGTGGATGATAAGGGGTTGTTCTGGATTTTTTCAGTCCCCAGAGTGAGAGCATTTCCTTGATCAGGTGGTTTTCAAAGTCTCTCCCCTGGTCAGAGTGAATTCTCTGAGGTGCGCCATAATGGACAAAGAACTTTTCACGTAACACCTTGGCCACTGTGGATGCTTTCTGGTCCTTAGTTGGGTAAGCTTGGGCATAACGTGTGAAATGATCACTCATCACTAACACATTTCCAACATTCTTCTGGTCATGTTCCAGGCACAAGAAATCAATACACACCAGCTCCATGGTTGTGCTGGTTGAGATATTGACAAAGGGTGCAGCCCACTGGGGTGGAGCTTTTCTTTGGAGACAACAGCTGCAAGTCCTGATATGGGCTTCAATGTCAGCTCCCATTTTTGGCCAATAGAACTGAGCACGGGCCAAGTCTGTGGTTTGATCGCAACCCGAATGTCCCATCTGATCATGGAGGGCCCGTAGAACCAAATGTTTGAAAGCTGTTGGTAACACTAGTTACTGTTTGTCAGGTTGAACTTGTTGGTTTATGGTTTCTTTATAAAGTAGCTGGTTATGCATTTTAAGCCTGGGATCCTCTTTAAAGAACAAAGCAGTCCATGGATCTGAGGAGCAGAGTTTAGACACATCCTTTCCAGCATGTAAAGCATTAAGCACAGGTTTAATCATGGAGTCTTGGGTCTGCGCCCACTGTATGTTGTCAGGGTTGAGTTGAGGCAGGGCACTAAATTCTAAGGCTGCAAGGTGACAGTATGCCATGGGAACACAAGTGCAAGGGTGTAGATACTGATACTCCAAGTAAGTCATGGTGTATCAAGTTTAGTAGCAGGGGGTAGCAAACAAACTGGCCAGCATTGCTCTGTCCTCTCTAGTCCATCACATTTACATTCCTTTTTTTGGCTTCACAGGCTTTTTCTTTTCTTTTTCTGATTTTTTTTGGGGGGGTGGCAGAGTGCACTGCAGACTTTGAAGCTGAAGGTCTCAATTAAGTCTGCATGGTCTGCCTGCATATAGGCTGTGGCATCTGGTAGGGGGTGTGGCAAGTCTAGGGTGGTGAGTTTAAATGCCCGAGCAAAGTTAGAAGCCATACTATTAGTTCAATTGTACTGGGAGTGAGAGAAGCGGTAGAAGAACTGAGGAACAGCAGATGGAAGAACAGCCTCAGAGCCAGCTAAAAGGATGAAGACTTCATGTGGACTGGCAAGTGAAGTGAATCTACTACCTGTGGGGGAGAGAGAAGAAATTCCTGCCAAGATCTTGGACTCATGGTGCAGTCAGTGGTGTTTGCCAGTGGACAGCAAGCACCACACTAGCAGTGCAGACAGACAGCAGGTCTAGTGTGTAAATCATCTGATTGGAGCCAGGAACCTTGTACTTGAGTCATGGGGGAGCAGGCTTGAACAACAGTGGGGAAGGGGGTAGCAGTGTGGCAGGTTGGTGTATAACTCTGAAATGCCTGGCTACACCCCTGCACAAGTGTCAGAAGGACCTAAACAATCTACTAGACAGTCAACTGTTTCAGAAGAGGGATGCTCATCTTTGTCAGATTTCTGGGAGAGGGCTTTGACAAACTGCTCAGACATTTTCACCCAATTGATATTAGAGTTACGTCATCTGGAAAGGGCGTCAGCATCAATGTGGTTCAAGCCTGATCGATACTCCCCTGAACAGTCATAAGTGGAAAGTGCAGATAACCAGCGATGCCCTGTGGTGTCCAATTTAGTTGAGGTTTGGACATAAGTGAGGGGATCATTGTCAGTTTTGACCAGAATCTTGGCACCATAAAGATGTTCATGGAATTGGTCCACCACAGCCCATTTTAGTGCAAGAAATTCAAGTTTGTGTACTGGATAATTTCTCTCAGAAGGGGTTAGGCTCTGATTGGCAAACACCACTGGGTGTAAACCTTCCTCATACTCTTGATACAGAATGGCAGCAAGTACCTTCAAGCTGGCATCAGTGTGTAGCACATAGGGTCTGATAGGGTTGGCATAGGCAACCACAGGGGCGTGGGTGAGTTGATGAATGACTTTATAGAATGCAGCAATACACTCAGAAGTCCACCTGGCTCCAAACAGTTCATGTGTCCAAAAATAAACCTTGTCTTCCTCCTTAACTGTCCTTTTTCTATACTTCTTATTTGTAGAGGGATAGCCTTGAGTTAGGCTGAGCAAAGGACGAATGACTTTGGAGTAATCCTTTATGAACCAACGGTAATGACCACAGAACCACAAGATTCTTTGCAACTCTTTTAGGTTGTTGGGATAAGGCCAGGTGGACAAGGACTCCACTTTGCTCAGTTCTGTCTGAATCCCATCAGCTGACACTATATGACCTACATATTTCACAGATGTTTGAAACAGACACTTGTCTATTAAAAGCTTCAGTCAGAAGTCCTCTAGTCTGTCAAGAACCATGAACAAGTGAGCTTCATGTTCCTCCAAAGTCCAGCTGAACACAATGGCGTCATCAAGATACACAAGGCATTCCAGTAAGTTCATGTCTCCCACTGCTCACTCTATCAGCTGCTGAAAAGTGGTGGGTTTGCACCTGAAATACCTTGAGGCATACGGAGAAACTTGTAGAAACCCAGGGGACATATGGAGGCTGTTTTCTCATGGTCCCCCTGGGCCATCAGGATTTGATAGTACCCACTCTGAAGGTTGAGTACTGAGAATCACTGGATTCCATTGAGGCAGTCAAGAGCATCCTGGATATGGGGCATGGTGTACTGGTCCGGGACAGTTCTCTGATTTAACGCCGATAGTCCAAGTACATCCTCTTCGATCCATTCTTTTTCCAGACTACCACAATTGGGGAGGCATAAGGGCTTCAAGACTCTTGAATAATTCCTGCAGCCAGCATTTCCTGAAGATGACATCTAATATCGTCTATGTCAGCCAGTGCAAGGCGATGGGATCTTTCTTGGAAAGGCCTCTCATCATGAAGCCAGATGTAGTGTTCCGCCCCAGTGACACAATGTACGTCCCACTCCTTCAAGGAGAATGATTGACTTCTCTGAGACAACTTCTGGCTTATCCTGGCTTTCCATTTGGCAGGTAGGGGGGACTCCTCGAAGTCAAACAGGTTAGGGGTCACTTCATCACCCTAGATGGGGCACTTCTTGCTAGGCAGCACAGCAGTATTCACACAATACACAGTGGCTAGGGTTCTCCCTCTATTCACCCGAACCTCTTGATCTGACATATTCTGGACTTGCACCACTATGCACTGAGCGTAAGCGTGGGCCTGAGCAAGTAGAATGCTAGGCTCGATCAACAGCCCCTCAGGCAGTTTCCCCTCTTCTTGGGCATCCAGCATAAGGATCTTATTCTTAACATCTGTCTTTAGGTGCACTTCACCACTGATAATGCACTGAGCATTGAGTGGTAGTACCAGTGAATCAGGATCCTTTTTTCCAGACCACCACCATAGGTTCATCTTTCTCAACCTCCTGTGTTTGCATCTGTAAGTCATAGGCTTTCTGTACTAGGGCCAGAATGCGTAGGGCCCATCCAGTTCACTTGACTTGCTTTTCCTGGCAAAGTTGAGCTAACTGTTCCGCCTACTTGGGCTATGTGGCTGGGTGTTTGTGTTTGTCTCTGTCAGTAGTTTAGTTATGTGGATTTTCATGTGTTTCAGCTTGGAGGAACTAGACCATTCTTGGATATGAGATCTATGAAAGCTTCCTGGACTAAGAAACTGGAAAACATCACCAGCAGATATTGGAATTCTCATTATAAATCAACTTTTTTGGAAGCCATCACAATCAAAGTAAGTACAGCTAAGAAATTCTACAAGCTCTGACCTGGGGAGTGCAAACTGAATCCACATTTCTGTCTACCTTGATCCTAAAGGGATCTGCATGTCTTTGAGAACCATTCACATCTATTTAAACAAAGGGAAGACACTGACAAAGGGTTTTAACTTCCTGCATATGCCCTAGGCCAGTGTTCCAGGAATTTAACACATCCGTTGTCTTGTTACTGTAGATCAAACAGTTTACTGGTCCTTTTCCTGTGGATTTGATTATTTTACATCATTTGGCAATGGGGTAAATTCTCCCCCTGGAGGCACACCACAGAAATTGATCTGTCCCTGCTCATGTGTGAGCCTTGGGCACATCTAGCCACATCATATACAACTATTCCAATGTTGCATTTTCGACATTACCATCTGGCATACTACTGTTCAAAAAAGAAACGCAGCCTCTCTCTGACTGAACTCTGCCTATGCACCCTGAAACTTGTGCTCCTCCTCCTGCTGCTATCAGTGACTGTTCACTCTAACCCCGGACCAAACACCTCTAATCAAAACAAACCAACAGGCACTCTCTCAATCATGTGCTTAAGTATCTGCAGTTTACTTCCTAAGCTTGATGCACTGCAAGCCTTTACCACCCAACACAACCCGGATATTCTGTCAGTAGTTGAAACTTGGCTCACCCCAAAGATTCCTGACCAGGCAATCACCCTTCCTGGCTACAATGTCTTCCGGGTTGATTCTAAGTCCAAAAGAGGTGGAGGGTGTTCCTTATATGTGAAAGACACTTTCCGAGGACACCCCATTGATTCCAATCTTCCAGGAACACCTGCTCAGATTCTTCCCATCAGACTCTATTAGGCACCCGCCTGATTATTTTACATTAGATTAACCTGACTCAAATGGCTGGACTATACAACCAGAAAGAACTACAGAACTGGGACCTGCACCCTACTTGATTGGATCATAACCAACCACCCCTCAGGATCATGAAAACCCTCAATCCTCCCGGACTCACTCAGTGACCACTCTCCATCAGCTTGTACCTGGTCAAACAAATTTATAAGCCCCTCCAAAAATCATCACCAGCAGAGTCCCTCCGCTGGTCAGCTACCCCATCTCAAATCGCACCTCCATCTGCAGGACTGGTCCCCATCTTCATGGCAACAGATACTAATACTGCACTGGAGCAATTTATTCACATTTTCATTGAAGCCTGTAATAAATTTGCCCCCTCAAAAGCATAAAGTTAAATTGCTCAGTAACCTTGGCTGTCAGGAGACCTCCTAAAAAACTTAAATCAGGACCACCTCTGGGAAGTGGCTAGAAACTCTGATGGCCTTCGACATCCAGAATTATAAATGGGCACGGAGCGACTGCATCAAATCCATTCGGCAACAGAAATCTGACTACTATAAAATGCCTCACTAACTCCTGATGGAAATGGGAGGATTCCTGGAAAAACATTAAAAGATGTCATTGGGAAGCAGTCAAAATCTTTGCGAACATACTCAACATAAATGGCACACTACACTCGACCCTAAAACTATTGAACGCTTTTAACATCTTCCACTGGGCTTAGCAGTGTTCTCCCCTCTGACTTCTTCAAGATCGTAACTCCCTACCCCCCAACTCCTCCATCCACGCCTGTCACCCACCTTTCTACTTTAAAGCACTAAAGAAACATCAAGTCCGAAACTACTTTGCCAAAGCCATCAGCAAATCTAGAACAAGCAATGACACACTTGACCTCAAGCTACTAGCCCTAACGCTTGACAAGATACTTGGGCCTCTCACAAAGATCTTTAATCTCTCTCTCTTTCCCCTTAGCCAATTCCTGGACAAATGGAAAATGTCCACTGTTACCCCGATTCACAAAAGTGGTGATAAGACTGACCATGCGACCCTTCTGCCCTATCTCCATTCTGCCTCCCCTATCCGAGGCACTGGAGCATTGTATGTGACACACCTTACAACTTCTGGACAATTATAATATTCTCTGTAAACAGCAACATGGTTTTAGAAAAGGTCATAGTACATCATCTGCCTTACTCGAATTCACTGGCTCCATTCACAGCTCCCTCGACAATGGCCAACTAACTGGTGCTATTTTCATCAACCTGACCAAAGCCTTCGATTCTGCCCACCACTCCCTCCTGCTGAGCCAACTAAAAAATGCTGATCTCTCCAATGATTCAATCTCTTGGTTCTAAAGCTATCTTGGAAACCGCTCCCAGTGTGTAAAAATCAGGGATGTGCACTCTGATTCCAAATCTGTCCTCTCTGGAGTCCCCCAGGGTTCAATACTGGGCCCCCTACTCTTCAGCCTGTTCCTTAACACCCTACCAGACTCCTGTACTGAACACATCACCCTGTATGCTGATGATGCAGTAATCCTTGCCACACACCAGGACCCGAAGAAATTGCTAGAAAATCTCCAACTCAGCTTCTTCTCGGTTGAGAATTGGTTCTCAAAGCACAAACTGATCCTTAACAAACAAAAAAAAAAACAATGCCATGATCTTCAGCAACTCCCATAATAAGCATAAGCACTTCTAACTCTCTGTTATCACCAGACAAGGTGCCGCACTGGAACAGGTCAAAAACTTTAAATACCTTGGGATCACCCTTGACCCTCGCCTCTCCTACACTGCCCACATCGACCATGTCACCAAAACCACTAACTCCCGGCTAGGCCTGCTAATCTGTCATAGGAAACACCTGACACCCAATGCCCTCACTGTCACTGACCAGAACTCCATCATATCCATCATTGATTTTGGCATTATCATTTACAGCTCTGCTACAACCATCACACTCAACCGTACATCCACCGCCCTCAATGAGGCCTGTCGACTTGTCACTGGCTCCCAACACCTAACTCACACATGTGACCTCTATCTCTCAAACTGGATGGTTGAATCTTGCCAATCGAATAAAACACCAAACTTGTACTACTACTTAGAAAATCTTGCTGGGCCTTGTCCCCCCTGGAGTCTGTGCCCTCATACAACCAAGAATCTACACCCGCCATACCAGGGGATTGAAACCTCAGCTTCTGAAAATCCTGCATTGCCGCACAACACAAGGCCAAAGATCCTTTGCTTACCGGGCCGCTAGTTGGTACAACAGTCTTCCCAGCAACATCTCATCCTCACTATTGCTCAGCACTTTTAAGACTCGGCTCTGCCTAACACTCACTGCCTCCAACCTCTGTGACTGTTGTGGCTAAACATGTCTTTTGGTTCCATAGCTGAAAATGCCCTTTTGGATCCACACCTACTCCTGCACTTTGCCAGCACCCCCCCCTCCTATCTTCACCTCCCCTGCTGGCCCATGACAAATGCCACCCGGCTGCACTACCTCTATTCTTACCCACCTTCCACCTCTCCCTTTGTTCCCCTCACTTACCTCCCTTTTCTCCCATCCACTAGTTTTCCTGATTTCACCCTCCTCCTTTCCTTTTCCTCCTCCCCAAAGTTTCACCTTATTGTTCTTTTTTCCTCTACAAGGCTGTGTTTTTTTATTTCTTTTATTTTATAAACTGTTATCTTTGCTTATGTTTGTCTCAATTGTACCAATGACATGGAACCTTTGTAAAAGAGCCTCGGCTCAAAGGTATTTATAATCCTAAAACAAATAAAATAAAATAAAATAAATAAAAAACTGCCCAAACATATGTGCATTGGTACCGATTAGTAGAGGGACACCTTCGTACAGTCCAGTTGGTGGACACATCAAGGCCAGGGTCTCCACTTGCACATCCCATCCACACCAGCTACAACAGTAAGGAAGGACAACCAAACCTGTACATACCCAAGATAAGGATAGGATTTCTCACTCAACCCCAATGCATACAGTTCTCTGAGGGGTTGGAGTGAGAGGTCAGATAAGTGCTGGTTGTACCAATCCTGAAATAAATTGGAGACTTGTGAACCACTGTCCAACACAGCACAAGTGGAGATGCCATTGACTGTCACTGTAGTCTCCATGGAGGGGCCCACCACCTTGGACCAGTCTGGGGAGGTTGGTTTGGCAGACTGTCCCACAGCAGTTTTGGAGGAGTAAGATTTTTTGGTAGGACAGACTGGGACTTTATATTGCTTTGATGAGCCAAGTTTAAAGTCTGGCTGCAACTTTTCACAGGTTCTCCGGAAAGGTGCAGCCCCGTCGGGTATGTCTGTCTTCTCCACACTGGTAGCAGAACACCTGTTCCCTTGAATTATTGGAGTGGCTAGGTTCTTCCCTAACTTTGTGCCAGTTGGAGGAAGGAGTTCTACTGTCTTCCTTTCACTTTGACTCAGGTTCTCTGTCCCAGCCACTTCACCAGTGGGCAGAAGTATGGGTGGCATATAATGAGGTCCCCCACTAAGGCGTTCAGCTCTCTCATTTCTTCCATTAACTGGGACTCAACCCGGGGTTCAGAAGTGATGGCATGGACCCCCACACCCCCAAGAGAAATCTTACTTCTAATCTCAGTTGGCAACGGGCAAGGGCGGGAGCTTCTGGCTGCTTCAGCCGGAGCTTGTTGACTAGCTCACATCTCCTTTACTTCTTTAAGCAGTTCTTTAATGTGTTGGATTTCAGTAGAGTCCTCCCTTTCTTTTTGACTGATCTGAGACCTGGCTGGTGTGGGCAACCCCTGCATATGGCTCCCGTCCTTCCTCATAATTTTTGGCCTCTCGAATCTCCTTCATTATCCAGCAGTATTCGGGAGGGTTAGCTTTCCTGTCCTGAAACTTCAGTTTCAGAATGCACGCACTAGGATACCAGGAAGATCTGAGAATATGCTGCAGTCTGACTCAGTTCAGTTCACTAGCAGGGACTCTCCTTTTCCTTTGGGCCCTCTGCAAGACCTGATCAACGCAAGTGACAAAAACAGACACTTTCTTATTTTTCCATTGTTTAGCAGACCTGAACTTCCATGTTAAGTCTTCCCCAGATTCTGTGCTGCCAAACACCCCTTCTAAGGCAGAGAGGTACTCAGTTGCAGTGGCTTCTGGGTTAATGGATCAGAGAAATTGGATTGCTTCCAGTGCAGGGCCCCTTAAACTTTTCATAAGTCTCTTTCTCTTTCCCCCTCTGAACATTGACACTCTTGGACCAGTGCAGTAGCACAGTCCATCCATGTTTCCAAGTCATCCTCCCCCACTGGCACAGGAACTGCACTAGAGAACAGTCTGACCTGTGATAGGAGTCCAGGTGTACAGATGGTATTACAATGGGGGAGGCCACAACAGGAGATGGTCTGGGAGTAGATGGAGAGGCCAGAGAAGACTGTATGGGAGTGGTCTCCTCCAAAACATCCATAATTTTTAACAGTTTCTTGGCTGTCCATCCTTCAGTAGCCAACAGCCTTAGCAGTTTGTCCATGAACCCTTCCACCCTCGGGGACCTCCCAGGTGAAGATGGGTCACTATGCAAATGAATAACTCTCCACCCCTTTTGGGACCCTTCAGGCATGATAACAGGTGGTACCTTTTCACGGTCTATAGGGAGACTACAAGAGAGGAGGACCACTAAGGTTTGATCAAACAGATCTGAGTCCCACCCCTGTAATTCAACCTTCCCCAAACATTTAATCTTACCCACCATCTCTTCAATCATGTCACTAGTGGTCCCTAAAGGGATATTGTGTAGCAATATTGCATGTTGGGGGTCTACTGCCTTGGCCTCACTCCACCCCATCATGCGGTGCATGGCCAGCTTGAGGGGAGCAATTTTCCACTTGGGCATCGTAAAAGCCTCCATTTCAGTCTCTGTCTCAATTTTTCACAGGGTTGTAGTTCCCACTTCCAACCACTAGAGGGTGCAAATCCCATCGGTGCCTCCAAGATGTAACCCCTATGTGGTGCTATCCTATGGGTTACTACCCCTGTCTGTGGGATTAGGCACAGGTTGAGGGGCCTGGGCTCAGTGGCAGTACAATATCCCCACCAAGAAGGTACACACTTTATTTATTTTATTTATTTAGCTTTTGTTGACTGGGTAAGTGCACTAGACAAATCCTGTCTATTTTCAGGCACGACCCAGGGAAGGGGGATACAGATGAATGCCAACTGACAGTTGAACCAGATTAAGCTGTTGGTGGTATTTTTAGTGGATGAGGGAAATTTGGCCAGGACACCGGGGAAATTCCCCTACTCTTTTCGATAAGTGCCATGGGATCTTTAACATCCACCTGAACTACCACCAATCCAGGCAGATGGGACCTCGGTTTAACGTCTCATCCGAAAGACGGCACCTCAGAAGTGCAGCACCCCTCTCATGCTGCACTACAGTGTCAGTACTGGGATATTAACCCAAGTGCCAGATGTGGGAACTGAACCCACAGCCCTCTGATCTCCCGGCCTCAGAGGTGAGTGTGCTACCTACTGAGCCACTGACACTGACACTAGCCAAGTTTAAAGTGAACAACCACAATCCGATTTATTCAGGGGAATGTGAACAAGGGTGGAGTGTGAATCTAGCAAGTGATTAGCAGATCTGATTAAATTGAGGCTGACTTTGCATGCACAGTGAGTCCCTTTAACACAGTCATCACAACCCTGGGTACCCAGTATGGAAACATTGCCTGGGGCAGGCCGGGGTTGGATTTGTTATTGGGGCCCTTAGGAAGGAAAACAGTTAACATGCACTCAACCCAAATATTTGTAATTTGTGAGCTGGATTGCTCAGTCCATTGCAATAAAACCAAAACCAAGCAAATCAGATGACACACAATGATTGTAGCTTATGTTTCAGTGAGCTACCCTGTTTGTATTCATGCTACCCAGACCAGGATGCAGGACAAACAAAATGACAACCTCAGGATGTTGTACTGGATTGCCAGGGGAAGCAGGACATACACAACTCACCGCCTGGTGTTCGCTACCTGTTCGGTGGTGTTGAGCAGGGGGTCAAGTCTCCGGCTGGGTCTTTTCACCATGAATGTCTCTAAATAATGGGCAGCAGCCAAGGCAAAGATGGCAGCGCCCAGGCAGAGCAGATAGTTTGGATGAAGTCTGTGATAAATTGCTGGAACCGCCTTCAGCTAGAGTAATAGAACTCGTCATGGGGAACTAAATCACAACCCGCAATACACATTCAGCACACTTATAAGAACTTAGAATATTTTGCAACAGTTCAGATAAAGTCTGTTTTCAAATCACAGGTTCTCTGCACAAACCTTTCAATCTGAGGCTCACTTCGGTACCTGGTGGGGCGATCACTTCTGGAGCAAGTCTCTGGTCCACTTGCAGGCAGCAATAACACACTTTTTGTCTTCAGGTTCAGGTCTCAATCCAATAATCAGATAAATCTGACTTTCACACTACAGGCAGTTCTTCACACTGGAAGATGTGACAGGCAGGCTAGCAGAGCCTTCATGCCAATTCTACCTGGCTCCTAGCAGGATGGCTCGAGCTGTTCACTCTTCAAACTCCGACTCTCTACTGACTCACAGCTGCAGGCAGTTCTGGTCTTTCCCAGTAATCCAACAGGTTTAGTTGGCTAAGGGAACTGTCTGTCTCAGAAAGGGCTCCCCCTCCAGGTCCATTTAAGTGCCAAACACTTAAAACTACAATTCCTACAGAATTTCAATCTCACAAGAGCTCAGGGGACAGTCTTCATTTTAGGTCCCCTGAGGTTCGATTGGTCCAATTCTGGTAGTCCAGAACCAAGATGGTGGCTCTTATGCAAAAGTTCAAGCTGTAATGAAAATCAGGTTAGTGAACTCCTTAATTATTATTATTATTATTATTACAGCAGCAGATAAACATTAAATAATCACACTTCCTAACAGAGCTCTATCTGTGCAAATAGTGACTGCAGAATGGAGCAAAAATATGGATGATCTGGCTGGTCACAAGCCTTAAATCACTCGGACCCAGCCCAGACTAATTTCATAAAACAGCATAGGGGCTTTCTTAAAGAGACAGGCAAGGAGGCTTACTGGAGCACTCTCATGCCAACAATTAGAACTACTGCAGACATAGAATATCATCCTGACAGTGGGCATTAGGCAGCCCAGGAAGACATTTATAAGAACCCCTATTGGTAGGAGTGGTTACAGTTGCTTTTTTGGATTAAAGTGGTCAGCCTGACACAAAGCAACACAGTTTCACAACAGGGAGGTCCTGCCAGACAAACCTGGTAGATTTCTTCGACCAGGTCACCAGAATAGTGGATCAGGGCGTGACAGTGGATGTGGTTTACCTGGATTTCAGTAGGGCATTTGACTCGATTCTGCACAGGAGAATAGTCAATAAACTGGAGAACATGGGAGTCGGGCTTAAGGTAACAGGCTGGGTCAGGAACTGGTTAAATGGGAGAACACAGCAGGCATTAGTAAATGGCACTGTCAGAGGAGGGTAGTGTGACTAGTGGGGTTCCACAGGGCTCAGTTCTGGGGCCGATCTTCTTCAACATATTCATCAGCGACATTGCTCATGGACTGAACGGAAAGGTGTGCCTGTTTGCTGATGACACCAAAATTGGCAACAGGGTTGACACACCAGAGAGGCAACAAAGCATGGAATCTGATCTCTGAAAGCTTTAGGAATGGTCAAAGATCTGACAATTGAAATTCAATACCAAAAAATGTAAAGACATGCACCTGGGAAAACGTAACCCAGGGAAACTGTAGTTGATGGGAGGGGAGCAGCTGGTGGATACAAGGCTAGAGTGAGACCTGGGGTGATCATATCAGATAACCTCAAGGTCAGCAAACAATGCAAGAAGGCAGCACTAAAAGCTAGTGGCATCCTGGGATGAACAGGAAGGAGCATCACAAGCAGGAAGCATGAAGTGATCATGCCTCTGTATCAATCCCTGGTATGACCCCACCTGGGATACTGCTTCCAGTTCTGGAGGCCACACCTCAGGAGGGACATAGATAGGCTAGAGACAGTGCAGAGAAGAGCACAAAATGGTGCAGAGCTTGCACTGGAAACTGTATGAAGCCAGACTCAGTGAACTCAATCTATACTTCCTAGAGCAGCGCAGGAATCAGGGGGACATGATAAAGACATGTAAACTGCTTAAAGGCAACAACAAGATACAGGTGCAGAACCTCTTTCAGGTAAAAGATTATAACAGGACAAGAGAGCATGACCTTCGCCTCAAGGGAGGTAGGCTCAGGAGCAATATGAGGAAATTCTTCTTCATGGAGTGCATTGTTGAACTGTGGAATAGCCTGCTGGAGGGGATAGTGGGGGTGAATATGGTGGGGGAATCCAAGTGGGTATTGGACAGCCATTGTGGGATACTTAAGCAGGCAGCTAAGTGGGGAGGTAGGTAAATAAGGGCAGACTTGATGGATCATAAGCTCCCCATCTGCCGACAACTTCCATGTTTATGTTTCTATGTTTACTGCCAACTGGGGTGCGGGGGTGGGGGGAACCACTAGACTACCTATGGAGAGTTTTGTCTTATTTTTCATGGGATCAGTTATCGGGGCTGGAGGGACTGCTAGACTGCCATTGAAAATTATTGCTTATTACATGGGGATCAGGAATTGTCGCTGGGGTTGGGGGGTCCCTAGACTATCAGGGAAATTTGTTCATTATCACATGGGATTGGGGATTGGGTTGGGCGCTAGCCACCAGGCACCTGTCCATTGTGCTATTGCTGCATGGCTGATCCACGGCTTGCAGCAAACCTTTCTGGTGCACCCTTCTTGTGGCGGAGGGCAAAGTTTGCCATTAGCCACAGGTCTTTGATTCTGGGACCCTACCCGACAGAGAATTGGTCACAGGGTCCCTGGCGCACTGGCAATTGGCACAAGCTGCCTCTGGAATGGCTTGTGTCGACTCTTTGAGAATTGGGCCCAGAAAGTCACATGTTCTGGATTACCAATTACAGTTAATTTTGTCACTGATGCTATGGTACTGCAGAGCATGAGGCTGCTATGGAGCAGGGACATGATCCTGAGATAAACCTTGGTGGACATGGGCAGCAGACTGAAAACTGTGAAATGGAAAATGTATAATATTGTATCAGAAACTGTGTAACTAAATTAAAGGGACACTGTCAAGCCTTTTTGCATCATATTATTTCTAGTTGAAACCCCACATTTTATGATTGCTTACCTTCCATAAAATTCATAGAAGTTGTTGGTTATTTCATCTGCTTCTTTCTTAGAAGAACTGAAATGTATGGGAATGGTGCAATTATACGCAACTTTCTTTTGCTTCAAATCCTTGATCAGTTCTTACTGCATGCATCATGAACATTAGGAACACCACCAAACAGTGCAGCCACTCATGTTACAATAGTCTCCTCTCCTCTCACTGAATAATGAGAGGCTGGATTGTGTTAGGGGATTTCCCATGTCCAGGAAAGGTGCCTCAGAAGTTGATCAAAGAATGTTAATAGATGTGTGTGTTTTAACATCATTACAATGTGCAGTTGTTTTTTTTGTTTGTTTAAAAAAGAAAAAAGGGAATCAGAATCAAACTTCCAGATACATCAGCAATCTATACGTAGTGTGAGCAACCATAACATATATTTTTTAAACTAGAAACACTTTGAGGCCTAAGAGGTTGACAGTGTCCTTTTAAACATGAGGCGTATCAATGTATTACAGTGATCATGAACCCCTTTATTTAAACTGTATGTTAGTGGTGTGGTGGGAGCAGGTAAGAGTTGCCTTATTCATGACACGTGTGCCAAAATTAGAAAGCACACTAAAACTGCTATGTCTTGGGCTGTTACTGCTTCATCTGAACTAGCAGCATGTACTATTTTTGCCATAACTCTTCATCACGTGTTTATGTTAACAGCTGAGCATGGCAAAACTGCTAAATATCAGGAATTGTCATGGGAGGTAGCTTCAGACTTGTAAAACACATTAGAAAACTCTGATTGTGGATGTGGTGAGCACAGTTTCAGGTACAGTATGCTTGCTTTCATCAACATTAGAGTAGACAAAATAGAAGGCACAAATGTGGAAATGCCTTTGTCATGTAAGCATGTGATTGTCTTTAAAGAAAAACTATGGGCAAAAGCTGAATACATATATGTTTTAAATCATGTCCAAGTATCATAGTGTCTGTGATAGTGTAAATGGTTTAAATCAATTTTTTTAATTAATTGTACCTCTGGTTTGGGGTGTGGGGCTGTCATTTGCAAGAGGCTTTTTTTAACCCTGGCCTTACATTCCCCACAACACCAAAATACATTTGCCCCAGGCTCCTCCATACCAGACCTGACAAGCAGACTACAACTGTCTTTCTTCAATATCCAGCACTGGTTCCAGTCAGATCAGCTTAAATGCAAAAAAAAAAAAACTGTCTCTATGACTTTTGGTACTAGACAAAAACTCTCTAAACTGCCAGCCCTGCCTTCCTACCACACTCTGGATGGGACTAACCTTGAAAACGTCACATCTTTCAAGTACCTAGGAGTTTGGCTCAACAGTCACCTAGACTTCTTTGCTCATGTGGACTACTTACACAAAAAGTTTCACCCTAAACTTGCTGCACTGTATAGGAACCAAGGGTACATCCATCTGCCAGCCCACAGAGCCATTTTGCAGAGAATGATTCTTCCCCTATTGGACTACAGTGACACTAACTATGCTAGAGCTCCCAAGTCTAGCCTAGCCAGACTGGATCCACTCTTCCACTCCTTCTCTCAGTTTGCCCTGGATTGCCCCCCAACCCCCGGACCCACCATTGTCACCTCTACACCTCTCTCTCTCCTTTTCCTCCCTTGAAGCCAGATGGCTTGTTCATTGCTCCTCCCTTTTTGCTAAGTACTGGCTGGGTGCCCTTCCATCCTACCTTGTGTCTCTTCTCTCCTCCCCATTAAACCCTTCTACTCTTTCCATAGTTCTAACCTCCACTGTGTAACTCTCCCTTCCAGGTGGACCTCGGCTGAGCAAGCTGCTTTCTTCTTCCAGTTTCCCAAACTCTGGAACTCCCTCATTGGCCCTATTCATTCTGGTACCTCCATCTGCTCCTCCTCCAGTCTTATACATGATTGCTCTACCCCCTCCTGTAACCACCCCTAACTCCACCCCCTGATATTGCCCCCATCCCTTCCTCTTCCTGGCTCTCCACCCTCTTTTCTCCCCACCCTTCTGACTTTCATACTATATATATCCCTCTCCACCTCCTCCCCCATTCCTTCACTCCTCTACCTACCCACCCTAATTCTGGATCTCCTTATCTCCTTCTTATGATCTACCTTCTCTTTTTTCTCCCTCTCTGCTCCTCACCCTTTGCTAGACTACCCTTATCCACTTACACTAACCTGGTTCATCTCCTATTCTTGTAGGCAAATGTTGCTTACTGCTATTGCTGCATTTTCTGTAAAATGATTCCTATTTATGTGCTTTGGTACATTCAATGTATATTACTCAATGATAAATTATGATATATTGTATAAAAGTGTGGCTTAATATGAGTGTACATTCTCTCTAAATATTTTTATGCTATATGGATATGTAATTCTCCCTCTCCCCTCTCTCCCAGGATGCTTCTGGAAACGAGTTGTTTATGGCTCAGTATGTCTCTCCTGCTGAAGCTTTTGAAATAAATAAATAAATGCACCAGACTCTGATGCTTGTCTGCCCTGCCCTTTCATTCGGTTTGTTTCCTGTATTGAGAGAGAACTGTGTAGCCTTTTGTTCAGACTTCCTTTTACCAGCCCTTGAGATAAGTTCTTGTTTGCTCCTTTTCAACACTGACTTTCATTTATTGCAATTTAGAGGCTTAACTACAGTTTTCATGGGCCGTTTCTTTGGGGAGTATTTGTGCTTAATTTATCACCTTTTGTCAATTGATAAACTTCTGTACTGCTAGCTTCCCCTCAACCACATTGCCTGCTGTGTTAGTCCATTTGTTTCTTGACAGTGATGTGCCACTGTGCAGTCCAGTGGCTGAAGTCAACATCTATAGGTAAATATAGCAATCTACAGTATAGAGAATTTGCTCCCAGAGACAACTTTTGTCATGGGGAAAGACAGAGAAATTGAGAATTCCAGGAAATACAAAATACAGAAAAAATTACTTGATGTTCTAGGAAAATGCCAGAGTGGCCTGGGATCTGTTAAATAAGCACAAACACTTCCTATAGAAAAAGTCCATGAAAAACTGTAGTTGAGCTTCTAAATTGTACTAAATGCAAGTCAGTACTGAAAAGGAGTAAACAAAAAATACTTAATGGCTGGTGAAATGAACCCTGAACAAAAAGGCAACACAGTTCTCTCTCACTAGAAAAACTGAATGAAAGGACAGGGTGAACAAGCATCATATGTTGGTGCATTGTGGGGGAATGCAAGGCAAGGGGAAAAAAAGAATGTCTTGCAAATGGCTGCCCCTAGCATCAAAACAGAGGTACAATTAATTAAAAAAAATTATTAAAACTATTTACACAATCACAGACACATTAATACTGTTCAGAAGCTCTGTTTATTCGATTAGTGCTTGTAGTTCTCCTGTAAAGGTTTACTGTAGCTTAGGCCATGTAACGGGAGTCATATGTTTTCAAGCTCTTACATACTTTTTTCCTATTTTCCCTCTGGTAGCTGGCCAATGAGACCTTCCTCAGGTATAGCCACTGACAGGCAGATTTCTCCCAACCAGCCTGACCCCCCCAAGTCAGATCCCCCTCCAGAGCTCCATCCTACACCAATGCATGCAATCAACCCCTCTGGCTTGTATCTCCCGAGGCAGGGCCACCACCTCCTACTTTGTTGCTCCATGAATCCAGTAGTCAGGTGATGTGATGCCAAGGATATTGGAGATCCAACCATGCTGGATCCAGCATTGGGTATGGGGCTGATGTAGGGCTCATTGTCGTCATCCCAAGTGCCAGGGTTTTCCCTTTGTTCATGACCTCAGAGGCGTGGACATGCAATAATGTCCAGTGTGAGATTAGCACATTCCCGCAGCTGCCTACAGGACATCTGCCATCACCTCAACTGCTTACAAGGTGTCCCCTAGCTGTAGCACCCCACAGTCTCCACTGGGGATCCACAACCCACCCTCCGCAGGAGAGGAGTGGAGTCCTCCAGATGCTCAATCCTCTCCTCCCCAGCAGATCATCGATGACCCGAGCTATCTGCTGAGCCTGGGTCACCAGTGTGGCATGAGGTAAGATGTTCAGCGCCTCAGTCCTCAGCTCCTCTGGGACAGCTCAAGCTCTTACATACTGAAGGAAGAAGCATAGGGTATACTGGAGGAATAAATCTTTTACGCATGTTTAAAAATGAATTAATTCAAAATATGTGGCAGTGATGATCTGTACAGAAGTATTCTTACAGAAGTAATGTAAGAATAGGAAACCTATCCTAGTTTCTGAGCAGTATATTGAGTGAAAGATTAATTAAACCTGATGGCCAATCCCACAATCCCCTGTGCCAGTCCAGACACAGTAGGGGATCCTCAATTGTGCCAGCCTGAACATCTGATTGGATACCCGTTGCCCAGACCTGATATATCCAACTGACTGGCATGGCTCCTGCATAGGTTTGGAGGATACTCTGGATTTGACCATCCACAGCCAAATCTTTAGTTGCCCAGGGTAAATTCTGGCACAGTATATGTGATTCCAGTAGTGTATCTGGCCCATAGTGTTACATTTCACAGATTCTTCTCATTTTAGCCAGTTTTGATACTGTTAAAGCTATTTTTCATTGATTTTTGGGAAATGTAAAATATTCAAAAGATACAGTTAAAATAATTTCCAGTGTTGAAATGGAAATGAGTTAGTAGGGGTAGCTTTATGTTTTTTTTTAAGTAACAAATGAGTGCCCAGGAGACCTCTGTCATTAAAGAATAGAATGACAATTAATTTGAAACCAGTTTTAGTATAATAATCTAAAATGGGAAAAGGCCAATGATTATTGCGAGTACCCTTTCTCACTTCTCAGTGGTTATAATATTTTATTTTAGAACCCTGATATACGCACTCAGTTGTGCCTTAAACTATATCACATTTGTGTGCCCATACCATGGTATTTGCTAAACTATTACAAATATTCATCACTTTTAAAGTGATGAACTACCTCCTTCAGAACATACTCCCCTGTATCTAAAAACTTTGACCCCTAGCCATCTTATCTTTGTTGTTTAAGAAAATAGGAAAGTTTATTTTTCAGTACTTCATCCTTCATGATTTAAAACATCAACATTAAAGTAAATCTAATTCTCATATCTTCCAGACAAATCAGACCCAATCCCTCCAATCTTTCCTTGTAAGTCTTACCATCTGTTAACTCTACCATCCTCTGTGCTCTCCCCTGCATCATCTCTAGTGCTCCAACAAACCTTCTTTGGGTGCTATTCCCAAATTGCCCATATTATTCCATATATGGCTCACTAGGTTCTAATGAATTGGCACCAAGAACCCATAGATCTGCTCACAAAGTGTCTGCAGAAACATTGAAGGATCTGGGATGCTTTCTTAGACATTTTCCAGCTATGATTTGGATTTCATATCCTTTGTAATAGTATCCCACAAGGCCCCTTCACTCCCTCTTTTTCTCAGTCTTGTTTCATTAAAAATAGTAATCACCTAGTGGAATTTTTCCTTTCCATATGCATCTCTATACAGTTTCCAGCATTACAACTCATCTTCTATTTTGCTTCCCACTAAGCCACTCAATCTAAACGAGACACTTCTAACTAAAATCCACCTTTCTCAACTGACTGGTGACTCAACTAGACTTTCACTCAAAGGAGGTCACCAATCACTCGTAGATTGGATTGTGTCTGATTGGAAGAATTGATTTATTACTGCTGGCACCCTTGCTGATGCCATTAGCAATCAATCCCCATTTTATTTTGTTTGTTTATGGAATGCCTGCCCTCCCAAGAAGATATTCCTGTGGAATTTCTCCTTATTTAATCTGGATGTATACCTTTCTGATGTTCACCTCATAGATTGCTCTACTCTGTATTGCTCAAGTTATGGTGATGAAGCCTGTGACTACTTTATCTCACTCTCCAGTCCCTTCAAGAGAGACATATCTTTCTTATCATGCAAAGAGTAAGAGGAAATCCACTAGATGGCTGCATAGTGCCTGCTGTCCATGCTTCAGGCCAGGGATTCAAATCCTTGTCACTGCAGTCCTGTTGGCTGGTGTATCAGGAATTAAGAAATGCCTGTAAAAAACTGTAAAAAAGAAATCTGATTGGCTAAAAGCATATATTGCTGGGGGCTCCTTCACACGTCTACTAGACTCCAGGAGTTTGTGGGCTCACAATAAGGGGCTCACTGGGAACAGTGAAAGTCAGACTCCACCTTATATGATTGTCAGCAATTCCAATTGCAATAATCCTGACACTATTGCAAAAGCATTTAACTCCCTTTTCTTTGACCTAACCAGATTTAAGACTCTAACTTCAAATGCAACTGAGTATCTTTCCACTGCCAATCACCATTTCATTCTGTTGTACCTCCACGTGATTCTTGCAGTGAAGTCCTGCAACTTCAAAACTCCATCCCAACCTGCAAGAGCTTTGGCCCAGATGTGCTTTAGCCTGAACTCCTTAGGCAGGCTGCCCATATTCTCACCTCCCTGATTACCAAACAGTTTAACCTGTGCTTCAGCACCACTACAGTTCCTAAAACCTGGAAAGTGACCAAGATTATCCTGGTGTTTAAAAAGGGTGATACAAAGAACATTGATAACTTCTGGCCTATTGTAATCCTGCCCATTCTCAACAAACTGCTGGAAAAGTTGTGGCCTCCTATGTTATTGACCACCTTCAAAAACATATGCTTCTATCACAAGCCCAGCACAGATTCAGGCTCATTCATAGCACTATCACTGCACTAGTCCAGTTCAGAACTGCTATGGACAAGGGGGATGCTAACTGAATCAGTACTCCTAGAGCTTACAAAAGCATTCAACCTCTTTAATTACAACCTACTAAAACTAAAACTATCATCCCTTGGAGTTTTCTCCACTGACATCATCTGATTCTCCAGTTATCTTAGTGACAGGCAACAATTTGTTAAGTTTAGTCTTGGCCAACTCTACCCTTATTATAATCTAAGTTGGAGTTCCCCGAGGCTCTATCTAGGGCCCATTGCTTTTCCCATATTTATTAATTATGCCCTTAATACCTCTTCTCATGGTAACACCCTTCCATATGCTGATGATATGATATTTTACTATAGTGGCAATAGTTTGATGGACATCAATGTTAAAGCTCAATGCTGATTAATCTGACAGGGTTCAGAACTGGCTTGTCCAAAATCACCTTGTTCTAAATTCCAGCAATACTCAGGCCATGCACTTTGGGTCTTCACATAAATTATGGGCATGTGTCACTGATTTAGACATTTGCTGCTTAGATGGCTCCATCATATCGGTGGCTGACTCCTTCAAATTCTTAGGTCTTATCCTTAATTCCCACACTGGATTTTACTCTACATATCTCAAACATCTGCAAGGATATTAATTAAAAACTTGGGCTCTCCTACAGAATCAGCTACACTCTGACTTCAGCAGCTAGGGAAGTGATTGCCCAGGGTGTCCTGCTCCCTAGTCTTTCATATGGGCTCACTTCATTTTACCAGGCCCACATTGCTAACCTATCTAAATGGAATGTCACCTACAGTACTATTTGTAGAGTTGCCCTATCTGCCCTTCAGCTGACTCACCACTGCATGTTATGTTTAAGTCTTGGTTGGCTACACCCCTCTGCACCCTTATACATTTAGCAGTGTTATTGACAGCATCCTCAGGTCATCCAAACCTACCACTCTTGCTTCTCTGTTAAGTCCCTCAGACCAAGTGCTCCTCTAAAATGAGTAAGCAGGCATTCACCTCATTAGCTCCAAAGGTTTGGGACTCCTTCCCTCCTAATCTTCGAGTTTGTCAGTCCCTCCACATCTTCAAAAAATAACTTCTCAGCATTTTAAGTTCCACAGATAAAAACACTTGTTCTTGACTCTGTTTTGGATTTACTGCCTTGTTAAAACATAACCGATATGTTTTGTACACTTCTGTCCATATAACTATTGCTCTTATGACCTTTACCGTAATGTAACTTTGATATTTGTTTTTTTCATGATATTGCACTCATTGTTCAGTGTTTACAATTTTGCAGATCTTTGCCTACTATTTCTGACTTTGTTAAATAACTCATATTATGTTTTTTGCTATCTTTCTGATGTTCTGCAGTGTTGCGACTCTGCTGTTTTTGTAATGCAGGGGCCTGATATTCACAAATGCACAAATCAGAATGCAAACATTTGCACTCCACCTTGTAATAGCCTCAGTGCCCAAAGATGCTATATTCTGTGTAACAGCACACCAGCACTATTCAACTGAATATAGGGCCATGTCAGCTCAGTGCTAAGCCACTTAATGCTATGCCAATATGGATCCCAAAATAGGGTGCCACAATGGCTTGCGCCTGCACTAAATTTCCTATATTCAAATGAACCCATGCAAATTAGTCCATTGGGCATGCAATGCTCTTAGGGTCCATTTGTATGCCCATTATGAACTCATTTGCATGGTGAGTGAAGGCTGCTTTGTGGGGTGCTGTCCCACAATGGCCCTGTCTCAGAGTAGCTATGCATGGTGCTAGTGGTTCCCCCTCCCTTCAGTGCTGCCTCATAGGTCTAATGCAGAATTCCCTGGTGCCGATGGTACCTCACCCCACCTGCATCCATGCCCAGTAGTCAGACACCCATTTTGGAATGTTCATTGGCCCCTCCCCCAACCGGATGTCTGCCCAATGTACAATAATACTATTCTCTGATGTCGAGTAGTCACTCCCCCCACCTGATGTCTGCCCAATGTACAATATTAATATTCCCTGGAGACTGGTGGTCCCTCACACCACCCAGTCCCAGTTCAATATACAATATTAATATTCTCTGATGTCTAGTGGTCCTTCCCCCCACCTGATGTCTGCCCAATGTACAATAATACTATTCCCTGGAGACTGGTGGACCCTCACAACCCCCAATCCCCGTTCAATATACAATATTAATATTCCCTGGTGTCTAGTGGTCCCTCCCCCCACCTGATGTCTGCCCAATGTACAATAATACTATTCCCTGGAGACTGGTGGTCTCTCACACACCCCCCAATCCCAGTTCAATATACAATATTAATATTCCCTGGTGTCTAGTGGTCCCTCCCCCAACCTGATGTCTGCCCAATGTACAATATACTATTCCTGGAGACTGGTGGTCCCTCACCCCCAATCCTAGTTCAATATACAATATTAATATTCCCTGGTGTCTAGTGGTCCCTCCCCCAACCTGATGTCTGCCCAATGTACAATAATACTATTCCCTGGAGACTGGTGGTCCCTCACACCCCCCAATCCCAGTTCAATATACAATATTAATATTCCCTGGTGTCTAGTGGTCCCTCCCCCCACCTGATGTCTGCCAAATGTACAATAATACTATTCCCTGGAGACTGGTGGTCCCTCACACCCCCAATCCCAGTTCAATATACAATATTAATATTCCTGGTGTCTAGTGGTCCCTCCCCCAAACCTGATGTCTGCCCATAGTACAATAATACTATTCCTGGAGACTGGTGGTCCCTCACACCCCAATCCCAGTTCAATATACAATATTAATATTCCTGGTGTCTAGTGGTCCCTCCCCAACCTGATGTCTGCCCAATGTACATAATACTATTCCTGGAGACTGGTGGTCCCTCACACCCCCAATCCCAGTTCAATATACAATATTAATATTCCTTGGTGTCTAGTGGTCCTCACCCAACCTGATGTCTGCCCAATGTACAATAATACTATTCCTGGAGACTGGTGGTCCCTCACACCCCCCAATCCCAGTTCAATATACAATATTAATATTCCCTGGTGTCTAGTGGTCCCTCCCCCAACCTGATGTCTGCCCAATGTACAATAATACTATTCCCTGGAGACTGGTGGTCCCTCACACCACCCAATCCCAGTTCAATATACAATATTAATATTCCCTGGTGTCTAGTGGTCCCTCCCCCAACCTGATGTCTGCCCAATGTACAATAATACTATTCCCTGGAGACTGGTGGTCCCTCACACCACCCAATCCCAGTTCAATATACAATATTAATATTCCCTGGTGTCTAGTGGTCCCTCCCCCAACCTGATGTCTGTCCAATGTACAATAATACTATTCCCTGGAGACTGGTGGTCCCTCACACCACCCAATCCCAGTTCAATATACAATATTAATATTCCCTGGTGTCTAGTGGTCCCTCCCCCAACCTGATGTCTGCCCAATGTACAATAATACTATTCCCTGGAGACTGGTGGTCCCTCACACCACCCAATCCCAGTTCAATATACAATATTAATATTCCCTGGTGTCTAGTGGTCCCTCCCCAACCTGATGTCTGCCCAATGTACAATAATACTATTCCTGGAGACTGGTGGTCCCTCACACCACCCAATCCCAGTTCAACATACAATATTAATATTCCCTGGTGTCTAGTGGTCCCTCCCCCAACCTGATGTCTGCCCAATGTACAATAATACTATTCCCTGGAGACTGGTGGTCCCTCACACCCCCAATCCCAGTTCAATATACAATATTAATATTCCCTGGTGTCTAGTGGTCCCTCCCCCAACCTGATGTCTGTCCAATGTACAATAATACTATTCCCTGGAGACTGGTGGTCCTCACACCCCAATCCCAGTTCAATACACAATATAATATTCCCTGGTGTCTAGTGGTCCCTCCCCAACCTGATGTCTGCCCAATGTATAATACTATTCTGAGACTGGTGGTCCTCACACCCCCAATCCCAGTTCAATATACAATATTAATATTCCCTGGTGTCTAGTGGTCCTTCCCCCAACCTGATGTCTGCCCAATGTACAATAATACTATTCCCTGGAGACTGGTGGTCCCTCACACCCCCCAATCCCAGTTCAATATACAATATTAATATTCCCTGGTGTCTAGTGGTCCCTCCCCCAACCTGATGTCTCCATGTCCAATAATACTATTCCTGGAGACTGGTGGTCCCTCACACCCCCAATCCCAGTTCAATATACAATATTCATATTCCCTGGTGTCTAGTGGTCCCTCCCCCAACCTGATGTCTGTCCCAATGTACAATAATCCTATTCACTGGAGACTGGTGGTCCCTCACACCACCCAATCCCAGTTCAATACACAATATTAATATTCCCTGGTGTCTAGTGGTCCCTCCCCCAACCTGATGTCTGCCCAATGTACAATAATACTATTCCCTGGAGACTGGTGGTCCCTCACACCCCCCAATCCCAGTTCAATATACAATATTAATATTCCCTGGTGTCTAGTGGTCCTTCCCCCAACCTGATGTCTGCCCAATGTACAATAATACTATTCCCTGGAGACTGGTGGTCCCTCACACCACCCAATCCCAGTTCAATATACAATATTAATATTCCCTGGTGTCTAGTGGTCCCTCCCCCAACCTGATGTCTGCCCAATGTACAATAATACTATTCCTGAGACTGGTGGTCCCTCCACACCACCCAATCCCAGTTCAATATACAATATTAATATTCCTGTTGTCTAGTGGTCCCTCCCCAACCTGATGTCTGCCCAATGTACAATAATACTATTCCTGAGACTGGTGGTACCTCCACCACGAATCCCAGTTCAATATACAATATTAATATTCCCTGGTGTCTAGTGGTCCCTCCCCCAACCTGATGTCTGCCCAATGTACAATAATACTATTCCCTGGAGACTGGTGGTACCTCACACCACCCAATCCCAGTTCAATATACAATATTAATATTCCCTGGTGTCTAGTGGTCCCTCCCACAACCTGATGTCTGCCCAATGTACAGTAATACTATTCCCTGGAGACTGGTGGTCCCTCACACCCCCCAATCCCAGTTCAACATACAATATTAATATTCCCTGGTGTCTAGTGGTCCCTCCCCCTACCAAAATCCCGTCTGATATGAATGAGAAATTGCCTTTTGCAAGGATTTATAAGCTGCATGCTCCCTGCTCTTGCCAGATGGGAAGTAGCCAAGGTGGTATGTGAAGGGCTGTATCACATGCCGTCTAATGACCGCAGCACCAATCGGTAGACGGGACTGGGGGGTGGGTTGTCAGTGCAACAGGTGGGTGGGGCACATACCACCACCAAGTGTTGGGACGTGGGAGGCACAGATCACTGTTAGTGAATGGGGCAGGAGCTTTGCTGTGGGGGGATTTCCATCCAAAAGGCAATTTCTCATTCATATCAGATGGGGATTGGGTGGCGGAACAGACCACTAGGCACCAGAGAATGTTAATATTGTGTACTGGATGAAGATCGGGTGGGGAGTAGTGACCACTAGACACCAGAGAATATTACGATTGTACATTGGGTGGGGATCAGGTTGGAGGAGGGCCCATGAGACACCAGGGAATATTAATATTGTAGATTGGGTGCGCATCAGGTTGGGGAAGGGACCACTGCACACTAGGGAATAGTGTTATTGTACATTGGGTGGGCATTGGCTGGGTGGGAGTGATGACTGGATGTAATAGGGGGTCCTATTATGAGATATGTCCCCCTCTTTATTCAATTTTCACACTATTCTATCATCTTATCTATTTTCCATATCTATCCTAATTTTCTTTTCAGGCAGGCCAACCTGGTAATCTTCTTAAATCTTTTCTTTACTGTCCCTTGTTATTTTTATTTATAATCAATCTGGCATCCTAAATCTTGATAAGCTGTTTAGTTATGGTATAGGGCTTTAATACAGTATTTGCCATTATGCAGCTATCCCCAGCTAAACAAGTAATTTTCACTGTAAAGAGTTTCCCTGCTCTCTTATAAAATGGCTTTGCATGTTAAAAATAATAAGAGAAATGTCTCCTGTTAAAAGGAGCACTTAGCGTTAAAGATTTTCTATTGCAGCAATCCCCAAGTGATGTGTGAGCACGTTCGTGCTGCCATATGTGCTCATACTCACAGAGGACCCTGAGAGCAGTCGTGCAAGAAAAGGGTCAGAAAAAATGAGCTGCTGGAACAACAGAACGCAACCACTTGTTGTGATTAGATGAGAAGCGGCTCATCAGTTAAAACCTATGCAGAAAGGATGCAACTGGGTACAGTTGCTTAGGAGCACTTTTGTATGCTCTGTTTGAAGCCCTGAAGTGCTGTTTTGGTATCCACTCCATGGATACAGTTCAGGAAGGGCTGAATGGAGTATAGGACACTAAGGGCAGAAAGTATAAAGCCCTGCATCCTAGAAAAATATAAAAAGAGAGCTGCAATCCTTGAAATTAGCCCTCAGTCATGTTAGAAGGCTGGCACTATGCCAAACTGAAATATACAGCTGCCGGCTGAAATTTCAGCTTACGGGTACATAGAAGGTAAAAATGTAAACCTTCTAAAATTACAAATAAGGTTTGTGTAGTTTGACATAAAGTGCAGAAGATTTCTGTGCTGGATTAAATAAAAATATTTCTTCTATTTTTTTTCTCTTGGATTATTACAGAATAAAAGAAGTTTAAAATAAAAAATAATCTAGACTCTTATAAGCGGACAGATAGGGAGTGCTCCCCTCATCTGGTTATTCTTTGGTTAAGATTTTAGGTTATTTTTAATGAACTAACCATGCTTTCCTTTCTGTATGAGACATTTTGAATATGTATATTATTATACAAAATGACTGTTTACCTGTATTCTTAAGGTTTACTTGGGAAGTTCCTACTATAGGGCTGGCAGCCCATGAAATGGCTGCCTTTATAGGAACTAGGTAAATGTGATGTCACAAAGGAGGAGGGGCTCAGTGAAAACCACACCCCTTTTATTTACTATATAAACCCTCCACTAGGAGGCTTAGTTAGATAGTTTGATCAATAGGGTTCTGACCAACATGAGAGAAGGATCTTAGTGAGAAGTTAATGTGCATACTTTCACATTACTTGAGAAAGGAGATTACCCAGGAATTTCTTTAAAGTATTTGAAGCAAGAATGATATCCTGACATTTGAATGATGTGAAGAAATAACATCATATTTTTCCTTTCTGTAAATATTGAATTTTTTTTATTTTTCCTTTTTCCTTTTTGTTGAATTTTCAAAAATAAAATGATAAACGCAGACGTATGAGTTTTTTATGCATCCTATCTGGTTGTATGATCTGTTTATTGGAACCCACATGTCTGCACTGGACAGCAGAAAATTTTGTATGGGACATCAGGCAAGAGTGCGATTGGGGGATTGTACCACAAGATGGCAGAGACACTTTTTTTTTTTAAACAGGACCAGCTTGAGAGGAGCCACTGCACTTCCTCTGCCAACTATTAGGCTTGCATGGGAATAATTTGTGGTATAAGTTGGAGATATTTGCACCACTCAAGAGGATGCGCAAAATGCCCTTGAGTGGTGCAAATACTCTGAATACTGGATTGCACCAATATTCAGGTCCCTGCCCCTTTATTTGCATTGTGCCTCCCCCCACAGTTTGCCCAGGCACAAACCCTGTTTGCCAATGCTAACCGGGCTTTTGAATACAGGAAATCCAAGCAAAGCCCAGTTTACAAGTGCAAACAAGGATTTTTTCACGGGCAACCTTTTGAATATTGGGCCCCAGATGTCTTTGTAGCCTCCCAGGTCATGCCTGAAAATAAACATTTTTCCCTAGTGTACCTTTCCAGTCAACAACAACACCAAAAAAAAAATCTTAGTAAAATGAATAAAATAACCACTTTGAATAGACTAAATACTTTCCAGATATAAACACATTACTATATGCAGTCTAAACAATAATTGTACAGTGAACATTTTCAACACATTGCAATGTAGGTAGCATGGTAATTAAATAATGGATGTCAAAAGTTCCTAAAGGGAGGAGGCATCTTTAAATGTGGGTTGGGGTGCAGCATGCATTGGTAAAGGGGGGGTAGATACGGCATAACTGGCAGATGACTGCATTCGTAATAAGGTAAGAAATTGCATCAATGGGGATGACAGATTATGCATATTAAGACTAAATCTCCTAAATCGAATGAATCTGGCTATAAGGAGAGTAACAGATGACAGGTTACTCATGCATGATAAGAAACAAACACGCAATTCATGTAGAAACTGAATTTGGAATTACAAGACAGACAGTATCTTACAAGAGGACACCATTATCAGCTAAAGAATGTAAATTTTAACTGGAAGGCCCACTCAGCCTTTTATTCTGTTTACCTGTGTAGAATGTAGGCATGACGAATCATTGCATCTATTGCACCCTCTTAATTCCATTATGATTTAAATGTAAAAGAAGGCATTTATCTCCAGTGTGAAAATCTGCTTGACTCCATTGCAAAGGTCATGATCCAACTCGTGTAAGACATCCTGGAATTTTATAATGTTTTGCTGCTAAAGTCTGGAGTAGTTATGTAAGGATGAAGGCATGAGAAAGAATGGGTCTACTGTGGAATTAATCCATGGTTGGGTGTGTTGGCCTCGTGCCTCCAATGGCCCAACCATGGATTAATTCCACAGTAGACCCATCCTTTCAAGTGGCTTAATCCTCTTGTAACAAGGCAATGAATGTATGACTAATATTCTTTGAATAAATGAGAACAGACAGACTGATTTAGTTTTGAAATGCTTTATGCTGAGCTGTTAAACATGATGTACACACAATACAAAACAATTAGAACACACCTATTGGAAATATTGTGGTTGCTATTTAACTTTTCCAAAAATATCTTTCATTACAAGTTTTAAGCTTTCTAACAATGAAACATATTTTGAAACTTTTCAGAAACTTGCTATTAACTTTCTACACTAGGTGCTTCAATTTTCACATGTGTATATTACATGATATGTGTTGCACTGAATGAAGGCACTGTGCTAAGGTAGATCTTCATGTTTGGTTCCTGCAGTTCCCTTGGCAGTCCAACAGATGGTTGTGAAACAATGTTAGCGCATAGCGCTGTTTAACAGCAATTTTTAGATTAATTTCCAAATGTACTGAATTGAGCCAATCTGAAAAAACTTTCATAGGCCAAGTACTATTTTTCTGAGTATTAACTTCACTTTTTTCCTCTCTAAATTATTCATACTCAGCAAGAGATAGAACAACATGACTTTTACTGCTCTCACCTTTCAGATACTTGTTTTGACTAGTATTGTTAGTCTCTTTCTTTGACTTCATTTTGTTTTTCTCACTTTCTTTGTTTTTTCTTTTCACCAATAGAAGTAGCCTCTTTCTTTGATCTTGCTTTGTTTATCTCATTGTCTTTGTTATTTTTGCTTCCTGTTATAGAAGCTACAGGCTCAACTTTTCCATAGAATGTATTTACCAAGGTAGTGATGCCACTACTCCACACGTACAAAAGTTGACAATGAAAGAATGCATTGCTGTCCTTCTGTGCTTCACTTGTGAATGGTGATCCACTGGGTGGGTAGGAAAATCAGGGAAATTTGCTGTTTTATGGTGGCTGTGAAACGATGCTAGCAGCACAGAACTGTTTTATAGCCATCTGATGGGCTGCCATGGGAACTGCACTTGAGCAAAGAATTGCTGGAGCAAGCAGAAACAGCAAAATATGTGCATACTTTTTTTATTTATACACTGCTTTTGCCTGTGGTGGATCGTCAAGGTACTACATCACAAAACCATGGTCTGCTTGAGAATCTGACCATGGTTGATGAAATAACATCTGTTATATTTAGGCCAAGAGAAATTCAATATTTCAGTGTGCAGATTTATTCCATGTTATAAACTATATTAGTCAGTGCTATTGCTTTCCTCTGCAGTCTCTATGCTCTTGTGCTATGCTGGCCATGAAATGTTTAAAGGCGTAGTAAGTACCCCGCTGTTATCTATAGTTTAAAGTGTATCTCAGAAAAAAAAATGCTTTTAGAGAATACAGGGACGTCAAATGATATGTAAAAAATGAATGAGAGTATAACTTATGCAGGCTTGTGCAGGTGTGCATCATCAACTCCCATGATGCCAAGTATGTGTTGGGCAATGACCTTTGCAATGGAGACAAACAGGTTTTCACACCAGGGCAAGACAGAGTGAAGCAACTGCATTTATATTAAATTATGATCAACTCAGGGGGCTGCAATTGATGGAATTATTGTTCACTGGCTAGAGACTATACAGGTATACAGAAAATATGTTGAGGGTACTTTCCCTTTAAGACAGATAAAACACTTTTGAACTTATGGAATATGCTTTCAAATGTACTAATCTAAATTATCCTTTAAATCTAATTCAGATAAATATATTCTGCATGATTCATGTATGGAGCATCACCAGTGAAAACTAGGGGAACTGTTAACATGAGCTTCATGGTCTCTAGCTGTTCTAAACTTCAATAGTATATTCCAATAGTGATGCATAATGCACTATTAACTGGAGAAGAATACATCAGTAATGGAAGGACTGGATTTGATTAAACAGGCTGAACTGGTAGTTAAGCACTGCAGAGTGTGGTTGAGGATAGCATTGATGGAGAGGGTAGATTCAAGGGACTGGGTGACTGAGCAGGATAATGGGTTTTCCAGTGGACTCCAGGGAGCGCTTAAACTTTTCAGAGGTGATAGGAGGTGCCCTTGAATGCCAGGGCAGCAAGACACTTGTTATGGTGGGATGGGATGAAAATGAATATCAGCAACTTTCTGGGAGTGGGCAGGTCCCATTGCCATGAATGTAGAAGACTGCAACAAGTGTTGGATGTGACTGCTACATAGTGCCTCATCAGCGAGCAGCTGAGATCATGATCAATGTATTCCATTCTGCTGCACTCATACTAAGGACATCTCCCATTGAAGTGGAAGCATTGCTTTGCCTGTAGTGCAGTAAAGGGCAGTACAACACAGTGAAAACAATGTATCCAGTTTGAGCCAGCCCTGACTGTGCATCAGAATCAGTCTCACAATGTCATTTTAGTCAAAACACAGATTTGCTCCGGCTAAGAGGCAAAAAGAAATCTGTAGAATAAATGATATTACTGTAATTCTACCATCATAAATTTATATATCATTACATAAAAAAACATTTTCTGCAATAGACTGGTAGTAAAAATAGACAGCATTGACTATAATGACATAATAAGAATGGTATGGGTTTTAGAGGCTAGAAAAAGCACAACTATCAAGCACTGTAAGTCTGGGCACTTTGTATATTATTTAAAAAGCATGTCCTAACTAATAAATGTTACCAGAAAAAGTAACACATGTTTAACAAAGATTTAACAACAGGTGGCTGTCCCGCTGGCGCAGCGGTGGGATTTTCGCTTGTAACACCAGTGACCCGGGTTCGGGAACGGATCCGGATCATCGGAGTGCCAGCTGGGTGGAGAAGGATTGAGCATCCCTTGGACTGTTCTCCTCCTCTGGGGGAAGGACTTGTGTGCTCAGCACAGGAGCGACACCTGGTGGAGGCTGGGTTGTCGCCCTAGGACTGACGCAAGGTCGAGTAACTCTGGGGTGGGACAGACGCTGTCGTCATTGCACGTCACCACCCCAGCTTACAGAGGACAAAATTCTCGCACCTGCTGCCTAAATGAAGCCCTGTCTCTTGGCTTCGATTAGCATCCTGTCCCCAAGCTCTCCCAAACAGATACTAGTATCATGGTACCAGTCCCCTCTATGGTGCCATGACCCTGCCCCCGGGGGATAAGCCAGGGGTAACCAGGTGAGCAAGAAGTGCTTAGTAGGAGGTGGATGCATCAAGGACGCCATGACTAGGGTAGATATACGGGCAGCAGGTGAGGGGGCAAAAATAGCAGAATATAAAAAAAAGAAAAAAAAAGATTTAACAACACAGGCTGAAAGCAAATGTTATATTGCAGGACATTCCATCATAACCATTTTCCTTTTTTATGAAACTGCCCCAGATACTGTTTCTCAGTTGTGTTTTATTAAACATGGTGTTTATTTTTTTTTAATTTGGACACAAAAAAGCAAACTGCATATTTGTTTTTCTAATGTGTAACACCATCCGCAAATGTATTCTAAAAATAATTTCTGTATAGTTTGATAAAATTCTATATAAGATATATTAGTTCCTGAGAAACATTTAGGCCTCCCAAAGTCAGCTGTTTTGTATTTTGGCAGTCCAAAGAAGGGTGATGTACAAGTCAACTATGAGAGTCATTTTTAACACTAATGTAAGTAGTAGAAAATAATACCCTTTTATAGTGACCATAGAATATGTTCCGTAAATCTACAGTATCTCAGTATGTAGGAAAGGACTGTCAATGGATTACAGTCACAGAACCTTTTATATTTAGCTCATGGTTTCCAATCTGAAACCAATAATCATCTGAGGGTTAATTATTGGTCAATGTGAAATGAGTTTAAATGGTTTTAGTCCTTCCGCTAGACATCCATACTACACAACCACAATCTCAGTTGGGCACTAAATGTCATCTCTCTTGGATTCCATGAGAAAGATTAAGGATTGTTTGGGTATGCAGCTTGAACTTCCCTGTCAGTCAGTAGTAGTCATCACTCTGTGACTGGGATGATACATTAGTAAGGCAGTATCGTGAATCTTGAATTATTTCCTTCCTTTTTGTACCTACAATGTGGAGACATGGGATTATGATATTCAGTACAGTTACTCTGACCTCTTTCAGCAACATGGAATTCAGTAATATTCCCCCACTATGGGAGCAGTTAACATGAGCTTCATGGTCTCTGTCTGCTCTAAAGTTCCTTAGTATATTCCAATAGGGATGCATAATGTATTCTTAACTGGAGAAGACTGCATCAGTAATAGAAGGACTGGATCTGATTAAACGGACTGAACTGGGAGTGAAGTACTGCAGATTGTGGTTGAGGATAGCATTGATGAAGAGGTTAGGTTCAAGTTCTTGGGGACTAAGCATGATATTGGGTTTTACAGTGGACTCCAAGGACTGCTTAGATCTTGTCAGAGGTGATAGGAGGTGCCCTTGAATGCCAGGGTCAGCACACAACTTGTTAGTGTGGGATGGGATGGGATGCCAATGTATACCAGGAGCTTGCTGGGAGTGGGGAAGTCTTGTTGCCATGGATGTAGAGGACTGTAACAAGTGCTGGATGTGACTGCTACATAGCAGCTCATCAGGAAGCAGCTGAGATCACGATCAGTGTGTTGCTGAATTCTGTTGCACTCTGACAAAGGACACCTCCCATTGAAATGGAAGCATTGTTTTGTCTGTAGTGTAGTAAAGGGCAGTACAACACAAAGAAAACAATGCACCCAGTTTGGCCCAGCCCTGATTATGCATCAGAATTAGTCTCTCAATGTCATTTTAGTCAAAGCACAGATTTTCTTCAGTTAAGAGGCAAAATAAAATCAGTAGAATGAATGATATTCCTGTAATTCTACCATAATAAGTTTATATCTCATTACATAAAGAACTGTTTTCTGCAATAGACTGGTAGTAGAAAAAGAGGGCATTGACTATAATGACATAATAAGATTAGAATGGGTTTTAGAGGTTAGGAAAAGTATAGCCATCAACCACTATAATTCTGGACACTGTGTGTATTATTTAAAAAGCATATAATTTCTAATACATGATACCAGAACAAAATAACACATATTTAACAAAGATTTAACAACACAGACTGAAAACAAATGTCATACTGCAGGATGTTCCATCATAACCATTTTCCTTTTTTATGAAAGTGCCTCAGATACTGTATCTCAGTTGTGTTTTATTAAGAACTGTTTTTTTTTTTATTTGAACACAAACAGAAAAAATGCATATGTGTTTTTCTAATGTGCAACACCATCTGCAAATGTCTTCTAAAAATGAATTTCTGTATAGATAAAATTCTATATAAGAATTATCAGTTCTTGAGAAACATTTAGTACTCCCAAAGTCAGCTGTTATGTGTTTTAGCAGTCCACAGAAGGGTGATGTACAAGTCAACTATGGGAGCCATTTTTACATTAGCTTGCGTGCATGTGCAAGGAACGTCTTGCAACAGTGTGCTTTTTGGAGGTGTGTGACCCTCCTCCCCAATGCAGTGCTCAGTGTAGCAGGCATGACCCTAGGGGGACCAATACATGCCAAGCTGTGTATGACAGCAGATTAGCTGTGTTGGTCTTCACTTCTAACAAAAGGTCTGCTGCAATCAGCGATGGTAGCGTGTATGCAATTAGCATACACATCAGCCAAACTGCTATCATGCACAGCTTGGCTTCAAAGCCCTCCCACTTCCTTCCTCTGCTAATATCTTCTCCTTCTCTGTTCTCCATGGTTCCCACCTTGTGTACCGAGGGGGGTGCCCAATCCCCCTTGACTCATGTGCCCCTCAGCACACTGTGTGGCCAATGGGGGTGCCCAATCCCTCATTGGCTGCACCCCCACCCCATAAAAATAAACAATGAGTTGGCACGCTGGAAGCCCACCCCAGCATGCTCATGCTTCCCCACCCACCCCCACACACACACACACAATGTATGAGCAGCAGGGTGCCCATTCCCTACTGTTGCCAGTCCCCCCCAGCAAACATGTAGGTGGCAGGCTGGGAGCCCACCCCAGTGTGCCTGCAGTGTCCATTTTTTTGTTCCTCACCCCCGACCACCATCTGTACTCCCACCTCCCCCCACACACACCCTCACCAAGTGGCACACTGGAAGCCCACCCCAGCATACCAAAAGCCTCCATTTCCTTTTTTTTTAATCCTGTAAAACAAAAAAATGGTCCCTTGGTGAGTCCTTGACCCCCCCGCCAACCTGCACCCATCCTCTGTACACCCATCTCCTCATACCCCCCTCACCCCATACTTACCTCCGGAGCCTGGCACGATGATCTTCAGTGGACCAGGAACACATCTGCACTCTTCAAAGCTGACTGCAAACTGAAGAAATGCCAGTAAGCTGTATAATGGCATAAATAGGGTTTTTTCAACATTGTTGTATATCTCAGCCATTTTGGGGAATGCTGGCACCAAATTTTCTACATGGGGTTATTGTGACCCCCTCATCAACAATTCAGTTACTGTCATGGCATTATTCTGTCCCAAAAGGTGATTTCACAATCACTATGCAGAATCACCTTTCAGGACTGAGTAACAAAACAACAATGTTGGTGTTCATGACGTGAGCTCTCCAAAAACATATGTTGCAAATTTGGTGACAAAACTCCAGAAAAATCACTGTTTCATGAGCATGGGTTGCCCAGTTTCCATGCACACTCATAAGTTCATGAATTTGTAATATTGTCACTCCAGATTTTCAACATAGGCATATTTCCACACCTCCTTATGAACAGTGCAGCTGTCATGTTTGCATACTGCCCAAAATGTGTTTTCATGCTTCCAGCACAAAATAGCATGGTCGCTGTTGGAAATCAGTGTTCACTACAGATTAAGACAGTCACAGTGACACTGTTCAGGAGTAGATGTCCTAAAATTGCTATGTTGAAAATGTGGCGGCAAAAGTCCATAAAATGTCTGTGTTTCAAGTGTACATTGTGCAGTTTCAACACACACTCATAACTTCATGAATTTCTAATATTTCCACTCCAGATTTTCAACATTGCCATTTTCCCACATCTCCTTATGACCAGTACAGCTGTCATTATTCATATCCTGGCCAAAATGTGTTTTCGCACTTCCGGCGTACAATAGCGTGGCCACTGTGGGAAATCATGTTCGGTACAGAGTAAGAAAACCACAGTGACACTGTTCATAAGCAGACATCCTGAAATGCCAATTTTGAAAAATCAATGCAAAATTCTAAAACATGACTGTTTTATGAGCGTGCCTTGCGCAGTTTCCACGCGCACTCGTAACTTCACAAAATTGTCATATTTTCACTCCAGATTTTCAAAATTTGCATTTTGTCACACCTCCTTATGAACAGTACAGCTGTCATTTTGCACATCCTTGTTGAAATGTGTTTTTCATACTTCCAGTGCAGAATTGCACAATTGCTGTGGAAAATCAGTGTTCAGTACACAGTAAGAAAATCATAGTGACAGTGTTCATGACCAGAGGTGACAAAATGCCTATGTTAAAAATTTGGTGAAATAATTCCACTGAATGACTGTGTTATGAGCATGGGTTGTGCAGTTACCATGCAGGCTCATACCCTTGAGTATACCTAGGGTGTTAGGGTTCCTAAGACAGACACTTAAGAAGCAAGAGGGTGAAATGTTGATCCAATGCAAGAGGAGTTGCAGAGAGGTACCCTGTTGGGATGTGGATGCTAAAGGGACATGGATACAAATGGCGGGGGGGCCTGCATAAATGCCAGACACCAATGTGAATACCTGCAAGTGAACATTCTGCATTGACAAATGCTTGTTTTCAATGTAACACTAATATAAGTAGTAGAAAACAATACCCGTTTGTACTGACAATAGAATGTGTTGTGTACACATAAATCAGTATGAAGGACAAGACAGTCAATGGATTACAGTCAGATAACCTGTTTTATTTAGCTCACTGTTTCCCATCTGAAACCAATAATCATCTGGGGGCTATTTATTAGTCAATGTGAAATGAGTTTAAATGGTTTTAGTCTTCCACTAGTACACAGATGTCCATACCACAAAATCACAGTCTCAGTTGGGCAATAAATGGGCATCTCTCTTGGATGCCTTAGAAAAGATTAAGGATTGTTTAAGCATGCAGCTTGACTTCCCTGTCAGTCAGTAGTAGTCATCACTCTGTGACTGGGATAACATACATTAGTAAGGCAGTATGGTGAATCTTGAATTACTTGCTTCCTTTTTCTATCTAGTATGTGGAGACATAGGATTATGAACATTTGAACAGTTACTCTGACTTCTTTCAGCAACATGGAATTCAATAATATCACCTCCCCATGGGAGCAGTTAACATGAACTTCATGGTCTCTGTCTGCTCTAAAGTTGCTTAGTATATTCCAATAGGGATGCATAATGTATTCTTAACTGGAGAAGACTGCATCAGTAATGGAAGGACTTGATCTGATTAAATGGACTGAACTGGGAGTGAAGTACTGCAGAGTGTGGTTGAGGATAGCATTGATGGAGAGGTTAGGTTCAAGTCCTTTGGGGAATGATCACGATAATGGGTTTTCTAGTACACTGCTGGGAGTGCTTAAGAAACGTAGAAACATAGAAGTTGATGGCAGATAAGAACCGCAAGGCCCATCCAGTCTGCCCATTTCTTTTTCTACCTTATAAATGTGCCATCGGCCTTTGCTCTGTCAGTGACCTATCTATTCATAGTCATTTGTATTGCTCCCTTATGCCTATCCCATGCCTGTTTGAAGCCCTGCACTGTATTCATAGCCACCACTTCTTGTGGTAAGCCATTCCATGCATCTACCACCCTTTCTGTGAAAAAATTTCCTCACATTCCCCTTAATCGGCCTCCTCTAATCTCATGCTGTGTCCTCTTGTCCTGCTATTTTCTTATATTTAAACATGTTAGACTCTTTTACCTTGTTTATGCCCTTAAGGTGTTTAAATGTCTCGATCATATCACCTCTCTCCCTCCTTTGCTCAAGGGTATACATATTGAGCTCCGTTAATCTGTCCTCATATGTCTTCTGATGCAGTCCCTGCACCATTTTGGTTGCCCTTCTCTGGACTGCCTCAATTTGGTTAATGTCCTTGTGAAGGTGTGGCCTCCAATACTGCACGCAGTACTCCAGATGGGGCCTAACCAATGTCTTGTACAGAGGATTATTACCTCCCTCTTACGACTTGTAATACCCCTACTAATACACCCTAACACCCCCTAGCCTTACCTACTGCTTTGAGGTCTGCTTGGATGATTTTAGGTCATCAGTGATGATGATGCCCAAGTCTCTTTCTTCCTTTGTGACTGCTAGCAACTCCCTCCAGCCTATAAGTGGCTTCAGGGTTTCTCTTCCCTATGTGCATGATTTTGCACTTCTTTGCATTAAATCCCAGTTGCCACTCTTCTGACCATTCTGCTAGTTTATCAGATCTCTTCTCATTCTGCCCACCCCATCTGGATCATCTACTCTGTTGCAGATCTTGGTGTCATCTCAAACAGACAACCTTACCCTCTAGTCCATCTGCGGGGTCACTAATGAAGATGTTGAATAGGACTGGCCCCAGGACTGATCCCTAAGTACCCACTTGTGACTTGCATCTCTTCTGACTGTATACCATTTACCACCACTCTGTTTTCTGCCAGTCAACCAGTTTGCCACCCAGTTGACCAACTTCTGACCCACCCGAGCCTACCTAGCTTATTTATCAATCTTCTATGTGGAACAGTGTCAAAAGCTTTGCTGTGAAGTCAAGGTGGCGACATCAACTGCTCCCCTTGGTCCACCACTCTGGTTACCCAGTCAAAAGAAATCTATGAGATTAGCTTGACAGGACCTTCCTTTTGTAAACCCATGCTGTCTTGGATCCTGTGCCCCTATGGATTCCAGGTGTTGCACTATCCTTTCCTTAGGAGTGCCTCCATAATCTTGCCCACTACTGAGGTAAGACTGACGGTCTGTAGTTCCCCGCCTCCTCCTTACTACCACTCTTGTGGAGTGGGATCACATGAGCCCTTCTCCAGTCTTCTGGGACCTCTCCTGTGCTCAGAGACTCACTAAACAGTTCTGCTAATGGCTCTGCTAGTTCCTCCTTTAGCTCCTTAAGTACCCTGGGATGTATGCCATCAGGTCCCATTGCCTTATCCACCCTGAGCTTAGCAAGCTCTTGTAGGACCCTTTCTTTTGTGAAGGGAGTAGTGCTTACCTCCCTCCCCCCTGTGTCCATGATGCTGAGCTGTGGGCCCTGCCCTACCTTCTCTTCAGTAAATACTGAGCAAAAGTATCTATTTAGGATAGATGCCTTTACAGGGTCCTCCTCCTCACATGCTCCCTTTTCTCCATTAAGCTTAGCAATACCCCCTCTGGACTTTCTCCTTTCACTAATGTATCTATAGAAAGTCTTGTCACCTTCTTTTACTGTTCGTGCTAGTGTTTCCTCAGTTTGGGACTTTGCCTGCCTTACTGCCTTACCTGCTTCCCTTAGGGCAGTTTGGTATGCCTCTCTATCTTCATCCCGCTGTGTTCCCTTATATTTTCTGAAGGCCAGCCTTTTGGCTCTGACCTTTTCTGCTACTGTATTTGAGAACCAAAGTGGTTTCCTTCTTCTTTTGCACTTCCTTTTCTGTCTAACACAATGGGATGTTGCTTCAAGTATTGTATCCTTAATGCTTGCCCACAGAACTTGTCAGAGGTGATAGGAGGTGCCCTTGAATGCCAGGGTCAGCACAACTTGTTCGTGTGGGATTGGATGGGATGCCAATGGATACCAGCAGCTTGCTGGGCGTGGGAATGCCCTGTTGCCATTGATGTAGAGGACTGCAACAAGTACTGGATGTGACTACTACATAGCACCTCATCAGAGAACCGCTGAGATCAAGATCAGTGCATTGCATTCTGCTGCACTAATACTAAGGACACCTCCCATTGAAATGGAAGCATTGCTTTGTCTGTAGTGCAGTAATTGGCAGTACAACACAATGAAAACAATGCACCCAGTTTGTGCCAGCCCTAATTGTCCATCTGAATCAGTCTCACAGTGTCATTTTTGCCAAACAGATTTGCTTCAGCTATGAGGCAAAATAAAATCTATAGAATAAATGATATTACTGTAATTCCATAATACGTTTATATCTCATTACATAAAAAACATTTTCTGCAATAGACTGGTAGTAGAAATAGAGAGCATTCACTATAATGACATAATAAGAATGGTATGGATTTTAGAGGTTAGGAAAAGTACAGTCATCAAACACTGTAAGTCTGGACATTTTGTGTATTATTTAGAAAGCATGTCATTACTAATACATGTTACCAGAAAAAAGTAACACATATTTAACAAAGATTTAAGAACACAGACTGAAAACAAATGTCATATAGCAGGACATTCCATCATAACCATTTTCCTTTTTTATGAAAGTGCCTCAGACACTGTATCTCAGTTGTGTTTTATTAAACACGGTGTTTGTTTTTGTTTTTTTTAATTTGGACACAAAACAGCAAAATGCATATGTGTTTTTCTAATGTGTAACACCACATTATTAGTTCCTGAGAAACATTTAGTCCTCCCAAAGTCAGCTGTCATTTGTTTTTGCAGTCCAAAGAAGGGTGATGTACAAGTCAAGTATGAGAGTCATTTTTGTTAATATAACAATAATGTACGTAGTAGAAAACAATACCCTTTAATACTGACAGTAGAATATGTTGTGTACATCCATCTCAATATGAAGGACAAGACTGTCAATGGATTACAGATAGAGAACCTTTTTTATTTAACTCACCGTTTCCTATCTGAAACCAATAATCATCTGAGGGCTAATTATTGATTAGTGTGAAATGAGTTTAAATGGTTTTAGTCCTTCTGCTAGTACACAAATGTCCATACCACAAAACCACAGTCTCAGTTGGACAATAAATGGCTTCTCTTTTGGATGCCTTAGAAAAGATTACGGATTGTTTGGGCATGCAGCTTGAACTTCCCCTTCAGTCAGTAGTAGTCATCACTCTGTGACTGGGATAACATACATTAGTAAGGCAGTATGGTGAATCTTTAATTATTTCCATCCTTGTTGTACCTACTATGTGGAGACATACTGTAGGATTATGATCTTCAGTACAGTTAATCTGACTTCTTTCAGCAACATGGAATTCAGTAATATCCCCCCCCCCCCCCCCCCATGGGAGCAGTTAACATGAGCTTCATGGTCTCCTCTGATCTAAAGTTTCTTAGTATATACAGGTAGGGATGCATAATGTATTCTTAACCGGGGAAGACTACATCAGTAATGTAATGACTGGATCTGATTAAATGGACTGAACTGGGAGTTAAGCACTGCAGAGTGCGGTTGAGGATAGCATTGATGGAGAGGGTAGGTTCAAGTGCTTAGGGGACTCAGCAAGATAACAGATTTCTCCGGTGTACTCCAGGGAGTGCTTAGAATGTGTCAGAGGTGATAGGAGGTACCTTTGAATGCCAGGGTCAGCAAGAAACTTGTTAGGGTGGGATGGGATGGGATGTCAATGGATACAAGCAGCTTGCTGGGATTGGGGATGTCCTGTTGACACAGATGAAGAGAGGACTGCAACAAGTGCTGGATGTGACTGCTACATAGTGCCTCATCAGCGAGTAGCTGTGATCAAGATCAGTGCACAGCATTCTGCTGTATTGATACTAAGGACACCTCCCATTGAACTGGAAGCATTGCTTTGTCTGTAGTGCAGTAAAGGGCAGTACAACACATGGAAAACAATGCACTCAATTTGGGCCAGCCCTGACTGTGCATCAGAATCAGTCTCACAATGATATTTCAGTCAAAGCACAGATTTGCTCCAGCTAAGAGGCAACATAAAATCTGTAGAACAAATGATATTACTGTAATTTTACCATCATAGGTTTGTGTCTCATTACATAAAAAACATTTTCTGCAATATACTCAAAGTAGAGATAGAGAGCATTCACTATAATGACATAATAAGAATGCTATGGGTTTTAGAGGTTAGGAAAAGTACAGTCATCTAACATTGCAAGTCTGGACACTTTGTATATTATTTAAAAAGCATGTCATTGGTAACACATTACCAGAAAAAAAGTAATACATATTTAACAAAGATTTAACAACACAGACTAAAAACAAATGTCATACAGCAGGACGTGCCATCATAACCATTTTCATTTTTTATGAAAGTGCCCCAGATCCTGTATCTCAGTTGTGTTTTATTAAAGACAGTGTTTTTTTTTTTAATTTGGACACATAAAAGCAAAATGCATATGTGTTTTTTCTGATGTGTAACACCATCTGCAAATGTATTCTAAAAATTCATTTCTGTATAGTTTGATAACAGTGTATGTAAGAATTATTAGTTCCTGAGAAACATTTAGGGACAGATATTCAAAACTTTGCCCAGAGGCTAAATTAGCACTGCCTGGCGGGCAAACTTAGCCCGGAGCACAGAGCAAGCTATATTGAAATGGAAATAGCCCGGTGCTAATCCTGCTGAATATTGCAGGCTAAGGAAGCTGGGCAAACTGGTCTGGGAGTGCAGGGCAAAAATAGCCCGGGAATAAGACAGCACTGAATAAAGCAACCAGGAAGTGCAACCCACAACAACAACACAGTGCACAGGAGCGTGAGGGCAGGTACAGACGAACTACATGGCCAATGTGTGTGCCAGAAAATGCACGGACTCAGTACAGCTGCAGGAAGCAGCAGATGTGAAAGAACAGTGATCAAAACTGTATATTATTCCCCGTACCATTAGCGCCGTGCTAACACATTAGCGCGGCATTATCACGGAGCTAAGTAGTTAGCCAGGGGCAAACACGTTTGCCCGGAGCTAAGATGTACCATATTCTAAAGTGCCATGCAAATGAGCCTACTTAGGTAGTTTCTGGGCAAACAACCAGATTAGTATATCATTATACCCTGATTTGCATGCAGTTTGCCCAGCATTACTGCAGGGTCCCACAGAGCCACCTGTAGGTCAGTCTGGAAGTACAGGGGCTGACCAGGTCCAACCGCAGCTCCACCTGTAGGTCAGTCTGGCAGTGCACGATGATAGCTGCAGGCTACATGTAAACAGTACAGCATAGCATAGCATATTGTACCCCAGGGGACAAGACAGCATAGGCACAGGTGGTGGTGCATGCAACTGTCACACTGTAGGGCATGCTACAGTGCACAGCAGACACTACAGTGGCAAGGGAGCCAGTAGTGTGAGGGACACAGCACTGCCTATGATGTGTAGGGCAGTGATGATGACTGCACTGTACACAGTGACAGGCCCAACCTGCAGGTGTTTACTGACAGTGGACATTACTGTTACACTGTTGTGTGACCCACAGATGCTGTACCCGTGGCATGGGATGCTCACAGTGACATGTACATTTCTGGCTTTGTGTGCTGTGGCAGTTGTACAGCTGTGCGGTATGTGGCCGGGGCGGGGCATATATTATCCGAAAGGCACACTAGTGTTGGGGGTATTCCCAATGCTGGCCCATGTGCACTGCATGATGTGTCCCAGCCTTGTGGCCACACCTGGTCTGTGGCACAGCCTTGTCACTTATACACGCTCCCCTCAACATCCTCCATGCCTGCAGTGCTGCATGTGTGTGCTGGCATCTGTTTGTATCCACAGATGTGTGGTCCGCAGGTGTGTGCTGTATGGCCACACTGCCATGCTGTCCACTTGCGGCAGGGTCACCACTTACTGTCTGGCATGGCTGGGACTGGTGGCAGATGATGGCATCATTGTGATGCCATCGGTTAGCAGCATGCTTCCTCTATGTTTGGCTTTATCTATGTGTCATATTTATTTGTTAGGGTCACACAAAACCCGTGCTAAACCCACGAAAACACCACACAAAGCCAAAGTGTCACGCAAAGCTGATTGCCCAGGGTTAAGACAAGCTTTTCCTGGGCAGTAATTTGCACCGTGCTAAGTGTCGCGCTAAGTCGCGCAAAACCACTTAGCATGGCGCTAGTCTCTGAATATAGCATTGCGCCTGTATTCATGTCAGTTGGCCCCTTGCAAACATTATAATCTTGCCCGGCGCTAGTGCAGTTTGCCCGCGCTATTTGGCCTTTTGAATATAGCAGACCCGCGCTAATCCTGCACTAAACCTGCGCAAACGGTTTTTGCCCGGCGCAAAGTTTTGAATGTCTGGCCCTTAGTCTTCCCAAAGTCAGCTGTTATGTGTTTTTGACATCCAAAGAGGGTGATTGTCAAGTCAACTTAAAGTCATTTTTTTTATGTAACACTAATGTAAGTAGAAGAAAACAATATTCTTTTATAGTGACCATAGAATATGTTGTGTGCACCTATCTTAGTATGAAAAACACAATTGTCAATGGATTACAGTCAGAAAACCTTGTTTATTTAGCTCACTGTTTCCCATCTGAAACCAATAATCATCTGAGGGCTAATTATTGGTCAATGTGAAATGAGTTTTAATGGTTTTAGTCCTTCTGCTAATACACAGATGTCCATACCACAAAACCACAATCTCAGTTGGGCAATAAATGGTATCTTTCTTGGATGCCACAGAAAAGATTAAGGATTGTTTGGGCATGCAGATTGAACTTCCCTTTCAGTCAGTAGTAGTCATCACTCTGTGACTGGGATAACATACATTAGTAAGGCAGTATGGTGAATCTTGAATTATTTCCATCCTTGTTGCACCTACTATGTGGAGGCATAGGATTATGATCTTAGGTGCAGTTAATCTGACTTCTTTCAGCAACATGGAATTCAGTAATATTATTTACAGTTTTTTACAGCACGGCTGACAGTTCAAACTGAAGCAAACATCATGTAAATAATCAAAACAGAAACTGAATAAATAGTACAAAATTGAATGGATACAGTATACTCCTATGGATTCAGATCTGAACTCCAGATCATAAGCCATATTTTTTTTGTGGATCTGACAATCTGGAATTTAATCAGAGCTTGGCCACTAAGAGGTTGCCTATATCTCAACATGGCCAAGGTCCAATTTGGATCAGAGCCTTCTTCAAAAGGAGCTGACATAGATTAGTCTGGATTTCCAGGTCAAATTCCATGACATATGGGCCAAAATCCAAACTGGGTTACAGTTGCCATGCCCAGCCTTAGCACATACCATTAACCTAAAACATATATAAGAAGATAATGGCATTAATGTTATTTAAACATACAGTTGTACACACTGGAGAAAAAACAAGAACTTGCAGCCAGGAACTGAGATGTGGTACTGAGTATAGAGTTAGAATGCAATGTAGAAAAGTCAAGACTTGAATACAGCTTTCTTTTGTAGCCCTGTACTTCATCATGCACATTCATTAACATGTTGTTTCAGCAGTTACAATTCAATAGGGAATAGTTTCTTTAAAGGTTCTGTTTGATGTTAAAGGGTTTATAACACATCTTGGTAGCCTGCCTAAGAAGAGTATTTAAAAATCATGTGACTATCCTCAATTGACATCAGTTTGCCTTTCTTAATCATATCATACAAAGTGCTTACCATGATCACAGCAGCATACTGAGGCGGACAGCACTACGAGGGGATGGACCAGGGAGATGCTGCCAGGGCTTTAGCGAGTATGTGCTGTCACCTGTGTGGAGCATGCCATGGTTAGCCCTGCGCTACACTGTGCTGCACCCCTTGCCAGTCCCTAGCAACCAGACCAACATGCACACCCTGCTCACCCCCAGGACTGCACTGCCCATCACACCCTGCCCATGCCACACACACTCACTGGGCAGCCTGTGGGGTCATCCCCACATTCACATCTGTGGCATGGTGCAGAGCTGTGGCGTGTGTGTGATAGGTATTGGTGTGCACCCCATGGCATCGCACACCACCTGGAAGGTGATGCTTGGGCACCCCTTCCTGTTGATATGCACCAGTCCCACAGGGATGGTGTCATGCGGCTGCCCACATGGGTGCAGGCACTAGCCCCACTCATGCCAGGCATGTATGCCACCCTATGGCTATCCTGTATTGGTGCTGTATGCCCTGCCTGTGTGCTGGGGTGATGGCTGCATTCCACAGCATGTGGCAGCACAGCTGTGGGAAGCTGTGTGGGGTGGCAGGCCATGGCCACCTGGGTGCTGCTCATGGTGTCCCCTGTTGGTCCTTGGCCAGTGCCTGTGGTGAGCAGGCACATGTCGGTAGTCACCATTATCACCACAGCCATGGCGTGGCTCCATCTGGTGGGTGCCTGCAGCTCCATGCTGTGCAGCTTACAGGGCTGCCTCAGCATGGCCTTGTTCAGGCAACGCTGACCCATGATCTTGGGGTCACTGTGGTTACCAGTGGTGCTGCCGGCACGATAACACCTGTTTGGGCATGCCACTGCCAGGCCCTTGGTCGGCCAGGTAGCTGTTCCTCCTGCCACCTCACACCCCTCATCACTGTCCCCATCAGGGCAGATGCACTCTCCATGTCCCCTGCTGTCCACCATGCCCCTGGATGGTTGGCTGCTGGCTGTGTGCCAACCTGGTACACAGGCTTTGTGTCTGTGTGTGTGTGTGTATCCCCTCTCTCTCTGCCCCCCTCTCTCCCTCTCCCATGCCACCTCTCTGTCCCCCTCCCTTTGTGTCAGGTCCTGTGCCTGTCTGTCTGTCTGTCTCCCTGTATGCCTCCCTCTCACTCCCACCCTTGGCACAACTGCTGTCTGTGTGCTTGCCCTGTTTTACTAGAAACAAGTCTGCTTGGAGCAACTTCGATTTGCTCCACACTTGCACCATGGACTCACAGTTGGATATGCCACTGAGCTGGATATTCATGGGAAAGCCCCCTGATCTTGTGCCTGCATTCATTATAGTTGTGCATTGACACAGTGGATTTTGCGCTGCACACTGGCTCCCACTGAATATGGCTCCTTGGCACAATACGGCACTTGTGCTGTCGCAACTCAGTTGTGCCATGCACAACTGCTCTGAATATCTGGGCCTGAGTGTGCTCATCATAGTCTGATTTTTGAGGCTGTACCAATGGACAAGAGCAATAGAACTGAAATCAACAGACGAGAATGTAAAAATGAGAGATTAGACAGTACAGTGAGTCAGTGTCTCATGCTTAACTCCAAGTGTAGTATCCTGACTCATTCACCTGTCAATAAACTGATTCTTTCGCCATAATTTCCTGCACTGAGTGCCTGTCACGCAAGGTGATTAGCCTCTGGAAATCGGGCATGATGCATGATGTTGGTTTCAACACAACCAACTTGAGAGTGGGGGTTAAGTGTATGCAGTTTGGGGGAGTTTTAATTGGTGTAGGGGTATAAGAGGAGAAAAAAGGAGCAAAACAATAAAAATAAAGTATTAAAATGCTATCTTATGCTGCAGAGCATTCTTATACCTTATCCTAAAAAATACATATACATCAGTCAGCATCTAAAACAACAACTTTTCCCCAACCCATTACAGAAACAGAAAATAATAATAGTGTTCACATTATGGTTGCTGGTATTTTAAATTGTGTTATTTCCATTCCTCACAATTTAGGCATTTCTCATTTAGGTTGTGATGTACTTTAAATTACTTTTCTTATTCTTTTTATGTGGGAGGCATTTTTCTTCAGTTGACTGTTTTCTCCACAGGACCATGCGTGGTACTGACATTGAATAGCATTCAATCTGGGTCAGTGAGTAGAGACTGGACACCAGCATGGATTCTTTTCTTCTTGTGCCTGCTCTATGGTAGAGTGAAATAGCAAGACAATTGATCAGAAAAATAGCAGCTTTTATAAAGATGATTCTTCAATAGCAAGTTGTTAGGTATGTAGCTAGGAGAATAACAGCAGGGTAGTTTACTCTGCCCCTGTAGTATGCAGGGAAAAATCTGTGTCCAGTCCCAAGAGAATGAAGGAGATAGGGCAGTCAAGACTCAAATAAATGTGTCAGGTTCCACTTTAGTAGGGAAATAGGGAGAAATGGCAGTCAATGTGCAATCTACAGAGAGATTTAATATTTAAAGTGGCAGTAACAAATGATGGAAGCATTAAGTTTCAAGTGCAATTTATGAATTTTAGCTGAGGAAGGAAGACTATAGTTGGACATATAGACTCCAGAATATTTTGATGAGTTTGGATAAGCAGAGATATGTTTATATCCATTGAGCATTTTATGATGATAAGGCCGCATCTAGAGTATGGAGTTCAGTACTGGTGCCCACACCTCAAAAATGACATTAACCTGATGGAGAAGGTACAGAGGAGGGCTACAAAGATGATAGCTGGTCAGCAGGGCAAGGCATATGAGGAGAGGTTGAGGGCACAGAACATGTACTCCCTGGAAGACAGGAGAGAGAGAGGGGGCATGATTGGGACATTCAAGTACTTGAAAGGGATAAATAATGTTGATAAGGAATGTCTATTTATGCTGAGTGGCAACCATATCATGAGGGGGCACAGTCTTAAGCTTGAGGGTGGGAGGTTTAGGAGGGATGTCAGAAAGCACTTCTTCACAGAAAGGGTGGTGGACACTTGGAATGCACTGCCGAAAGAGGTCATCTCATTAAAGACAGAGAGCAGCTTTAAGAGAGGCTGGGACAGGCATAGGGGGAAGATAAGAATCATGGGTAGGGAGGATGGGAGAGTGGGGAGGGAGGGAGGGCAGGGACATTAGCTCAAGCTATGGACCCTGCAATATGAGCAGACTTGATAGACCAAATGGCCTTCTTCTGCTGGCTTCTTCATATGTTTGTATGTCCGTATGATATGGTCAGAGTGTTACAGCTGGATTCAAGTACCACTATGGATAGTGCTAGATTACAGGAAGGATGGGAAGGTCTTTGGGAAGCACATTCTGTTTCGCAAATGCCTAATGCACACATCAAGTGGTTCTTAGTCTGCAGGAATCTTTATTCGAGGAGGGTAGTTGGGGAGCTCCTGAAAGGAGAAAAATATCTTTAGGTATTTAGATTAGGATGAAATTTGAAAACTTGCTACAGATGTAATACCCCACACCCAAGGTGAGGATGTTTGAGAGGTTATGCTCTTGACTGGCATTTATGGGGTTAAATGAACTTTGTGAGAACCCCCTGGTCATTTTATAGGGACCTGGCTATAAAAAAGGGATGCGCCATTTAGAGAATTAGGTCAAAAAAGTAGAAACTGAGAGAACAGATGCAGCAATATAAGATGGCTCTCCTTAAGGTGCAGTCTTGTAGGCTTCATGCTCCAGTTGGTTTTAGAATGCAGATAGTGCTGGGACCTAATATTGAAGCAACATAGGCTGTACATTTTCCAGGCCAGAGTGGCTTTATGGCACAAAAATAAGATCTATGTTATATAAGGAGAGCTAAAGCATGCCTACCAGACTAGAGGATCTTTAGTTTTAATTTTTTTACCAGGAGAGACACTAAGCTGAAAGATTGTTTACAGGTGTGACCTGGGAGCGCAAGGAAGTTAAGTGACTTGCCCAGGGTCACACAGTATGCAAGTGGAGGCTGTGTGATTCAAACCCAGGTCTCCAGGTTTGCAGCTCAGAGCCTTAAACTTCTGCAGTACACTGCCTCCTAAATCCTAGATCTGAAACTTATATCTGCATGTGAGTGTATTGTGGGTGTCCCATACTTCTAGGGATGACAGGCATGTGTGATCAGCTGGAATTCATATAAAAGGTGCTGGGAAGCTTGTTGTTTATGGAAATCCAGTTTCTGGGAATGACTCTTTGTTGACATGGACTGAAAACATAACTGCTTGTGCTGCCATAGAGAGATCAGGGTTCACATGTAAAGTTGGTCAAAAATGGGCTTTGTAAGAGTCCTAACTAGGTGAAAGAATAAAGCACAATTGATAGAGTGTTCCATAAAAAGGAACAATGGTTTGCTACTTAAACAGTTTATAGTGTATGGTTAGGGCCTGTTGTGTATGGAACTTGGTGGCTTCCAAATGCTGTTGTAGGACAGTTGAAAGGTCAAAAAAGTTGTTGTACTATCATTCTGACATCACATCAATAGTACAACTTTTCAGCCTTGACCTGCCTCCTGATTGACTCACACAATGTGGCTGTATGAAGAAAAGCAGCACAAACATGGCAGCGCAATTCAGCGAGCGCTGAGCAGCAGACCCACTGACTTTGAAACTGGGACATGAAGAGCTGCATATGGCTCCCTTTCAGAAAAGGCAATGGCTTTTTTTCTATTTTTCAAAATAAATGGCGTAGCTACAGATGAAATCAAGAAGCCAGACTGAGAGGGAGCAGCAGTAGAGCAAGCAGGAGCAGTGCCTACAGCAAGAAACTACTTAAATAATGTAAAATAATTAAAAATCACACACAAACACACACAAAAAAAATTATTATATAAAACAGTGGAAGGGTGAACATTGACAACTAAGGTTGTGTTTCCATCTCGGGAGCTGATGACATCATAGAGACCTCTTGAGCCTTGCTCCTGAGGTCTCTATGATGTTATCAGATCCCTTAATGGAAATAGCCTTGTTGTGGATAGTCACCCATATGCTATTCTATATGTATACTGACTCATTATGAGGGTTCAGGGTAGAGCAAATAAACATTTTCAGGGTTGCAAATTCTTTGGACCTAAACTTCAACACACAAAAACTGATGTTGAAAACTTCAGTTATCCCAAATTTAATTTTACATGGTCAGTTAATGACACAAATATTTAATCAGAAAAATGTTATAATTATTTGGCAGTTTGTTGTTTTTGACAGTTCTATGGGAAATAAAAACTATAGTCATTTTTCCCTAGATAAACTGTATCAATACATCTGTTGATTCCAAAAACAGTATAGATACAATATGTTTGCCAATTTTTGGCAGTGTCACAGCTAAACTATATATAATACTGAGCACAAAGAGTGGTTACATATAATATCAATACATATACACTAGTACTGACTTATAAACACTGTTTTTACAGGAATTGTGCTAACTGATTTAACTCAAAGCTTTCATATGAAAAATGTACTGTAGATTCTAGATCTAAGGGTCTCAAACTTAGAACTTTCAAAACCTATATTCTTTATAATGTGTGCACTCTGGAACTGTTAGAGCTAACAACTTTCTTTTAAGTAAAAGCTTAAATGCAGCAAGGTTGACATATCAATATATGATATATATTCTTTTTCCATATATTGATACTGCATATGGAAAAATAAAATGGTTCAAAAATGTTTTTAAAGCCTGTTATTTTAGACAACATATATCCCATGTGTAGACATGTATTATCACATGAAAACTATATTGTTAGGATCTATTTATGTTAGGCCCTATTTACTACTGTGAGGGTTATTTGCATGAAATGCGTGTTTTATTACTGGTCATCATTTTTTATGTACAGATAACCGTAGTTTTAGCCTGTGTTACAACCACCCTGTTCATATTTTGTGTTACAACTGGGCGGTTGTAATCAGTGACTGTCAGTCTAGTTCACACTATAGTCAGCGTGAGCTACAGTAACCAAACTGTTCCCAATACTGTCAGCTCAGTCAACCCAATGTTATAAATAGTGAAGACCACTAATTAAATAAAGTAAAACGTGGCTGGGTGGGTGGGTGCAAAACCAGAGTTTTAAACATACCCTCAGTGTAGGAAGCTTCACTCTCGGGATTTATGTAGCATCCCTCACCTCGGGTGTGTGTTAAATTCTGGTTACACACACCCACCCATGTATTATTCTACATATAATGTCTGCATAGCTACATAGCCCCAGAGAGGCCCAGGGTGCATGGTACTCATAACCGTGAGCACCCACTTGGCACTTGTCCATCGGCCTGCTCCTCCAGTGTGCAGCTGTATGGAGGTGGATCACAGCTGCATGGGGTGGTGGATCATAGGCATAGGCAGACATCCAATGGGATGCCTGGCCTAGGCCCCATACTGCATCCCCTGCTCTGCATGAGGCAGGGGATTTTGGCAGGTGAAGGTGCTGGGAAATTCGTATGTATGGGCAAGTGCATAAATAGTGCCCACAACCCTACCATGCAGCTAGGTGGGCTGAGGTAGAATGGTGGGGAGAATGTATGTCCCACTGGCACTGTTGGGTGTCATCAGTGGGGTCACATAACAGTTACAGCAGGGTGTCCCATCACATAACTAGCACCCCCCCCTTGCTAGCACCTCACCAATTTTGCACCTTAGTGCATGGCACAGAGTGTGGGCATGCCCATTGGCATGCCACCAGACAATCTATGAGTGTAGCTGTGTGGGCAACTGGGGGATCCAGTGCACACTGATCTCATGCACTGGCTGTGAATGCCACTGGGGGTCTGCTGGAACCCCCCGTCCAGCATTGTATTCCCATGTAGTGTTGCCTACACCCCTCAGATATGCAGCATGTAGGCAATCAAATCCTTTTGTGAACAGGGTACATTGACTGGGCTACAAGCTTTCATTTGAAAAATAACTTACATTTGTAAGTATAACAATTTGGAAAATATAGCTTTCAAAATGTAGTTTCAAGCATTATAAAACATGTTAATTATTTTTGGAATTGGTTGGAACATATGTGTGTTGTTCTGTTTCAGAATAAACACATTCTTTTCAAGTTATTTTTTGTGTTTGCTTGCACACATTTGCAAGAAACACATTGTGTCAGCTTCCTTCATAAGCGGGTTGTGGAGGCATGGCAGTGTTGTGGCGAATGGCAGCAGTCCGTTCTGGGGCTGGTCTCTGCCACAGCAAATAGAGGAGCATGCTGTTAATGATGGCAGTTAATGAGCATGCTACTATGCTCAAGAGAAATTGACCATGGCAATCAGGGAGCGCCTTGTCACTATGCAATCAGCTGTTTTTGCTGTGGGGTGGTCCCTGACTGCAGCAGCAAATTACAGCTGCATTGTCTGGTGTCCCCTTTCACCTATAAATAAAGAGGGTGGGACAACGAGTGATAGTACTGTAAACTGACTACATGCTACCTAGGAGCATGTAAATTGCTGTACAAAGGCTGCCGCTGATGTCACGATCTCTCCTTTGAAACCCGCCCACTCCCTCCCTCTGTGTGCAGTACCACCCCCGGTCCTCCATTCCCCTCTGTTGAAACCCACCTGCTCCCTCCCTCTGTGTGCAGTACCACCCAGATCCTCTGTTCCCCTCCGTTGAAAGTTGCCTGCTCCCTCCTTCCCTCTGTGTGCAGCACCACCCGCAATCCTTCCTTCCACTCCGTGCTTTCTATGCTTATTGAACCAGGTCACATAGTGAGCCAGTGACTCTGGGGGGAACTGAACCCAAGTTTCCTAATTCCCAAATATGTACTCTAAGCACTAGTTTATGCCCCCTGCACTTAGGACAAAGAAGAATAATGCAGTATGTTTTAATCGGCTACTAAATGTTACAACATAGCACTGAGGTGGAGAATCAATCTACCTCCCTTTAAGAAAATTTTTTTAACTTTTAAAAGTTTGTGATCTGCTGTGGTTAACAAAACATATGCACATACAAACTTCAGAGTTTCTGATTTCGTCAACACTGCTACATTGTAATAACTCCTTAGAGAGAGAGAGAGAGAGAGAGAGAGAGAGAGCTTGCAGTTTGAATATACACCACACCGACTGAGAAACACACAGAAAATATGTGTAGCAACAGCAGGATGAGATGGTGAAAGCGTACGATCACCTCTTCAAACTGCTGGTGATCAGGGAACAGTGGAGTCGATAAAATCTGCCTCGTCATCCACTTCACTGAGGACAACTTCAACAGCACCTTCATCTCGACCATCGGTGAGCCAAACTCGGGCCCACATCAAAGTTGGCAAAAACTTTTTTTAGTTGTTGGAGGTGGGTTGGTTTCAGTCTCCAAGCTTCTATAGCTGAACCAAAGTGGTAATTTAAAATTAACTTTTGTCATCAGAATGTTCAGTCCCCTCTCCTTCCCCACTTTGGGACTGTTGTAGGATCTAATCTATTATTATTTTCCTCAGAAAAGGAATGGAGTCAGGATATCATGGGTTGAACTTGATTTGTGTTTTTGTGTTGCAGGGCAAACTAAGATATCTGATTTATCCGTTCTTAGGTCTACGTGACATACTGTGTAGTTCAATATTTATTGAAATATTTTTACCTAGAAAGGCATCCCTTAGGCTAATAAACTCTGGCATAGTGAAGAAAGGATATGATAATCGGTGGCATTAGTTGTTGAGTGGGAGGTTAACTTGCTCAGAACTGTTATTCTTAACACAAACCTTACCCTGAACACTTTTTTAAACAAGTTGTGGTAGATTGTATAGCCTTCCCCCTCATACTGATTAAAATTGGATTGTAGGGCTGGGAAGGGAGAATTCAAACTTTCAATCCCAATGATCTGTCAATGTGTTGAGTGTGGTCTGGTCTAAGGGTAGTGTACAAGCACTGGTGTCTTGTCTCCATAGAAAAGAAAGCTGTCACGAGGTGTGTAATGATGACATTTTTTTTGCAATCCCTGTGATAATTTTCACTGATGATACTGATATTGTGCCTGTTTCACAATACGCCATGATATATCATGATAATGTGTGGAACATCCAGATTATCTATCAGTCCACTACCCTGTTTCCCCTCACAAAGGTAGGGTGTGGAGGGTCCTTCCCACAAAACCCAAATAGGGCACCATAATATCATGATATTATGATCAGTTCCCCAGACAATTTGGGTAAGCAAGTGTAGTTTACTTCCCAACTGTTAAATTAGGTGACTAAATAGAGAATAGTGCATGGGCAACCTTGCACAACTAGCCTGTTGTGCCACAGAGGGGTTCTGATTACCTCAGACCTTGAGAATGAAGCTCGAGAGGTCTGAGGTAATCAGAATCCCTCTGTGGCACAATAGGCTTGTAACAGCCCTTTGACTCACCCATGGCTGTTCTGGGGTCCTCAAGGTTCTTACACCAATCAGGAAGAGTAGGTAGAGTAGCATGGTGCCTTCACCAGAGGAAATGGTAGGTGATATCTGTGGGCAAATAGTAGGTTAACCCTCACCAGGAAATATATTGGTTGCCCTTCCAAACAGTTCCCCACACACAATGACAATCCCACCCTTCCTTACAGAGATACACACTATAGCAGCAATTAACATGAACAATAACAATACTTTAAGGGAAGGGGAAAAGGGAGGTAAAGCAGCAACAATAGCAATAACTGACTAACAGTTCTGTCCCAATTAGAGTATGCATGCTTTCCTTTGACACACACTGAATCTTTAGGTGGAAGAAAATCTGAAAATTCTAGGTTTTGCTTGTGTTGGGGGGGTGAGTTACAGTGTATGCTGACCACTGCTGTATGAATACTGTTGCTTTTATAGTATAGACCATTTATTGCAGTACAGAATCCTCAAGTGGGGTCTGCTTTTAACTTTTAGTGACACACATTCATCAATTAAGCAGTTATTCATGTTGTTTAATTAAGTAATGCATGTTAAATATAATTTGTTTACAGTGGGTTTGCAATTGCCGTGTAACTAATTCAAGGAATATTGCTACTTGCTGTAGGTTACGTTACCTGAATGTTTTAATTACAGTGTGTTCAGATGTTGTTCAGCAGAAACAATGTTCCAGATTCTACTTAATTTTTTTTCTAAGTGTAAGTGGTAGAGATTCACTGAGTTTATAATAATGATGGTAAAATGGGGGTCAGCTGTGCTTCAGATTCTGGATGAAATAAGAAATGGAATGTGTGATAAGTAGAGAGTCCCAAAATCTACCAGTTGGTGACAGCAATTAACAACTGGGGGGGTAGAGGGAATGATCATTAAGGGACAGGGAGTAGCAAATATAGACAGCTACAGTTTGGAACTGTATTGCAGATTCAAACAGGAGCATGTAGGATGTGAACTGCATTCAGTCTGTCTGCACTTGCTAAAGGTGTACAGTAAATTTTACAACATTTCTACAGTAGGATAAAAAGGAACGGATAGCAAGGCTTCTAGTACAATTTTTTTCTTGTCGGTTAGGCCTTCTCCTGAAGTCCCTGTATTAGCTAGAAACAAATGGAGACATCTTTAACTCTGCAGATTTCATGTCATAGAAACCATGCAACTGTATTAATTGGCCACTTTTTATTAAACTCCAACTCAAGGAGTTTATGTTCAGAATTAGTGCACACATTCACAGCACAAATGATGTTTCCAAAAAAGTTGGACATCAAATCCAAGTGATTTTAAAGTGTTCCTTTTTATGATATATTGACCAATATAAAAACTTTTGTTCCTATTACAAATATATATATTTTTTTAAAAGGTTTCCTTTTGTGCCACCTGTTGTGCTTCGTAGCTGTCTTGGGCGTTAGGCAAGATGTGTTGGAAGTTGCTAAAGAAGTGCAGGAGAGAAAACCCACATAAATAAGGTGATATAGAGGATAATGCCTGATGTGCAGGTCTAACCATGATGTAATCACCTAGAGTAGTTGCTAGGGCATCAGTAAACCTCAAGAGTGCAGTTCAAGAGGTTTACAATTGCCCTAGCAACCATGGTTATCACCTGTACATCAGGCATTGTCAATTATAGTGTATGGGACTTAACATAGAAGTTCCCCCCTCCCCAAACACAAGTATGTAGCCTTACCTTATTAATGAGTCCGCACTACGGCCATATGATTGTGTAGTAAAACAATTAGGATACATAGGCATAATGACAGTGGGCAGAAATAGCACCAGGGTTAAAATCTCTATCATACATGGAGAGTTTGCAAGACTCAATAACAGTAAACTGTGACAAGTGGAATGTCATTTGAATACTGTACTGAGACTAACAATCACATTCGGGGTGTGTAGAATGCTGAATAACACTGGCATTCCATTTTGTAAACTCATTACTATGACATAGATGAGAGGGGTTTATGTAAGCAATAATACCTAACAGAGTGGGCGGTATTGGGTGATACTGGACTGCCCAGGGGTATAATGAGGCCCGACATCACAGGCGGAGGGCCTTATAGCCCCTGGAAGGTCCAGTATTGCCCATACCGCCCACCCTGGAGGGTATTATTACTCTTAGAAAATGGGCCACTGTATTACATATGTTGAAAAAAAAAATAAATGTAAGTTGAAATTAAAAACTCAAATCTGATTCATGTATTTTTTTAGTAAAACAGTTCCTCTGCCTGCATTACAATTAGAGCTGGTTTGTCATGGTTTAACCCCCCACACACACAAACATTCATACACGGGCAGTTTTCAAGATCATTTGCTTTGGTTTTTATTTGTCATATTTAATTAGTATCGGGGGAGCAAGTTAAGCAGGTGGCAGGAGCGCCGAGTCGGGAGAGTACAGCATTTGGGAACAAGAGCTATCAGGAGAAATGGTCATTTGTGGAGTGCGTTATAAATTAAACATACCCAGTCCCTTTACATTTATTTGGAATTTGATCCCTGCAGAGGACCCTGGTAGCGGTTGTTACATGGAGTGGCATCCACATCGCGTATTGCAGTTCAGTATAGCAAGAGAGAAAGTGTAAGGCAGGCAGGGCAGACAAGCAGCACACATGAGTTTCCCTGCTACAGAGAGGCATGCGCCAGGCATTTTGAATTCCGACTGCTGAAACGTGAAGTGGGTCTGGTTGTCTGTTCTTTTTAATATTGTTTGCTTCGTTCATGTATGGCAACACTTCAAATAATCTATTTGAACATAAATTAAAACTGGGCTTGGGGGAGATGTTTGGCTGACCAGAGGCTCGCTGCCCAACTCACTTGGGGGTATCAGTGTATGTGACAGAACAGAGTTGAGGTCTTAAACAGAGCCATGTAAAAACCCAATTCTGATTTTAAAAGTGTAACTTCTTATTTGGAGTTCCTGTGTACTGCAGCACTATTTAACAGGTGGGGAGAATTTTTTACATTGCTGGGAAAACTGTTTCGGTAAGGAGTGAATGAATGGTGGTGGTGGTGGGGGTCTCGCTAACTTCCTCACTAAGCAAGGGAAAACATGGTGAACATTTCAAAATGAAATGCAGGGACTTTAGCCAATTACAGACCAGGTTGGGTAGCAGGATTGTGGTGATGGGGTTGGCTGGGCTGGTACTTTTAATAGCCGGGCATCTGTTGTCTGATAGATGTCCAGCTACAGAAGTCTCTCAGCCAATCAGAAGGCTGAAATAGTTGTACCCATTTTCTAAAAGGTTCTGACATCACAGCAGTGGAATTACAAGGTTGTGAACAGCTTACTTTCAGTGGATAATAAGGGCAACCCATACATTATACATGTTTATTGGAACAATATGGCAAGCTAATATTCACTTATACGGTTTTTATTATCAATGTATATTACATTGTTCTATGCTCCCCCTCCTCTGCAAGAACACACCAGAAAACTAGCTGTTTCACCTCTGTGTGCCTCTCCCAGCCAACATTTTAATTTAATTAAATAAATAAATCTTTCATGTTTATCCAAGAAATGGTATCGCGTTACTCACAGTGCTTGGTCTGTCCACTGGTACAAGGACCAGTATGGTTATGTGAGGCAGTCTTGGAGGCCAGATTTACAGGTAGATCAGTACTGATCATGGGGGCATAGATTCAAGAATGTTGTACAGCTTACATGGAAGAATGGCATGCACTATGAATGAAAAAAGCCACATAGATTTGTCTTTTCTGTGCGCTGTCGGAAATGTATTCTAAGGGTGTGGAAAATGTGAACAAGCCAGATCATTAGTGTTGCAGGAGAAAACCTCATCGCTTCCCCCCAGTCTCTTTGGCTGGTTGAATGCACTACAGTGTTTAAGCATTTGGTCTAAAGTTGTGCCCATCTGAGATGAGATGACAGGTTACCTTCAGGCTGATTTTTCAAAGGGTTTGTAGTCCTGTAAAACTCATGTTGTTCCAATCAAAGGGGGCTTTTGTAAGATATTTTTCAGTGGCTTCCATTGTTGTGTTTATGGTTGATACATTTGCAGACCCACTAGGGTATTTTTAAAATAGGTGCACTATTCATGAGCGAAGGTCCCAAAATGCCTATGTTGAAAATCTGGTGTAAAAATATCCCCCAAATAATTACATAACAGGTGTGCATTGCACAGTTTCTATGCACGCTCGTGACTTCACTAGTTTTTTTTTTATATTTTTACTCCAGATTTTTATTATTACCATTTTTTACACCTCCTCATGAACAGTACAGATGTCATTTTTCAAATCCTGTTCAAAATGTGTTTTTGTACCTGTGACGCCAAATGGCGCAGTCACTGTGCAAAATCACCTTTTGGCTAACGAACTGATAATAGCAGTGTTCATGTGGTGGGGTCACAAAAAGCTCATGTTGAAAACTTGTAGTTTAAACTACCAAGAAACATCCAGAGCGTCAGGGTTTCCAACCATAGTGCCCTACCCCTGTAGGAGCTGACAGGCATCGGGGGTGTGACTTGGGATTGTCGACAGTAATGCTCATGCCATTCCACCCCCACCCTGCAGCCAGTGACAGGCATCGAGGTGTACCTTGGACTCTTCAGCCCGAGAATTCACCCCATTCTCCTATACTGCACCCATTTTAGCAGATTTCCTTATGGACTGAGGTGAGTGTGAAGCTCGAGCACCCCAAGGCACACCTCAACACTTGTCAGTGTCTGCAAGGCAGGGTGAGGTGAAATGTCATGACCGTTATGGATGGTGACTCAAAGCCACTCCCCAATGCCTGTCCATCTCTGCAGGATGGGGTTGGAGATGGTGTCAGTTCAATACCTCACTGCCACTCCTATACTGCATCTGTCTAACTCATGCACTTTCACTGCTAATTCCAGCAAGCAAACATTCGGCATTGACAAATGCTTGTTTAGGTTACCACTTATCTCAGTTTCGTTCAGTTTCAAATCAGTTTTTAATAAACAGATCATGTGTATAATCAATAGATTGTAACATGAACAGCGAAAACTTATGTGAGAACAAGCATAAACATTCAGAAGGCACACATATATACAATGCAATGTAATTATAAAACATCTTGAACTGTGACATACAGTGTTTCAGACAATTTGCATTAATTGCTCAATTTAAAATAAATAGCACATACAAATTTAAATACTGCAAATATCACCAGTTTATCATTTAAGCAACAATGCATTACAGTTTGCATGTCACTGTGTAATAACATCATCCTTCAGGTGGGTTGAAGCAGAGGCTGCAGGATGAATGCATCCAGCACTGAAGAAGTGGTATTATTACATGATGACACACACCCATGGAGTGCATAAGCAAGCAATAATACCTGACAGGGTGGGTGGTATTGGGCAATACCGGACTGCCCAGGGGTGTAATGAGGCCTGACGCCAAAGGTGGAGGGTCTTATAGCCCCTGGAATATCCGGTATTGCCCATACCGCCCAACCTGGAGGGTATTATTGCTCTTAGAAAATGGGCTAACTGTGTCATTTTTTATAGGATTAGAAAGAAAAATGTGAAATAATTCTATAAAATGACTACAGTTCAATTTTTTATTGTTTTCAGGTAAAGTAGTCCCTATGGTAGTGTGCTGCTTCATTCCCACACCAGTCCCATTAGTAGTCTGTCCCTTTCTTGTTTAGTTTGAATTCCTGCCAGTGTCTTTTTTTTTTATTTCCTTGTCAGCAGAAGTGAGAGGAATGCAAGACACAGAAAAGACAGTTGTAAAGCTCTACTTCTTTTGTGTATGGAGCACCCGATCGTCGATTGCGGTAAATTGCATACAGCAGTACTACTAAGTAGCCAGGGAGAGGCACGCGCTTCACATTTAAAAAAAACTAAATGATGAGAAGTGGTTTGTGAAGCCGATTGATCGGATGACTTTGCTTTTTTTAAGTGTTCATTGCCGACTGTCTAAATTATTTAAATAAGTAGAGGAGGTTGAGCTCTACTTCTCTTGTATATGGAGCGCCCGATCGCTGATTGTGGTAAATTGCATACAGCAGGTAGAGGAGATTGAGAGAAGCACTTCTCTCTGTGGGGGCAGGGTTAGGCTGGCCTGCCTCTCTTGGCTGCCCGCTACAAATGATTTCAGTTTTGTTTTCAGGGATGAGCAAAAGGGTGGGTGAAGGATGAATGAGGGAGAGTGCAGTCAGTTACCTGATCTGGGTTATCTATATTAAATAACCAAAAACACAACAAAAAAATAACGTCAGATGAAGATATGTGGGATGATGACAGCCGTTTTGTTTTGGGGGGCGAGTGGGTGGGTGGAGAATGAATGAAGGAGAGTGCAGTCAGGAGCCAGAGTCGGGTTATCTATATTTAATTAAAAAGGAAAAAAACAACAACAAAAACATAAGCTCAGCTGAAGTTGTGTGTGTGAGACCACTCATAGTGAAGTATAGCACATTGGGGGCCAGTATCTCTCGCTAAGCAGGAGAGAAAAAATGGCAGCGATTTCAAATTAGTTTTGGTGTTTTCAGCCAATAAGGAAGCAGGCTGAGCAGAAGGATATCTGAGTGGGTGAGGGGACACTGGGGCTGGAACTTATTATTTCTTGGGCATCTATTGAAAGTTAATGTACCCCGGCAAGGGTACTAGCCAATCAGATGCCAGGAAATAAAAGGCCCATTTTCTAATTAAGCAATAATGCATGACAGGATGTGGTATATCATGGGATATTGTCAGGCCTTAGATGATTGGACACAAAGCCAGAGGTCGAGTACGTCCAACACCCGAGAAGTGACAATATCCCATGGTGTACCACACCCTGGAGTGCATTATTGCTATTATGAACTGGAGTAAAGGTTTTATAAATGAAATATAAAAAAAAAAAAAACACTTTTAAATGTTTCAAAAATAGCATTTTATGGTAGTGTGGGAATACATTTAGAAAAATAGTTCTAGAAGACAATATAGGTGGTGCTGTTGTAGTTGGAGCAGACAAAAGAAGTGAAGGTATTGTGATGATGTGACCTGTAAACTCTGCCCATCTGTGCTGTATCCAGGTGCTGTCCCTACATTTGTTCCCATTCGGAGGGAATAATTTGCTTTTTTTGGGGTAGTGCCATAATCAGTTGGTATATACTGTACAGTATGCAGTATTGACATGAACTACTAGTAGCGCGGCCAGTCTTTGACCATCAGTGCCTATCACTGTGTCACGAGTTCCATGATGCAGCCTGAGTCAGTCAGCAGAAGTTTGTAAGGTGAGGTACATGGAGCGTTTAGTATGTGTATCTGTGTGGATGAGTGGGTGGCCCATGGCCACTGACTGTCATTTCTAACACTCAGGTGCTACTTTCTTTTTTTCTGTTTGTGTTTACCACTACGTGAGCCTCAGCTCACTCCATCCAGCAGAATAAACGGAAACCACCGTTTGAGCTGCCACTCACTCCGTACACATTTTCTCAGTAAGGGAAAGGGTGGGGGTGGTGGAGTGAACAGACTGTTACAGCCATTAGAAAAATTGATATTTACAGCCTCTTCTACAAGATGTGCAGCCTGTTGCCACTTGTGATTGGCAAATTTGTGTAGGAGAGGAGCGCTATGCAGTGCTGCAAAGAAGGTGTTCCTGGAACTTTTTAAAAACTGTGAGTATGTAGTAGGATTCACTCTTGGATTAGAAGTTCTCTTAGCTAATCAGGTTCTGGATTTTTGGCAACTAGTTCATAATTGTTCTTATACAATGGCTCATTTTTATATAAAATAAAAAAAAAAATATTTTGACACTTTTTAAACTGTTCTTGCTGTTTTGTTCCTCTAGGTGGTGCTGTGATTACTGCATTGTCTGTGCAGGTGTCTCTCATCCCCCCACATCTGTTAGCTATGAATGTCTCTCTGTGTCCTTCCCCTCCCCCATCTACTGTTTTAGCCATCAAGGGTGATTGTTTTATTTTTATGTTTGAAAAAATGTGAAAAGAGAAACAGCAATCAGTAAGTAGCTCAAACTGAAACTGAGGAGAGAGGAGCAGGTTTTTTTTTCTCCATTTCTCTGCTCCACATCATAGAAACATATAGAAACATAGAAGTTGACGGCAGATAAGGACCGCAAGGCCCATCCAGTCTGCCCATTTCTTTTTCTACCTTATAAACGTGCCATCGGCCTTTGCTCTGTCAGTGGCCTATCTATTCATAGTCATTTGTATTGCTCCCTTATGCCTATCCCATGCCTTTTTGAAGCCCTGCACTGTATGCATAGCCACCACTTCTTGTGGTAAGCCATTCCATCCATCCACCACCCTTTCTGTGAAAAAGAATTTCCTCACATTCCCCTTAATCGGCCTCCTCTAATCTCATGCTGTGTCCTCTTGTCCTGCTATTTTTCTTATATTTAAACATGTTAGACTCTTTCACCTTGTTTATGCCCTTAAGGTGTTTGAATGCCTCGATCATATCACCTCTCTCCCTCCTTTGCTCAAGGGTATACATATTGAGCTCCATTAATCTGTCCTCATATGTCTTCTGATGCAGTCCCTGCACCATTTTGGTTGCCCTTCTCTGGACTGCCTCAATTTGGTTAATGTCCTTGTGAAGGTGTGGCCTCCAATACTGCACGCAGTACTCCAGATGGGGCCTAACCAGTGTCTTGTACAGAGGGATTATTACCTCCCTCTTACGACTTGTGATACCCCTACTAATACACCCTAACACCCCCCCTAGCCTTACCTACTGCTTTAGAGGTCTGCTTGGATGATTTTCAGATGATCATCAGAAGTACATCAGGTGCTTAGGTGTATTTAACATGGCAGCAGTATTTCAATCAAATAGTCAATGTTGCAGGAATGTAAAGTTTTACATGTAAAATGACCCATCTGTAGAGCGAGTGAGAAACAGAGTGCAGCAAGCACACTTCTGTTGAACTGAGCACACACTATAATTTTCTGTCTGTAGAGTGGGAACTGAGAAGCCACAGACTCATGCTTTATTTTACTTTTATTTATTTAATTTTATTTTTTTAATTGTGACCCACCTTATGGGAGACAGATGCTGATGGGTCCTATCTGTGTGGCCTCAAAATGAAGAAACAAAGTAAAACTGTGTGCCAGGGATAACAGCGTTGTGTCATTGAATATGTGAGTAGTGAGCGATCTCATAAATGTTTCTTTTTGTGAGAAGGTCATGTGTGTACCTGGAGTTGATCCAGTGATGTTTTTGTCAGGTAACATCACTAGCCCAGGGGCACTGTGACCCATGAGAAGGTCAGAAATGTTCTTGCCATTGAATACAACAGCTTGTATACTTTACCATATCTTGAATCTGAGCTATGAAATGTATTCGGTAATAGGATTATCGATTTGGATCTATCAGTATCCAAATTTTTCCAATCCAGCAGCAGATGTTTTACACTAAGTTTAATTTGCTTGCTACAGCTACTGTACAGTCCTGTTTTAGGGACAAAAAGTAGTCGCTAGGACTTGAACTGTACTCATTCAAGTAACATACAAGTCTGCACATAAATAATTTTGATCAGCTTTATTAGCATTTGGTTAGTTACTTCCCACTTCTAGGTTTCTTATAAGCACCACCTAGTGGAGTAAAACAACAGGGACTTATTTCTGGTTAAGTATACTTTCACACTCAAAAACAATTTAAAAAGTGTGCAAAAATGTATTTTTTTTTATTTTATATGATATAGTTTTGTTTCTCTCTGGAAATCCTTCTAAACTCCTCTGGTCTCCTCAATCCCAGCTGCTTTCCTGACTTCTGGGACAATTACCTCTCTATTTTGCTTCTAGCACATGTAGCTCCACCTCAACTTGGGACAACCAGCCATCATGCTTACTCTGCTTCTTCATTGCTCTAGCAATCTCTAGGCTACCTGTATCACTGCACCACCAACAGTCTTCACATAGTACTAAAAAATGAAATAAACTAAGGTTCAAGGTAGCGTAACTTCAAAAACTCTAATATAGGATATCCAAAAATCCCACTGATATAGATGGCATGCCACAGTAAATACTCTCAGGCATTTAACATTTTATGTTGGCAGGCTTGTGCAGCCAACATCTTGCGGTAGTGGAGATTTGGAGGTTCAGTCACTGTTGGGCGAATGCAGGACACGCCTCAGTAGGTGCGTCCCTCATTCCCCAATCAGCCTGCATGCCGGCGCCACACAGTGCATACCTAATGTGGCCATGAGATCAAACAAAAGTCTGCTGCAATGTGAGCTAAGCTCTTCAAAAACAGCAGACCTCCTGTTGTGCTTTCCCTGGTGGTCTAAAAAAGAAAATTAACATGGTGGCATACTGCTGATTTTATGGGTGCCCAATCCCCCTGTCGGCATACCCTGGCTCAATGTATATGCCGACGGGGATCCCACCCCTGCCGTATAATGCATACCCCCTATTTGTTATGTGCTGAGGGGTGCCCAACCCTCTGCTCTTGCCCCTTTTCATAGGTGCCGACGGGGTGCCCAGTCCCCGCCAGCTATAGCATCCCAGAAAACACTTAGGTGGCATGCTGGGAACCCACCCCAGCGTGCCAAAGCCCCTGCAAAAAAAAACTGTCCCCAATATTATTTTTTATTTTACTTAACCTGTAAAAAGAAATTGTCCTTCCGCAGTCTCCCTGCCCACCTCCAACCCACCCACTGCGTGCCCTGCCTCCCACCCCCACCCCATATTTAACTCTGGAGTCTGGTGCAATGATCTTCGGTGGACCGGGAACATGTTTGCACCTTCAAAGCCGACCGCGAACTGAGGAAATGCCAGCAAGCTGTATAATGGAATACATAGGTTTTTTTCAACTTTGATGTATACCTCAGGCATGTTTTGGAATTTTGGCACCACATTTTCAACATGGGGTTTTTGGAACCCCTCCTCATGAATTCTGGCACTGTCATGGCGTTAATCAGCCCCGAAAGGTGATTTCACGATCACTGCGCGGAATCACCTTTTGGGACCGATTAACAAAATGACAGTGCCACTGTTCATGGGGGGGTCTTAAAAAGCCTATGTTGCAAATTTGCTGGGAAAAATAAAAAAAATGGATATTTTACGAGTGTGCATTGCGCTGTTTCCACGCACGCTTGTAACTTCGTGAATTTGTAATATTTTCAGTCCAGATTTTCAAAATTGCCATTTTTTCACACTTCCTGATGAACAGTAGAGCTGTCATTTTACATATCCTGGCCAAAATGTGTTTTCGCATGTCAGGCGCAGAATACCGTGGTCGATGTGTGAAATCACTTTTTGGGACAGTTTGAGGAAATGATGGTGACACTGTTCATGAGCAGAGGTCCTAAAATGCCTATATTGAAAATTTGGTGCTGAAAGTCCATAATATGACTGTGTTGCAAGAGTGCATTGCGCAGTTTTCATGCACTCATGTAACTTTGCAAATTTGCAATATTTCCATGCAAGATTTTCAACACTGGCATTTTCTCACACCTCCTTATGAACACTACAGCAGTCATTTTTCACATCCTGCCCAAAATGTGTTTCTGCACCTGTGGCACACAATTGAGGGGGTCGCTCTGGGAAATCAACTTTTGGGACAGATTAACAAAATCTCAGTGCCACTGTTCATAAGGGAAGGTCCCAAAATGCCTATGTTATAAATGTGGCTAACAAACTCCCAAAAATAATTGGGTTACAGATGTGTGTTGTGCAGTTTGTATGCATGCTCACTGCTTCACCAATATTTCATATTGTCACTCCAGATTTTCAACGTCTCCTCATGAACAATGCAGTTGTCATTCTCCACATCCTACCCAAAAATGTGTTTTCATCCCTGTGTTGCCAAATGGCACAGCCGCTGTGTAAAACCACCTTTCAGCTAACAAAGTGATTGTGCCACTTTTCATGAGGTGGCCTGACAAACAGCCCATGTTGAAAATGTGGAATGAAGCTACCACGACACACCTACGGTGTTAGGGTTTCCAACTGCAGCACCCAACCCGGTACAGACTGACAGGCGTCAGGGCTTTCACTTGGGATCATCGGATGTAATGCGCACACCATTCCACCCCTCTACCCTGCAGCTACTGACAGGCATCTTGGTGTGCCTTGCACTGTTTGGCCACAAGGTTCACCCCATGCTCCTATACTGCACCCACCTCAGTTTATTTCCTTATGGAATGGGGTAAGTATAATGCCCAAAGACCGGAAACCACACCCCAACACTTGTCAGTGTCTACAGGGTAGGGTGAGGTACAATGGTATGAGCGTTATAGCTGACGACCCAAAGGCACACCCCAATGCCTGTCGCTCTCCACAGGGTGGGAGTGGGGGTGGCATTACTTCAATACTTCACTGCCATTCCTATTATGCATCTCTAGCTCCGGCACTGCCAATGCCAATGCCAGCGTGACAACATTCGGCATTGACAAATGCTTGTTAAACCATGACCTCCTTCATAGATACTCAGCTTAGCAGCATGCCACCATCTCACCTCCCACAGAGCGTATGTGCAACCACTGAGCTATTATCTTGAGAGATGTTTTCTTATCTTTTGTATTGTAGAAACAGTTGCATCCCCATTTGTTATCTGCTTCACCACTTTTTTGTTTACATGTGAAATAATAAAAAGAGCACTCTTTTTAACATAGAAACATTGGGACAGAGACAATGATGGCACAGAAAGACCAATGGTCCATACAGTCTACCTGTGGTTCTCTATCAAACCCTGAGACCTAATGCCAATCTTGGGTCTTAGCCTTCCCTATCCACCTCCCCCCCCATTCTCCTCCCAGTTTCTGTCACCGCAAATAGCCATTATACCCTTCATTCAGTCCAAGCCATGCTTTAAACCATTAATGGTTTTAGGGCCCGTCACCTTTGATGGTAGACTGTTCCATGGTCCCATCACCCTTTCTATAAAATAATACTTCCTCTTATCCCTCCTGTAAATTCCTCCTGTCAGTTTCCCCTTGAGCCCTCATGACTTTGAACTGTAATTCATACTGAAAAATTCCCCACAGTTCACCTTGTTTATTCCATTCTGGAACTTGAACATCTCTATTGTATCTCCCCTCTCTCTTCTGGTCTACAGTGAGTACATGTTCAATGCCTTGAGGTGCTCCTTGTTTGAACTGCCTGTTGGCCTTGAATCAGCTTTGTCATCCTTTGTTGCACCATCTCCAGCCTGCCCTTATCTTTCCTGAGCTGAATACCCCATAATTTGGCACAGTACTTCAGGTGTGGCCTCACCAAAGATCTATAATGGGCTAGTATTACATCTTTCCTTCTGCTGTCAGTAACCATCTCTATCCACCCCAGCATCCTATTTGCCTTACCATAGGTCTTGTTACACTGACTTGATTATTTTATGGTGTCACTGATGATAACTCCTAGGTCCCATTCCTCTGTCATAGTTTTAGATCTTTCTCTAACCATACAGTACTCTTTCCTGGGGTTCTTGCACTCAAAGTGCACCACCTTGAACATTTTGGTGTTAAATTTCAATTGCCAAACCTTAGACAAAGGGTTACATTTTCAAAGGGTCCATAGATTGCTGCAATTTGCAGTGATCTAGGGCTGCAGCAAATTCTAGGTGCATCAGGGACCCTGTGCCCAATTCTGGAAAATCAGGGGACCCTGCAACAAAAATGTGGGAGTTGTCGCACCTGTAGGCTAGCACCAAACAATTGACGCACCTGCAGGAAGTGTCGCAGGGATCTGGCACCCCATCTGGCGCAACTATAGAGGGCCTGGGATGGTTGGGGGGTGGAAAATGCATGCCAGGAGGGGTCTGAGGGCAGAAGGTGCACAGGAGGCCTTAGAACTGTGGCTGATAAAAGTTTTGGAAGCTGGTGTTTAGGTTCACTATATGAGTGGATACATGGAATAGAAAACAGTGCTGTGTACAGTAGCTATGGTGATCATATATGTGGCTAATGGGTGGCTGGAAAATCATTACATTTTAAAAGCTGATATTATCTGTACTCAATACCGGAAGCCTACCATCAACAAACATGATGGCAACTATACCTAGGAGGAGTTGTGACAGCAGGCAGCCACCAGGTGCCACAGCACTTCCCATCATACCTACTGTTGCCACAACACCTCCTAGGTATAGTTGCCAGTTGAAAGCCTTACTGAAGTTGAAGTATAATAAATCTACAGAGTGGCCCCTATCCAATGCTCTTATCACCCAGTCAAAGAAAGCTTCCAGGTTAGTCTGACAAGAACTCCTTGACATGAACCCATGCTGCTTACTATCCTGGATAGCACTGGTCTCTGGATAGTCCATGATGTCGAATTGGATGACTGACTTCATCAGCTTCCCTACAACAGATACAAGATTGACAAGTCTGCACTTCTATGCTTCTTCCTTTCCTCCCACTTATGGAGTGGAACTATGTCTGCAGCCCTACAGTCCTTTGCAATTACCCCCATCTGTAATGAGCTACTGAATAGTCTCATCAGGGGTATAGCCAGTTTCAATGCTAGTTCCCTGAACACTGTCTGATGCATCCTATCTGGTAGCAGTACCTTATCTCTTTGTAGGGCTGCTAGCCCTCAATTGACCTTTTCACTGTCAATACTGGCTGCCTCATTTCTGGCACCCCCTTTGTATCCATTTTGATGCCACTGCTTGGCAAAGGCCAGCTGTCCTCCCTAATGAAGACTGAGAAAATGTAATCATTGAAGATGGCAGCTATTTTCACATCCTCCTGTATCATTCTACCTTCCTCAGATAGCCTAACGATTTCCCTTCTTTTCTTTCTTTTCCCTAATATTACAGAAGAAATGTTTTTCTACACCCTTAACCCCCTCTGCAATATGCAGCTCTATATTTGCTTTTGCCTTCCTCTTTGCCTCCATATTTCTTATTAGTCTCCCTATTCTTCTTCACCCTGTTTTTCTTTGTACCTCAAAGAGGTCTTTATCTTGATCCTCACCAGTTCTCTGACCCTAGTTGAGAACCATAATGGTTTCTTGAACTTGTTCCTTTTGGTTGACATAAAGGGCTAGGAATCTCCCTCTACCTTTTCCTCTATCCCAGGTAAACAGAACAAGGACTGACAGGCCCCAGTCATTATTTTCTGAGGTCCACATTTCTTTAATGGCCAAAAGGTCCATTTCAGCATCTGCCATTATTGCCTGGAGCTTGCTGATTTTATTATCCAGGCTCCTGGCATTAAGGCAGACCCCCATCCATCCAAATCCTGGACCATTTTTGCTATTGACCTGTCGTTCTCTCTTGTTGTTCCCTGGTCCTCTTAGCATATTGTATTTCATTGTAATTTATTTATTTATTTATTTATCATATCAGAATTGCAAACTTTTGAGTCAGAGACTCCTTTACAAAGGCTACATGTCAATAGAACATACAGGCATTAGAAAGATAAACAACAGCAAATATAAACCAGGTTACAATTTTATTAAGAACAAGGTAGCAACCAGCAGGTTGTATGGTCATAAAAGAACATCAAAATCATATACAGAAAAACAATAAATCTGTGTTTCTCCATCTCTATTTTCCCATCTCCTAGTGCAGTTTTAAGCTCAACTCTATTTGTACTCAATGTGATGCTGCAATCCCCCAGGTATGGTTGAACACTAGCTTCAGTATATTACCCTCCTTCTCATCTGTCACAGTGGTTTTCCTTGTCCCATTCACCCCTGCAGTCAGTTTACCTGCCCAATATAAATGTCAAACTTCTGCCCCAGAGCACAGACCCCTCCTCTTGTCAGGTGGAATCTGTCACCCTTGAAGAGCCTCCTGTCCCAGAAGTCCCCACAGTGCCCCACAAAGTAGTACCCCTTCTCTTGACACCATCCATTAAGCCACCTATTAAATTCCTCTTTCTCATACCTCCTTATTCTATTCTTCTTCCCCTCCCTACCCTATACAGGGAGGACCTCAGAAAAGGCCTGGGAGGCTGAGTGTGCCAACAACTTGCCCCCAGTCTATGAAAGTTCAACTTCACCATCTCAACTAACTGGTTTGCCAAATCATTTGAACCCAGGTGTACCACTCTCAGCTCCCTCTCTGCCTTACTTCTTTCCTTTTCTGTCTAAATCCTGAATGACCTATGAACTGTGAAGGCCCTGACCAACCCCTTTCTTCCAACCCCCCCACCACCCTCTCCACATCTCTAATCATTGAGTCCCCAACCACTAAAACAGTTATGGTTGACTTGCTCCTGTTCATCCCCTTTGGTGCCATGGTTCCAATCTGTTGCCCTGCTGTTTTTTTCTGACTGACTCAGAGCCTCCTAGCAGAGTCAGGTACCTGATCCTTCTCCTCTAGGGTTATAAAGCAGTTTTCCTTCTGGATGGTGTTGGACTGGACAAAGCCCCCGATAGCTACCCCTGCCTCTTATCCCCCTTCCCACTGCACTCCACCCACCCAGACTAGTGGGCCTCCTTGGCAGTGGGGAAGTGAGCTCCAGCTGTTCTGATGACACAGCTTAGCTATTTCTACTCTTGCTGCCACCACCTGAGCATGGAGCTCTGCCAAGGTACTGCAGATGGGGCAGTGTCCCCTCCTCTGGAGCATGTCCATACAGAAGAATGTCCCACAGCTGACACAACTGACTGTCTCTCCTCTCTACCTTATTGCTATACAGATCAGTGAATGAGTCTATACCTAGATGATAAGGATATGTAACTATCAGTTTTACAGCATATAACATAACAGAGTCAACCCCTGTAATATTGAACAAAAAACAGCAACTTCAGCAACATTAGTACACAACAGATGACTTAATCAAACTAGTTCGGGGATGGGGGGTTGGAGGAGCAAAAGCCTACTTCATCAGCTCTAGTATGTCCCCTGAGTTACCCTGAAGACAGGCACAAATGGTGCTACTGTTTTTCTAAACTCCCTTCTCTAGGACAAATCCTTCCCCTTCAGCAGTGCTTTAAGTGCAAACTGTTTATGTGGGAAGGGAAGCAATAGTTTATCCCACTAGCTCCAAAATGTCCCCAGAGATCTCTGAAGTCAGACACAAATATAGAAGGGACTTTTTTTTTTGTTGAAAATTCTGTTTATTGAAGTTTTCCAACACAATACATGGAAAAAAAAGAACATAATACACACTACATTGGACAATAGACAGAAAACAAAAACCCAGCTACTAATAGATATACAAAGAAAAAACAAACAAATACCCCTGGTTATTTCATTGTTATATTATCCAAAATTCAAATTAAAATAGTGTGACCGAGTGTGCAGATTAATTTCCAAGCCCCAATGCATCATAAGCTCCGTCCCTCCCTACCTAACACTTCACAGCATCATAAAGGGAGGCAAAAAACAACTCCGAGCTCGCACTGTACTTAATATGCAGGGAGGGCTGATTTACCAAGGTTTTTATTATTATTCTCAGCTGTTTTTGAACATCCATTATTTGACATCACTTTTTTGTGACTGAAATGAAGTACAACGAAAAAGGCATTGCTCCCTTATTGTAAGGGTCAGTGAATATTCAAAACAACTGAAAATAATTACTAAAAGGCTGGGATAACCAAATTAGAAGAAACATTAATTTTATTAAGTCAAATGTAAAAAAAGCACTGAAACAGACTCAAAAGGTGTAGTAATATGCATCTTAGAAGACAGGAGAAAAGTGATAATCTAGTAATATGTTTGACCCCCAAAATTGCAGCACATGTCCCATTGTTTGGGGCCCCTCCACAGTCACTTGACAGATAGGTAGGGTGGGGATCCACCCACATGGGGGCAGGAGCTGGCTAGGAAGCCATACCCTAAGGGGAGGGATCAATGAAGCTGCCCACTGGGTGGGGACTGAAGAGCTGAAGTGACAAGAATGAGGGGTTACAAAGAGCCAGGCCTGGTGCCCTCCCCACACTTTTTCTTTTCTCTTGCCTGAATATTACCCACCTTCCAGCCCTCCTAAAACCAGGGTTCAGAGGGCCAGGTCTGTTAGGAAACTCCTTCTCTCTACTGAGAGATTGTGGCTAGAGGTCTGGGAGCAATATTCCCAGTTTTGCAATAAAGGGATTTTTTCTGGGGGGTTTTTTTGCCTCCCCAAAATGATTTAACAATAGTGAGAAAAAAACACAGTTTGTTTGTCACAGTCATTGTAAGGGTGTCAACTTGGGACTCTCACAAAATGATCATGTAAGAGAAAAAGGTGATGGAGTAACATTCTTCCAAAAGGCTCTATTCTCCTATTGGCACGAGATGGGAGACATCTGAACCAATGCCTGTTTTGGAGGGCTGTGGCCAACCTCATTGGCCTTGCTCATGAGTATGGTGCCACCAGATGGGAATGGGCATTAGACACCTTGCCACTTGACCACACTACTCGCCCAGGGGTTGTGGTTCGACCCCTGGGAGATACATCCTTTCCTCAATCCGTTCACCTCTTTGATGAAGGAGAATGGAGACCTTGAGGTCTGCCTGGTGAGATCTCCAAGCTGTGCATACCACTCCAAGTCTGTAAGATTATTCAATGAACACATGGCTGTGGCCATTTCTTGCAGCTGAAGATGTAGTGTGTGTTTGCTCAAGGGCAGGGGATGTAGGTTTCACAGCTTATTATTTTAAACTTTATTCCTAGTTAAAATTACAATATGAGGAAAACTCATGAATTAAAAAGAGATTCAGCATCTGAGTATGAGTGTTTCAACACTCAGCACTCTGCTCCAATGATCTCATTAAAGTAATTGTTTAAATGCTTTGCTTTTTAAAGTGCCTTTCTCATAGCATGAATGGTATGAAAGACCCCCCATGTGACCTCTGCTCCCCACACCCCCACTACTAAAATAATCAACTCCAAGTCAGAGTAGTTTCAAAGAGGGGGTGCAGTGCCAGGGTCCCGTGCTAACAGTACAGCAATCTGGTGCTGTTGTCGCTGTAGTGTCGGGTGATGTAAAAATGTTATGGTAGCATATGAAAGCACAGTAAGGTTATGATAAGCTTATTCCATATGGCATGAATGAAATTTAGAAATAGTAGCATTATGCTGAAGATATTAAGTTCTCTTCAAGTCTCTAGAGAAAGCATAAAAAAGAAGCATTTTTATGGCATGGCATTCTTCTCATGTTGTAAGGGAGCTTCACCCTTTCCCATTCATATTTCTATGAACTAGAATCTCCTTTTTGTATCTACCAATCTAAACTAATCTAGTCCCAGTCCCCACACACCCCTACATGACCTGTTCATCCCCTAAACATTTTCATTACTAATTATATCTCAGATGGTTCCAGTCAGTGATATTACATAGATCATCTTCCATGTAGAAAATATCTGCAACCTCAACTTTAAATCCTTATGTGAATCTTTTCTAATTTCATACAGTAGTTTATGTTGGCTATATAAAAATAATGTTCGCACATGTTTATTCCTGGGAGATATTGTGTGTATTGTATTTGTACAAGTTTTAATTTTGTGTATTGTTATGTCTTTCTATTTATAAGTTGTCACTGGAGAAAAAGGGCATTCATGCTTATCAGCCTACAAGTATAACAAAGAAAAATGAATGAAATAGTATTTGACTTTTCTGAAAAAATACATAGCTTAGCAGTGTAAACCAAATGTACACTTATTTATTCGTTCGATAACACCTGCTGGACTGAAAAATATTTTTCCTCTTCTGTAACAGACCATTTGTAAAATCTTGTTTAATTGTTGTTTTGGTCCTTGAATTTAAATCCTTTTTTTTTAAATAATAAAATTTCTCACTTGGAATTTGTCTTCTAATTTTAACAACTTTATCATAAGTGGTCACATTCCACTACTTCTGTGACTTCCCCGGTTCAATGGATTTGGTCAGTTTCCAACAGTGGCTTGTTTGCATCACTTAATAACTGCTGGAACATCTCATTAGCCATCTAAAAATTTATTTTTTTCCTAGATCTGAAATATTCCAAATATCTTAAGAATTTTTTTTCCTTGATCTGTTCTCCTGATCATCTTGTCTTTTTATAACATCTTCTTCTTGTCTTATTTCTTTGCTTGTCCTTTACTAGAGCATTTAAATTGTTCAAAACTGTTAGAGCTATCTTCGATATTAGGCTGTCTCATTTCCATTTCATTTTGTCTGGAAGATTCTTTACTAACAGCTTTTTCAAAGGTGTTTATTATAATTTTAAGCTCATTTATACTGCCTGGTACAGATTTCACCTGGCTAATACTTTCTTGAATGTTGTTAATAATATTACTTAGCTTTATAGCTCATTGAGGTAGAATATCTTTAATATTTATTCCTTCTTGTTTATTAGCATCATTTTTTGTCTTTTGTTTCTTGAACTTGGTTTCCAGGCTCTCCATTTGGTAATTTACTGTTTTGTTTTCTTTTAGATAATCCCTTCCCACTTCTACCACTTTTACACTAATGTTCTCAGTTTCACTTAGAAACCCATTTATGTTTCTCATACCGGCGGATCTTTGTTCTTTTTCAAAATGTTTTGTCCGCCTTATCAGAACTTCAGTTACCTCACTATGCTCTTGTCACAATATCACCAATAGTTTCATAGTTAGGTGTGCCTCTTCTAGACATCCACAGCCTAATGGTGTGTCTTATAACACAAAGTTTAACAGAGTTTGCACAACATAGCTGAGGGTTTTAATTTAATTTTATACAGTTCATCCACCCTTTTAAGCTCTCTAGTATAGTGGTGAGACCTTTGATTTAAGTTCATTTTTTTCCTGAGGTTCTCAAACTGTTATATAGTCTATTTCCCTCTACTTGCTCTAATTTTTGCATTTCTGTTTCTGATTTTCTTTCTAGCTCCAAGGTTGTTTTCATTGTCTGCCTTCTGCATTACTTGGTCTAGTCTGTTATTTGTTTGTACTTACATTTAAATTCACTGGAATCAATATTCCTGTATTAATCATTATATACACATAATCTATATATATATATATATACAGTATATATATATATATACTCGCACACATACATACATATACAGTATATATACATACTATATTAATTGCAAAAAAAAATGTTAATTCATCAGTAAGGGTTTTTACTAAAGCAACAAAAGTAGGAAATGGAATTGTTAGGGTTTCCAACTATAACTCCTCACTCTACAGACACTGACAGGCATCAGGGTGTTTTGGGTCATCATCCTCAATGCTTACCACATTCTATAAGTAAATAAGCTGAGATGGTAAAGTATAGAAGAATGGGTGAACATTAAGGCTGATGACCCAAGACAACCTGACACCTGTCAGTGACTGCAGTGTAGGTAGGTGTTAGGGTAGGAAACCCTAACAATTTACTTTCCCTGCTTTTCTCACTTTAGTAACAATTCTAACTGATGCATTAATGAAAATGTTTTGCAACTCATTTTCTTACTTTTTCAGATAATATAATCATATCCTTATCTGTCTGTGAGAGCACAGGGCCTTCAGGGAATCCCTTCAGAGATGTGTATACTGTATGTATGTAGCTATGATAACTTTGTCATTTGTTCACATTTTGACCCCACATTTTCAACATAGTCTTCTTAGCACACTGTCTCATAAACTCTCTAGGTGAAAATTTCTTAATCAGTGGCAAAATGCAATTCCATGCCACAAGTGAGGAAACTTATTTTGGGTAGGATGTAAGAAATTACAGCTGTACTGTTCGTGAGGTGGTGTGAAGATATGGCTCTGTTAACAATTTGGAGTGAAAATATGAAAAATTTGCAACGTTATTCATGTGTGTAGGAAAATGACAACGACCATGCATTTCTCGGGCATATTTTGGTATTTTTGCTCCAGATGTTCAACATGGGCTGTTTGGGACCCTATCTCATGAACACTGGCACTGCCATTTTGTCTCAAAAGGTGATTTCATGCAATGACTGTGCCATTCTGTGCCACATGTGTTTACACACATTTCAAGCAGGATGTGAGAAATAACAACCATACTATTCTTGAGGTGGCATGACAAAATGGCTATGTTGAAAATTTGGAATGAAAATAGAAAACATTGGCAAAGTTACATGTGTGCATAGGAACATTTCAACAACTGCACATAATCAGGTAGTTTAGGGTACTTTTGCTCTAGATTTTTACCATGACCATTTTTGGAACCCCACAGCAAACATTTCATTACTCAGTCCCTAAAAGTGATTTCTGGCAGCATCCTTGAAATCATCTTATGTGTCCAATCAATGAAACAACAGTGACAGTGTTCATGAGGAGGGGTCCCAAAATCCCTGTGTTGAAAATTTGGTGCAAAAATAAGTTAAAATGGCCAAGATATCATCATAAGTTGAAAACGCCATGGTCAACCATTATATAGCACTTATCTTGATTTCAGTTCACAGTTTGGCCTTGAAGAGGGCAGACATGTCCCAGGACACAGAAGATGACACCTGATGACCTCTGTTGGTAAGTATAGGGTAAAGTGTGTGTGTGTGTGTGTGTGTGTGTGTGTGTGTGGTGTGATGAGTGCTCAGTAGGAGGGTTGGGATGGGGAGGTGGAGGTGGAGGGGAAGATGATGAGGGACCATTTTCTTGTTTATAGAGTTTTGAAAAAAGACATCAGGGACTTTTTTTTTACAGGGTTAACAAAATGTTTGGAGACACTGGGGTTGGGCTCCCCAGTGTACCACACTGCTGGGGGAGGTTATAGTTTATATCTAGGGACACTGGGAATGCACTCCCCACTGTCCCACAGTGGGGGGCTCACAGTGCCTAAAGGGGGATTGTGCACCCTGTTGTTGGCAGCTACATAAAATACATTGTTTGGGATCCTTGGGAGTGGCATACAGTACAGACAACAGGACTGGGCACCCCAATGTCAGCATATATCCTAAAAACAAACATTCCTTGCCCCCTTTCCCCTTTACATTCAATAAATTGGGAAAAAAAGTTTTTTGGGGTAAACACCAACAGTTGTTTACCTAAACAGGGGCTAATAACTAGGATTCTTGGGTCTATTTGGCCCCAAAATTTATAGGGGCAGTTTTAGGCCCCCCCATTCTGTCATGTAACACCCAGGACCATGGCACAGTTTGTAGTATTTTCAATCAGATATTGCCGTAGTTTGAAGTATTTTCACAAAGTAATGTCCAAACCCAGAAAAACATATTTCTGGGCATTATTTAAGAAAAATAATGTCAGAATAGTGTTTATTGGGCCCCAATTAGGTAAACACAATTGTTGGTGTTTACCATGGGTGGTGCTCTACATAAACTCTCCCTGCAACAATCTGGAACCCTGCCTGTGACAACAAAATGCCTATCCACAAGACCAACCTGCCTCTCTGTGAAAACAAAACTATTTTTGCACGAGACATCTATTTTTTCCCCATAGGAAATAATGGAATTAAAAATTGAGCAACTTTTAAAGAGAGTAATATTTTTTCATCAAATCTTCAAAAGGCACATCTGTGAGACAAAGGCTTTCAGACCACAAACAAAAACTGTTTCCAAGAAATGGCAGTTGAAAGAAAATGACAAAATATGCACATTTTGTATTTTTCACCACTCTGTATCTCAGAAACCACAAAAGGGATTCACAAGAGACCTTCCTCTAGTGACAAAGCATGCCAATGTTATTGAAGTGCAAATCTGAGGTTTAACAGTAAACTACCTGGTCAACCCTAACTGTACTGGCACTACCATGCAAGTGTATTTATTTATATATATATATATATATATATATATATATTAGAGGCAAATCAAATCCATTTAATGCATCAGTTAGGGTTGTTCCACACCGACAAAAGTGAGGAAATCCGGTGTTAGGGTTGAAAGCCCCCCTTGTACCCCCCAGTCCACCCCTCAACAGGCATTGGGGTGCATGTTGGGGTCATTGGCCCTATCTCTCACCCCATCACATGTGTAAAGAAGCTGAGGTATAGGAAAATGGGGTGAGAGTTAGGACCGACGACCTCAATGCATACCCCAATGCCGGTTGGGGGTCTGTTAGGTCCAAAGGGGGCTTTCAACCCTAACACCAAATTTCCTCACTTTTGTCACTATGGAACAACCCTAACTGATGCATTAAATGCAGTTTTTTGCCTCTAATTTCCCTTCTTTTTGAGAATGAGGATGATAAATAGCGAATGGAATGCAGTGGCGGGAGCGGATGTCTTGTCACATAGTAACAGGAACAGCAATGCAAACACAAGTGCCAACAGTTACACACATGGTAATGCAAATGTAAATAGCAAAGCAATTGATAATAGAAATGCAAATGCAAAGTGATGCCGAAGCAAACAGTAACACAAACAGACATGTAGGGGAGTACGAAAATGCAACTGGTAATGAGTACAGTGACGGCACTGGTATTTGAAATGCAAATGTTAAGTGTTACAGCAAAAAGAATGCCAAAGGGAACAGAAACTGAAATGCAAATGCAAGCATGCACGTAAATGCAAACCATAACACACATGGCAGGGTACTGCAATTATAAATACAAATGGTAAAATTAACATGAAGAATAATGCCAAAGGAAACAGAAACAGAAAAGGAAACAGAAGCACATACGGAAATGCAAACCGTAACACGCACGGGCAGGGTACCGCAATTGTAAATGAAAATGGTAAAGTTAACATGAAGAATAATGCCAAAGGAAACAGAAATGGAAATGGGAACTGAAGTGCGTATGGAAATGCAAACTGTACTGCGCACAGTCATGTTACCACAATTGTAAATAGAAATGTTAATGGTAACAGCAACAATAATGCCAAAAGAAACAAAAATGGAAATGCAAACGTAAGCATTCACAGAAATGCAAACTGTAATGTGCACAGGTATGGTACCATAATTGTAAACGCAACTGGTAAGGTTAACATGAAGAATAATGCCAAAGGAAACAAAAACAGAAACAGGAACGCAAGCACATATGGAAACACAAACTGTAACATGCACCGTCATGGTACCGCAACTGTAATGGTAACAGCAACAATAATGCCAAAGGAAACAGAAACTCAAAACGAAATGCAGGCACATATGGAAATGCAAACCGTGATGTGTGCGGTCACAGTACAGCAATTGGAAGTACAAATGGTAATGTTAACAGCAGAAATAATGGCAAAGTAAAGAGAAATGGAAATGTGAACGCAAGTGTGTATGCAAACAAGAACGCAAAGGGCAACACACACGGTGGTGTACTCGGGAATGGTAATGCAAGTGCGTATGGAAACACAAGTGGCAATGATAACTGTAACAGTAACGGAAGCACACACCCTGGTTTTGCCCAGCAGCTGCATAGAGAAAGACAGTGTGTACAAAGAATATATACATAATAATGGGCCTCAGAGCAGAAAATGAGCTGTTGAAATACTAAATTGCTTATATCTCAGTAACCGTATGACGTGGAAAAAAAATTTAAATTTCAGATGATTCATGAGTTTCCAGGCTAGGTTTTCACTGAAAACAACAAAAATTCCGTATCTTGCACCGTTTTCGAGATACAAGCCCCAAAAGGTGCTGTATACACCAACATGTTAGTTTATGGGAAAAAAACATCAAATCTGGAGTACCGTAACTTGACTGCCATGCAATATTTTTTCACCAAACCACCCTATGCATATCTATGATATGCTGGCTGCCTTTCCTCCAAATTTCAGCCCAAAAGACCAAATGGTTCTTTTGCAGCAGAGTGGCAAAGAAGTCCTGTCATTTTGGCCATAGCCTGGAAAAGTAGTGTCTCAATTTGAAACACTTTTCACAAAAACACTACTTTGCTACACTACTGTTTCCAGAAATTTGAAAAACATATTTCTGGGGTGTTTAACCCCAAAATAAAGAGATGGCTAACATCCTCAGGGTCCGACTAGGTGAACACAGAAAGAATTGTGTCCGTAGAGGTTCCCAATTTTAAATGCCAAGCATTTTTCTGGTCACTAACCGAAAACAAAATGGCGGATTTGCAACACTACTAGGGCCATTTGCAACACTAAAAAGTGCATTTGTGACACATTTGAACTTTTTGTTAACTTTTCCCATTGACTTATAATCGGTACTTGTTTTGTGAATAGGAACCTGGCCACATGTTCCCTGAAGTTTTCAGACCAGTCGCACAAACTGTGCGACCTGTAGGTGAGAGCAAAGAAATCAGAAAAAAACATAATTGCACATTTGGTTGTCACTTAATAACTCCACAGTCATATAATCAACTGTTACGTAAGTTGGCACATCCCAAGATCTACCATGGTCAATTGTGTATACCAAATTTCAGGCTAATCCGTTGAATGGTGGCAATGTTATTAAGGTGCAAAGTTTCACCCTTTAACCTTAAAAGTTCTACTCAACCCTAACTATGGTAGCACTATTGTGTTACCATAATACTACACACACACATATATATATATATATATATATATATATAGATAGAGAGAGAGAGAGAGAGAGATACACACACAATACATACATATATATATATATATATATATATATATATACATAGGTTAGGGCATTTTATCTCATTGAAAGGCAATCATTTATTTCCCGTACATGATTGTAGCCAAGTATGATATTATGACCCTAACTAGGACACAGTAAAAAGTGTCCAACATTATGTATTATAGAAAACAAATGATTGCAAAGTGTGGTATATGAGGAAATAATGCCACACTTTGCCATCATTTATTTTCTCTCTCTCTCTGTCGCTGTCTCTCTCTCTCTCACTTGCTAGATACACATAAGTAACATAGGGATAAGCCTCAATAATACTATACTAAGTTATACAACAATCTCCCAGTAATATATCACTACTCTCAATAATACTATCATGAAAAGTGATAATACTATTGTTTTTGCTGATAATACTACAGTTCAAAGGTCATCTCCAACTTTAGTATTATCAATTGATCCATATATTACAAAAAATAACAGAAAGATAAGTGTTTTACAAGGCAGTAATACCATCTCGAGATTTTGGGGACTTCAGGACCTCTCGAGCTTCGCTGTCAAGGTTCCATGTCCACAAAACCTATCAATGGTATTACTGCCTTGTAATACATACTTATCTATCTATTATTCTATTTATATTCTTTGCAAAAAGATTGTAAATGTATTAGTTATGGCTGGTCACAGTGACAAAAGTAGGGAAATGAGCTGTTAGAGTTTCCAACACTAACACCCCACTGCCACCTTGCAGGCAGCAACAGGGTTGGGGTGTGTCTTGGAGTACTTAACCCTAATGCTCACCCCATTGCATAAGTAAGTAAATAAGCTGAGATGTGTAAATTACATGAGAATGGGGTGAGCATTAGGGTTTAGAAACAAGCATACCCAACTCTGTTGCTGCCTGCAAAATGACTCAGTAATAAGTGCTAGGGTTAGGAAACCCTTAGGCCACATTTCCCTACTTTTGTCACTGTAACCAATGCTAACTAATACATTTATGAAGTATCTTTTTTCAAAGAATTTCCTTACTTGTTGACATAGTTAAGTCCTATCCTCATTTGGCTGTGGGAGTGCAGTGCCCTCTGGGATCTGTGCTTCCATGTTGCCATGGAAGCATTTCAGACAAAACAGCAACCAAATTGTTAGCATAGCCTTGTTAATACCCCGCCTCATTAACGCTGGACTGTGAATGTTCAAATCTTCACTGAAACATCATTCTACATCACTGCAATGTCACTCCATGCCACAGGTGAGAAAACACATTTTGGTGAGGATTTGAAAAGTGACAGCTGTCACATTCATGATGTGACATAAACAAATGGCTAAATTGAAAATTTGGAGTGAAAATATTTAAAATTACCAAAGTTATAAAGAAGCATAATTAAATTGAAATGCATGCACATAACTTTGCCATTTTTACATATTTTGACTCTAAATTTTCACCATAGCCTTCTTATGACCCTAACTCATGAAAAAAGTCAGTGAATATTTTCAAATCAAGTGTGAAAGGTGATTTTTCCAACCAACTGCAAAATCATCTTTTGCGAAAGATTTGCCAAATTCCAGTGTTATTGTCCATGAGACGGGGTCCCCAAAAGACCATATAGAAATGTTGGTGTCAAAATATTCAAAAATGTGAAGTTGTGCATCAAAGTTGAAAACCCCATTGAAATACAATGCACCACATTTGCCTTAGTTTCTCATACTGCAGTCGGCAGTTCCAGCACAAAGACATGTCTTCCAGCAGAGAGTGGATTTTCATCCTGCGACCTGTTCAGGTGAGTGAGGGTGTGTGGGGGATGAGGGAAGGGATGCTGAGTTAGAGGTGGTAGTGGGGAGTCAGATCAGTGAGAGACACTTTTCTTCTTTACAGCCATTAAAAAAAAAAAAACATTGAGGAACCGTTTCCTTTTTTTTCAGATTGGGATGGGAATCAAAGGCTGCCACTAGACAACAGGGATCATTAAAGGAATAATGGGGTTGGCAATCAGTAGGTGTAGGAGTGTCACTAGACACCAGGGCTAATAAACAAAATAATGGGATGGCAATGCACATCAGAAGGGCAATCAGAGGCTGAGGGATGCCACTAGACACCAGGGATCATAAAACTAATAATGGGAACAATGATTGGATGGTAGGAGGTGTGTCACTAGACACCAGGGATAGCAAAAAATAATGGGAACAGCAATTAGAGGGTGGGGGTGCCACTAGACAATAGAGCAACTATGGAAATGGCAGTTGGAGGTCAGGGGCTGCCAGTATACAAGGGAAACAAGGGGGCCAGCGATCAGAGGTTGGGGTTACCACTAGACACCAGGGAAAGGATTTTGTCATGAAATAGGGCCCGTTTTCATGACTCATAATACAGAAAATAATCTTTTTTTATATCATGAGTAATGAAAAATGATTTATAATGTTAAAAAAAAGAAATTCAAGGGCATTTCTGCAACACATAATTGCAGAATGGAGCTGAGTGGGCCCGCATAAGCAAGCTACATGTGGTGGTTTCCACCAAAGAAATCATGTTGTTGAATTATTAAAATTGGTTTCCCTCACTAACTGAATAACAAGATGGCAGCAGCACAAAAAAAGATTCCTCATTTGTGGTACAGGATTGCCCATTTATGACACAGGATTGCCCATTTACTATACAGAATCCTGTTTTGAGTCTCACATCTAACTTTACCCATTGAAAATAATGGGAAATATTAACATTTTAAAACTTTTGAAAAAATTAATACTTTTTCACCAAATCTTCAAATGGCACACCTGTGGCCAAGACATTTCTACCATGAAAATTTCAGACCAAAATCCCAAGCCGTTTTTGTGCAGCAGCACGACAAAGAATTGTAAAAAAAATGGAAATGTTTATGTTTTGTGCCACTCTGTATCTCCACACACACACATCCAACCAGAACAAAACTTAACATGTCAAGAGAGCTTCTGACCCTGATGGTGCCTGCAAAGTTTCATGCAAATTGGTTGAATGGTTGCAAAGTTATTAAAGTACAACATTTTGAGCTTAACATAGAAGTCAAGTTTTAACCCTAACTAGAGGGGAGCAACCACACCCCTATATTTATAGATTAGGCATGGGAGGGTAGTAAAATACCTGGCCCTAAATACTGTACAACCTCTAAACTACCAGAAATTACTATAAAATACCCTAATGAAAAACAGGTAGTTGGTTAGGGCCAGGTTGTTACTACCCTTCTCATTCTATTACCCTATTACCATACTCTGACCATAACAAAAATGTAAAAAAATAGGTTTTGACAGTAGGCTGTATACCATTACACTGTTTGTTAGGTGTCCTGAGCCCTGTCTTTTATTACTGTGACATAGGGCCTCTTTCTGCAGCAGTTAGTGAAACAATTGCCTTTTGTCCCCAGACCATCCTTCCCAGTAAAGCCACACTACTCCTTCTGCTTGGGTGCTCAGTCTGCAACATTTATTTATCAAAACAACTTGATTACAGTCTAATGTTGTGTGAAATTGGAATGTTTCGCCAAGAGAAATATTTTGCATAATTAACGCACTTGGTGAAATGCAAAATTTTGCCCCTGGTTGTGAGCAAAATTTCACCCCCAAGCTGGTGAAATTTCATTTGGGAGAAATTTCATACCCGGGGTGAAATTTCACCACCTGTGGCAAAATTTTATACAAACTTGTCCCTGGTGTCTAGTGGTCCCCCCCACCAGCCATCACTGGACGTAAACATTATAAGCACTCCCCCAAAAGTTACCTACGCCTCCCTTGTTTGTATTTTTAAATCTACCTTCACTCCCTGGTGTCTAGTGGGACCCCCCATCCCATCAGTATATAGCAACGCCCACCCAGCCCCAGTACCCCAATCGGGCCACTGGCACAGTCTCCACTCACTTCCATGGCGGCAGAATGACTGAGTGCCACTGAGAACTGAATGAATGAATGAGTGAGTTTAATTCAAGCTCTCAGTCAAGCTGTCGGCTGTGGAGGTGAGTGAAGGGCTCGTGTGGATCAATTGGGGTACTGGGTGGGGAGCTGGGTGGGTACTGCTATATACTGATGGGGTGGGGGCGGGTGTCCCACTAGACACCAGGGAGTAAAAGGTATATATATACATATTTTAAAACAAACAATGGAGGTGGCAGGGTAACTGGGGGGTGCTTATTAATGTTTACAGCCAGTGACGGCTTGAGGGGGACCACTAGACACCAGGGAGTGAAAGATATATATATACAGTGGCGTGAAAAAGTATTTGCCCCCTTCCTGATTTTCTCTATTATTGCATATTTGTCACACTGGATGTTTTCAGGTCTTTAGACAAAATGTAATATTAGATAAAGGGAACCTGAGTGAACAAATAACACTTGTTTTTTTTTAATTTCACTTATTTAATGAAAAAAAGTTAACCAACACCAATTGGCACTGTGTGAAAAAGTAATTGCCCCTTACACTTAATAACTGGTTACGCTACATTTAGCTGCAATGACTGCAACCAAACACTTCCTATAATTCAATATCAGTCTTTCACATTGCTGTGGAGTAATTTTAACCCACTCTTCCTCATGAACTGCTTTAATTCAGTAACATTTGGTAGGTTTTCGAGCATGAACTGCTCGTTTCAGGTCCTGCCACAGAATCTCTATTGGGTTTAAGTCTGGACTTTGACTAGCCCACTCAAAACTTTAATTTTACTTCTTTTTAGCCATTCTGATGTGGATTTGCTTTGTGTTTTGGATCATTGTCTTGCTGCATGACCCAACTACGCTTCAGCTTCAGCTGACAGAAGGATGACTGGACATTCTCCTTAAGAATTTTCTGGTACAGAGCAGAATTCATGGTTCCTTTATTTATGGCAAGTCATCCAAGTCCTTAGGCAGCAAAGCATCCCCACATCATCACATTACCACCACCATGTTTGACTGTTGGTAATGGTGTTCTTACTGTGGAATGCTGTGTTTGCTTTACGTGAGACATTATGGGATCCATGTTGTCCAAAAAGTTCCACTTTGGACTCATATGTCCATAGAACATTTTCCCAAAAGGCTTGTGGATCATCCAGGTGCTTCTTGGAAAATGAGAGATGATCATTATGTTCTTCTTGGTTAGCAGTGGTTTCCTTGCTACTCTCACATGAAGCCCATTTTGCCCAGTCTCTTTCTGATTGTGGAGTCATGAACACTGACCTTAGCTGAGGCAAGAGAAGCCTGCAGTTCTTTGGATGTTGTTTTAGGATCCTTTGAGACTTCTTGGATGATTTACACTCGCCCTTGGAGTAATTTTGGCAGGCCGCCCTCCTGGGAAGGTTCACTACAGTTCAAGTGTTCTCCATTTGGAGATTATGCTCTCGCTGTGGTTCAATGGAGTTCAGAGCCTTAGAAATAGCTTTGTAACCCTTTCCAGACTGATAGGGGCAACAAAATGTTTTTCTGATCTTTTCAGGCACTTCCTTTGATCATGGCATAATGTGCTTGTTGAATCTTTGTGCTGCAATGTGACTCTGATGGTAAGGGCCAAAATAAGTGAGGTTTATATTGAGCAGGGCTGGCTGTAATCAAGCCTGGCTGGGTTCAATCAGCTGACTCTAATTATCCCTTTAATTGGGTTGATTTAACTAGGGGCAATTACTTTTCACACAGTGCCAGTTGGTGTTGGTTAACTTTTCATTAAATAAATGAAATAAGTAAAAAAAAAGTGTTATTTGTCCACTCAGGTTCCCTTTATCTAATATTATATTTTGTCTAAAGACCTGAAAACATCCAGTGTGACAAATATGCAATAATAGAGAAAATCAGGAAGGGGGCAAATACTTTTTCACGCCACTGTATATATATATTTTAAAACAAACAATGGAGGTGGCAGGGTTACTTGGGGGTGCTTATTAATATTTACAGCCAGTGACAGCTTGGGGGGGGACCACTGGACTCCAGGGAGTGGAGGAGGTGGGTGAATTTTTTTTTTAAATAAAATAAATGGGGAGGTGCAGGGCATATTGTGTGTGTGCTTGGGGGGTACTGTTCCTCTCATTATGCCTGCCAGATGGATGCTTCAAAGAGAACAAAAGCAGGTGCAAGAAAAAGGAAAAAATGTTTTAAACTGAAGTCCTGGCATGGGCTTTACAGGGGTTTGACTGGCTGCAGAGAGAGATTACTGGAGAGCTGCAGGGGTTATCTGGGGCTGTTGGCAACTATGGGTTTGTAAGGGTCTGAAGGGGTCACTGGTGCTATTGGTGCTACTAGTGTGGGCAGACTGTCCTAAATAAACATTTGTTTCCCCAGATCCCCACATACTGTTCCCTGGGACCACTATATAGTTTTGTTCCTCCTGGTTAACCAAATGGTCCCTAAGAAGATCCAAAGCACACTAACGTTGTGGCTGGTGGCAACTGGTGAAATTTGTGGGTGAAATTGCAAAAGTTTGCAGCAATTTAGTGAAACATTTCACCTGGCAAAATTGCCAATTTTGTGGCAATTTAGCTGCATCTCTATTACTGTCCAAAGTCACATTTTACAGTATTTATAACTTTATACATTTCCATATCCACATTTTCACAAAGGTTATAATTATTTATCTCAAATATCATCAAATACAAATCTCCTAATACACACTTCCCCAAGATGTACACCTGGGTTCCAGTCTTCTTGTTTAATTGTCCATCTCTAAGATACTTTATGATACATCATGATACATGCTGCAATGGAATACAACACCCCATGCCCCCTTCCAGACATACACCTGGAGGGGGCCTCCATTTTTTGTTCATCCCCTTGCTCAACCAGATGTACATTTCTTCATTTCTCTGTTCCTCTCTCCTGCCGGGTATGTGTGTACATGCTTACCCTTCTTCTTTCTGATCTTCGGGATCCTCCGGGTGTACACCCCAGGGTGCCCCTGTCCTCCCATCGTTGATGTATACCCTAGACTCGGTTCTTTCTCCTCTCCCCCATGTACCCTCTTTCCCTTTCTTTCCCCATAAGCCCACCTTCAGCTTGCTCCAGATGGTGGGCTACCCTCCGACCCCCTATTGGCTGGCTGGGTGGGCAGACCCCTTCTCTACTAATCTCCCCCCATTGACCTCCTCCATGACTCTACCGTCAATTCAATCTCTGCCAAGAATAGATCCAACCCCATGTCAGAGAGATGTACCCTGTCTGACCAAAAGAAACCTAAATCTCCTTCATTTATTGACCCATGTCTGATGCTCCCTTCCCCAATTAAAGTAAATAGGCCCACCACCCTGTGGTTCATTCTTTTTCTTACTTTTTACAGTGCCCTGTGATCCTGCTAATGCCTCTGTACCTTACAGGGTATAATTTCTGGCCATATCAAGGTCATGTTGGGACATCACTTGTTAATCATCTGAATGTCTTGTTTGATCTGGAAATAGATATCCAGCTAGGGCCGGGTGCCCAAATCATTGGCTCTCAAATGGATGATTAGCAGGTGTGGCTCTAGGTCTGCCATCCGCAACTCCTGCAGCAAAGGGAGGAGTTGTGCCTTCCTCATTCCCCTCAGCCATTTTCACAGCAATCTTACATTGTTCTAGTCCTGATACAGCTGCTGGCTCTCTGCTCTGGTGGCTGCTCTGCATGCGGTCCAATAGATGAGAGTGTCCGCAAATCCAGACCTCGTGTCTTTCTCTGGGCCCGATGTTTGGAAAGACAAAAGAAGAGTATGATTTCAGTAATGGAATTAGCTAGCTCCCCTTCCATATCCTCCCATGCCCTCCCAGTCATGTGGTACCCTTAGATGTGTCAGCATCAGACCTCCTGAAAGAGAAAACAAACAAAATCATTAAGGCAGTTTCTTCAGATACTTGTGGTGGCATTCAAAAGTCCATCTGTCTACCATCTTAATCTATTCTCCAGTACCCCCCTGGTGGCCACCTGTGAAGTGGTGCCTATCCAGAAGGAGTGAAGGAGTGGGGTGTGTAATGACCTGGATCCTCTCCTAGGAATTCTAGGCTCTTCTTAAGCACTGCCCCCATTTGTGTGCTTGAAACCTGAGTCCTATCCCCGAGCAAGAACAATTGCCCTTTCCCTGCCATCCAACAACGGCATAGGCCATCAAGGCTCTTACTGGGCAAATAAGTGCTTGCTTGTGCCTTAGCAGCATGATGCTGGCACCACTTCCTTCTGGTCCATCTTGGACCCTCATAAAAGTAGGCCCACTGTATCCCCCCGCCATTGTATATCTTCCCACTGGAGTCCCCATTTCTCCAACCCTTGCTTGTGACCCGGGACATCACTCACCCAAAAGGCCCCATGAAACATGGCAGTGAAGATGGTGCCATAAAGAAACTCCTCACTTTCAGTGTAACAGACCTTCTGAAGGGCCCTTATGAGCTGCCCTAACAAGCCTTCAAAAATAGGCCTTCACTTATCTGGTTCCTTCCCTTTTACTCTGACCCACCACTGCATCATTCTTCTAACTAGTTTGCACAGGAGCAACAGAAGCAGGGTCACCGGGGATGCCAAATGCCCACCCTCCCCCAGCTGATATCTGGAACAAGGCTACCGAAGCAGTCCTTGACCAGACCCACTGGAGCAACAGATGCAGGGTTCCTGGTGATTCCGAATGCCCACCCTCCCATGGCTGATCTCTTGAGCAGGGCTCCCAAGCCAGTCCCTGACAAGACCCACAGAAGCAATAGAAGCAGGGTCGCCAGGGGTGCTGAATGCCCACCTTCCTCCAGCAGATCTCTGGAGCAGGGCTCCCCAGCCAGTCCTCGACCAGACCCACAGGAGCAACAGAAGCAGGGTCACTGGCAGTGTCAAATGCCAGCCCTGCCCCAGCTGATCTCTGGAGCAAGGCTCCCTAAATACAGCCATGCATACGCCTCTTGGGGCTCTGGCACCATCCCTTAACTACATAAGGACTGCCTCATCTTCAAACAGAACTGCTGTTTTGACTGGACTTTTAGTGGGGCTCCGTCTCATGCTCCTTGAAACTTCCGGAGTCTGAGGTCTGTACCAGGCATGCTGTTTATGCAACTGACTCAACTGTGCATACATACTGAAGCTCAGAACTCCAAGCAAGGCATTGTGTACTCTGCTCAAGCTAGCTATGTCAACGGCAGCAACAAGAGAACTGGAGGCTGAAGGCAGCAGGAATTAGACTGTGGAGAAATAGTGCCACATGTCCCTAGCCTTATAGTGTACTGCATGAAAGAAATTGTAAAACATGCTAAATCAAAAATGCAGTGCATGAATTTAATTGATCAGTATCCTGTGTAAAAGTAAATTCATACTCAGGGCATAGGCAGTGAAACTGTACCCAAGGTTCTGGCTATGAACCAGTGAAAAGACAGAATTGTATGACTTGAATTTAGCAGTATCCTGTCTAAAAGTAATATTGTACTCAGGGCATAGGCAGTGCAATTGTACTCAGGGCTCAGTTAATGGACCTGTGTAAAAGCAGAATTGTGCTGAGGGCTTAGTTACCCTGTTCGGGGTTGAGAAGTTCCACACTGTATACTGCCCTGTTTTGAGGCTGAGATAGCCATGTTGATTACAGCAGGTCTTTGTGGAGTCGCTGTTCATTAGAATGTTAAAGAGCCCATGGATCCTTAGTACTACCTGACCCCTGCAACACTACCATGCCTGTCCCATAGGTCTAGCCCCCCCCCGTGGTCAATGGGTTTTCCTCTACTTGCACCTTGAGGTCAAGGTCTAGCTTTTGGTTACCCTTCCCCCTACTGAGCTGACCTTAAGCGCACTGAAGTTTACTGTCGGCCAAGATCTAGTGATTGTTTCTTGTCTGCTGTCAATGCCCTGTGCATGTATAACTCACCCCCTCTTTTATTGTCCTTCACAGCCACTCCCTGACCAGACCCACAGGAGCAACAGAAACAGGGTCACCAGGAGAGCCAAACACCCACCCTCCCCCAGCTGATCTGCAGAGCAGGGCTCCCAAGGTATGGCCACACTTATGCCTCTCAGCGCTCCTGTGCCACAACAAGGAATAATCCTCCTTCCCACCCCCCACCCTCCCTCCTGGGCCTTTGGTTTCCCTTTATACCACCACCTTTCCAATTAAGGCCATTCCTCCTCTACACTCCCCAGCTGCACACTGTTAAGTAGATTTCCCTCCTGCTACCAAATCATTGCTTCATCCTACACCTCCCTCCCACCACACTGATTACTAGTTCTCATTAATTTCACACTTGGGCACTGCTCCCCCCGTGTGTAGGCCCCCATTATGCCACCTCAGAGTTGTTGCCCAGCTGCTGTGGGCCACAAGGCAACTGTTTGGCCTTACCTAGTCTGTACCATTCCCTTCCAGCTAGTACGACTACTCTTAGTGGCTGCTTTTCCCCTCCCTACAGCCCCCCTGGAACCTATACTCTATCCACCTGAGGATGACTTTAACTTCTCTAACCTAGTAGCTGCTAAGCAGTTGTGTCTATGTCCTATATGGAGTCTGAAATCCAAGACATTTTTATATACTACCCTCCTGCTCAAACGCTCCATCCTCAAACCTAAGTCTAACAAGAAATAAAGTATACTGCCTTGCCTCACTTTATTCCTGCTGTTACTATTTTACTGGCTGGTGATATTGAACCTAACCCTGGGTGCCCTGCTACCCTGACCTCCTTCCAGTGCCCCCCCATTGGCTTGCCACTAAGGGCATAAAAATTGTCTATAGACTCCTGCCTAATCTTGGCGAGCTTATGGCATGGGTTGCTCACTACAGCCCAAACATTTATTTATTTATTTATTGAGGTCTCAGAAAGTACCTATGAGCTGTTTTACAAAGGTTCCACATCAAAATAAGGAGAACAAGACTTACAATTCAAAAATGGGAACCAAAATTATACATAACTTACACATCAACAGGGCATACAATTCAAGATATAAAACAGTAATTATCCATGGGTAGTATAACAGATATCATTAGTGCTGTGTGGAATGCAGAATTTAGCAGGCAGAATTAGTGTGGAACGATCATTCCATTGGCAGAATTTCTGCCAGAATCTCGCTTGTACGCCTGCGGAATTTTGCCTACTGTCATCTGCGGAATAATATTTTTTATTTATTTATTGAATTGTTTCACCAGGAAAGATACACTGAGCAACTTAATGCTCATCTGACGGTACGTCCTTGGGGAAGGGGTAGTGGGATAACAGTAGTAACAATGACAAATCGTACAGTAATACAGAGGTGTGATTAAATGCAGTAATAAAGTGGTACACTCAATATAATACAATACAATACATACGTTCAAGCATGGCCAAGGAGTATGTAACATAGTGAAAAGTACATCCATGTGAGAGGCATCATTTACAATACATGAGGAGCATGGATGACAGGTATACAATGCATAATACATATGAATAGTTAAGAGCAGTGCTGAGCCATGGGCCTAGGTGGAGTGCAATAGTATTATATGAGTGGTACACTGCAGCAGTCACAGTAGCCTACCACATAGCTGAGCATGTTTCGAGGTTAAGTGCTAGACCATGAGGGGTAGTTTAAGTCCATAAGGTAAGGGAACAGGACAGAAGGTGAGACAGAAGTTAGGTAAGAAGGAGGTCAGAAGCAGGTGCAGGAAGGAGTGAGATAGTTGTGTAGTACAGAGGTAAGAGAAAACAGGAAGGAGGAGAAGCAGATTTGAGGAGGCAGAGAATTCCACAGTTTAGGTAGGTGATACGAGAAGGCTTTCTGTCCAGAGGATGTGGTTCTGCCAGGGATAGAAAGTGTACGAGTGTCAACAAGGGATCTCAGGGAATAGAGGGAGGGGGAAGGGGTACCAAGAGAGGAGGAGATGTGTGAGGGGAGCAAACCAAGCCAGAATTTAGAGATGAACTTGGCACCATGTAAAACTCGCTGATTGTGAAGGGGAAGGAAGTTGAGGGAGCGGTACAGATCACAATGATGGGTTAGGAGGGGGGCATCAAGAGAGAAATGACAGAAGGAGTTGTAGAGAGAGTCCAGTCTGGATAGGTGAGGCTGTGGGGCAGCACCACAGACTGTGTCGCAGTAGTCGAAAATTAGCAAGATCATCTTCTGTACCAGCTCACGCCTGGTGGCAAGAGGGATGCAGCTGCAGTTTCCGTAGAGAGCATGGAGCTTAGGTCTTAATTTTTTCAGAACAGCATCTATGTGTACAGAGAAGTCAAGGTATCTATCCAACCAAATGCCGAGATACCTGAATGAGGAGACATCCTCAAGAGCAGTCCCGTCAAGGGTGTGAAAGGGGAGGAGGTTGCTTAGCCGAGCAAGCCTCTGCCTTGTGCTAAAGGACATGGAGATTGTCTTTTTGGCATTTAGAAATAGTTGGTGTGAGTTGAACCAAAGTTGGACCTTGGTGAAGTCAGACTGAAGCCTGGCAGTGACATCAGGGACTGATTTACCAGAGGTAGACAGCACTGTATCATGAGCATACATGTGGATGCTGGATGATGAGCAAACCTGGGGGAGCTCATTTAAAAAGATGGAGAACAGGATGGGGCCTAGCACTGAACCATGGGGGACTCCAGTGGTAATAGGCGGGGGGGGTGAGATAACATCAGCTATTCTAACTGATTGCAACCTGCCTGACAGGTAGGAGCTGAACCAGCCTGTGGCAGTAGGGGAGAGTCCAGCTGCTGATAAGCTGAGTAGCAGGAGGGAGTGAGAGACAGTGTCAAAGGCTTTGGTCAAGTCAACAAAGATAGCTGAGGTAATGTTCCCTTCGTCAAACTCTGAGGAGATGGTCTAAGTTAGCCTCAACAGGGAGGTGGTGGTAGAATGGGCTTTCCTGAAGCCAGACTGGAAGGTTGTGAAGAAAGCATAGTCAGAGAGGAACAAGGAAAGTTGGTTGAGCACTGTGTGTTCTTAGAGTTTGGCTAAGGTAGGAAGGAGAAAGATAAGTCGATAGTTCCCAGGAGAGGTGGAGTCTCCCCCCTTAGGGAGTGGGAGGACTGCAGCATGCTTTCAGGCTGAGGGAACAGTGGCAGACTCAAAGAAGAGATTTAGTATCAAGGACAGAGGATAGGCGATGGCAGGAGCCAAGAGGGAGAGAAGCATAGGATCAAGGCTATCAGGTGAGAAGCCTTTGGTAGAATCAAGAGCCAGGAGAGCTGATAGAGTAGTTTCAGGAGAGACAGAAGCGAAGTAGAACCGAGGGAGGTGAGGGGTCAGGGATGGTGTGGGGGGGTAGTACAGCAGGGGGAAGGGGGCAGGTTGTGGGGATGGGATAGGAGCAGGTAGGGGAGCAGTGGGTGGGGAGGAGACAGGGACACTAGGGCAAGATGGGGGTTAGGGAGGGTTCTAAGGAGTGCAGAGGCACAAGTGGCAAAGTGGGAGTTGAAGCAATTGGCAATGGCCATAGGTTCAGTAAGGACAATGTGGTTGTGCCTGAGGATAGGTGATGTAGTGTTTGAAGCAGGCGAGAAGAGGGATTGGACGACCTTCTAGAATTTGGAAGGGTTTTTTTTGTTAGTCTGGAAGTTGGACTTGAAATGCTCAGCCCTGGCTAGGCAGATGGCTTTGGTGCAGCCATTTCTGAGTTCACAATAACGTTTGAGGTTGCTAGTACAGTTAGTGGCTTTAGCCCAATGCCATGCAAGGTTGCAAGCTTGTTGGCAGGCCAGTAGCGCAGGTGAGACCTAAGGTGGGTATGCACCACATACCTTAGTTTTGTGGAGCGGAGCATGGGAGTTCCATATTTGTAGGAACTTGGATCAGAAATGGGCAAGGGCCTTGTCCGCAGAGGAACCTGAGGACAGGGGGGACCAGTTGGTATGAATGAGATCCTAAAGCAAAAGTTGTAGATCAAGGGTTGTGAATGGTCGAGTGAGAATCGTTTCTGCAGGAAGCTTGGACCTATGTATTTTACGCACTACAAAGGTCATGTGGTGGTTGCTGATAGAATCGGGTAATAACCCCGAGGCCACTACATGATGGGGATGGGAGGTGAGGACTAGGTCAAGCAGGGAGTGGTTTAGTGACTTATAGTTTAGTCGAGTGGGTTCCAGAATGAGTTGCTGGAGGTTTAAAGCATCGATGGTGGAGTGAATATGATCCAGGGACGGGGCCAGCCAGTTTAGATTTAGGTCACCCAGGATGAATAGTTCGCTGCTACTGGCCAGTGAGGAAAGTTTTGTGACCAAGTCAGTGACATTAAAAGTTGGCTGCCTTGGGTGACAGTAGACTCCAGCGACGAAGATGGGGATGGTATAGGGATAGGAGATATTTAAATTAAGGCCTTGTGGGAGGATCGGACAGTTGAAGTGAAGGAGGGAGTGCACTGGAGGGTAGAAGAGGTGTAGATAGCCATGCCACCACCTCTCCTTGCCTTGTCCTGTCTTGAGATGGTAAAGCCAGGGATGGTGATAGCATGATCAGGAATGTTTTTTGTCAGCCAGGTGTCAGAAATTATGATGATATCAGGAGCATATGCAAGTACCATGGGTTGTAGTAGAGAGATTTTGGGGTGAGGCTTCTTATAGAAATATAGAAACATAGAATTTGACGGCAGATAAGGACCGCTTGGCCCACCCAGTCTGCCCATTTCCCTACCTACTGGATAAGCTGCAGATCCTAGTTAACCAGCAGCCTACTTCTGCTTACCCCAACCCCCCAGAATTGCCTTATGACTGTCCCATGCATGCTTGAATTCCACCACTGATTTTGACTCCACAACCTCCTCTGGAAGGCCGTTCCATGCATCCACAACCCTCTCTGTGAAAAAATACTTCCTTACATTAACTCTGAGCCACCCCCCTTCTATCTTCAAATTGTGCCTTCTTGTTCTTGCACACCTCTTTTTTTGAAAGATGCTATGTTTAGGTGAATGATTTTAAGGCCGTTTGGTAATTATTCCACAACCATTTCCATAGAATATATTGAGATCCGTGGAATAATACTCCATGGAACAGTGATTTTTCCATGGAAAATCATTCTGCAACCTTTTTATGCTGCAGAATTCCACCATTCCATTTCCGATGGAATTCGGTGGAATTTCAACGGAATTTTGAATATTCTACAGAATTTTGTTCCACCAGAATTTGAAAATTCTGCACAGCACTAGTTATCATACATAGATTCTAGGTCAACAGAGGAGAATAAGGCATTAAATACAACTCGGGAGAGAAGAAAAGCAGCAGAGTACATTGTTGGTCAGTAGTGCAGTGCAATACAAGAGTGGACAATTACAGAGGACAATTAAGTTCATAGTCAGCAACAATTAAGTTCATAGTCAGCAATAATTAAGTACAAGGCTTAAAACAAAACTAGTTGAAGCAGAGTAAACATAGTATTGTCAGGCATAAGGGTGAGGAGGATTTGGGAGGAGAGAGTGGGAGAGGAAAATAAGTGCCACAGGAGGGATAGGAGATGCTTGAAGGGAGGAGGGGGCTAGAATGGGGCTGGTATGGGGGTTTGGGAGGAGAGAGTGAAGAAGAAAATAAGTAGCACAGAAGGTATAGGAGCTGATTGGGGGTGCTATAATGGGACTGGAATGGGGTGAGGGGCAAGGGGAGTGGGGGAAGTGGGGTGGGGCAGTTGGAGAAAGGGCGGAGGAGGGTAAGTGAGAGGAGTGGGGCTAGCAGGCACAGCTGCTCAGTTTGGACAGGTAAAGGTGGAGTTTTCTCTTAAATGGGCCTAGCCTGGTCTCACTGTAAATATCTAGTGGAAGTTCATTGACCCTACATACTGGGAGTCATGGAAATGTGGTTCAAACCTCCTACCCCAACTCTGTCTGTGCCCTCCTGGAGTACAACATAATTAGGCAGGATCATACTGGGAAAAAATGAGGGGGTAGCCTGCTGCTTTAATACAGGACTCACCTCAACATGTCAGTCATAGCTCATCTATCCTCACCTTCCCCAACCTACAAATTCCTCCATGCCCTACTTTTATTGGGTAACTCAAAAAAGTTGCATCTAGTCTGTGCCTATGACCCCCCCAAAAGGTGGCATGCTAGGACTCTCCTACCTCCTTGACAGCGTAAGTCCTAAGGTGTGCTCCAATAAATTATTAATGTTTCGGAGACTTCAACCTAAACTGGGTTGGTAGTAACACCAAGTGATTTGAACCTCTGCTGGCAGGCCTTACTCTCTCCCAGCTTATTGCTGAGCCAACTAGGCTCTCCTCCTCCTCCTCCTCTGGGGGAAAAGGCACCCTCATTATAGTGACAAATAGGCCCACATGGATTGTCTTATCTGGTATTCTTCCATACTCTATCTCTGACCACTTCCCCACCTATTGTGTCTGGAGAGTCTCCCCACCTAAACTCCTCAACAAAGTGATCCAAATGAGGAACTTCTCCAAATTCAGTATTGATGCTTACCATGCTGACCTGAGACACACAGACAGGTCCCCAGTCTTAGCCACTGGTGACACCTCAATTGTTCTTAATAACTTTCTGGCATTATTCTCATCCCTGCAGGATAAAAACACGCCCCTCACTAAGAGGAAAGTGAGGAGTACCATCACCAAATGGTTACAAGTGGGCTTACTCTCTCTTATGAAGTTAAGGGACAAATGCTGGGCAAAATTTAAGGCCTCTGAGGATATGTCAATTTTCCTGGAGTATAGGCAACTTAGAAATATCTGCAAAAAAGCCATCTGCTCTGCCAAGAGTGAATTTTCCAAATCTACCATGTCATCCTCAGCTAGGGACCCAAGGAGTTTCTGGCAAAGTATCAAGAATGTTATCAGTGGTGGTACATGGGGAGCATGCATGGAATAGCATTCTGAGAGAGGAGTAAGGCAGTTGAACTCCCACCGAGGTAACACGCTAATATTTTCCTTCACAATGGCTTTAGTGCATTCTAGCTGTAAATTGGTACCTGCAAAGCCTTATGGGATAAGCAGCAGAAGCTTATCTCTGTTTCTACAGTTTAAAAGTATATCAGTAGAGAAGATGGAGTATTGGTGAGCTTTCTGCAGTTTAAAAGTTTTTTAGGGAGTGGTAACACAGGAGTAAAGACAATGCAGCTGCTCTTAACTGAATCAAAGGACGTCTCAATGGGACAGTGAGTAAAACTGAAGATGTCTTTGTCAAACTGGTGCTTTATTATTCTCTTTGCTATTACCTCAGAGCTCAAAGATTAATGCCTATATTTTTGCTGTGAGATGCAAAGGGGTAAGGAATTTCAGCTGCAGTAAATTTAATGGATGGAGTGATGGAGGTCTGAAATGGAGCCTTGAGTAGCTCCAAAGACGCTGGGTAAAATGACTTTTGTTGACAAATTCTCCTTTTAAAGTTTTTCAGCGTTGCTACTACTTCTTCTTTCTACAATATATACTAAAATTCCTAAACTGTGAAAAGCATGTGGACCTACGTCTACAAATGGAGCACTGAATGTGAATGTTGAAACTTAGTATTTTTTCCTGTTTGAACGGAAAATAGGAACTGCTGCAACTTAAACTGCCAATAACTTTAAAAATCTATTTTACAGAGAAGTTGGTGTACTGGCATGCTTTCTCTACTTTAAAGTGTCCTTGAGTGAGCTATGGCTAATTTAATCAATAGAGGCTTGAACCAAAACAGAGTATAAAACAGAAGACGGCCTTGCAAAGCCTATGCCTTACGACCCTTATTGCGATTATTTCAGGATTAAAATTTAATGGTTATGCTTCTGCTGATTTGTCTGAGATGCAAAGGGATAAGGAATTGCCATTGCTTTAATGTGATGAACTGACAGAGATTTGAAACAGAGTTTTGAGTTGTCTTGAAGACGCCATGTTTAAAGGTTTTTGACAACAATCACTCTGTTTAATTTTTTCAGTGTTGTTACTGCTTCTTTCTCCTACACTGTAGTAAATGTTTACATAAAAAAGGAAATAGAGTATAAAATTGTGGAAATAGTGGTGGCCCACATTTGCAAACAGAATAGTAAACCTGGATGTTGAACAGCACTAATTTTGCCTGCATAAATGGGGAAAATGAACTACAAATTGCTGTAATTTAAAGTGCCAGAACTTTTTGTAGCGCTGAAGACACTGTTTTCCTTTCTTTTTATGGTTACTGTCAGCTTTTTCCCCCTTTAATATTTAAGCTTTGTTACTACCTTCCTTCCCTCACTATAGCCAAATGATCACACAAAAGAAGTTTGAAACTGTGAAAATAGTGTGGAAGCACATTTTTGCTGAAGGAACAATGAAGATGAATGCTGATTCCTATCAATTTAGTACGTCTGAATGAAAGGGAATCTGAACTCTGAAACTTTGCAAATTAAAAAACGCTAACAACTTTTACCTACCCTGAAGAGGTTGTGTATAGTGATTGTTGATTTAGCTTTCTATCAAGTTTTCCTGAAAGTGGAAAAAAAGGGGAGGATAAATTCTAGCCAGGTCCTAATGACACAGCTCTCTGAATAATAATTTAAAGGAGCTTTGACTAGTCAATAAAGTGTATTTATAATTTGATATGTCTACCAGAAGGGAAAGAAGGGTAAAAAGTTCAGTGGACTTTTCTGAGAGAAAACAAGATAAAACACACAGAGAAACCAAAATTAAAGGGAAATTACAACCTAAATTACCCCCTGAACAGGACCTTTTGAATTTCTTTGGTAAATTACCCACCTTAAATATTACTAATTCTCAAAGTCCAATTACATACCCTTTTGAGAATCAAAACTTAACAAAAGATACAATGGAAGGGGGGACAAGTTATTGAAAGCTTTACTTTATCTTCTCAGAGTAAGTCTCTACTAAAACAAGGGAAAGAACTGAAATCGGGGGCCACAGCCTCAAATAGTCAAGAAAATGTCTACCTTTCAGCAGAATCAGATGTGGATTACATGAATGAGGAGGATGGAAAACTTTCCACATCAAATGAAATAAATGAGACAATAATTCAGAAGGGAAATGGACTTAAAAAAAACATCAAGACTCACAGGAAGTAGGAGAAAAGGAATCCATTCCTTTCTGGGTTACCTCATTGATGGGAAATATTAATGAGATAGAAGATGTGAGTTTTCTTAAAGTCAAAACTGAAAATATGGATAAATTAATATCAGAAATGGAAGGGATCAGGTCTACAATACAGCAATTAGAGGTTTCTGTTATATCCTTTAATAATAAAATACCACAAATTGAAAAGATAATCTCAGAAACTGAAGATAAAAACTTATTAGTGGAGCGGCAATTAAGTATTCAGGAGAGACAAAGAACAGATATGGTAACAAAGATGACAGACATGGAATTAAGATCATGGAGGAAAAATTTGCAGTTGATTGGTATCCCCGAAACCTGGGAACAGTCACAAACATTAAATGAAATCATCTTGAAAATATTTGCTAATTATTTGGATATACCTGTGGAGGATTGCAAAATTGAAATTGACAGAATACATTGTTCTTTAAAGACAAGACCAGAAGATGGTTTACCACATTCAGTTATTGTTAAATTATTTAGATCTGAGGATAAAAATAGAATTATGAATGTGGTATATCAAAAAAAAGGGTCATGCTTGAAGGTGTTAATGCAGTTATTTATCAAGACTTGCCCTATGATATTATAGAAGAAAGAAAACATTTCGCTCCTTTAAGAAAAGTTTTATCACAGAAAGGGTATAAAACAGCATTGCTAAGCAAAATTAAGAGTAATCATTGATTATAAACCTTTTTTTTACTTAAGTACTCAAGCAAGTGAAGAGTTACCTAAACTTATACCTGATCTCTTCACTTGAAGCTAGATGGAAGGTGTTAAGATGTGTTGGGGGGTGGACCTGACTGCTCTCAGATAAAATGAATGCTAGGTATCTGTAGGGAAATGGATACCAGATTTTTTTTTGTTATTTGTTAAAGAAAATGGGATATGGGTATATCACAAGAAGGTGTGGTTTTCTCTAGTTTTGGTTAACAGGAAAAGAAGGACATAGATGTGTCTTATGATCATATAGATATGTGGATTGCTTCCTTAAATGGTAATGGCTTAAATAGATATAATAAAAGGAATACAATTCTGCAATGTGCAAAAATGCATGATATAAACATTTTTTTGCCTACAAGAAACATACTTATTGGACAATAAAATCAATAGATTGAAAAAATCATGGGTGGGTCAAGTTTTTCACTCGGCTGGTACAAATAATTTATTTATTCATTTATTTAGTTTTTGTTGACCAGGTAAGTGCACTATACAAATCTTGCCTATTTTCAGGCACGACATGGGGGAGGGGGATACAGATGAATGCCAATGGACCTTGAACCAGATGAAGCTGTTGGTGGTATCTTTAGTGAATGAGGGAAATTTGGCCAGGACACCGGGGAAATTTCCCTACTCTGGAGGGCGCTGCTGGTGAATTTTTTTCTCAGTGTGTTCTTGGTCGACAGCAAGGGAGGACGTGTGGAGAGCTGGGGAGCTGGTCTCCTCCTCAGATCTCCCCCTGAATTGTATTTCTACAATGGAACTTACTTCAATACAAAGTGCTGCATCGGCAGTGGTTTTGCCTACCTGTTTTTGAACAGGAGGATGTTTCGTCGGAAGACAGAGAGAGAAAAGCAGTGGAGGAGCTTGAAAGATGACTGAAAGATAATGAATCCCAATATTTCCAGACGTGAAATGCTTTAATACAGGAAATAGAGCAACATCGCATGGTTTGCAATGACGGACGGGGACAGGAACAGGAAATTGCGTGTATGGGACCGACACTGCTTCCCAAGGTGGGTTTGCAGGCTACGAGGAATGATGCTGGTGAAATTCTTGTTTTGGCATCCTCCGATATGGATTTACAGCACCCTCAAGCTTTGGGTGAGTCTGAGCAATTTGTTATGTCCGAGAAAATGCAGTCGGCTTTTGATCTTCAATCCTCCACAGCAGCCACTGCGGGAGATTCAGAAACTATTTCTAGCCTTTGTCATAGGCCTTCACATACAGATTTGGGGTTAAAGGATCATGAGGGTCAAAATGAGGGCTCCATGGAAGTCTCCTGTGTAGCCTTCCAACACATGCCTTCCATGACTGATCCAGAACCCCCCCTCCACGAATGTCAGCCCTGTCCCCAATATCTCACCTAATGCTCCAGTTTCAGCTGCATGGGTGACCTCAGCCCTAGAAGCTGCAGGGTGGGTTAGATCACCAGATGGCAAATCCTGGGATGCTAATGTACAGCCCATAGAGGTTGCTCAGACCTTACCAAAGACTATGGGTTTAAGTCTTCCTCCTGGTCAGCCTTTTTTGAATTCATCAATTTCTCTCCCTATTGACCCCAGTTCAGATATTTTGGAAAACATCAGGAATTTGGAGGAGGGTGTTTTGCCACCACCACCCCCCCTTCCCTTCATGAGGCCTCTGTCAATAATGGTATAGCACAACAGCCAGTTTTGGCAACAGAGCCTGAAAAAGAACAAGGTCCCTCTGTGTGGCATGACAGAATTGCTGTCCGTTTATTTCTTGCTACTTTTGGTTTGGGGAATGAACCTGCAGCTAGACGTAATGCGGTTCATTTGAAGTTTCGGGGATCACAGGATGAGGTCCCTAATAGACTTTTTGTTGGATGGGACTTATTGAAAAACAGTATGAGGTTTTACACGTATGAAATTTATGCATTGATTCATATGCCTGGAGACTAGATTTTTGATATTAGTTTTAATCACCCAGTAGGTCTGGATAGATTCTGGAAACAATATCAAACTTTAAAGCACACAACTTTGTGGAAACCTTTTCTAGCTATCCCTTTGACTAAACCTGTTTAAAAAAAAATGAAGATTTTATTTTGAAATGAAGGGGAAAACGTGGCTGACATAACCTACTGGTTGCAGCAACATTGCTCTATAAAAGGCCCCCCGGAACCTATACTTGATGATGAGCATCTCTGGAGAGGGGGATGGAGATATTTAATTGACTTACATTTAGAAAATGGTTACGCTAAGCATCTGCCTCTTTGTTTTTTTTTTTAGGACGAGATAGAGGGGTTCTTTTTTATCCAGGGCAGCCAAGAGCATGTTATAAATGTGGGGCTTTAGGTCATCTAAGCAATGTCTGTGATCAGCAGAAATGTGGTTTATGTGGGGAATTAGGCCATATAGGAGCACATTGCAGAAACCCCATGAAGTGCAATTTATGTGAGGAGAGGGGGCACACTTTTCATTCATGTTTGTGGGCTTCCTGCAAAAAAGACGATGCTGCCCTTAGGGCAGAACAGGACGTTTATGTGGCCAATGCACAAAAAGAACATCAGAGATTACAGGATTTACTGGAGCATGCTATGGATCCAGTTGAGGATCCTCACCCTCCTTCTAGTCCTATTGTAGAAGAGGTTTCTCAAATACAGGTCTTGGATGCAATGGATACTGGTGCATTGGCCTCTACATCATCCATTACTTTAGATAAGGTCTCAACCCAGGTTGTAGGCCAAAGGTCCAATGTAGAGGTCACTAATCAGGCTATCCTGTCAACAACCGTTCCTGACCCTTTTTTAGTCACTACACCTATAGATGTGCAGGATGCCTCATGTATGCCTCCACCAGAGATAATGTCTGAAGCTCCCTTGCAATGTGTCACTAGATCTAAAACCAGTAGAACTACTTCCGGGGTCTCTACTATGTTTTCTGAGGTTGATTTTACTCAGATAACGAATCCTTTTGCCCCTCTGCAGGATCATGAGGAGGAGGAAGATGAGGTAGAATCTGATTTTTCTTCAGTTGCATCCTCTCTTCCTGACCATGTCTTGGACACTGAGGTTAAGGAAAAACCCAAAACAAAAAAGAGAAAAAAAAGGAAGTGAAGTGCCTTTTTTTCAGTTTTGGAGTTTTTTTCCTCCCTACCCTTTTTTTCCTGGCCACTGTTCTCTCTTATCGTACTGTTAATGTAAACAGTATTAAATCTCAATCACATAGGCACCTTACCTTTGCCAGTCTTAGTACACATCCCGGTTCTATTATCTTGTTACAAGATACCAGACTAAGTTCACTGGCAGATATAAAAATAACAGGTCAGGATTGGCGTTGGGGTGCTTCCTTTTGGTCAGCTGGGGAGGAGGTATGTGATGGCCTGGGGATTTTGTTTTTTTCCAGTCTGCATATTAAGGTGTTACAACTTTTGGATTTAATCCCTGGTAGAGTAATGCTCATGGATATAGTTGTCTCTCAATGTGCCTATTGTCTTTTAAATATCTACACCCCACAGACTAAAGCAGCTAGAGCAGCTTTATTTCATTGTATCTCCCCCTATTTACACACTTCAAAGTTGGTTATCTGGGGGGGGTGACTTTAATCGTGGTCTAGCTGCCAGAGATTGGGGATGAAAAACTCAAAAATTATTTTGTGATACAAATGCTTTACTGTATGTTTTAAGAATTAATCAGTTGGTAGATTCATATGACTCATTGCACCAAATGCTGGAACATACCTTTCATAAAGGTTCTGTTTCTACAAGGATAGATTTTTTTTTTTTCAAAACGGCTTTCTTGTTGTTCTGTTTCTACTTTACCCGTAGAAACATCTGACCATTTAATTGTGAAAACAACTCTTGGAAATTACCAAAAACTCATCTTAGGTCGTGGTTTTTGGACACTAAATACGTCCCTTTTATTGGATATGACAACTGATACACAGATTACTTTCTTTTTTTCAATATGGTCAGATATTACCTTTCTATATCATAGTCCCATAGACTGGTGGTAGGATACAAAACAGGACCTAAAGTTGCTTTTTTTACAAATTTCATGGACTAAGGCCCAAAATTCATATCTCACATATCTGGGATATAGAGCACGATATATGGCTTTGTTGTCACAAGCAGTCTCTATGACAGGTGTTAAGAGGCAGGAGTTTTTGAATCTTAAAGAGAAAATGATAACCTTTTTCCTCACGAGGGAAAAAATATATAGGTGTCAACAACAATTTTTGGTTTCTGGTACACGAAAGCAGGTAAACCCATTAGATGTTTCTGACCAGGATTTGCCGCCTTTATGTATGACTACTTTAAAATTTTCTGATGATTCTGTAGCAACTGATACACGGAGTATTCAAAACTTTGTGCAGGAGTATGTTGCAGACACCTTCTCTAAACTTACTTCTGAACCTCTTCCTTCCTTTTTTCGTATCCTAGATATTCCATCACTTTCTGAACTTGAAATTTCCAATTTGATTTCCCCATTTTCTTTGGTTGAAGTTAAGAAAGCTATTGGTCATTTATCAACACATACAAAGCCTGGTGTGGACGGACTGCCTAATGAATTTTATAAAAAATACGTAGATATTCTTGCACCATGACTGGTGGTTGTTTTTCAAGAAATTTGGAAGGAACACAGAGTTACGCCTAGCATGGGAAATGGGGTAATGTTTTTTATTTATAAAAAAGGAGATCCTGCTATTCTGCAGAATTGGAGACCTTTAAGTCTCCTGACTACTGATTATAAAATTCTGGCTACAATTCTAAATTACCAACTTTCAGATATTTCACATAAATTGTTAATTCCCACTCAAACGTATGCAGTTCCTGGTAGGAATATCTCACAAAATTTGATTTTTATTAGATAATTGATTGAGCAAGGTTTACAGAATAAATTGACTGGTTATCTCTTTTAACCTTAGATTTAGAAAAAGCTTTTGACAAATTGAGTCATGACTACCTTTGGACTATGTTAGAATACTATGGCATACCGTTATCTTTTTTGGACATCATTAAAACTCTTTAGTGCTCAGCAACAGTAACTCCCTTAGTTAACGGACATTTAGGGATCTCAGTCCCATACCAGATTGGAGTTAGGCAAGGCTGTCCGTTGAGTCCACTTTTATTTGTTTTTGGTTTGGACCCCTTACTGTGTTATATTGATAGGGATATAAATGTTCGTGCCATTGCCTCCTCAGGAGAATTTTGATTTCCTAAAATAGTAGCATATGCTGATGATTGCATCTGCTCAATAGCAGATATTGAGTCTGGGAAATGTATTCTGGATTTCTTTATTACCATACAACTGGGCACTGGTATAAAAATGAATGTATCTAAATGCTCTCTGATGCCTTTGGGGCATGAGTCCAGTGTTTCTTTGTTTGATATTCTGATACGTAGTACTAAAGTGAAGATACCTGGTGTTTATTTTGGTTTACATAGCTCTGTGCATAGTAATTGGGATGAGATATATGATACTGCTCTTTCTAAAGTAAAAAAATGGCAATCTTGGAAGATGACAAAAAAAAAACATGTTTACATGTTAAAATCCTATATCGCCCAGCTTTTTTTATTTCTGTCACATATTTTTCCTTTACCTTTTGACATACATTCTAAAATCTTGGGTCTTTTTTTTCAGATATTGTGGGGTAGTCACTTGAACCCAGTGAAGAGAGCACACACCTACAGACCCTGGAAAGAGGGAGGCTTGGGTATGATGCATCCTATTGTTCATTTTTTTGGAAATTTTTTTTATGCTTCTATTCGGCCTCTTTTGATCAAACAAACAGACATGGGAAATATGTGCATGTCATTGTGGGGAGACCCTTTTTTAGTGGCTTGGGTAGGGGGAAATGGCACCCAGTAGAAAAAAACTTCCTTTTTATGTTCAATATACACTTAAATATATTAGATTATGGAAAATTGTATTGAGTTGGTTTGTGACACATGAACGAAAAGCCTTTTATAATCAGATTGTCTCGGCCTGTTACTTTGAGGATCCCCTCTTTGTTATTTCTACCTGTATAGATAAGTCTTTCCTGCTGGCTAGCATGACTGAACCTAGGATACCGGAAAAGATGCGAGATGTAGTTTGGTTATGTGCTCACCAGAAATTAAATTATAAGAGCAAATCATAAGCACAAGCAATTAAATGACAGATTGTGTCCGGAATCTCCCTGTCAGGGACAGCTTGAGACAATACAGCATTTATATTTTGAATGTACACACACAAAATCTTTTTGGTCTGCTTTGGCACTTTGGTGGAGTGAACTGCTTTTTGTTTATTCAGTATGATTTTTTGATATTAGGGCAAATACCAAGACGTGGTGTAAATGGAATAAAAGTATGCTGTATGTCATTATGGCATGTCTTAAGTGGCATATTTGGCAAGCATGTTGCATAAGAATATTACAAAATAAGCTTTTATCTATGCAAGAAGTTTTTTTTTCACATACAGGATGACTTGGATGCACTACATATTTATGAATTTAATACTTTGGGGAACAAAGTAGGTACTTTTCTGTGGAAACATATGGATTGGGTAGGTTAAACTATCTCCTGTTCTTTTGTTTTTTCTCTTCCCCTTTGATTTAATGTGCATTATGTTAATATGTATATGAACCCCATGTTGTAAGTTTTATACCTATTTGGTGTTTTGTTCTTTTCTCCTTGTATTATGGTTTTTGTTTACTTAATAAAAATTTCCCCTACTCTTTTCGATAAGTGCCATGGGATCTTTAACATCCATCTGAGCTACCACCAATTCAGGCAGATGGAACCTCGGTTTAATGTCTCATCTGAAAGACGGCACCTCAGAAGTGCAGCACCCCTCTCATGCTGCACTACAGTGTCAGTACTGGGATATTAACCCAAGTGCCAGATGTGGGAACTGAACCCACAGCCCTCTGATCTCCTGGCCTCAGAGGTGAGTGTGCTACATACTGAGCCACTGACACTGCAATAATAGTAGAGGAGTGGCAATCCTCATATCTAAAGATGTGGTTTTTAAGAGTATTCAAGTAATTAAGGATCTAGAAGGTCATTATATATTAATTAAAATTAAGCTTTTGAGGGATAGAGGTTGTTATTGGTTCATTTATGGACCATTTCTCAATTGTGGGGGATTCTTGCAGGAACTAGAACAGAGTTTAATAACCCTTGCTTGTCAGGATACTATTCTAGTAGGAAAGTGGAACGCTTTATTAAACCCAAATCTTAATAAAACTACTAGACCTCTTAATAATGATGTGCATAACTCCAAAGTACTAAGTTTATTAAAGTAAATTATTTGGTGGGTATTTAGAGAGATAGAGAGGAATTCATCGGAATTAGAATTTACTTATAAATCTATTCCATTGAAGATGTATAGTATATTGGACTTTTTTGGGGGTAAATCGGAGTTGGGTAAGCAGAATTAAATCTGCATATATTTATAGCATTCTAGTCTCCAATCATGCTATGATTTCTATACAGTATATTCCGACCTATGATAGTGTTTTTGTTCCTCAATGGACATTTGATAGTACTTTATTAAATAATTCTGAATTTGTGGCTTATATAAAGTTTCATTTAGAGGAATGTTGGAGGACAAATAATAATATTGAAGTTACAATGGTGGTTAAGTGGGATGCATGGAAGTAGTGATAAGAGGTTATATTATGTCATTTGAAATTAAAAATAAAAAGAATAGAAGGACACAGCTTCAGAAATTAGAAGGAGAAATAAAAAAGATAGAAAAGAGAGTAAGAGGGACAAATCTTGCAGAAGATCTTATTACACTTAATGAATGTAAGTATAAAAAGAATGAACTAATACTTCTTCAAATGGAAAAAGATGTTTGGAAAGTGAAAAATAAATTGTGTTTTCATAGTGACAAAACAGCTAGATTATTAGCATATGCACTTAATAAGAAAAGAGAGCGTAATGCTATTCTAAGCATAGATAAAGGGCAAGAAGAAGTGCACACAGATAAATTAATAATGGAAGAATTTGTATCTTATTTCTCTAGGGTATATAATAAAGGTTATGATGTTAATTTAGAAGAAATGAGGAAATATGCAAAGAATTCAATAGACAATAAATTTAATATAAGTAATAACACTTTTTCCTTAAGTGAAATAGATATAGCTATAAAACAACAAAAAAAAGGGCTCTTCACCTGGGCCATATGGCTATACCGTTGAATTTTACTTTATGTTTAAGGAACAATTAAAGCCTTGACTTAAAATATTGATTGATGAGATTAGTATATTAGATAATATGGCATCCTCTTTAAATGAATGCTCAATAATACTACTATTAAAGGATAATAAAGATCCAAAAAAGTGGGTAGTTATCATTCAGTTTCATTATTGAATTTGGATTATAAAATTATTATGAAGTTAATAGTTAATCAATTAGAAGATCAAATTTGCACACTCATTGGAGAAGAACAAAGGGGATTTATTGAAGGAAGAAAAATCTTTCAAGGACTTGAACAAATTCAGACTTTAATATCTATGGAATTTAAAAATAAAAAGGTAGACGTAGAAGAAGAAAAAGTGATGATTGCTTTGGATGCAACTAAAACATTTTACTTAATTTCTAGAGAATATATATTTGTAATTTTGAAGGAATGGGGTTTTCCTAACTTAATTATCCAGGTGCTGTGTAAAATGTATGCCAAGGCCACTGCTAGACTAAAGATTAACTCTTCCCTTTCTTAATTAATTAGGATCTCAAATGGGGTCAGACACGGATGTCCTCTTTCACCTATTTTGTTTATATTATGTTTGGAACCCTTATTAAATGGTATTAGGGTCAATAAAATAATTAAAGGTATTGACACTAAGAAAGGCAGAGTTAAAATGAACATCTATGCTGAGGATATGTTACTTATTTTGTCTAATCCAGTTATTTTATGGCCAAATGCACTCAAGGAAATTAAGAAATGTGCAATTCACTCTGGATATGAATTGAATCATGAGGAATCTTTAGCTGTTTCTATTACAGCACTAAGTGAAAAAACTAAACAGTGTTTATTCCCTATTAATATTGTAAACAATATGAAATATTTGGGTATAATCCTCACAAATAACATAGAGGATATGATTAAAATTAACACTAATAATACATATTGTAAAATTAAGACATTACTTGGAAATTGGGAAAACTTGACTTTTTCACTTTGGGGGAAAATTGTAATGGTTAAAATGGCTATACTTCCATATGTAATGTTTTTGTTCCAAGCACTCCAAGGTGAAATTCAGGAACAATGGTTCTCCAGGGTTAAACATTCTTTGATTAAATTTCTCTGGAGGGGTGCCTCCCCCCGAATAGCATGGTTCAAGTTAACTTTACCAAGACTGAACACTGGTATGGGCTGTCCAGATCCTTTTTGTTATTATATAGCAACAACGGTTAAAACTGCACTTTCCTAGATAGATAAAAAATCAAAAAGAGATTGACGAGATAGGTAATTATAATTACTATTGCTCAGAAAATTTTAAATAAACAACACTTAAATTTAGGGATTCAGGATATTATAAGAAGGAATAATCTGTTTATCAGACCAGAAATAAATCTGATAATTAGAGGAGTAGCCTTAGCAAGTAAAAAATGGTTAAACAAAAGTAAGGTGGAAAACTATTTACTACATAGCTCCATATTATATAATAGTATTGCCTCTTTAAAAGATAGCTGGAGACAAGCATTAATAAAATAAAAAATTGTTAATTGGTAAGATTTATTGGAAGACACCAATTTTATTTCTTATGAGTCATTTAAAAAAACTATCTTATATCCAGTATTTAAAAGATAATTGGTGGTTATATTCTTTATTGAAATCACAATTTATGAGGTTAAAAAATAATTTGGATTCTTCTTATAATACTGTTTTATATTTAAATTATGAATTTAATAAACCATATACCATTATTGCCCAAATATAAAGATCCTTTTTTGATCTGGAAAATAGGATGGGTATCAAAATAAGAATAATATTGACATAAGAGAAATGACAATTAGATCTGAAACAAATGTCTCACGATTAGAATGGATGCCAACAAAATATTTATATATGCCAAGAATAAAAGCATTAAATACAAAATAATAGAAAGGGCATATTTCACACCATCAAGGATCTCTGCTATCCAGGGAAGGGAATGTGGCTCTTGCTGGCATTTATGTGGGGGCATTGGCAATCATGGGCACATGTTTTGGTTTTGCCCCAAAATTTTAAAATGGTGACAACTGCTACATCTGGAATTAGAAGTCATACTTAATAAAAAAGTGTTGCTTGCTCCAGATTTCTATATATTAAATATATATGATCTATATATTCTATCTAGGGAAGAGATCAAGATATGTGCCCTGGCTGCTATGGTACTTAAAAGACAGATTCTAGAGAAATAGAACTGTACAGAAGTAGGGGACTGGAATTATAATCAATGGATCTATAAATTTAGGGAGAATTTAAGACTGGAGAAAATAAGCCTGGAAATGAAAGAAGTGGAAAATAATTCATAGGAATGCTATATTAATTGGGCTGAAACTATTCATATCCTTCTGCCTGTTTTAATAATAGAAGGATGAATTTGGAATATTGATATTTGAATTAATGTTCTAGTATACCTGGAAAGAAATGTTCATGTAGTGAAAAATATACACTGTCTGTATATGTTTGATCACTTTTCTTGTTTGTATATATGATATATCTGATTTTTTCATACACATAAGAAAATAAATAAAGAAATAATAAAAAAAGAATGTTGTTAGTGGCTCCTCCAGAGCCCATGTCTCTTACATGCTTATTGAAGGGGTACATTGTAGCAATGCTGTGACCATTGCCAATGCCTTTAATTCCCAGTTCTCTGACCTGCCTGCCTATACCTCCCAGTTCCCCAATCCCAGTGATCTGAGTCCCACTTGAAGCCTTCAGTTCCAGACCACCCCCACCCTCCTTTCTACTTCAAGGCCATCTCTGTTAGCAAAACTCAGATACTCCTTGTTGGCCTCTCCCACCACAGTAGCACTGGCCATGACAGTATAGAGCCAAAACTCAATTGCCTAGGAGTCCCTTACCTCGCCCTACCCAGCTCCTACATCTTTAACATATCTCTCATTTCTGGGATCATTCCTGGCATATGGAAAATGGCTAGGGTCATCCCTATATTCAAACAAGATGACCCAAAAATACTTGACAATTACTACCTTATTGCTATCATCTCTATTAGAAAACTGCTTGAAAAAGTGGTGGCTACTTAGCTCACAGACTATATCCGAAGCAATGATCTTCTTACCCTGGCACAACATGGATTCCAAAAGGGCCATAGCACCTCTACTGTGCTGGCCAAGGTCACCTCCAAGATCAGGGCTGCTACTGACCAGAGCAAGTTAACTGGGGCTATATTTGTTGATCTCGCGAAAGCCTTTGATCTGTTTGACCACTCTCTCTTGTGTTCAACACTCCAGTCCCTTGTCCTCTCCTCTCATCCTAGACTGGTTCAACAACTACCTGCTTGGAAAGCAGCAACTCATTAAATTGAACAAAGCTCTCTTGGAGCCCATGCCTGTTGTCTCCAGGGTGCCCCAAGGTCTGTCCTATGGCCTATTCTATTTTCCCTCTTCATCAGTCATTTGCCCTTGGTTCCTGTGCATGGTTGTTCCTCAATATATGCAGATGACCTTGTTATCCTGACCAGCTCCCAGGACATCAGTGTCATCAACTTAAAACTCAGTTCTGTCTTTGACCACATACAATCCTGGCTGAAGGCCCATAAGCTAGCTATCAATCTGAAAAAAAAAACAGGTAATGCTCTTTGGATTCTTAGCCAAAACCAAAGCATGACCTGCACCCCTGAGAGTCACTGGAGCCAATGGATAGCTTGTGTGGGTTGTCAACTCCCTTAAATACTTGGGGTTTTTCCTTGATCTGCAACTTGACTTTTCACTTCACATGCTTAAAGTGTGCAAAGCAGTAAATAGCAAGCTGGGCTTGGCATACAGAGCCAAAAGTTGCCTCACTCCAGCTACACATCATGCCTTGGCTAAACTGGTCCTGCTACCCATGATCTACTATGGGCTGGTCTCCTTTGCACAAGCCTCAAAAATCTGTCTAGCAAAATGGGAAGTTACTTATAATAATATATGTCACTTTGCTTTCTCTGCCTCTCATCTCACCTACCACTGCGAGCTCTAAAGCAAACTTGAGTGGATCTCCCCTGACAACCATGGAACCATTGTATTAGGCAACTTCATTGACTATGTCATCAGAACTGCCCTCCCCAAGTACTAATCAAACTATTCAAGCCTGCAACCCCCCCCAATCAATTAAGGTGTAATGGCTCGCAAGTTTTCCAAGTTCCCAAAACCCGTACCCTCACCGAGGAGTGGGTGTTCACTGTCTGTACTCCCAGGCTATGGAACTCCCTCCCTGCCCAAGTCCATACCTCCCTCTCTCATGCTTGCTTCTGAAAATCCCTCTGGAGTTTTGTCAAACTAGCCTCAACCTGTTACTGTGCCTAGGGTATCTCCACTCCCCTTTTCCTGCACAGTGCTGCACTTCATGGTCCTGCCTTAGCCCGGCTTCAAGTTGGTGTGTCTACGTTATTAGTTAGTTAATTACTATCATCTAGGCTGTCAAATATTACCTTGTTATATTATGCTCAATTTCTGTTACTGTCAACTCATACCTTGTCATGTCATGTTGTTCTGCATGCTTCCTTTCAAGTCATGCTGTGCCTGACTATTACCTTTCTCTGTAATCATGTAATCACCTGCTTTTACCTGTAATCTCCTATAAACTCATGGGTCACACCTGAAAATAGGCATTTGACTGTCTAGTTGTGCTTACCTGGTCAACAAAAGCTAAATAAATAAATAATCTACCACAGACTTAGCCACCTAGTCTTCTGTTACTGCTCCACTTACCTCAAGTTTGTGGGTCTCCCTGAAGACCTGGAACAACTTCCAGGAGGTCTCATAAGCCTTAAATGTCCTTGGTGACCAGGAGTTATGGAACAAGTGCTCGTCTCCCTCTAGTCAATCTCCCATGCAACCACTGGAACCTTCATTTTCCTCCATTTTGCCCTTTGGGGCAGCAGCCCCGAAATGGTCCATCTGTAGACGGGAGAGGATATCAGCCACTGTATTCTGCACCCTTTCAATGTATTTAACTCTAAATGACATATTCAGCTTCAAACCTTGCAGAACCAGTTGCCTCAGTATCCTCATTACCGTCTCTGACTCACCCCTTTCCGGTTTAGCACCTCGACCACTGCCTGGTTATCACACCAGCAAGTGACCTTCTGGTTTTGTAGATCTCCCCCCCCACACCAGCACGGCCACCCAGATGGGGTAATATCTCCAAAAAGGTGATGTCTTTCCCCAACCCCTGCTAAACCCATTCTTCTGACCAGGCTTCAGACATACACTCTACCCTGAAGTATGCCCCCATCCCTAACCCTCTGGAGGCATCCGTGTATGAATCTAAATCCACGTTGAAGACCCACTCCTCCTCCTGCCAAACTGTTACTCTATTGTATCCATGTAGAAAAGTCTCACATACCACTAAGTCTGCCCGCACTCTCTTAGTTATGTCCACCCAGTAGTGCAGCCAGGAGGCCCCTTCATAGCTTGCACCAGATGGTGTGTGAATGTCCATCCCATGGCTAATAACCAGCATGTGAAGTTGAGGTGTCCCAGCAATTGCTGCACCAACTGGACCAGTACCCACCTTCATCCCTTAAGAGCCCCCAAGAGATCCTTCAACGTCTGTATCTTCATTCCCAGTAAAAGGAAAAGTCCTGCCTCTGTGTCAACTTCTATTCCTAAGAATTGCAGGTGCTGGCTCAGCCCTTCTGTCTTGTCCAGTGTTAGTGGGACCCCTAATTCCCTGCACATTTCCTCAAACTGATCCAACATCTGTGCTGCTAGGACCTGCCTTTCCCCCACTAACAGGAAGTCATCAAGGTAGTGGATGACCACTCAGTGTCCATAGCGCACTTGGAAAGTCCATTACAACAAGGTGCTGAATGTTTCAAAAGCAGCACATGCTTTCAAATAGCCCATGGGTATTGCTTTATTGAAATAAAATTTTTTCCCTTTGCAGAAACCCAGTAGGTCCCAATCCTGGTGTCTAACTAACAACAGGCGGAATGCTGCCTCAATGTCTGTTTTCATTAGCTACTCTCCTTCACCACCCTAATCATCCTGACCACCCCCTCAAGCATTGCATAAGTCACTCTGCTGTCTTCTTCTCTAATAAAGTCATCTACTGAATCCCCCTCTGGGTAAAACAGGTGATGTATTACCCTGAACTCCCCAGTTGCTTCTTGAGCACCAAGCCCAAGGGTGACACCCTGAAATTGTCCATAGGAGGGCTGATAAATGGGCCTTCCATCCTACCCACTGCTATCTCCTTACCTATCTTCTGATGCAGCAGGTCTTCCCTGCCCTTATTGACCTCAGGTTCTTAGACCTTGTTGCCACCTGACACCCCCTATAGTGTAGGCTAAAACCCCAATGGAAGCCCTTTTCCAATTCCTGTGCTGCCTTATAATCTGGATAGTCATGTAGTCATTGTCTTTAAACTGGTAACTTAATCGGTGCCCTAGCTATTTGAAACTGCCACCTACTGGGGATCCTTTCCCCTTGCCCCCCACCAGTCACTACCTTGCATGCCTCCCCTCTCTCTGCTGCAACCCCTGCCTCTCCCCCCAGTTCCCCAAGTCCCCTCTTGGAAACTCATGTTCTCACCATGAAAAGACTGGGTCCCATAAATAGCACTCCAGTCCCCCCCCATAGGTCCTGCAACGTGAAGCTGGGTGACTCCCTCCACACTTAGAACAGGCATGCTGGAAATGACAATTTGGTCATGAGCAATAGGCACTGTTGTATACCCAACAGCACTTTTGCAGGACCCCAGGGCTCTTATCCCATTCTCTTTCACTACCACCTGGGACAGTCATGGTTTCAAACCAGATGTCTGACTGTCTAGTATCGCAATGAATGTCACTGTCAGAGGCCATGCACTGCCTAAGCATTTCATCGTACTGTATCTAGTTGGTTCCCCCTCTCATTTTATAAGCACTTTGAACAATCAGAAAGCAAGCCAAAAGGGGTCTTATCAATTCTGGTTTCTTCTCTTGTAGGATCACACTGTAGTAGGTAAAACCTACTGTCAAGGCATCCCACATCTTGCCCCGTATCACTGTTTCCTCCTCTTTCCTCCCCAGCAGCACTAAAGCCACTGCCATATCTTTTTTCCTGAAACTCTCCTTCTCCTCATACATTTTGACCATCTCCTTGTTCACCAAGGAGACTATGTCAACATATTCCCCTCTCCAGAGCTTCTTTTTTGTAGCCAGGGGAATGTGGTTCCCATCCTAACCCCTGGGTGCCCACCTCCAGTCCAAAGTGCCCCCTTCCCTCCTAACTGCTTGGCTCAGCCTCTTGCCCTCCCCCTTTCCTTTCTTAATCTCCCACAAGACCGTCTAAAAATGACCAAAGTCACTGTCTCCCAAGGACCCGATCAGTGCTCTACATTCTCCTTAATAATGCTTTCAAGGGTGATATGTACTGTGCCTGGTTTCGTGGGTCCTGCAGCTGGGCCTGGTGTGGACACAACTGGTAGGCCTCCGGTAGGAGGAGGCAGGGGCTGGGATGGTCCTGGAGGCAAAGGTTCTCCCCCCAGGCTGGCAGCTGCATAGAAGCCAGTTGCAACTGGGGCTCCGGTGCCGGGGACAGCAGCAGAGCCTGGAGAGAAGGAGGAGGAGGAAGAGAAGGTGCAAAAGGTAGGATTGGTGATGGGACAACAGGCCTTTCTGGTGTCAGGTCCCAAGGGACTATTGGTTGCCTCTTGTCCCTTTGTCCACCCTTTGGCCCCTGCCCACCATCATTTTTCCTCTTCTGCCCATGCCTTCTGGGCTCCGGTCCCTGAGGGGGCTCCTCCATTGCATCTAGTATCTTTTTTGCCTGTGCTGTCATCTCCATGACCTGTCTCATCACCTCCTCCTTAGTAGCCTTCTTCACTCTAGGTGCCATGGTCTCCTACTGCTTTGAAAGGCATTTCAAAATAACCTGTGAGACACCAGACCAACTCAGCATCTTCCCATTACCTTGTGGAAGTAATATCAGTCAAGCACCATGTATAAAATTATGCTGCAATTATGCTTCAGACAGTTACTAAATTATTGGACTCCAACAGCCTAAACACAGATTGCAACACATAGTGCATGGCTACTAGCCCACTGTAGCCCCCACTCCAGATATCTAGCACCTTCCTTTTTTTGGGGGACCAGTAAATGGGCAGGCTTCCAGTTCACATTGTACCTTCGCTATATACAATGTGATGGTGAGACCTATTTCACATTTGTTGTACTTAACCACACCCTTTTTTTTTGAATGGGTAGTGTGCACACTTTGATAAGCACAGAACCATGGTTCCCACATCCTGCTTGCTGCTGAGGTAGCTGTTCTGTCTCATGGGTGCATTAATCTTTAATCAGTGATTAAACAATAACCTTTGAAGTCCCATTTATCCAATGCAAAAAAAGCCTCATTTTTTTTTTTTTTTAATAAATGTGTAAATAACAATCAAAACCTCTCCTGGGCAGAAGGCCGCCTGAGTGAGAAAAAACCCTCAAGAAGTTGATACCAGAGACATAGTTTGAATGTCATGGTGGAAAGACTCTTGACCCTTAACATGGTGGCAAGATGGCGACCCCTTGTTCCAAATCTAAAACAGCATCATGCCATGCAGTGGCCCTTTGCCCCTAGTTCTGGAAATGCAAAAACAACAGAAACTGTGCCCCAATTGGTATGCCTCCTTCACAGCAGCATTTCTACAGCAACATACGCCAATGCGACATCAGCATGCCACTGTAGAAGTCTGCCTGGGACCTGGCAACACTTTCCCCCATCCTGCACCCCTCCTGAACCATCTCCGACTTGGGTTGGAATCCATTAGTACAGGGAGGGTGCAGGTAACTCCCTGAAGAAATAACAGTGTCCGACTCACGTGACTCTCTGCAGACTGAAAATCACAGTCGACATGGAGTCTGTCGCTGTGATGCTGGTCAACAACGTAGCTGTCGAACCGGCATCATAGATCCCCAGTCACACCATCTTTTATTATTATAAGTATTTTTTTTTATTAACTGAAGCTTCAGTCCCACAGAAGTGCTGGTTCATTCCTTGCTCAGACTGGTCTATACTTGTAGGGCCTTGTATTTGTAGGGCCTATCATTGCCATGTAGCCACCTGACATTCAGGCCCCAAAAAGCTAAAATTTCACTGTGCAATTCCACCAGGATAGTACTGCCCACCAAACCCCAACCTCTCTGGACCTCCTTTTTACCTTGCTCACCCCCAATTATATCCTTGTAGCAACCACTCTGGTCTACAGCAAAAAATCTGCTACCCACATGCCCCGAATGCTCAAGACCCAGGACATCTAAAAACCCCAAACTGGGAACCACTTTGCCTCAATCAAATGAAAGTTTTGCTGGCAAAGTTAGGACTCTTTTTGTTCTTTTTGTCGTTGACTGCCAGGAATCCATTGAGTAGCAGAGGCCATCCCATCAGATGGCCATGAGCCACCCTCTGAAGCCTTACCTCTTTTGTGGTTGAAAAAATTCTGATCACAGCGCTGTGAAGGCTTCCTTGTCGATGGGTCTTTGTGAAGCTGCTTTGAAAGCCCTTTTCATCGACGGATGTCCTATGTGAGTATGCACTTGCTCTGTGATGGGAAAACTGTGAGTCAGGCTACTTAGCCAGTGAGATGGTGGTTGAAATAAAAAGGAATGCTTCTGCATGTGGGAAATTTAAAACAATATTAGTCCCAACCTAGCCCCAGATGCCTCCAACAATGGGCTGAGACTCTACTCAAAACCGCAACGGAGCCACAACTAAAATGCCTAAAATTAGCAAAATTAACAGAATTAACAAAATTAGCAATTAGCACCAGTAAGCTTCCACAGTGCAGACCAACTCATATGCATTAATGCAAATCTGCGAGAAGCATGATAACACAGATCGATTTGCTGGCTGGTGGCAAGCAACCAGCAAAACAAACAAACTAGCAAAAAAGGGCTCCTCTCTCCTGGAAGCATCTTCTTATACCCCTTATGCTTGACCCCTCTCTCTCTCTCTCTCTCTCTTTTACCACCCAATCCGCTTGGGCCGTGCTCTCTGATGCTCCACCCTCTCCCTGCCACTTATCATCCCGCGCCCCTGACCCCCCCAGGACTGAGCTTGTTCTGTGAGGATGTCCTGGGAAAAACAGGCTTGCCCCTTAATCAGGCAAGCCCCCTTATGGCTGTATCCATCAAGTGAGAGATGGACCAGGTTGATTGTGTATCAGTATTTAATCACAGACACCAGCTTCTCTGGATACTTTATGTCTTATACCAACATGTGTATGTCAAAGGCCACTGCCCCGCTGTTGAACATTAATGGGACTTTTGGCCTTTATGGCCTGCCCTTCTTCCCATTCTTGTCAGCCTCTTCTTCAGGCAGCTCTTGATGTAACAGGGAAAATATATCAATAAATTCCCCTTCCAAATCCTCTCCTGCATGGTATTGGATAGGTGGTCCCCTAACGGGTCAGCCACCCCACATATGCCCATTTGCCCCCAGTCTTTTCCAACTGTTCTAAGCCACTGTTCTTCATATTGGGCTGTGCGACAACCATATCCATGATGGACTGGGAAGGCATTGGGATGGACCCCCCCCATTGTCCCATTTCCCTCCATAATATTGGAGAAAATATCCTTTGGGTTAAATTTGGGTATACCACTAGTTGAACCATTAACCACAGCCCCTTGTGCAACCTGTGTACTCTGTCATGAGGCCCTCCTGTGGTCATGGCCTACAAGGTGACCAGTTTCTGCAATGCTGGTGTGGCTGTCACCTGTGGGAATGCTTGGTTGTCATACATCACAGGTCCCAATGGCTCACCATGGGACTCAAAATGGGTGTAGGGCTGCCCATGCCACAATCTGTGGCCATTGGTTCCCCATTGGAAAGTTGACCAGTGTGTGTCAATTGGGGATTCAGTGGTGTGGATGGTTGAGGTGCAAGCAGGCTTGTGAGGATATCCATAGGAACTGGTGCCATGGATTTGGGTCCCATTGAGGTTACCGGGACCGTGGATCTTCTTGAAAAATCAGAGGAACCTCCTAGATGCATGTGAGGTGTTGAGCTGAGGGAGTCCTGATGGAATTCGTCAGTGCATTTAATACAAATGTGAGAGTGCCTACGCCTGCATTGTCCCATGTCCTCAAACAAGCAGTGGTGAGTATCTCTCCATACCTGTTCCACACATCACACAATGTTGGTCACCTCCATGGCTGCCCTTTCCATAATGCCTTGCCAAATCCCACATTTTGTTGGCCAGTGAAAATGCTACCCTTTCCCTGACCTCCAATTCATGGGGACTTCATCCTGCCTAAATGGAGATTCATCACATTCCTCATATGACTCCCCATCATCTGGCCCATGCATGAATGCCATGGCACTATTCTTCATATTCAACCCTCAAAGACTGCTCCATATTGGTTGACTGGGATGCAGCCACCCGCCGATGATGGGTGAGGTGAGCGGGGTGAGTAAGGGGTCCTGTGTAGGTGGGAGGGATGGGGGTGCCACTGGATCACCAGGGAATGACATGTGGGCAATTAATCATGATCAGGGACCTGGGAGGAGGGATTCCACTAGACCACCAGGGACTGTATTATCATACATCCGTTGGGGCATCGGGAGGAAGGGGTACCACTAGACTACCAGGAATGGATTATAATACTTCCACTGTGATCGGGAACTCGGGAGGGGGGTCCACTAGACTACCAGGGAATGTTGTTTTACAATTACTGCTATCACAGCAACAGATGGGAGGGTTCCACTAGACCACCATGGATGGTCATATTTACATATATCAAGGAATCAGGGACTGTGGTGGGAGGGACCACAAGACCACCAGGGATGGTCATGTATTATTTTTATCAGGGAATTGGGGACTGGGGGAGCCACTAGACTACCAGGAATTTCTTTTTAAACATATACTGCATGATTGCAGCTACAGGGCAGGGGATGCCCTGTGATCCCCACAGCACACGTCATGCTGTACAGGGCACCAGGTGCAAGTCCCAAGGCTGCGCTGTGCAAGGCATGCAAATGGGGCCATAATGACATGCAAATGGCTCCATTTGTACCTTGCATATATTATGGCCTCATTTCCATGCCCCCTGCTGAATATTGCAGGTGATGCACCTAGCACAACTGCACTTATACCCTGTGCTCTATCTGTGGCTTGCACTGACACAGTGCCAATGCACCGTGCGCAATGCGTGTGCTGGCCTGCCATATTCAATCTAAAAAGGTACCATGGTGCATCCCCTGTGGAATATCACCTGGACCTGGCCCCAGTGCAACACAGTTGTGCTGCGCCCAGGCCTTCGCCACTGCCTGGTGCAGTCTGAATATCCGGGCCTGAGTGTAAAAAGCAATGCTTTCAATAACATGAGTTTCATGACTGTGAGCAGAGATAAAACCCACTCCTGGGTAAATTCAAAGCAAAACTGGATATAAAAAAGACAATGTTGTTGGGAACAAATGGGGTTGGGGAGTTTGTAAATTCCAGTGAAGCAGTGTGTTGAGAAGAAGCACAATGCAAGAGAGGATTGGATTAAGAAAGAATAAATATGCATGAAAACGCATGGCTCCATAAAGAGCCAAATATTAGTGACAAGAAAGTAGGTGGTAATGTGTGTGTGTGTGTGGGGGGGGCAGGTCATGATAAATAAATTGGAAAATTCGCAGTTTAAAAACATATGCTTTGAATGAAATATTATTACCATTACTGCAAAGGTGTGCACTGTTTAAACCAATACGGTGCAGTTTTAAATCAAATATAACCATGCTCTTAGAGTAATCAGAGGGAAATCCTTTAGACAAGGCAGTACGTCTAGGTAAATTATCTGGAAATGGTAAACTGATGGAGAGAGGACAATGTGAGTAAAGAGAAGAAATGTTGATATATGTTGAGACAGAGCAGGGTGCTGACTTGAACCACAAACCCAGTCACTGTGAAAATAATGCAGCACACAAACACACACACACACACATATGCACGCACGCACATACACATACACACCCACACACCAGACCTACCTAGCTGACCTCTGGTTCTTTCCTGCACTCTGACCACACTCTAGATAATAGATAGAGTGCCAGTCAAGAGTTGATGGCCCCTCGTCAGGGGGTTCAGAGCCAGGGGGATGGTTAGTCAGGGATGCAGAGGAGTAATGACCCAGGACAGAGATGAGATGCAGAGATCTCAAGTGAGCAGTTTCAGGGTCAGTGGCAAGTGTCTTGTCTGAGAGAGTCCTATGGGGCAAGTGGAGGAGTATAAAGAGAAATGACAAAAAAAAAAATAAATAAATAAATAAAAACAAATAAAGCAACTCTAAATATATTCATATTCTGCCCTAAGGCAACATTAAAAACTGTACAGATGCCTTTAAGAACACAAATCATATTTATTGATTGAAAAAAAAATGTCTAGTAGAGAACATGCTACTCTGTCAACAATTCATTTTTATTTGTGCTCCTGGGGATGGTTACATGGAATTACCAAAACAAAATATAAAAATTGCAGTCCTCTACCTGGTAGCTCTGAAGGTTGAGGCACTGGATGCCAAATCTCATGCCAACCTGCTGACCTGAGTTCAGGAATGAGTCGGGCCACCAGGGGTTGGCAGTGGCAAGAAAGGATTGAGCATCTGGAGGACTGGTCTTCTCTCTTGGGGAGGGAGGGATAGCTGTCCCGCCCGCTGATCACCCTTTAGCAATGGCTGGATAGGGATACGGCTTGAAAAGCTCAAGCTGATATATGAGTTGGTGGGGAGGAGAGGAGGGGAGGGAGAAAAACCAGGAAATCAAGCCAGGCAGGCTAGATGATGACCTGCCACCCCCAGGAGTGGTCCCAGAGTCTGGATTGGGTCTCTGGTGTAGGGAGAGGCCAGCAACCTCCCCCAAGCCCCGCCACAGGGGGCAATCCATGGGGTGAATTTCTGAGGCCAGCTAGTATGGGAGTGGCAGAGTCAAAGAGATTGTCCCTCCATTCAGAGGGCTGAAGCCACCTGCCAGGGCTCCAAAGGAGCAAAAAAATGCAGTCTTTAAGATTTGAAAGAGTCATGAATGTGCAGCCACACAGATGGAAGTGCATGAAAATATTTGTCTCTATTCCACTGACATGCAGGGTGGGTGCAGGATGTGGTGCATGCCGTAACTGTAAATAGGTAGGTGGACACCTGATCTGGCATCTGTAACTGAGATGTTGAACACTTATGAAACAGCTGGTGGATGCTGTTGGTGTTTTTACTTTAATAAATGAAGTTGAGGAACTTGATCAGTACCCATGCTTGAGTCCCTGTATGGCAATTGTAACTAGTGTGTTGGTTTACTTGAATGAAATTATTGTTGTGCTATATAGACAGTCCTCTTTATTAATACATGGTTACAAAATTTGCCGTACTTTGTTCAAGTTACCTCCAGGCAGTTCTCCAACTCCACCCCTTTGGTCACTGTTGCACATCAATATTTTGTTATTTCCATTCTTACAGAGCTTGTATGAAGTTTTCTGTAGTGCTGCTGTTTGTATAAGATGGGTGAGGTCACGGGGCTGGGTGGTTATTTGTAATACATTACTTTTTTTAATCACATTACAGCAATGTCAGCAACAATATAAAGTATTTACCACCCTCATTTCCATTAGGGGACTCTACTTTTTATGGTTTGTGGGAGGAGCCTACAGCCATCTTGTTGTCTGTAGCTGGACATATTTGGACATTTCAATGTATCCTTCCACAATTATAAATCACTGCCAAATGAAATAAAATACTCCCTTCTTTATATTTAGAATGTTGGAGACATAACTCCAAGCTGATTACCAATTAACAACAGGGCTATTCTTTCACCGAGTTGGTAATATGATGACAGATTACCTCAAGAGCGTAGCATGAGAGGTAATCAGTTGTCATAGTACCAATAAGGTGAAAGAACAGCCCTGCCATTGAATGGTATGCATGCACTGTTCTGCATAGTGTATAGTGGAATGTTGCCGCAAAAAAAAAAAAAAAAAAAAATACTACATCTTTCTTTTTAAAATAAGACTAACTATCAGATTGCTGCTCGAGGACACCGTGTGTGACGTCCACACTGCAGCAGAATGAAAAGTCGTTCTGCTGCCCAGCGGATGTCACTTTTTGGTTCTGCTGTACTACGGACGTCACTAGTGCAACAGAACAACATTTAGAGAGCACTAGATTTCAGTGAACAACGGCGTTCCACTATACACTGTAATCAGTGAGATCAAATGCTGATGAAGTAGTGTGGGGCAGTAGAGAAAGCTATGTGAGCTGCCAGGCTAAAACTGTTCTACACATCCAGTACAATATAATCACATAGAATACTTTCTCATCAGCAAAAGGAGAAAGAAAAAAAAACTTAAGAACTAAAAAACGACAACTGATTACTACTTGAAATTTGTATTATTTTCCTGCCTGGCTGTTTTGGCTCCACTAGCTCTTTAAATATTTCTTATCCTATATTTTGTATCATGGATAGCATTGGGGAAATGCTATATCTCATTGCCATTGTAATCTTCATTTTACATATTTTTGCACTGTATTTACTCAGGATGTCCCAGGTTAGATGCAATATCTTGTTTTCAGTGGGGTCATGATTTTACCATTTTTATAATGTACAGTATTTAGTCAGGATAGCCTATTCCAGATGTAAAATATTGTTTTCAGTGTGTTCTGATTTTATGCAGTGCAGCATAATATTGTGTAGATGTAGAGCCACATTAAAAATAAGATGCCATGTCTTCTGCGAACTATTCAGGCTAAACATATAGCAATCAACAGGTATATTCTAGGAAAACACATTGTAACAAGCATTTGTCAATGCCGAATGTTGCTTGCTTGTATGTGCTGTTTAGGTATTTGGAAGTGATAGTTCCATGCCTTCCTCCAAAGACATGCACTGTATCTTTCCATTCAGTATTCACAGAAGAGTGGGAGGGGCAAGGACCACAGCAGTACACCAGTTGCCAAGAGGGTGAAGAGGTGGACAATAGTCCATTCAAAGGCAAAAAAGTCCTGCAGGAGCTCACTAAATTGAAGGTGGACAAAGCAATGGAACCAGATGGCATACACCCAAGGATATTAAGAGAACAGCAAAGGGAGATGGCAGTACCTCTGGCAGCCATGTTCACTGAGTCATTCAACATGAGTGAATTGGAGGAGGGCACATGTAGTCCCTCTACACAAGTCCAGCAGAAGAGAGAAGGCAGGGAACAATAGGCGTTCAGCCTCACCTCAGTAGTGGGGAAGATCATGGAGACATTACTTAAAGAAAGGATAGTGGGGCCTCTAGAAGCCATCGGAGCCCAGGACCATAGACAACATGGATTCACAGTGGGGACATCATGTCAGACAAATCTGGTTGATTTCTTTGATTGGGTGACAAAGGAAGTGAATCAGGGTGGAGCTATGGACAGTGCTTACCTTGATTTCAGCAAAGCCTTAGACATCATCCCACATAGGATGCTGGTAAAGTAGCTGGGTAGGCTGGGCATGGGGGAAGGGTGGTAAACTGGGTAAGAAACTGGCTAACAGACAGGAGGCAGGGAGTGGTGGTAAATGGGGTGCAGTCTAGGGAGAGGGGGTGACGAGTGGGGTGCTGCAGGGATCGGTCCTGGGGCCAGTCCTGTTCAATGTCTTCATTAGTAACATTGCAGAATGGCTGAAGGGAATTTTTTCACCAAATTTTCAACATAGCCATTTTAAGACCTCTGCTCATGAACAGTGTCACTGTGATTTTCTTAATGTGTCCCATACATTGAGTTTGCACACCGACTGCGCCATTGTGCGCTACATGTGCAGAAACACATTTTGGGCAAGATGTGAGAAATGACAGTTGTACTGCTCATAAGGAGGTGGCAAAATGCAATGTTGAAAATCTGGAGTGAAAAATATTAAAAATTTGCGAACTTACGAGTGCGTAGGAACAGCGAACATGCTCGTAAAACAGTCATTTTTGAAATTTTTCACCAAATTTTAACATAGCCATTTAACACCTCTGCTCATGAACAGTGTCACTGTGATTTTCTTAATCTGTCCCGAACACTGATTTCACACACCGACTGCGCCATTGTGCACTACATGCATGGAAACACATTTTGGGTGAGATGTAAGAAAAGACAGCTATACTGCTCATACGGAGGTGTGGTAAAATGGCATTGGTGAAAGTCTGGAGTAAATATATTGAAATTTCGCTAACTTAAGAGCGTGCGTAGGAACAGTGCAAAGCATACTCTTGAAACAGTCATTTTTGGGAATTCTTTCACCAGAGTTTCAACATAGGGTTTCTGGGAGCCTGCCTCATAAACTGTGGCACTTTCATTTCATAAATTGGTCCCAAAAGGTGGTTCCATGCAGTGACCATGAAATCACCTTTCAGGTCCAATTAACGCCATGACAGTGACAGAATTCATGAGGTGGGGTCCCAAAAACCCCATGTTGAAAATTTGGTGAAACAATTCCCCAAAATGCCCGAGATATGCAATAAAGTTGAAAAAACCCTAATTATTCCATTATACAGCTTACCGGCATTTCCTCAGTTCGCGGTCGGCTTTGAAGAGTGCAGACGTGTTCTCGGTCCACCAAAGATCGTCATGCTGGACTCCGGAGGTAAGTATGGGGTGAGTTGGGGGTGTGGAGAGGTAGATGCACAGATGGTGGGCGTGGGTGGGGGGAAGGGGGTCAGAACAGTCTGCAAGGGAAGATTTTTTCTTTTAGGTGTTTTTTTTTTTTTTTATTTGGACGATGCTGGACTTGTACCAAGCTGGGGTGGGCTCCCAGCGTGGCAGCTGGAAGGCTGTTTGGAGGTGGGGCAGTGGAGTTGATGGAGGATTGGGTACCCGCATCAGCCATAGGACCTGTTGCCACACTGGGGTGAGCTCCCAGCGTGGCACCCGATAGCCTTGGTGGGGGGAAACTGAGAGCCTATGGGGGATTGGGCACCCCCCTCAGCCATACAGACTGCTGCGACACTGGGATGGGCTCCCAGAGTGGCACCTGGAACTCTGTTTGGGGGGGATGAAGCACAGCTGATGGGGGACTGGGCACCCCCATCGGCTATACAGTGTGTGGTGGGGGGAAGCACGAGCACGCAGTATGCGTGCGTGTGTGTGTGGGCGGGAGTGCGCATGAGCATGTGATCTTATCACTGCTCACTGAAGCGTAGCTCTCCATTTCAACTGTACGGCACTGCATTTTCAACTGCTGTCATAGACAGCTGCAGCAGTGATTGGAGAACTGCACCCGCGCCTGCAAACACACCGACTGAATTGGAAGAGGGCTGCCACACCTCCGAAAACTCAGATGATGGCACTATGTTGCAAGCAACATAAAAAGGGAAAGAATTGTAGAAAACACATGAAAAACTGAATTCTATCTGAATCTGTTTTTTAAAGTTTTTGTTAAGTTGCCCTTTGAACCTCATCCCTCTGGGCAGAGCTTAACTGGAGGAAGCCCACCTACATTTCTGAAATTGTCCTCCTACTACAATTTTCAGAATATTTCTTAACTGTTCCTGATTTTGTCTCGAAATTTCCTTCTGCCCTCCCCAAATTTGTTTCCATGACTAAATAGTAGGGATTGTAAGTAACAATGTCAGACTTTAGAGTTACATGTAAAATGTATTTTAGACTAAGCCACTTATTCTATTAGCTTCCTGAGTGGATACCACTAATTTTAAAGGGACACTGTCAACCTGTTTTTCATCACATTATTTCTAGTTAAAAACCAACATTTTATGATTGCTTACCTTCTTTAACATTCATTGATGTTGCTGTTTGTTTTGTCCATCTCTTTGTTTAGCAGAACTGAAATGCATGCTGATGTATATTTATGAACAGACTTGTTTTGTTTACAATCCTGGATCTGTTCTTACTGCATACTTCCTGAGCATTAGAAACACACACAAACAGTGCAGTCACTCATGAGGCAGTAGCCTCTTAAACTCCCACTGCACCATGAGGGGCTAGACTGTGTTGTGGGTGTTCCCAAGTCCAGGAAAGATGCAGTTGGAGCTGATCAAAGAATGTAAACAAACCTGTGTTTTTGTGGTAATATCGGTATGGTGGGCAGTCTGTTTTTCACTTTTTTAAAGAAAAAAAAGAGTCAGAATCCAACTACCAGCTACACCAGCAATCTTTACGGAGTGTTGGCAGTGATAAACTGTGTTTTTTAAACTAGGGACACTTTGACACCTAAGGGGGTTGACAGTGTTCCTTTAAGTTGTGTCCCTGATTTTGGTTCTTTGTCCCTTATTTATGAGGTACGAGGTTGAGAGGTACTTTATGGGTGTTTGCACTTGCCTGGAACACACCTTCTGGTTGGGCTGGCCATGGGGTGAGTAGGCCAACTGGTGAGAGGCTGAGAAGGACAAGGTCTGAACAGATTAGACAAAGAGACTGGTCCTGATGAGCATAAATTAGTTTACAGAAGCCCCTGAGAGTAAGGTGGGGTGGGAGGCCCTGCATCATATCCCACAAACTGTCCATGGGACTCACTTTCTCTGGGAAACTCAGTATACAGAGCCAGGTTCTGCCATGTGCTTCAGCAAAAAGGGATCAATCAGGCTGGATCAACGTACATCTTCCTTTCACTGTGTATTGGAGATTAGTGCAGAGTATACAGGTGTAGCACTAGGACCTTGGGTACACATCTCTCCTCAGTGACACACTCTTCTTTACTTCAGGGCATTAAGACCCAGAAGAATGCTTCCATACTATTTCTAATTCTTTTTCCCTTGCCGAAGGTCAGGAAAGTAGGGCATCTTTGTGATGGCAGCAACCATCCGAGGCTTAAGTTAAAGACTTCTACTGCCAGCCCGAGACACACACGGAGTCTGACTCAGCGTGCCAGAAAGGAGTTGGGAGAGACTTCACTGAGCCAGACCCAGACGATTCTGGGAAATGAATAAATTTATGTAACACTACAGTCTGCTCTCTGAACAAGTCTTACTCAATGTCGAGGCATGTTTTTTTTCCTGTTTCACAACATTTGGATGCATTTCCACTTTTTTTTAGATATAAAATATAGTTTTAAATTGCATTTCTAAATGATGCCCCTGCTGGACTTATCTGCTGGTCCTTTGAAAGGTTGCATCCCATCCATCCACTCTGCATCCTGCATTCTCCCAGCTCGTTGAAGTGGGTGGCTCTGCAGTGCCCTTTCCCACCATTTCAACCGGGACTCAGGGGTGCAGAACGAAGTTGTGGTGCTTGCCACAGGGATTGACCAGTACCTGCAGGAAATCTTCCATCACTTGACTTTCGGTGGCAGGGAGCTCCTGCCTTGGGAAGACTTCATGCTACTTTGCTCAGTTCTGGGACTACTGGAGAATGGAACAGAGGGTCAGCAAATGCTGTTAGATGCACCTGCTGAGCTGACATTTAGGGACTTCCATTCCTGACTCTGTAGTTACTTCTGTCTCAGGTCTGGAGGCAAGGTAGAGCGGCTGCACATAAGTCAGGATACGGAGCTTGTGGAGAGGGAGATTCACCTGCACTGGCCCCGTGTGCCGAGGAGAAAGTATGTCTCATTCAACCTTTCAAAGGAAGGATTGGACAACAGGAGCTCTCCGAAAATAAGCCTGCAGTGATCCGGATCCATCCTGAAACACAGTAACCTGTACAGCTGCTCTGGGGAGGCTGCAGCATGGCCAGGTAACAGCTCATCTGCTAGCTTGTACTGTACATGGGGGCTATGAATATCACCAGGATCAGAACAGGGACCAACCCAGATCCTGTTCTGATTTTAGGAAGAGTCTCACACTCTCACCCCAGATAATTGCCTGCAAATTAATTACTGGTATATGTCCAATTCAAAATCATGTGTAATGGGTTTATCATACATTCCTGCAAGCCTGCCAACACACATATCATAATGTGTCGTGGGGGACACGAGCCTGCAGTATGCGCAGCGTGTGTGTGGGGTGTGCATGAGCATGCGATCTTATCGCTGCTCACTGAAGCATAGCTCTCCCTTTCAACTGTACAGCACTGCATTCAACTGCTGTCATAGACAGCTGCAGTGCTGATTGGAGAACTGCGGCCGCGCCTGCAAAACACACTGACTGAATTGGAAGAGGGCTGCCACACCTCCAAAAACTCGGATGATGGCACTATGTTTCTTGCACATGCATGCAAGCAACTTAAAAATATGTAAAAGGAAGACCACATTGAAACTGCCTTTCAGCAGATCTACATTGTGCAAATTCATTATAAATAATGGATAAAAGCATCCCATAAGCTCTTCACAGCCATAATGACTTTGACCAGAATTTGTTACTATGTGTAATGGATCATCATGGAACAAATAATATTGAATAGCACTTCATTCCATGCTATAGGAATGTTAACCTTAGTTCAATTATTGTCACTACATGTTGCCATTAGGAGAGCCATATTTCATTATATGCTATGAGACACTGATCTGTGTGTTTAAACATCACGTCATAAACCATTGACTTCATTACTTGCTAATATACACTGTAAATTGTATTTTGTAAGATTTAATTTGCCCAGAATATGCAAATGTGAGTTCTAAAGAAATTAACAATGTAATGGATTTGCTAGTGGTGGGGCTCTAACCTGTTGCCTCATGTAACAAGACATGCATGTTAGCTAATAATTCACACCGCATGTCATTGTTCATGCTGATTAGTCACCAGATGTTAAATGTAATGTGAACACTGATTAAAAGAGGTGCACTGATGTTATGTTACTGTTCAAATACATGACTGCATTGAGTTACTTTACTCTGGTAATCAGTTATCTGAATTTTCACTGCCATGGACATATAGTCCTATAAATAAACCAGTAACATTTTATTTTATGCAATCAAGTTCCTTTGTTAAATAAAAATTCTGAAAAACATATTTAATCAACACTCACACTGCTAAATCTTCTTAGTGAACTCCTGGAAATTACTGTATGTATAAATATAGTAAACAGAGTACTTCTAATGTGGATTAATTTTTTTTAATCAGCTGTCCTGCTTTAATTACGCATCTGTTCTTCTGAAGGCTGTATGTGAAAATGTCTTTCATTCAAATCAATCCCTTTACATAAAAGGAAAAGGAAAAAAAAAACACTTTTCTAAACTCAGTAACTCCATTTTTAAAATGTCATATGTAACCTGTTAAACTATGGCTTCACTAATGCTAAATTTCAGGGTTGGTGCTTGAGCATTTTAGCAAGCTGCTCAAACAGTTATTGTAACTCTAAAATCCATTTTAGTCTTTTTATTTGCATTTTTTTAATTTTTTCAAAGGAATACATAATACTTCAGCCAGTACTGCTCTGGTAGAACTTTTTTTTAATAATAATTTTTTTTATTTTATCAAACTCAGTGTAATATTTACCTTACATTCATTCTTTCGTTACCTATTACATGTCTAGAAATTCATTTTGATGATACAACAGAAAACAATAGTTATCAAAAACACCCAGGGTGGGATATTCAGAAATGCACCAGAAGCAGGCGCAAGAGCGGTGCAGCACAGGTACACTGCACTGATGTGCATCCAATGCGATATTCAAAGGCTGAGCACCAAGTCAAGTGACAGCACAAGACAGCTAAATATGGCAGGGATGCACCATAGTGCAACATGGGCTGCACCAGGGAGCAAGTCAGCAGGCACCATCGCGCAATGAGGGCTGTGCAATGGAGTAAGGCAGGAAGCACAGGAGCACAGCATGGGCAGGCCAAGGGACAGAGGCGCATGGGCCATTGCACAGGGCACCTGGCACAGTGTAGAGCAGGCTACAAGAGCAGGACACACTGCCACCATAGTGCAGGGGATGACCGGAGGGGGGCAAGGCAGGTGCACGGCCACATGCCCTGACCAAGCAATCCACTGCAGTGCATGGAGGTGGCGTGACACCCATGGCAACTTTCAGGCAGCCATGGGCAACACTCACAGGACAGCACAGGACATGGCACGGTGACCAAAGCAGACCACACACAAGCCGACAGCGCACAACACACCGGCCACACAGCCCAGCAGGGAACAAATGCACACCACAGGGCACACACACACAAGCCACTGTGCTCAGACCACCTGATACAAACCCCTGGCAACTGCAAATGTACCACACAGCCACCATGCACACCACTGCAGCATGGCACCAAAGCCAGCTGCAAAGCAGACACAGACACAGATGGCTATTAAAATAGAAATATATTAAAAACAACAACCAACAATAACAAACTATATACAGGTGAACAGGGATGGGGGCAGGGAACGGGGAGGCCACAATCAGGAACGTAGGCTGGGGAAGGGGGGCTGGGGAGACAGGGGACATGGTAGGCTGGGCACAATGGAGGAATGGGATGGGTGTCAGTGGAAGGGAGGGTAAAGCAGGCCAACGGGCCCCTTGGGAGGTCCACGACTACCGGCACCTCTGCCATCTTCTCCTCTGTGGCCGGAACAGGGCCTGCTGAAATATGCAGGACACTGCAAGGGTGGCTGTGGTGACCCTCAGGATCCTTTCCAGCAGCCTGGCATGGACATCCACCAGATGGGCTCCTAGGACAAAGGAGGGGACATGGATGAGTGCACGCCCACACGACCGTAGCCCACCTACCGTGCACAGTGGACAGCAGTGGCATACACCCTGTAGGGTGCACACAGCGTACCACAGCATGCATGCCCAAATGAGCCACCATCCTGACCATCCACAGCCATGTACAGCACTGCAGACCACCACCAGCTATGCACAGCATGCCACAGCCATGGCAGCCAAGCAAATGACCATTGCATGGGGCTGTCAGTGGCCTGGCTGGGACCCAGATGCACCCACAGCCCACTCGCAGGGGTCTCGCACACATGCCCAGGGCGCAGCATGCTGCAATGGACCATGCAGGTGAAGCACAAAATGTACTGCCCATGTGCACGGGGGGCTGTTGCCAACCCCTACCCCACACAACAACATACACCACCAAAGTGCCTACTTGCAAGCTGCGGCCCAACTGGTGCCCAACCACCTGCACCTCCCAGCTGGCCAGCATCCCTCCACTGTGTGCCACCACTGTCCTGCTGCCGTCCAGCAGTGGCACCTGCCATCTGGGCTTTGCGCCGATCTTCTGGGCCTAGTAGGGAGACAGTGAGAGACAGACATCAGCACCGAGCAGCAACACATGGGCCCCCCCAGCACAGTATATCTCATGACCCAGTGCAGCGGCATTGCCATGGCACAGCACACCAATGGTGCACTGCCATGGCAGGCGGCATTCCCAGCCACTGCCCCCCAACAACAGAGGCACGGCGTGACACCCACTTGGAACCCACACAACACAGACATGGCACTAATGGGGATATGTGCACTCACCTGGCCGTGGCACAGCGCCTTTCTGGATGCGTACCTGCAGTGTCCTGAGACTGTCCGGATCCCTTCTTCACAGGTCCCTGTACCTGTGGCGGCACTGACCCACACTACGGCACAACCTTGTGGCCTCCTTGCGCTCCTCAGCCACCCCCTGCCACACCTCAGTGCACGGCTGGTCCAGGGGTACCTGCTCATAGAGGGCACCAATATGTGGCTCCACCAATGCCACCAGGTTGACTAATTCCACCTGGGTCCAGTTAGGCACACTAGGCATGCTCCTATGAGGCATGACTGCATTCAGTACCACAGAAGAAACATGGCGCTGGTGAGCACACGAGACACACATGCGAAGAATGCTCAACACGCCTGGTGATGAGCTGCCATCCCCAATCATGCATCAGCAGGGTATGTGTGATATGGCTGGGGCAACACTGGCATGTGCCGCAGGCACCCAGGGTCAAGAGGCACACGTAGGGGTCAAAGGGCAGCACATGCACCGTGCACGTCAGCGTGATACGGCATGGATAGCATGGTGTGCTATAGTGTCCAGTATGCCCCATGGGCCATGTGCCAATTGGGCGCTGGCGGCAATGGGTGTACAGTGCATGTGCACCACATGCCCAATAGCGGCAGAGCGCCGTGCTGCCTATAGTGCACTGTGCATAGGAAGCACCATCGCCGTACGTGACGTCAGTGCACGCATGCATTGTACCATGCGGACTGCGTACATCACACAGATGCACCATGACATGTGCATGAGCAACTCCACTGTGCAATGAGCAATTCCGCGATATTCAGGAGGCATATGCAGATGAGCTGATCAGCATATCTACGGCACTTCGGAGGCATTTGCATCTCATTACAGTTGCGCATTCCCTCATTAGCATGTGATGCACTTTCAAAGTGCCATTTAGCAGCACAGGCACCAGACCGGTATTGCATCCTTCACAGGTAGGATGCCAGGCACTGGGCATGGTGGTACTGTGGTGTTGGGGGGCCCCATGTGTGACAACCAGCACTAACCACATGTCCACACCCATAGGAACAGCATGTCGGAGCAAGAGGAAGTTGAGGAGCAGGGACCTGCCGGAAGCGCAGGCCCAATTTCACAAAAGTGGAGTGCGATGCCCTATATGATGCCTACCTGGACCAGTAGCCCCTCCTGAGTGACTCCACAGGCACCCAGTAAGCCAGGGCGGAAGCATGGGCAGGTGTGACCAGAGCCGTGAACCTGTAGGGCATCCATCAGAGGTTGGTGCAGGAATGCAAGAAGAAGGTGGGCACGGACTGCAGGCAGATCAAGGAGAAGGTGGCAGCCATCTGGGCCACACGTGCCACCATGGGCGGTGGACAGCTTGAGGTGCCACAGCTGACACAGCAGGAGGAGCTTGAGGCAGTGACTATGCAGTGCAGTGCCATTGAGGGTGTTCCCAGTGGTGTATTCCAGACAGGGGGGTAGCCCATCACTGCATGGTAGGTACAGCGGCACCCTGAGATGGGGGTAAGGGGTGCATTGGGGCAGGGTGTGTGGTGGCGGCACTAACATGTATATGTTCCCTTACAGATCCTGAGCACCTGCGTGCGGATGTAGGGGCAGTGGTGCCCACCCTGGGTGATATCAGGGACCTGGAGGAGCACCCATCCACCTCCATTGGGGTCCACTGCCCGGACCACTGCTGGACCCACCATACTGTCTGCATGGATGCCTGTGGTGTGGGCACGAACGAGGCCCAGGCAGTGTTTCAACGGGATGCCAGCCATGGTGTCCAGTATGCTGAGACAGTGATTGGGGCGGGGTCTGCATCTTCTATGATGACTTGACTGCTACCCAGGACAATGGTGATGCCGATCGGGGGAGGCACTCCTACTAGGCACTGGTCACGGCAGTGCTGATGGTGTATGGGTGGCACTGGCCGACCCGCCAGTTGCACAGCCCGGTGTTGCAGTGGCCACCATACCTGTGGCGCAGTCCAGCCAATCTGGCGGTGGGGGTGCAGCCTCCCCGGTGATGTCACGTGCACAGTGGCTGGAGGGGCAGCAGTGGCAGAAGGATGGTGCAGAGGGTGTACTGGGTGCAGTGTCCACAGCCATTGCACCGCAGACTGTACAGGTCCAAGAGGGCCCCACTGTGCAGCCCCCACCTGAGTCAGGGCCATGCCACGGGGCTGCACAACCCCCATGGGTCGGCATGATGCCCAAGCCCCCCAGGGTGCTGATCCACTGGCCGAGTACACCTGTCTGCTCAGGGCATCCATGGAGCAACAGATGCAGGTTGTGGCAGGTGTGCGTGCACTCTGCACTGAGCTGCACCAGTCTACAGGGAGGCATGACTGGGACTTTGAGCAGCTCCTGGCTGAGGCCACATGCCTGCGGGAGGACAAGACCACAGGCCTGGATCGGCTCACCACTGCAGTCATGGCCGGCCTGGCACCACTGGCCACCCTGGTGCAGGGCTGTCTGTGGCAGTCACCATGGAGTGCATTCTCCATCCCTCAGTCCCAGCGTAATGCTACCCCAGCATTGTCATCACCGGGATCAGCTGTGGGCATCCCAGGCATGCCAGGAGCTGTCCTGTTCAGGGGCCTGCAGATGCCTGTGAGGGACCGGTCGCATTCTCACAGCAACATGCCTGGGAGAACGTCTGTGACACCTCCTGTGGCTGCCACATAGCCTGCGTCTGCTGGGTGGTCTAGGCGGGGCCATCCACATGTCCGTGGCAGCCATGCACCTGTGTGCTGGTCATGATCCACTGCCTTCCCTGTCCGCTGCCTGCTACAGCTTTGTATGCATGTTGGTGTGGTTTGTGCATGTGTGTACCTGGGCCATGACATCCGAGGCCGCACGTCATTCCCACCTTGTGCACACCCTCCCAGCCACTGGCCACCGTGGCATGTGCATGATGATGCCATCACAGCACCGGCTGCCACAGTGCACTGGTGTTCAGCGTCTGACACACACCCGTTGGTGGCCTTGTGTGTGTACGGGTGTGTGGGGCTGTGTGGGTGGGGTACACTGTTCTGTCAGGTGTGCTTCCATGGTGTCCTGTCCCATGTTCATCGACATCCCCCTCTGGCTGCGTCTGTTGTGGGGCCCTGCCAGCCATGCCTGTATATCATGCCCTGGTCCCTGGGACATGTGTGTGGACCTGTTCACCAATGTGCATGCACCATATTGCTCCTCTGCAATGGTGCCCATGTGCTGCTGGGCCATCCTGTGTGGCCGGGGTTCCTGTCGTCCATGGGGGCCTGCCCACCACCTTTGGGTCCGGCGTCCACGTCATCCCCACTGCTGTTCCCCTCTTCGACCTTGACAGCTATCCCACGGTCAGTGGCCATGTTGTGAAGCATACAGCAGGCCAGGAATAGGCCACAGGCCTTTGAGGGGCTGTACTGTAGGGCACCGCAGACCTGTGCAGGCAACAGAACCATGCCTTCAGCAGTCCAAACACATGCTTGATTATGTTCTGTGTGCTGGCATGTGCCTAGTTGTATGTCTCCTGCACTGGGGTCGATGGGCGCTGGTATGGGGTGAGCAGCCAGGGCCTCAGTGGGCATCTGCTGTCACCTGTGGGGGAACATGTTGGGTTAACACGTTGGTCAGTGTGGCTGCCCCCCGCTACACAGCCAAAACCTCTACACCGCATGCATAGCATCCCCCTCATGCTCTGCCCTGTTGCATAGGGCTGCCCATTCCTGCTGCATACTCACCTACTAGGTGGCCGGTGGGAATGTCCCCACTCTCAGACCTGTGGCACAGTGCAGACTGGTGCCAGTTGAAGGCATCATGTGCTCCCCCAGGGTGTGTGGCATAGACATTGATTATGCGCCCCTTGGCATCACACACCGCCTGGCAGTTGACATGCGGTAGCCCTTCCTGTTGATGTAGGCCACCCCTTCTGGCCCTGGTGGTGTGTGAATGCCTACGTGGGTGCAGTCAATGGCCCCTAGCACACCAGGCATACGTGCAACCCTGTGGAACTCCTGCATGTTTGCTGTACACTCCACCTGTGTGCTGGGGAAGTGGATGTATTCCGCAGCATGTGGCAGCAGTGCATTGAGGAATTGTGTGAGGAGCCATGATGTGGCCAACTGGGTTATGCCTGTGGTGTCCCCTGTTGGTCTCTGGAAGGTGCCCGTGGTGAGCAGGCACATCACGGCCATGACATTGGTCTCCACTGACAGGGTGTGGCTCCGTCCAGTGGGTGCCTGCATCTCATCACTGCACAGCTCACAGAGCTGCCTCACAATAGCCTGTTTCAGGCAGTACTGGCCCACGATCTCAGTGTCACTGTACTGTTCAAAGGTGGTGCGGTCATGGTACCACCTGTTCCAGGCATACTGCCGCCGGGCCCTTCCACTGCCGCGCCGCCTGGCCTCGTGCCTCCTCACACCCCTCATTACTGCCTCCATCTAGAATATTGCACTGGCCATGGCCTAGCCTGTCCTCCCCTCCCGTGGCTGTCTCCCTGGGCTACCCCAGCTTTATGCTGCTGCCTGGGCCCCTGCAGTGGGTGCACTTCTGTGTTGGGGACCCACACGCACGGTCTGGCCTGCCCACAGGCACGGTCAGGGTCACACACCCTGTCCCACTGCCCGTTGCACCTCCTGCCTCTGTTTCTGTCCTGCATCCCTGCTGCTGTCCTGCCTGGCCAATGGCCCTCACCCTATCACTGTCTCACACTGTCTCTGACCCTCACTCTGTCTCTCTGTCTCTCTCTCTCTCTCTCTCTCTCTCATTCTCTCTCCTTCTTCACCACTGCTTCCCTGTGTGCAAGCCACCATCCCCTGCTTGCTCCATCCTTTTATAGGCTCAACTTTGCACCTCATATGTCATTGTTGCTCTGTACTTGCACCATCAGCCTGCCATTGAATATCGCACTGTGCTGTTTATTCATGGCTACGCCCCTTGCACTTGCATTCATTAGGATTGCGCATTGGCACACTGCGATTTGCGCTGCACATTGTGACCCGCTGAATATCGCTCTTTGGTGCATGTCTGCTGTTGCACTGGCACATCTCACTTGCGTCTTGTGCAACCGCTTTGAATATTCCACCCCCAGAGTTTGTTTAAAGACAGAGGTAGTATATCTTTCTAGTTTCTCCCATTATTAACTATTCCTTAACAAACATAGTTTTTATCTTTTTTATATTATATTTTTAGTATCAGTGGCAAGTTCTTTTCTAACATTCACCAGTTCATTTCTGTGAGGTCATGTTCTTCCTTTAAAATACCCCACCATAGTTTTTCATGCAACATGTGAAAGGCATTCATTCACATATTTGTGAGGTACCATTACAGTATGCAAAGCATGGACCAATGGGCTTACAGCTGCTACTGTAAGCTGTCATTTGGCGGGCAGCCATGGTGGTTTGCAGGTGGGTGTGCTGCTGCCCACCAATGTTGGGGGGAGCTGGGTGGGCATGGGGTCCTGTGTGGGTGGGGGTGTGGGTTTTGTACAGTGCCATTAATTGTGATTGAGTTTACAGACAGGGTGGGGGGAACCACTAGACCACCAGGATGGTTTTTACTACTACTTTTATAGTGTGATCAGGGTTATGGGTAGGTTGGGGGGACCCACTAGACTATCAGGGCTGGTATTTTAATTATTTTTCAGCAGTTGCAGCTACAGAGAGGGAGAGAGGGGGGTAGCACTGGACTATCAGGGTGTTATGTGGGTGGTTGTGGACAGTGTTCTGTGGGGGAGCCACCCATGACTGGTGGCCACTGTGTTACACCCAGCACTACAGCAACCCACCTGTGGGTGGCTACCATTTGAGCCTCCCTTTTTTTGTCTCAACTTTGTGCCCCGGTATGTGGCATATCTCAGGGTCATGCCAGCATATGCACAGCACATTCTGGGCTAAATATTGGGATATGCTGCATATTCATGTTCATGCCCACTAGAGATGCACTGCATACATTATCTTTGCACCCCGGTGCATCAGGAATTGTGCTACACATTTCCCTCATTTGAATATTGCCCCAGGGAGAATTTCTGTGGTTGCTGTGGTGCAACTCAGTTGCGCCAAGTACAACCCCTTTGAATATCTGGGCCCTTATCCTCAAATATACTGTTTGCCATTGTTGATTTGTTTAGTTCTTGTTAATTTCCCTATTGAATTTAACATTTTCTGTTTCCTTTTTTCTTTATTAAGTATTAAGTTGTACAATCTACTTAACAATTTATTTTCACCCTTATTTATAACTTGACTTTGATTCACCATAAGTCGGGTATAATCTAGAGTTTCCCTTGTACAGTATCTATTTTTTAAGTCCAAGAATGCTTTCTTATAATAATAATAATAATACCATTCTATTTATATAGCACAATTCAAACATATATCAAAGCACTGTACAAAAAGATAAAACACAGATTAACATTAAATGCTAAAAAAACAGTAAAATAATACAACTTCAACAATCCTCATAAGCACAGCTAAATAAGTGTGTTTTTAAAGCCATGTTAAAGCTCTCCATGGTCAGGCACACTCTAATCTGATGAGGTAGAGAATTCCACAGGGTCAGGATGGCATACATAAATGCTCTCGTACCAGAAGTTTTCAGTCGGACACTGGGAACCTCTAGCAATCCCTTGTTGGCTTAATGGAGTGGTTGAAGTGGACGGTAAGGAACCAGGAGCTCTTGCAGGTTGCCTGGACCCAATCTGTGCAGAGCCTTATAGGTCAGTAAACTGACTTTGAAGGTGATACACCACTGAACCGGCAGCCAGTGCAGTTCACGCAGCACAGAGGTGACATGGCTAATCCAAGAAACCCCAGTTATTAACCTGTCCACAGCATTCTGCACCAGCTGCAAGCAGTGAATATCAACCCCCGGAAGTCCTAGGTATATGGAGTTGCAGTAGTCAAGGCGGGAGGTCACAAAGGCATGGTTCAATGTTGGAAGGTCGCAGGATGGAACAAGGTGCTTAATCTAGGCGATGTTCCTCGGATGGAAAAAATAAGATTTGACTACAGCCTACACCTGTGAAAGAAGTGTGAGCCGTTTGTCAAATATAACGCCCAGATTCCGCACCTGAACAGAGGACATGAGCTGGTGACCCCTGAGCAAAAGATTATAAAGTAATTAAAAAGAGATTTTTTTTTCATTTATTTGCTGTTTAACTCAATTTAATCATATGTTGGAAATCTATTATGAAGTATATTGTACTAGATAGTATTCTCCTTTTGTTTTTCCATGTTAATTTTTATTTTTATTCCTGTAGGCCAAGTGAAGTAGTTTTCCCAAATTTTTATATAAAGCCAAGGTATTCCTTTCTTATTAATTTCTTTATTGATTGCTTAATAACATTACTACAGGAATTAAAGAGAGGAACCTGATAGAACCCTGTAGGTACTTTTAAAATCAATCTTTCAACATACATTTTATTTTTGCTGTGTTGTTCACTTATTGCATTGATTATCATATTTTCTTCCTTTAGATAAAAAGCCCACTTCCACAACAAGGCTGCATATTGAGCCTGTGCATATATTTCAGGGTAAGGACATCCAAGGCCTGCTTTAGTTCTTAAGTTTATTATTTTCCCCCAAGCAATATGCAGTTTACTCCATCTGCAGATACATTTTTGAAGCATCTTTTTATCTTGGAGAACCAACTTTCCGATTGGAGCACAAATATATTTTTTAAAGTGTATATAAAATGAGACATTACCATCATCTTTATTAGGTCCATACTCCTCAACAAAGACAATGCTAAGTTCTCCCAGTTATTCAATTGATCCTTTATATTATTTAGAGTATTATTGAAATTTATATTGATATTCTCCTTTTGATTATTGGTTAATATTATACCCAGATATTTTATTTTTGTATCAATTGTAAATTATTTTTTAAATTGTGATTTAATACATGTATATCACTGTTCTCAGTAATTTGCATAATTATTGATTTAGTTTTCTTCAATTTATAACCTTTATTTATTATTTATTTATTATTTATTTTATTTAGTTTTTGTTGACCGGGTAAGTGCACTAGACAAATTCTGCCTATTTTCAGGCACGACCTGGGGGAGGGGGATACAGATGAATGCCAACTGACCTTGAACCAGATAAAGCTGTTGGTGGTATTTTTAGTGAATGGGGAGAATTTGGCAAGGGCACTGGAGAAATTCTCCTACTGTGCCAGTAGGGGGACCCTTGAGGTGATGTGAGACCTGGACAGATCACTGTTGCTAGTGTTGGAGAGAGGATGTGTGGGAGACAGGGGTTTGGATCCCTCCTGTCTTTCTTCAAGAAGCTAGGAGATCCTTTGGAGAAGACGACGTGATGTCGGGCAATGGGAGAGGTCAGAAGAAATGACAACGGGACTGGAGAATGGGCGCAATGCACAAATAAATGCTGAAGGTGTGGTGCTAGTCAAAAAGCAAGATTTAAACAGTGCGCCTTCTGAGGAGTTGGAAAATGCAGGTAAAAGACTGCAAAATAAAGTTGTTGGTGGCAAAGTTAAGATTTTAAGAAAGAATAAGGAGAAAATGGCTTTGCGCAGCAGAATTGACCAAAAAAGAGAAGCAGAGCAAACTGACATCAAGATTGTGTCCTGTCAAAGTCAGCAGGAAAGCACTGACACAGGAGCATTAAAAGAAGCTGGGCCAAGTGCAAGAAAAGCCGGTTTTAAAATGACAGGCACAAGGGAAAGTGAAGCCTTGAGCAGGATTGCCAAAAAGGGTCGGAAACGGTCCGGCCTAAGAAAGGCTACACAAGAAGAAAAAGCAACAGATGACAATATTGTTTCTGAGAGTGAAAAGGATGGAGAAACACACGAAGAATTTAAAAATGACCACGCTGTAGTACAAAATAATGCTGAAAATGGCAGAAGTGAGGGACAATAGATCATGCTGGGGCCACTGGGTCTGACAACATACAAGATACACCAGAATGAGTTGCAGAGGTGTTATTGCAAGTGGGATGGAAGACAGCAGAGGATGGCAAAGGGTGGGATCCTAACAGGCCAAGTGTGTCAGTGTGATCAGAACACCCAATTCCAGATAAAGTACAGGAAACAGAACAGCAGGCTGCATTACCAGATTTGGAGACACAAGACATTGAGGTACAGCTGCCTGAAGCGGGACAAAATGAAATACAGCATGGAAATGATACAAAAGAACTCGAAGGCCTAGTCATGGAGGAAGGCATAAATGTGTCCATGGAGGTAGAAGGAGGTACAGTAATAAATGAGGAAGTAAAAGAGAAAGAAAACGTTGAGCGACCTACAATGTGGAGTGAGAATGTAAAAGAAAGGTTATTCCCTGATGCTGGAAATAGACTCTTAGAGCCAGCTAAAAGAAGTAATGCAGTGAGGTTAATATTCAGGGGGTGTGCCTGATGATGCCCCAGACCGCATTTTTGTTGGAAAACAACAACTAAAAACTAGCCTGAAGTTTTATGCATATGAAATTTATGCTTTGATACACTCCCCAGGAGAAACAACTCGTGATGTAAGTTTTAAGCACCCATCAGGTTTGGACAGACTTTGGAAATTGTACCATCAGGTAAAGAAAACCCCCTTATAGAAAGATTTCTTGGCAATCCCCTTAACCAAACCAGCTGACAGACTGGTGACTGTCTTATTCATGGTGGTCATGTATTCATACACCTGGCGGACAAGATGGCGGCCACGCTGGGCTAGCCAACATCTGCTAAATTCAGTCAATCGATTTTATAACGCTACCCTTTTTGTTTATGCATTTATTGTATTTTGTTTTAAATTTAGTTCTTCTGTTTTATTTTTGTTTTTGTGTCTCACATTTGTGAGTTCCATGAGTCCGAGAAGTGTTGCCATGCAGTGTGGTGCTGTGCATCGGAACGAGTGTGAGAGGACTGTGGAGCAGATTCCTTTCTTCTTTGGCAGCTTGTTTCATTCCTGAGGGTGAAGGATTCAGGGTTCTGTGAGTCCGAGGAGTGTTTTGCCGTGCAGCGCAGTGCTGTGCGTTGGAGCGAGTGAGAGTGGACTGTGGATCAGGTTCCTTTCTTCCTTTGGCAGCTCGCTCAGTCTCTGGGAGTGAAGGATTCAGGGCACTTCTTTGACTGGAACAGCTAGTACCCTAGTCAGAAAGGATTAAGACTGTTTAGTTGTTAGGGGAAAGAGCCAACAACAGCTAATAGCCAACAGTAGCTGTGTCAGCAAAGGGATAAGGAAACTTTTCTCTGACCGTGTTCTGTTGTGTTTTTTGTGAGTCAAGCGAGGGAGTTTGATACCTGGAAAAAAGCTGCAGATTATACCAATCAGCAAAACCAGCACTACTCCTGACTCATGAGCAATAAAGGCTTTATTAGGTTAATATTTAAAATGGCAATATGCCCACAATATGCTAATAAATGGCAACAATGCAAGACCCAAGTTTTTAAAGGCCAGTAAGAGTACCAGTGTTAGTGGGTCCCTTGAACGAGGATAATTTTGGTCCTGGAGCCTTTCCGGTGATCTATTGGTGTACTTTGGATTTCGAGAAGGTAAGCGGGGCCCTGGAAGGTCTACCTTGTGCTGGCTTGGGAGGTGACCACTGTAGGGTGAGCCTGCTGTGGGAGATGCTGGTGTAGGATCCACTGAAGGGTGGGTGCAGTTTACTGGCATTTCTTAGGCTTCCCCCAGTGGCTGCCTGTAGGGTGAGCTGATCCTGGGAGCTGCAGTGGCAGACCTGCCCTGGTGGTTAAATTACCTCCCTGGGAAGGCACGGGCTGGACTCTGTCTGGATGTCCCCTCTAAAATCACCTTTTCCTTGATGCTTGAGATGCTTGCTGAACTGCTAAAGTCCTTATCTTTTATCACACTCCAAGGAATATCTTGTGGAGAACTTAGATTCAGGCAATGAGAGTACCTGAAATTCTTTTTAATCTCTTTATATTAAATCAGTGTTTTTATGCAAGTTTAAGGTGAGAGCTAACTGGGGGTGAAATCACTGATTTGTTAAATCTTAGGAGGTGAGAGCTCTGAGGGTTTTTACCATTCCAAGACTATACAAGATGTGACAGTTTTAAGACTGATTTTTCTACAGTGGTATACAAGTGGAAAAGTGACTGGGGCTTTATGTCCAAATTCTTTGGACTACTTTGAGGGACCAAAAACTTGCTTGAAGGGAAGAGTAGTTGTTTAATTTGGTTTTGGTTAAGGCTGTCCCTCGATATGTGAGAGGTGGGGGGGGCTTTGGTTTAATTTAGTTAAAATAGTTTCATTATTTTTGTTTTCTGGTAATTGTTGTATAAGTTAATTTAATAGGGTAGTGGTGCTGATATTGATAATTAATATCTGCTGATTGATAGCAGTTTTTAAAACAGGCAGCATGTGCTGGGACCGAGTTTCGGTGGGCAGGCACTACTCTCCCTCCAGGCTGAGGGACCTGCGCCACTTTGATAGTCCCCCATTGCAACCCGAGGTATATAGGCATTGTTGAGCCTTGGGGATTGCACGGAGAAGGTGGGGGGGTGTTTCAGCCGGGGGGGAGCAGAGTGGGCGGATAAGGGTGATGAGGTCAAGGAGACACCCTGGGATGAAATGGGTCCAGGACAGGGGTTTATGATGCATGGTTCCCATACCTAAGGGTTCCACTGATAGTGGGCAAGTTGCCCATTCCTCCAAGGCCTTTCATCCAACTCAGGTGGTGTTATGTGATGCCAGGTCAATAAAGAACAAGACAGCAATTATTGCTGATCTTGTTGAGTCATCTGACCTGGCTTGCATCACCGAGACCTGGCTGGATGAGAATGCTGGTCCCATATTGGAGTCAGTTGTTTCAGCCGGGTACTCTGTGATACACCGCCCAAGATTGGATCAAAGGGGGGGGGTCGCTATTTGTTTTAAATTGGAACTGGGCCTTGTAGAGGTTTCAGTGGTGACCACTAGATCCTTTGAGTGCATCATGGAAGCAGGTGTGGGTAGCAGAATTCTACTCATTTACCGTCCACCTGGTGATGAGAAAGTTTTTCTGCAGGAAGTTGCAGACATCATTGTCGATATGGTGTTGGAACCCTCCAGGTGGTTGGTCCTGGGGAATTTCAATGCCTGGGTCAATGATGAACTCTCGCATTTTGGCCAAAACTTCCTCCAGCTGATGATCTCGTTGGGTTTTACACAGGTTGTTACTGCTGCAACCCATATCCAGGGTCACTCTCTGGATCTGGTATTCACCCTGGGGATGGAGATCAAGGAACTGGTGGTTGAACCAGTTGGATGGTCGGACCACCACTCTGTAAGGTTCAATTTTGCGCCCCCCCATGAGACTGCCCCCTTTATAAATGGCCCAGTACCGCCCTTTGAGGGGAGTAACCTCTGAGGGTCTGACGGCTGTGCTGGACCTATCAAGTTCGCCTGTGGAGTGCATGGATCCAGACTTCTTAGTAGTGCACTATAATAATATGGTGCCGAGGGCTCTGGATTCTATAGCGCCTGTCCGAGTTCATCCCCTCTCCCTCCGCCCTCAGTCCCCTTAGTTTGATGGGATATTGAGGGAGTTGAGGAGAATAGGACGAAGATTGGAATGCTGTTGGCAGAAATCCGGCCTGGAAGGGGACAGGCTTAGATTGATCACCCATTATACAGACTATCAATCAGAAATCTCCATAAGAAGGCAGTGTTCCTGTCCAGGGAGATAGCTGCATCAAAGAATCAACCAGCTCAGCTCTTCAGGACTGTGGACAGGTTGTGCAATCCTGCCTGCGAGGTCGGAAAGCTTTTTCACAAATAAAGTGAGTTTGCTCGGTTCTTTGATGATAATGTGTCATCGATCAGGTCGGAGATCACAAAAAAGCATTCAAATGAGCATGGCAGTGATCGATGTGAGGCCACAGGCCCTCGGTCTGCCTGAACAGATTTTGACCAGCCAGCGATCATGGATATCATGAAGATTGTCCAGGGCTTGCTACTGACTTGCTGTAGTTTGGACCCTGGTCCTACCGGCCTCCTTGTGGGGTGCGTGGATGTGATCGGACTGGTTCTTGCTGAGATAGCCTGGTGTTTGTTGGACCAAAGGGTGTTCCCAGAATCTCTGAAAGAGGCCACTGTGACAACCTTTTTAAAGAAATATTCCCTCAACCCAGACTCTATCACTAACTACAGACCGATCTCTAACCTGCCCTTTTTGGGCAAGGTTATTGAGAAAGTAGTCGTGTTACAGCTTGATGACTTTCTTACCACCCATGAAGTCTATGATCCTCTCCAGTCCAGTTTCAGGAAGATTCATAGTACCGAGACGGCATTGGTTCGAGTACTGAATGATCTCCTAATAGCGAAAGATTGGAGGAGTCATTCAGTCTTGGTCCTCCTTGATCTATCTGCAGCATTTGACACCGTGGACCATGGGGTGTTGCTGGAACACCTGCAGTTACTCTGTGGACTGTCGGGGACAGTCCTCAGATGGTTCCATTATTTCCTCATGGGCAGAACTCAGAGGGTAGTGTCAGGAAGTTTTTCCTCAGCTCCCTTTACTCTGCCTTGTGGGGTGCCACAGGGTTCTGTGCTTTCCCCCATGTTGTTCACAGTATATATGCTGCTATTGGAAGACATTATAAGGCATTATGGGCTAAGTTTTCACTGCTATGCAGATGATACTCAGCTCTATATGTCCTTTGTACCTGAAAGAAAATGATGCAATCTCGGTCTTTAACAACTGCCTCACTGAGATTCAGGACTGGATGAGTGCTAACTGGTTGAGACTGAATCTGGAGAAGACTGAGGTGCTGGTGGTGGACCCATGTCAGCTTGTAGAGAAGTTGACTCCTGGGTTTCTTTCTGGCCTTGTGTTAGGGGGTAACCAGTTGAGACCTTCTGAACAGGTGTGGAATCTGGGCGTAGTGCTTGACAGTGAGCTGACGCTTAAGACACAGGTGTCAGCTGTTGTCAAGTCCTCTTTTTACTTTCCAAGAAACATAGCCCAGATAAAACACCTTGCTCCACATGATGACCTCCCTGTGTTGGTTCACGCCTTTGTGTCTTTGCGTCATGACTAATGCAATGCTCTATATCTAGGGTTACCGGGGTGGATCTCCATCACCTGCAGCTGGTGCAGAATGCTGCAGCCAGGTTGTTGACTGGGTTATCAAGAACTTGCTATATCACACCTGTGCTGCGTGAATTGCACTGGCTGCTGGTGTGATGTAGGATCACCTTCAAGGTTGAGTTGCTGACCTACAAGACCCTACATGGACAGGGACCGGGTTACTTGCAAGATCTCCTTCGGCCCCACTGCCCCCTCCACCCACTCTGTTCCACTGACAAGGAATTGCTAGAGGTTCCCAGGGTTTGTCTTCGGTCATCTGGGACCAGAGCTTTTTCCTTTGTGGCTCCAACCCTGTGGAATTCTCCACCTCGTCAGATTAGAGAGTGCCTGTCCACTGAATCTTTTAAAGCTTTACTGAGAAGTTATTTATTTGAGTTAGCTTTTTGAAGATAACATTTAGTTTATTCAGCTGCCTTTTAAATGTTTTATATTTGTATTTATTATTGGATGTGTGTTGTTATATTTATTATGTATCTGCGCTTTGGCACTCTGAAAAGCGCATTATAAATAAATGCTGATTTGATTTGATTTGATTTAAAAATGAAGAGGCAAATGTAGCGGACATTTCATACTGGCTTAAACAGAGATGTACCTTCACTGGACCCCCAGAGCCAATACTAGATGAGGAGAGCTTTTGGACTGGGGTTGAAAATTCAAGGTGATGCTTAAACAAGTAGATGGAGAGTTGCAGCACCTGCTGAATTGTTTTTTCTTGGGGAGGGATGGGGAGTTGTTTTTTATGCTGGCCAACCACGGGTGTGTTATACAGGTGGGGAGAAAGGACATCTTAGCAATGCTTTCGAAAAAATTAAATGTGGACTGTGTGGAGTATTGGGACACCATGTGGCAGTCTGTAAAAATCCAGTTAAGTGCAGCCTCTGCAAGGAATCAGAACACATATTCAATAATTGCCCATGGCAATGCACAACAGCCCAGATCAGCTGGAGAAAGCTGAGCAAGATGTATACTTGGTGCAGGCACAGAAAGAAAAAGCAAGAAAAGAGAAAATTATTGAAGAAACCACAGAAATGGGAAATATAAACTAAGAAAAAAACAGGGCTCAAGGAAGGGAAAAAAATACCTCACCCCTTCTAGAGACAAGCAAATCACTGGAAATCCAGAGTGATGGTGGACAAAGTAAATAATCAGCAGTTCTGAAGAGTAATGAAGATAAAAGTAAAGAGCATGGAGAAGATGGGTACACAGTGGTGACAAGATAAAAAAAACAAGAGTTGTAACCCCCCTAAATGGGATGGGAGGGAAAAAAAAAGGACTCAGTGACTCTATGTAACAAATACATGACATTACAGGACAAGGAATGGGCCACAGTAGATGATGACTCGGACATAACAATATCTGAACCATTAGAGGGGGAACTTACCTCTGAGTACTAAACAACGGACACACAAGCTTGGAAAAGAAAAAAAACTCTTGAGGAAATGGAGAACAGCTAGGGACTGTACAAACTATCTGCTAAAATGGACACTCTAAACTACATCACTAGTAATTTGAATAGCATTAAAAATAGAGACAAAAGGATGATAACATTTTCCTCACTAATAGATGTATACTTCTTTCAAGACACAAGCTTACACACCATAAATGAGTTAAAACAGGCCCAAAAGGAATGGAGGTGGGTGCCCTCCCTATGGTCCATAGGAGGAGAGACATGCTATGGTGTTGGTATTGGGTTTACGTCTCCTGAGGTTAAAATACTGAAGTTAATAGACTTACTTCAAGGAAGAGTTTTTTTTTTTTGTAAATATAATTTTTTATTAACTTTTTCAACCATGTTCAAATAGTCACACATTCATCAATAGTAGTTACTTGTGCATACCTGAATACAGTTCGAGGGCGGCTTCAGTGTGAGGTCAATAAATATATACAGGAACAGATTTGAAAACTGCAAAAAAAGAAAAAAAAATATGTTTTTCTCTCTCTTTTTCCATCCTTAGATAAATACTAGGATAAGGCAACATTTCTTACAGTGGAGGTCATGTACTCCCATTTGAGTGTATTCGGTCCCAGGGGATCCTATCCTGCCCCTCCCGCGGGAGGGGGGGCAGCATTTACAGCCACAAGAAAAAATCATTCCTTAGGGAACATACTTTGGGTCCTTGGGCATAATATATAAAATCCATCTGTTCCATTTCAGCGAACAGAGATCAGAGTTATTGTTCAAATAAAAGGAGATCCTCTCAGTTTTATGTATGAGGTTGATTATTTCTCTCCATTTGGGAATTGTAGGAGTTGAGACTGTGAGTCGCCTCCTGGTTATGGCCTTCTTGACCACTAAAAGTGCCACCCCCAGGAGACATTGGGTATGAAGGTCCCCAAATTCCCGGGAAAAAACATGTAACAGAAAGAGTTCCCCAGTAAGGGGCACTGGATGGCCAAGCAGACTCTCCAGCTCCTGCTGCAGAGATGTCATGAAGGGCTGTAGCTTTGGGCACAGCCAGAATATATGAGAATGGTGTGTTGTTGGGTCGCTGCATTGGCACCAGCAGTGTGCCAGCAGTGTGTAGACCGAGAGGTCAAGTAGTGGGAAGTGATAACCGGTGTATGGAAATTCCTTATGAGCAGTTGCCATGAGAAGAGATGCCAACCATAGGAGAATGTGAGTTTAGAAGTGGTAAGACAACCAGTGTCCCATTGTTGTGGCATGACATTCGTACCCAGTTTCCTATTGCATTTCTCAAGTATCGGCCTGGTACCAGCCTCTGCTGTGTCCGTGGGGACCTTGTAAACCACAGAGATTGCATGTGGCAGTCCTGTTATAAGAGAAGTCCCTGGAGAAGAGTAATCGGGGGTGGGGGTCCCCTCCCGGTGATGGGTTCCAAGTGGGATGGATTAAAAATAGTGCATTAGTTTGAGATACCTAAAGAAATCCATCTGATGCAGCCCATATGTCCGGAGCATCTCTTGAAATGGTTTAAAAATAGGGCCATTTAAAAATTGTGAAAGAGTTGTGAGTCACAGGTGACCCCAGTTACGGAATGTATGGTCAAGCCAGGCGGGAGAGAAGTTTTCCAGCAGTGGGATCGGGCAGAGCAACATCAGAAAAGGGTGAAGAGAGAGAGAGAGTTGTTTGCGGATCTCCCTCCAAGTTCTAATTTGGTGTTGGATCCAGGGTTTGGGGTGGGCCCAAGTTAATTGCGGGGGATTCTGATACAGGGTAGCCCTGACCATGTCATTATAGGGAAGAAGCTCCTCCTCTATCTCCCTCCAGATTGCTGGGGAGGCCCTCATGTGGTGGATAGCTATAAAGGATAGATGGGAAGCCCAATTATATAGCCTTAGGTTTGGAAATGCAAGGCCCCTCTGTTTTCTAGGGAGAGCGAGGGTAGAGAATTTCACTCTGGGACGTTTACCTGACCAGATGAACCCAAGGATTGCTTTATTCCATATGGAATAACCTTGCTGGTAGGTGTAATGGGATGTTCTGAAAGAGGTAGAGGGCCCTAGGCAGGACCATCATCCGTATGACCTCTACTCTCTGGTACAAATTTAAGTGAAGGATACTTAATTTGGCCAGGTCCTGCTAAAGCTGGGAGAAAAGGGGACATAATTATTTCTTATTGCGTCTTTGGCCTTATGGGACAAGCAGATGCCCAAGTATTTCAATCTTTCAAGGTCTCACTGAAATAAGTAGGCTTGTCAGAGTGCTGGGGAAGGGTTAAAATGGAAGACAAGGGAATCCATTTTGGAAGTGTTGAGTTTATATCCTGGCAAGGACCTGAAGGTCTCGAGGATTCTGTATACCGCTGGGATGGACTGTGCTGATTTTGTGAGAAAAAGCAGAACATCATCTGCATACAGGGCAATGCGATATTCCATCCCTCTCACTTGTACCCCTGATATTCGTGTGGACAATCGTATTGCCTGAGCCAACGATTCAATAAAGATGGCAAAGAGTCCTGGTGACAGGGGGAAACCCTGTCAGATCCCCCTAAAAAGGGGAAAGTAGCTAGAGTGGTGGCCAGAAATCTTAACGCAGGCCTGAGGGGAGGCATAAAGCACTTTTATCATAGCGAAAAAAGGGATGGGAAAACCCATCTTGGCCATGATAGAGAAAGAAAGGTCCAGGAGATTCTGTCAAAAGCCTTCTCAGCATCTAAGCTGAGAAGGACTGAGTGGTCTTTTCAAGTCTGCAAGTCAACTCTGCCGGTGTTGTTTGTGGTGGATCTAGAGCTTACAAAACCTGTCTGGTCAAGATGGATTAGGGTGGGGAGGACCGTATCAAGCCGATGGGCAAAAACGGACATGAGGTCTTTATAATCCATGTTTAGGACTGAAATCAGTCTGTAGGATCTGCACGATAGGGGGTTCTTACCCAGTTTAGGGATAAGGGAAACTGCTGCATATGACCAACTCAGATGGGGACTAGAGGTACCCTGTAAGACCTCATTGTATACGTGTAATAAGAGTGGGCTAGGTGTTTGTATTGTAGCCTTGTAAAACTCTGCCCTAAAGCCATCCGGGCCTGGGGCCTTCATGGTTTTGGATCTGGATAAGGCATTTACCAATTCCACCTGGGTTATAGGGGATATCAGGCTGACCTGCTGATCTTGAGCAAGACCAGGCAGGTGCAATGTGGACAGAAAGGCATTAATAGTGGTGGGGTCAGACGGCTGTTCGGAGGTGTATAGGGCTTTATAGTAATCACAAAAGGCTTGGGTAATGTGCCTGAGTTTCATATGGAGGAAGCCCGTATTAGGGTCTTTTATTGCTGCCATGGTGGATAGTGTCCTCTGTTTGCACAGGCGGTATGCTAATGGGCACAAGGCCCAGGGACCTATCTCCCCATATGTCTGTCACAAGAATGCCAACTCTATCTCTGTCTGTTGAGCACAGAGGGAGTCCAGGTCTCGCCAGAGCTGCTTAAGTTGTGTGATAATGGAATGCTCCCCCTGCTGATAGGCAGTTTGTAGGAAGTGAAGGGTTTATTCAAGGTGTGTTCACCTCTCCTTCTGAATCCTTGCTAGGGTGGCTGTATGTTGTATCAGATGGCCCCTCAGAACTACTTTCAGGGTGTCCCATCTAATGGAGGAGGGAATTCCAGGGTCGGCATTGTCTGCCAGTATCTCTTTAATCTTATCACTCAGGAATTCACAAAAGGCTTCGCTCCTGAGATGAGCTGGGTTAAACCGCCAGATACTGTTGCACCTCTCCAAACCCAGGTCCCAGGAGGTAGACAAGAGGGCATGATCTGAGTAGGAGATATCCCCCATGGTGGCATCTACTAGGGCTCCTAGGCATTAATTCTGCATATAGCTGTGGTCTATTCCTGTGTTCGTGCTATGAACCACAGAGTCAAATGTGTATCCTCTTCCCTTTGGATGGAGGGATTGCCACACATCCAACCAGCCCACCTCCTGGATAAATCGCTTAAAATAACCTATGTGCAGCCGACTGCTTACCCCTGGATGTGCTTGTGGAGTCTAAGTTGGGACTAGGTGCTATATTGAAATCTCCCTCCAGGATCAACACCCCATCAGTCCATTCTACTATCTTATTCAGTAGGTGATGAATTGTTGGAACATTAGAACCCGGAGAGAGGTATATATTAGCTAAGGTCACCTCCCAATCCTGCAGCTGACCCTGCACAATAACCAGTCAGCCTTCTGGATCCACCCACTCATTAGTTGCCTGGAAGGGGCTATGGCTGGGAATCAGTATGGTGACCCCCTCCTGCTCCCCCCACCAAATGCAAAGGAAAATACCTGGGTAAAACCTCTGCAAATCAGTTTTTTGTGTTCGCTAGCTGACATATGCATTTCTTTTATACATGCAATTAATTTCGGCTTGTCTCTTCTTCAGCAGAGAAATCATTGTTGACCTCTTTATGGGGTTGCCCAATCCATTAACATTCAAACAATACAATTTGAGGGGTTTACTAGCCATTCTAAAACCTTAGTAAGGGCAGGGAGGACTTGCCTAGCATTAGAATCATGACACTCATGCCCTCACCTAGCAACAGGCCTCAGACCTATTCCTAAAGGAAGGTATTGTGACTGCCTGTAAGGGTGTGAAGAAAAAAATCCTTGAACAGATAACCTGAAAGGAGGGTGACAAAAAGGGTAGCGCTAATTGTGTGGGTAGCTGCCAACTGGGCAAAGCCCACTGAACTAGGGGTAGATTCCATGGAGTTTGGAGCTGGAAGGCACCAAGCACCCAGACTTTGCCAAGCTTGGCTGTCCCTGCAAGAGGGCACAAGATGTAAACATCTAAATAGGGGAAGGGGGATGTGGTCATGCCTTAGCTCCTCCAAGGCGTGAGAATTAAACATGCTAATACTGTTAACTCAACTGCAGTGTTGTCATCAGATGCCCAAGAATAGTGGCTGCCCAGGGGCTTATCCACAAACATTTTGGCTATAGCAGTCCTCTGACCTACACTCATAGGCCCTTGCATGGGGGGCCTAGTCCTGTGTCTCATCCCCCACACCCGGCATGCCAGGCTGAAGTGTCACTTAGCAGAGAGAAGGCAGCTCCAGACCATCCCAGATGGTAAGGCCTCAAACCAGCCTATGTAGCACTGTTAACGATACCCCAGGGTAAGGCTGCTACATTTGTTTCCATTCTGTCTGATCTGATCCCTGTGGGCAGCAGGGTAGTGGATAACTTGAGTACCAGACCCAGACCACCCATGGAGCCCGCTTAAGTTTCAGAATTCCACATGGCAGTTGCCTCACGGCTGTAGTGTAGAGCAATCATGGCAGCAGCCACCTGAACCTATTAATAGCTGCAAGAGTTCTACAGAAGGAAGGTGTCACTGACCTGTCATGGCAGCAGCCACATAAACCAATTAATGGCTGCAAGAATTCTATGGAAGGAATGTGCCACCATCCTGTCTCCGGCCCATTCGTCAAGGCTACTGGGGCTGAATAAAGAGCTGGTCCCACTGCCCCAGTGGTCACTCCGATCACTTACCCCCACTCTTAAGCCTCCCCGGCCCCCCAGAGAACCCAGCATCACAGCCAGCAATGGTCACTATCCCTGAGGAGGATATGGCACTCTGCCTAATGGGGAATTCCATGGCTGCAGGGATCCACTCAGCCTTGAGCTGCAGTGATGGATGAGGGGCAACCCCCCTGTCTCATAGCTCAGCATACCTGGTGTGTGTGTGGGGAGGAGGGAACCCAAGGGGGAACTGGAGGACCGGGGGAAGCAATCACCAGGCATAGCTAGGGAGGAGTGCAAAACAAAGGAACTGGCTCACCTGTGGGAAGAAAAAATCAGCTGGTAGTAAGTCCACTCATTTAGTTGGCTGGTGCATGGTTGATCCCAAAGTCAACTCTAATGCCTGGCTCTTCAGTCCCACCACTATTTGCTGAATTGCTGAGGCTGCTTGTCTGAAATGCTCCTCCCTTGGTGGCCACTGACTCCAGACCCTCTGCGCCAGTTTTGATGCCAGAGATGGGTTAGTCTGTTTTTGGCCTAGCACAACCTCCATGCTGCAGTTGCAGAGTTCCTGAGTGGCTTCTTCGATGTTTTCAAAAGTTTTGGTGTCCATATGACAATTGCACAGTCAGCTTAGAGGGGTGTGGGGTCCAGAATTTTATTTTATCCTCTCAGAGCTTCTTAAGTATAGGGGCATAAGCCCTGTAGTGTGCAGCAATTGAGGGGGGTAGTCGTTGTCAACATATATGCGATGGTTCTGATAGGAGAGGTCCCCCTGCTGCCAGGATTTATGTAGGATTTGCTCCTTCTTTTGAAAGTGTAAAAAGTGCAAAACCATGGAGCATGGGCAGTTAGATGGGCCTGGCTGCAATGCATGGTGAGTGCGGTCAGTCTCCATTGTGCAGTTGTCAGGGTGGTCTAATTTGAATTGGAAAAACTGTTGCAGGAACTGAATTGGGTTGTTGCCCTCACAGCCCTCAGAGAAGCCCAACACCCTGAGATTATTTCTATGGTTCCAGGCCTCCGCATCCTCTGCCTTTTCCTGTAAATTCTGGGTAGCATGATGCAGCAGTTTTATTGCCCATTCGGTGCAGTCCACCTGAGTATCCATCAGCATTGCCTACTCCTCCCCAGAGTTGAGTCTCTGCTCACTTTTTCCTATGTTGGTATGGAGCACCACAAAAGTATTGTGGGTTTCTTTTCAGAAGTCCCAGAGCTCTTATAAGACCACATCCATCTGCCTGGCGAAGTTTGGCATGTTTGAGAGGATGGCCCGAGAGGATCCACCACAGTCTGAGATCTTTCAACAGTCAGTATCGGGGTATACTCCAGCAGGATCCACCAATTCCGATGGTGATTTCGGCTGGTAAGTTTTTCTTCTGGGCATCTTGAAAGGGTGTATATTGATATTTGCCATGAATTTAATGTATAGATAGTCAAGTTTGGAGTTTTTTAAGCCTTAGAGGAGCCAGAGCTTCGAGCTCAGGTTGCTTCCATGGGCATGACATCACCAGAAGTCTCCCAGGAAGAGTTTTGATTTTAAAAGTTATAATAAAAGAAACAGGAGTCAGGTTAAATAACTTATACAATCCCAAAAATAAAGCAGAAAGATGTAAAATTATGGAGAAAATTGAGCCCTTTCTTCACACTTCCAAACTTATCCTGTGGGGGGGACTTTAATTGTGGATTGTCAAAAAAAGATTGTGGTAGAAAAACAGAAAAACATTTTTGTGATACTAATTGTTTGAAAAAGATTTTGTTGGAAGCTCAAATGGTCGATGCACATACAAATTTGAACAAAGCTTCAGTGCACACTTTTTTTTAAAGGAAACATATCCACAAGGTTAGGCGTTTGATTTGTGGGGAAAAACAAAGCTTTAGGATGCAAGGGTAGCTCCAATAGGAACATCAGAGGATTTGGTTCTTCACCCTAAAATCAATTTAAAAAATAATCCATCCAGGGGGGAGGGATCTGGAGGATGAACACGGAATTATTACAGGATGAAAAAATAATAGAAAACATTAAGGATATATTGGCAGCAAGAATCTCAGTATTAGATTTTTATGAATATACTTTGGAATGGTGGGAGGACACAAAAAGGGACATTAAATCAGTAATGATTATGGAAGCAACTAATAAAGGGAAGTCAAAATATCGAACTTATCTTGGTTTAAGAGCTAAATTGTATAAAGAAATAACAAAGCAAAATGAAACAAGACAAAACTGTACAGAGAAAATACAAGGTATAAAAAGTCAGATGTGGGAGTACCAATACAATAGGGAGAGGTCTTTATTTTTGGAACAAAAATGTGGAACGCAGGGGACAAAGGATCAGACTAATCCATTTGAAAGTAATAAAGAGAGGCTAGAAAATAGGGTAATGTATGGTTTAAAGGATAAGGAAGGGAATGTACATACAGATACAGAGAATATTAAATAAATAGCCCAAGACTTTCTAAGGGAGAAATTCAAGAGGAAGAACATAAAAGAGGCTAATAGATTATGTAATCAAATCCAAGAGCCAGTCATAGGTCCTCAGGGGAGGGAGCAGGTTAAAAAATATATTAGAGATGCATAAATTAAAGAAGCTATTGCCTCACTGACAAGTAATGCAGCACAAGGGGTAGATGAAATCCCAAATTGTTTCTGTAAAAAGTTTAAGGAAATACTTGCTCCTATGTTGGGAATAGTATACAATTATGTTTTTTATAAAAATGTACTATCAGAGAGTATGAAACAGGGTCATAATTTTTCTCCATAAAAAAGGAGACAGGGAGGATATGAAAAACTGAAGGCCTATCAGTCTGTTGACCATAGACTATAACATTTTGGCAAAAATTATAAACAGAAGATTAATGGAGCAAGTGCAAGCCTTAGTACTACCAACACAATCATGTGCAATTCCAGGAAGGAACATAAGGTAAAATTTGATATACATAAGAGAGCTTGTAAATGAGGGGCAAGAAGGTAAAGGACTACTATATCTAATAAATCAAGAACAACATTTGATGCTGTAAAGCATGAGTATATCTGGCAAGTCTTAAAGCAGTATGGGTTCCCAGATGAATTTAAAGGATTGGTAAGATGTTTGTATAATGAAGCTCAGATTTTACCCATGATAAATGGATATTTGGGTACCCCCAATGTACATACACAACAGGGTTTGCCAGGGATGCCCACAGAGCCCCCTTTATATGTGTTATGCTTAGATCCCTTATTGAGAGGAATGGAAACTGAGGGGAGTACTAAAGCCATGGAATATGATAAGGGGCATATTCACAAAACTAGCATATGCTCATTCCTCTCAATTGTCCCTGATTTTCAGGGACGTCCCTGATTTTGCCTCAAACTTTTTCATTGTCCCTCATAAAATTTGTGTTTTTGTGACAGAACAGTGGGGATTAAAAGCACAAAATAATGTCAAACATTAAAGTTACAGACTTCTTCTTCAGAAAATGCATCCTAACACAAATCCCCTTGTTCTATCAACTTTCTAAGTGAATAGTACCAGTTTTTAAGATGTGTCCCTGATTTTGGGTCTTTGTCCCTGATTATTTTAAGCCTTGTCCCTGATTTATGAGGCAAGAGGTTGAGAGGTATGATATGTTGATGATTGTATTTTTTTTACTGAAAGACCAGACCTCAGGGGAAAGAATGCTTAAGTTTCTTAAAGATAATGAGAATGTTACAGGTATAAAGGTGAATAAGGGTAAAAGTAAGATTCTAGTCATAGGGAAAAATCCAGTAAAAAGAAATAGAAGCATATACATTTTACAAGGTAGTACAGAAATTCTAGGAGTGGTTTTTGGTGGACAAGACCCTATACAAGAGAATTGGGATTGGAAAATAAGTATAGCACAGAAAAAAAGTTGAAAGATGGAAAGCTTGGAACATGACCAAACAAAAAAGGATATACATGTTAAAAACTTTTATTGTACCCATCTTTCTATATATTGCATATGTATTTCCTATTTCTTGGAAGGATCAGACTAGGATATTAGGGCTATTTTTCAAGTATTGTAGGGAAACAGATTAAATCCTATTAAAAGGAATCATATGTATAGACCTATAGCAAAATAGGGTTTAAATATGCTAAATCCTATAGTGTTTTTTATAAATATTTTTGTTTATGCTAATATAGTACCAGTATTGCAAGGTAAGAATGATGTTTGGGGTACTTTGGGTGGAGAATGGAAGGAAGAGATGGTGGCCTCTTGTGGTGAGAAGAGGTATAAAAAAAAGAAAAGGCAAAAGTTGCCAGAATATATTAAAGTAGTTAGAAATATCTGGATAGCTGGAAAGTGACAGTGGGCATGATATTAACAAAAATTATACAATGGCATGAAATAATCCTGGAGTTTGATTGGCCAGTCTAGGACTGGAGCCGTGATGTTATCCCAGTACAACATCACGGCTCCAGTCCCAGCACAGAAACGACCGCAAGAAATGTAAAAATTAAAAATAAAACAAATCATTCCATGACCACGATTAATGACTGTCTCACTCCCGCTCACCATCCAACCTTATTTGCTTGGCTCCCACCGCTGCTAACAATTTAACTCTGCATCTTTCTCTTCTGCTCTCCTCGCTACCTGTAAAAAATTAAAAGCCTGCACCACAAAACAAAACTGTGCTTTCTTACTGCCGTAACTCCTGGAAGTAGGGGCAACCTAGCGCATGAGCATACAGAATTTGCACTCCTTCATCCACGCACACTCCTACTGCCAAACTAAATTAAAAAAGCATTTTCAAAGAAAGGCAATAGTCTGAAAAGAAAGCCATACCTCTACTTCACCTTTTTTTCTCCACAACAATGCCGTGGCAGCTGCTATGAGTCGGCTTGTCAGCTATCCTCAGTGGCTCAGTCAGCACAGCGCCTTGCCAGTTATACTATCTGCCTCTGCATTTAAAATTATAAACTAAACAAGCAACCAGAAAGAAAAAAAAACAGGCAGCACATTTAACACCATCAGACCTATCTGTCCTAACAAGAACAGCTCTATAATTACTGGTGACCCCCTTTAATACATGGACTAGAGCTGTGTTTCAAATGCCATAATAACCCGTAGAACGGGTAATTACGGCGTGTGCTGTCACTCATTTAAAGCACGTCACCTCATTGGCCCTACGTCTATTTCTGGGTGGGCCAAATATCTGAAAAAAAGCGGCTCAGTTTTTCCGTTACGGAGCCCCTGCACCATACTCTTCTGCTCGCCGCCTTGTCAGATACCTTTTAAATATATTTATTCATTTATTTGGTTGATCCTACCTCTCCTGATTTGAAAATTTATCCGGTTGATCCTGCACTTCCTATTGTTGAAGCGGAGCTTAACGGCAGCTGCATCGTGAAGGGAGCATGATGTGGATGGAGGTACACTTCACAGCAATTATAGAAAATAAAAGTAATGCACTTGTGTGTTATTAGAATTATTTTTACATACCCTCGGGGTGTGATGCCATCATAAACCTCCCGAGCTTCGCTCTCGAGGTTTATGGGTCATCACACCACTCGGGTGTGTAAAAGAATTCCATAACACACAAGTGCATAACCATTATTCTCTATGTAGCGAGGGTTACCTGGGAGGCAAATACAATACAGAACATACAGCCAGCACCAGCTAGTGGTCAAACTGTGGACTTTTTTGTGAAAACATATACCTCCACACATGAAAAAATACAAAAAATCCCCATAAAAACATCATTTGTTTTCTATTTTATTGTTTTAAAAACAAACGAGCCATTGTATAATAGCAATAATGCGCTCCAGGGTGTGTGTTGTGCTGGGATAACGTCACTTCTGGGGTGATTAGTCACACTCGGCCTGCAGCCTCGTGCCCAATCACCCCAAGCGTGACGTTATCCCAGCACAATACACACCCTGTCATGCATTATTGCTTAAATAGGAAACAACTGTACAAAGAAGCACTTCAGAGCAAATTTTATGACACACCTGTTTTCCCAGTATCACAGAAGGTGAAAGAAGATCTAATCTTAAAAGCTATGTTAATGTTAAAATGTATCTCAGGGAAAGTCCCTAAATATATGGCTGAGTCCATTAAAATAAAAAGACCTATTGAGGGTCTGCACTCTGCTAATTACTTGGACTGTGCAGTCCCAAGTCGTAGAACGGCTTGGGGGGATAAGCATATTTTTAATATTGGACCTTCTATATGGAATAAACTGCCTAGGAAGTTTAGACCCCTTGAGGAAAATTTTCAGTTGCACCAAATCAACCAATGGCTTATCGAAAATATTAGTTATGATGGGAAATAGTTTGACTCTTAGGATGGTAGATTGTAACTTGTATTAAATGTATACTGTGAATTAATCACTGTTTTTTTGTATGTTCTTCTTGTCCTAGTTTGTTTTATGATTCGGAACTATGTTATATTTATTGATGTATAATTATAGTGTATATGTGTTTTCCTTCTTTATATATTGTTAACTTATAAGAATAACTGGAAATGACACCTGGATCTCACTGTAAAGGAGCTTCGGCTCAGTGGAGATATCCTTATTCATTTTTTGTATGAATAAAATTTTTTTACTACTACTACTACTATGTTAGAGAAAAGAATACATCAGAAGATGAGGGAAACAATTTGGCTATATAGTCATGAGAAGTTGCAGGTTAAAGGGAATTTGAAACATAAGAAAACTGAGGACAGATTATGTTTGGGACAGACATTTATTAATATGGAGGAATCAATGAGTCACTTACTTTTTGACTGTGATTACAGTACATTAGACCATTCTGGAAGCAGTTGGCAGATACATGGGGTATCAAGCAGTTTGCAGGGATGAATTATGATATATTAGTATATGGACAACTGATGGAAGAATGGAGTAAATGGGACAAGCACACTCTGTATCTAGTGTTTGCAGTTATAAACTGTTCCATCTGGCATGTGAGGTGTCAGAGATTCATACAGAATCAAGACATTTCTTTAACTGAACTGGTATTTAAAATCCAAGCTGAACTAGATGGGATACATCAGAAAAAGTTAAAACTGTATGGGGAAAAACAAATGTTGCATATGTGAAGGAACTTTGAATGTATAGGCTAAAGGAGTCATTCTAGGTACTATGATGACATTTTGATGTATTATTTGGTTAGTTCTGCTTATTTATGGTTTTTGTTTTGAATAAGTTCCTTTGCAAAGTTTGCTTTTGGATTTAAATAAAAATGTCCCCTACTCTTGGGTAGGGGGTGCTGTGGAGCGATTGGAAGATGGAGGAACCCAGTTCAATTACCATGGAGGATGATGGAGGAGGTATGGAGAGAACCACTCCTCATCCATCTACGTCTGTGTCACAAAGTATCAAAACTTCGGGAAATGAAAATAATCTTGAGATACTTACTGAACATATGGCTCAGTCCTTGCAGTCAGCAATGGATCCAAAAATGCTGCCGATCTCCCGGCAATGACAGCAGGCAACCTTGAAAGCACAGCTCTTAACAGTAGAGGAACAATTAGCAATGGTACAAAACTATATGGAAGAAGAGAAAAAAAGAAAACTCATTGGTAATTCATCAACAATCAAGGGGAAAAACTGGATTGGTGAAACTCATTGTATTTGGCACCAGGCAAGGTACCCCAGATAATGCCAAAGAAGCCGCACCCAACCCAAATCAAACAGAGGCAATCAACACAGAATGGTCACTGGAGCTGGCACTCAAAATAGCTGGCTGGGTTCTGAACACTATTGGAATCTGGGTTGCAGACCTTAGTGTTCCCCTGCCTGGAGGAAATTCTGCAGTTCTATCTGGCAATGAACAAGAACTTTTTATAGAAGCACCTGAATCACTGGAACAGACAGAGGGACTGCACACAGGTAATACGACCCTGATCTCATCAGCAGGTATTTCCAAGGGTATTCATGTAACATAACCTAAAGGGTGAACTACTGTAACTGGGACAGAGACCCCAACAGGGCAATGTATGGATGATAATAACACTGATATGAGGAAGAAAAAAACTCTGAATTCAGACATATCCAACCTAAGAACTGGCCATGAAAACAGGGGACCTGGGGAGGCCCACTCTAGGCAAACAAATGGAGAATCTATTCCTATACAACAATCAGGTTATGCAGATCAAACTGGTGGGGCAAATGCACAAAATTACTCTGGTTCTAATTCTACTTATGCAGGGCAATTCCACAAACAAATAGACCTTGCCAAGCACCATAATGCTGTTCAGCTGAGATTTCTGGGGCTTAAAGAAAAAACACCTGATATATTTTTTATAGGCAAAGTCCTCATCAAACAATCATTAGGTTTTTCTCCATCTGAGGTATGTGCACTAATTCACACCCCAGTAGAGGTGACCTATTATGTAACCTTTAGACCCCAAGAACAACTTGAATGATTCTGCTGTAAATATTTCTTACTTAAAACTAACCCACTGTGGGTACTTTTCTCAGTGATTCCCCTTACCAAGCAGCCCTTTAGAGTCATAACAATCCTTTTTATGAATGAAGGGGTCAATATTATCGACATCCTGTTTTGGCCTGAGAAGAAATGTGCGGTGCAAGGTAATCCTGAACCCATTATCGACAAAGAAGGTTTTTGGAATGGAGGGTGGAAGTTGAAAGTTAGACTACAGCAAACATTAAATGATGTGATTCATCTCCTAAATTGTTTCTTTAAAGGTTGTGATGAGGGCTTTATTTTTCAAGGGCTTGTTTTAAATGTGGGTCTAAAAGACATATCAGCCCAAACTGTGAAGTACTGAAATGCTCTCATTGTGGTAACTTAGGTCATGTAAATGCACATTGTTTCAAAACACCAAGTTGTAGCCTATGTGAGGAGGAAGGACATGCTTTCACAGATTGTCCATGGTTTTCTAAAAATAATGATAATGTGAGCAATAGGATCCAGGTTTTGTATATACATAAGGCATCCAGAAGACCCCATGGTTTCCAAAGGAACACACAGGGCGGAGGAAATCAGGAGCCTCCTGCTCAAAATGAAATGGTGCCCCCCCCTTCCACCTAGACAGGTAACACCATCCGATGAACCACAGAATATTCTGGAAGCCCCCACCATGGACATGTCACCACCACCTCCTGTACCAGACCCAGAATTCATCAAGATGGTAAAGAAAAGGGTGGTAGGTTAATAAAAAACTGTAAAAACGTCTCAAATAACCAAACCATAGCCCCCTTTAGAACAAAACAGATGTTCTGCCTTTCAATGGGGGGAAATACCAATAGAGAGTGAAATGGACTCAGTATCAGAATCCTCAGCCTAGATTGAAATGAATTCAGAAAATGCCCCCAGAAAAACAGATCAGGGCCCCTGAGGGGAAAAATGGGTACAAGAGCTGCTAGTAAAAAAACATTCTGAACCATGCTCCCTTTTTGACAACATTATATAATTTTCAAGTGGCATCATTGAATTTCAATAGTTTGCAGTCTGAAAGGTAAATACTCAGAAATTATGCAAATTTTCATAAAACTAATGTAAATGCTGTTTTTTCTGGATGTATGACTGCACACAGAACTTGATAGGGAAAATGCCATTAGAAGGTGGCTCTGGGGCCCAGGTTTTTTGTCCATGGGGGAGGACACTTGTACAGGGGTAGGATTCTTTTTTTTTCACATATACAGGTACTACACATAGTGGATATTGAGCCAGGAAGGGCAATTCTCTTAGATATCATACAACAAGGGATGGAGTTAAATTACTTAAGCAAGTGGATTTAAAAGATACATTCCAAGAACTATATTCAAATCCTCCCAGAACTTATTTTTGTGGTGCTAGATCATCTAGAATAGACTATTTTTTCATTTCTTAAAATTTACAGCTAACAGAAGCACAAGCCACAATAGCTGTCACTTCTGACCACAGTATGCTGGACATTAGGATTAGGGATGGACCTGCACAGAGAAGGGGGCCAGGAATATGGACATTGAATATTAGTCTTTTGGAGAATCAGGCAATAGCCAAAGACTTCTCGTGCATTTTAAGAACCCATAAATCAATTTATTTTTCTTTATGATGACAAGAATTCTTGGTGGGAAGATAGAAAATGAGACATCTCTGACTACTTTAAAAAATGTGTAGATTAAATGGGAGATTAAAGATAGACAGATACAAGGAATTGAGAGAACAATTGCTTAAATGTTCAGCATGGCAAAAAGAAGGTCTACGGAACTTCATGACTGAGATACAAGACAAAGGTCCAGTATGACAGAGAAAAAATGTTAGACAAAAAACAATAATTTGGAACCCAGGGGAAATCAATACACACTAACACATTCAATCACTGTATCAATGCTAGGGAAAATAAAAGCACATCATATCTTATTGACAAGGATGAGATAAAATAAATAATGTATCTGACATAATTAAAGAAATTAAAAAAAAATCATTACAAATAAGTTTACAGGGAATCAATTATGAAAACAAATCCATTAAAAGATGGCTAGCAACTTGTAAGCTCCCTAAAGTTCCTCACGAACTTCATCAGACCTTAACAAAACACATTACAATAGGAGAGTTACAAGTTATAGTTAAAAACCTTAAAACCAGGGCCAACTCCAGGTGAAGATGGCCTGGCAAGTGAAATATATGAGTAAATTATTAAAACAATAGGGACAGACGGTCTCCCAATGTACAATGAAGCATTAGAAAAAGGTATGTTACAAGATAGTATGTATAGAGGAATTTTACAGTTGCTATATAAAACGGGTGAAAGAGGAAATATATCTAACTGGATGCCAGTTATACTCCTGAATACAGACTGCAGAATTCTTACTAAAATTCAGTGTTTCAGGTTATCATTGGTCTTAGAAAATATAGTACATCATTCACAATTTTGTGTGGCAACTTCTAGAAGTATTTTGGATGGTTTGATTCTACTTAGAGCATTTTTTTCAAAGGGACATGTAGGGGAATTAATGGGCTACCTGTTGAGTCTTTATCAGAATAAAGCCTTCAACAAGGTACAGCATGATTACCTTTGGTAGGTCTTAGCAGCATATAATTTTCCTATGACAATAAAACAGTGTATACAGATATGTTACTTGAAAGCCTCCTTGGTCCCTCACACAAATGGATGGATAGGGAAACAGGGTTAAATTGCTAGAGGTGTAAGGCAGGGGTACCCTCTAAGCTCTCTATTATACATTCTTATGATAAATCCCTTATTACATAAATTAAGTCACATGGACCACTTAATAGGATTATCCTTGATCAGTAAGGATCTTCTAGTTTGTTCAGTGGCATATGCAGATGATTTATGCCTTACATTATCTGTTCATGCATCTAGTATAGTTGTGAGTAAAGTCCTAACAGAATACGCTATCATTTCTGGTTCCTCAGTTAACTTTTCAAAAAGTTGCTGTCTTCCCATTGGACAACCAGGCACAAAATACTTGAATATAATGGGTATCTCTATTCACTATAGATACCATAAAATACTAGCAATTTTTTGGGGACCTAAAAATGTGTGTAAATTTAACTAGAATATAAAACTACAAGAAGGAACAATGAAATTCAATCAGTGGAACAAATGGAATCTGCCCCCCCCCCAAAAAAAAGGATCTACATGATCAAGACATTTTTGATTTCCATATGTTTGTATATAAGTAGCATATCCCCCCCCCCAAAGAAATAGATACTGCTTTACTAAGTATCTTTTTCCAAAGCTTATGGTGCAGCAGGCTCAATCCACTAAAGAGAGGTATTACATACCAGCCACTGGAAAAAGGAGGACTGGGCATGGTAAATCCAATTGTTTTCTTTTATTGTATATTTCTATACATGAATATTGTTCCCATTATCAAACAAATGCAAAAAATCTGGGCTGCTTGGATGTTAGATGCTTTACATCCAGTTCTACAGAATTGGGAGGTACACCTGATTATTCCCAAGCAGACAGTTATGGAAGGGCAATCTGATAGTTTATCTAATTCCATCAGTAAATTGAAACTCTGGAAAACTGCAAAACAGCAGTTAAAATCCTTAAATAGGAAATAATTGTATAGCTACCTAATTCAATATAGAAGAACCCTCTTTTAGTCATAACCCCCAAAAAGAAGTACTCCAGATTTATAAAATGGTTTTAGGCAAAAGAACTCCACCTTACATGTGGGATTATCTGTGGTTTAGCATGCATGGGAAGTTGGAAGTAAGAAGAAATATGAAACATAAGAGCTTATCAGAAAGATGCTTTCCTAGAGGAGGTTCTTATTTAAACACTACTGGAATGACGGAACATTTATATTTCCAGTGCCCTTATGCTATCTCATTCTGTCATTATCTAAATAAGATATGGTTTTCATCTCCCTTCAAAAACATCACAGAGGAAATTATCTTTTTAGGGATTCTACCACATAGCTGGGCACAGATATTAAATGGGGCTGTGCCTGGTACAAAGAAATTGTACTGGCACAACCCTGCATTGCACCCTGGTGGGATATTGAGATGCGCCTGGTGCAGCACAAGTCCATGCACCAGAGTGCAATGATAATGTTATGCACAGATGCGGGGGTGTCCATGCATATGCAGCACATCCCAATATTCCAGCCCGGATGCAGCACATATGGCAGCACACCACTGCACTGGTTCGGTGGCTAAGGGGCTCAAAGTTGAGCCTGTGCTGAGTAGGAGCAAAGCTCAACTATCTATAGGTGGGCTGCTGTATTGCAGGCAGAACATAGCAGCCCAGATTTGGGTGGCCACCCACCCACCCAGAACGCTATCCATAAGCACATACACCCCTGTTGGTCTAGTGGAACCCCCCCACCCATAGCCATGATCACGCGGCATATGTTAATAATGAGATCCCTTGTAGTCTAGTGGCCCCCTCCCCAGTCCCCAAATCCCTGTTGTGTAGGAAACATGTCCAACCCTGGTGGTCCAGTGATCCCCCTGCCACCCGAGTCCCTGATGCCCCAATACATGATATTATGATGTCCCGGGTGGTCCAGTGGAACCCCCCCCAACCATTTACAAAATCTCAGTAAAATCCTGCCTTGAAACACCATGGTGATACAGTGGCAGCCTCCACCTCACCCACTCGCACAGAACCCCTTGTCCACCATGCTCCCCCCATCTTCAGCGAGTGGCTGCATCCTGCCTGCACACAGCCCAGCCACCCACTGAATGACAGGGACAGCATGGACTGTAAGCCCATTGGTCCTCAGAGTGGACCAATGGGCTTGCAGAGCATACTGCACTAGAGAGTTCCAAATCTGTGAATGACTCCATTCACATATTTGGGACTGTCTAGTACAGTATGCCCTGCAACCAGTGGTCCACACTGAGACCAATGGGCACCACATCATACTGTACCTGTCATTGCGATGAGTGGCCAGTGCAATGGCGGGTGGGGATGTAGCCACCTGCCAACGATGGGGGGCAAGGTGGGCAAGGTGGGGTGGGTGGGGTGAGGTTCCACTGGACCACCAAGAACATCATAATGTCATGTATCAGGGCATCGGGGACTCAAGTGGGAGGGGGGACCACTGGATCACCAGGGTTGGACATGTTTCCCACACATCGGAGATTCAGGGACTGGGAAGGCTACTAGACTACCAGGGATCTCATTATACATGATTGTGACTATGAGGCAGGGGACACCCTGGGACCCCCACAGCACACATCATGCTGTGCAGGATGCCAGGTGCAAGTTGCCAGCCTGCCCTGTGCAAAGCATACAAATGGGGCCATAATGTCATGCAAATGGCCCCATTTGTGCCTTGCATATATTATGGACTCATTTACATGCCCCCTGCTGAATATCATGGGTGATGCACCTAGAGCAACTGCACTTTTACTGGTATATCCCCATGCTCCCTATCTGTGGCTTGCACCAGCATAGTGCTACTGAACCATGCACAGTTTGTGCACTGCCCATGCCATATTCAATGGTGCTGCTGCACCATGGCTCAGCACCTTGGAATATCACCTGGACCTGGCCCCAGTGCAGCACAGTTGCGCTGCGCCCCGACTTGCGCCACTGTCTGGCACAGTCTGACTATCTGGCCCTGGTCTAAATATCATGCAGAGACAATAAAATTGGTATTATTGTTAATAAGATTCCAAATATGGCATGCTAGATGTGAACTCACTCTTAGGCAGTAATTGATAACAGTCGAATAAGTGTTTTTTTTTTTCAATAAGTCAAGATATTCAGAGATTCCAATCTATGATTAAACAGAAAGCATCAGAACTAAATTTAAATTATGGTGGACATTCATGGATTGGCTTGATGTAGGCTGAAGGGTTTACATCTCAACTATGGTTGATAAAATAATACTTAAATTCCTTTAGTATAAGGGCATATATGTTATGATAATTTCTAGAATATGATTTAATAATTCTGGAAGGGAATGGATGCAGTGATACTAATTAGCTTTCAAGATTTTCTTTACCTCATGTATGTAATTGAATACACATTCCCCTACTCTTTTAGTGTGTGTGGGGGAGGTCTATGAATACGTTTTGGGACAATAACAGTGAAAATTCAAATTGGCAGCCTAATGAAATACTTATTTAGGTTTACCTTTCCTTTACATTATAATTTTGTGTGAAGTAACACTATTAGGTATATAATTTGCTCTCAAGTAAAAAACATAAAAAATCCTAAACTTTTAGTGTGGGGGGTGGTCTGTTTTCTGCATTTATATGTTTTGGGTCTATAAAAATGACATTTTGTACTGGATGTATGATGAAATATTTATTTATGTTTACCTTTTAAATTGCATTATGATTTTGTGTGAAGTAACACTATTATATAAGTTTTGGGACTATAAAAATGAAATTTTGTATTTAATGTATGAGGGAATACTTATTTATGTTTACCTTATTTTTAATTACAATTTTGTGTGAAGTAACATTATCATGTATATATATTTGCTTTTAAGTTATAATAAAAAATTCCCCCACTTTTTTCAAGAAGTGCCATGGGCTCTTTAACATCCAACTGAACTACCACCAGAACAGGCAGATGGGACCTTGGTTTAACATCTCATCCAAAAGATGGCACCTCAGGAGTGCAGCACCCCCTTATGCTGCTCTGCAGAGTCAGTATTGGGATTTAATCCAAGTGCCTGGTGTAGGGATAGAACCCACAGCCTTCTTATCTCCCGGCCTCGGAAATGAGTGTGCTACCTGCTGAGCCACTGACACTGATACTTTATCAAATAATTCCACCAATTCAAAAAAACTCTTTAGTAACAGATTTATGTTCTTAACTATTAAAAGGATATCATCTACAAACACAATAATGTTTGTAAGTATTTTATCTTGACTCCCTCAATAAGCCCATTCTCCCTTATTTTATTCATAAACGGTTCCAAACTCATTATAAACAATATCAGGGACAACAGGCACCCCTGACATCCCCCATTTGTCATCAGAAATGGTGCATTGACAGAAAGCTATTGATTTGGAATTTGACATATGTAGTTTTGTATGGTGTTTGGATCAGATTTATTATATTTTGTGGGATACCCCTTGCCTTCAATGCATGCAACATGTGCATTCAGTCCGGGACATTGCAGGTCTTACTAGCTTCCAGTGCTACTGCATAGTATACCTCTTTTATCTTTTTGTTCTCTGCTTTTAATGCATATGCCGATCAAACAACGTCACCTCTACCGTGAACAACAGTACAGTTGGGTCACTGTACTGTCATCGCAGGACACCAGCACTGCTTTCGTGGGGTCTTGCACCCCTCCCCAAATCAACTCCATCTCAGAGTTGATTATCTTAAGTATGGGGGTGTGGAGGACCCCCACATTGGAGGTTTGGAGGTCTTCATCCCCCTAAGAAAACACAGTGTTCTCAGAAGGATTTATGCTGACCACAATTGCAGTTGACATAAATCCATCACTGTAATGCCAGTCACAAAATATTTGTCAAACCAACATTTTAGATCCCTTTTAATGTATGTGACTATCATCTGGACCTGTTTATTTGCATCAGCTATATTCCTGCCAATTATAAAACCAAACTGATTTGAATGTATTATTTGGGGAAGTGCCAGTTTTAATTGATTCACAATTACTTTACCTATTATTTTGCAATCAGACGTAAGTAAGTAAGGCTATTGGCCTGTAATGTTCAGAATTTGTGGCAGATTTTCCCTTTTTATGAATGAGTATTACTTTAGTTTCTTGCATTGAAGGAGGAATATCAATCCCATCTTCATCGGCTTGTAGTATTATTTTTAATAGCCAAGGAGAAAGTTTTTTTTCTAAATACGTTAAAAATTTATTTGTGTATCCATCCAGTCCTGCAGTTTTTCTGTTTGGTACTGAATCAATGACCATCTCTATTTCTTTTGTTTGAATTTGACTGTTGTCCCATTGGCACTGTGATTTTTTATAATCCAACAAAATTTCCTGAATTTGCTCTTCTTGTATATTATTTTCTTGTTGAAAAATTCCTTTATTACAGTTACAGTTACAAAATACCTCTGCTACTTCTTCATCTTTTATGATTGTAGCACATGTTGTGTTATTGATTGCTGTTATTATATGTATGTCTGTTTTTTGACTTGATTTGCTAAAAGGTTACCAGATGTATCGTCCTCTAAATATTGTATAGTTTTTTCCTTTATAATTTTGGTTATCTCCTTATTTATTAATGCTTGTTTTTGCATTCTTATTACTTCCCATTCTTTATGATAAAGGACATAATTCTGTATCATTAATAAATCTAGCACTTTCAAGCTAGAGTCCAATGTATTATTTTCTAATCTTATTTTTTAGTTATCATGCTTTGATAAGAGATAATGTAGCCTCTTAGCATTGCTTTGAATTAATAATTATGTTCCCAATACTCATTTATTCTATCCCTGATTTAAGTCACAAAATTGGGGTCTTTTAATAATTTGTTATTCAAGGTCCAAGATTTGGTATATGCTCTATCTTTACTCTCGATGTATATATACATTTGAACCATTGCATGGTCAGATATTAATATAGCATTTTTATGTTGTTATTGATATTGGAAACTAAAGATTTAGATGGAAATAAATAATATATCCATGTGAATTTTGCATTCTTTTTATCATGATGTGTATATTCTTTTTGAATAGGGTATTGCTTTCTCCAAGTGTCTATTAGTTCATGTGTTCCTAAGACATTTTGTAAAATTTTTGATTTTGTAATATTAGTGGGGTTAATCTTTCCTGTTCTATATATTTGTGGCCAGTGAAGAGCGTTCATGTTTTCTCTAGTCATAAATGGTGTTGAATTCAAACTTGCAATACCCTCAGTTATGTTGGCCAAACATTTTTGATAATGTGCAAATGGTGTGTAGACTGAACCAATAATTATTTATTATTTATTAGAATTTTTGCCAGTGTTATACAGCCCTCGGTGTCTCAGAACAAATCCAATAACTGGAACTTAACTTTCCTACCAATGTATATTACCACATGACAACTTTTTTGGTACCTTCTGAGAATAGTACATGGGGTAACCATTTCCTCTTTAACTTTAATATTTCTTTATTTTCTAAGTGAACTTCTTGTAAAAAAATTATGTCAAACTCCTTCTTTTTAATATAAGTCAACACTCTCTCCCTTTTTATTGAGGAGTTAATGCTCTTTATATTCCAAGTGGCAAATCATATCTTATTTGTACTAGCCATAATAACAATTAATTGTAGGCAAATATTTTCTTCTCAAAAAATCTTTTCAATACATCTGCCCAGATATTTCAGTGTGTCACACCCTAAAAAGAAAGATAAACCCTTCACCTTCTTCCCCCTGATTCCCCATCCCCCATCCTTACTTTGTTGATTTTTTCTATAAAGTAGTCCACCAAACATCTGGTAGAACCTTATTTCCTACACTTTGAATGTGCTGCTTCCCCTCTCTCCTTGCTGCTTTTAGTATATCTTAACTTAATGCCTTTTTCCCTCCATCCCCCATCTATCTTATGATCAAGTACACTTGTAAATATTCAAAACAAGTCCATTATTTGACTCTTTGCTTGGTCTTCTTTTCTTCAGTCTTCTCAGTTCTTCTTCTACCCTGATGGAGAGAGAGAGAGAGAGAGAGAAAGAGACATTTACAGGCATTACTATATTAACCTGACCTTATTAAGCTTTTTATGCCTCAGTTTCTCATATCAAATCTATTTTCAAAACATTCTTAATTTCTTTCTTGGCTTCTTCTAGTGTTTCAATAAAATAGCACACTCCTACCATGGCCACTCTTAATTTAGTCGCCATAATTCCTTTTGTCCAAAGTGATCTTCTTAAGAGATCATATTTTTTCCTTTCAGCTACCAAGTCTACTGGTAAGACATTAAAGATAGAGACTGTAGCTCCATTTATTATCAGGTGTTCTTTTTTTGTAGACTTTGCCATTAATATGTCTTTATCTTCTGATTTGCACAATTTGGCAATAATCGGTCTGGGTGGCTCCTGTGTTCCAGATTCCAGTCTAAATGTTTAGTGTGCTCTGTCAAATTCAGTTTTAATTTCCTCCATCCTTACTTCCAAATATTCAGCCATGATTTTCTTCAATATGTTACTGAGTGATTTATCTTTTTCCCAGTTTTCTAGTTCTCCTAACACTCGAATATTCTTCCACCAATCCCTGGCATCAAAATTAATTAATTTGTTTTTAAAGTCACTGTTCTGATTTATAATCTCCTTTATTTTTTAAATGTTTTTATAGTTATTTTTCCATAAGTCACATCATTTAAATAATGATGATCAAAAAACATTTGGCCTCTTTCTAGTCATCTCTCTCACCTAAATGGCAGTCATATTCAAATTAAATTTCTTATTTTTGTGATCATACTATTTTTAGTGAGTCCATTATTTCTTTCAATGTATTACTGTAGTTATAATCACTGGCTTTATCCAGAATGTACATTCATTTCTCAAACATTAGAGTCTCTTTAAAAAGAGACCACCAGCTATTTAGAGGAGAGTTTGGTAATTTATTAATGTTCCAGTTTGCTTTAATAATCCTCTTCATTGTCATTGTTGCTAATGAAAATAATTTTTGATCAGTAGATTCCACAAGATTGTCTTCAAATCAATTAAATAGAAACAATTCAAGCTTCAGTGGAAATTACTTATAATATTGCATGTCTGTCCCCACCAATTATTTACCCATGTACATTCCCAAAAACAGTGTGTTATGGTTGCTTTTTTACCACATAAATGCCAACACTGGTTACTATAGAATGGGTCCAATATGGTGATCTGACTTGGGGTTAAATAGGCACTTTCATTTTTTTTCTGTATTGATTTATTGTGGGGGAATAAATAATTTTTATTAGACAATATTCCTAAGTTTGTCCAAATGTGATTTGTTAGTTTCAGGTTAGCTTCTTTATTCCATATTTTATTCAATTTTTCCCTCATCTATATTATATCTTATCAACACATTATATAATATTGACAAAATATTTCCTCTTCTCTTTTAATGTAATTATTCTCTGTGTTTTTGCTATTGTTTTTCTATTCTTTCCAATCCAAATACATCATTTAATTTCTTAAACTTCTTCTGTAAAGTAATTACTGTTAGGTGATGTACTTTAGACTCCTGTAGTATAGTCTGAAAAGTATTCTTTGTTATAAATAAACTGTCTTCTATCAAATCTATCCATCTCAGTATATTGTTATTTCTAAAACAGTTTAATTGATTCCAATGTACTTTCCCCAAAATTTCTTTACCAGTACCCAGTTTCAGATAAAGCCACAGTAGTTCCATGTTTCCTTTATCCATAAATATCAACTGTTTTATTAAACTTGGTAAATCAGGATGTTAGAGGGTGTTGAGAATCTTTAATACAATTAATATCCAACAATAAATCCTGGATTTTTATTCCTAGTTCCTTCATTTGCTCTATCAATGTTTGGTATTGTGAAGAAATTCTTTCCCCTCTAAAAAGAACCAGGTCCAGATCAAAACCATAATGTGTGCTTGTGTGTATTTAAGAGGGTCTGGGCAGCCCAACCCCCCTAATGATCTGGGGTAATTAAATGAGACCAAGCAATATGGGATTTACCTCCACACCATATAAATTTCCTAAAAATTATTTTCAAGTCTTCAAACCAGCAAAATGAGGGTGCACCTAATGCCATCTCTATTGTATAAAATACATGGGGAAATATCATCATTTTCAAAGTATCTATCTTTCCCCAAAGGAAAGGGAAAATGTCTGACCCATTAAGTAATCGTGATTGTATTTTGTTTTTGTTTGATTCATAATACATTTTAATATCCTTTTTATAGTTACGGGTAAGCATAATCCCTAAATATTTTATACTGGTGTCAATGTTAAAGTCTCAGGTACTTTCTAAAGGGATGGCATCCTTTTTATTTGAGATTTTCATTATACCAGCGTTTGATTTGTTTACGGTATAACTCACAATTTCAGAATATTCTTCAACTAAATCCAAAAAATGTTTTAAAGATTTTCTTTTAGATTTTTCAGTATTAAAAGAACACCATCAGTAAAGACACCAAGCTTTATGTGTTCTTTATTTTTATACACTGGATGTCATTATCTATTCTCTTTGTAACAAGGGTTCAAGACTCAAAATAAATAGTATTGCAGAAAGAGGTCATCCCTATCTCACTCCATTTGTTAACATAAATTCTTCAGTCAATATGGAATTAATTAGAATTTTGACCATTGTCCTTTTATATAATTGTCCAATCAAGATTATTATTTGTAGAGGGAAATGCCACTCTCTTAGAACTTCAAACATGAAAGTCCTGTTTAAGACATCAAAAGCCTTACTGGCATCCAATGAAATAGCATAAAACATGTTATCTTCATAGTCCTCATGAATATTGATAAGATGAAACATTGCTTGTATCTTTCTTGTTACTTGTGATATAGTTTCATTTTTTACAAAACCATATTTATTATTATGTATTATTTTACGTAATATGGGTGTTATTCTATTATTTATAAGTTTTGCCAGAATTTTATAATCAGAATTGAGAATCAAAATCGATTTGTAACTATCAGTTTGTTCTTGTGGTTTGCCCTCTTTATGCAACAGAACTATTTTAGCTTGCTGTAAAGTTTAAGGAACTGAGGTCTGGTCTTAGGCTGCTCTAAAATTCTGGTTATCAAAGGGACAATTTTGTCTATAAAAGCCATATAAAACTAATTTGTATAGCCATCCAGGCCTGGGGATTTATTCCTAGATACATCTTTTATAAATTTCTTTATTTCCTGTATAGTAAAGTTATTACATTGTAAATAACATTTTAGAAGATCAGACTGGGCCAGGAAATTAGATCTTTTTTCTTGATCCATATTCATTTTTGATTGGTATTTATTTTTAAAATATTTTTGAAAAATGGATGCTGTCTTGCTTTCATTAGTATCTAATATTCCATTCTCATCCCTTACTGATAAAATATTTTTTTCCTTTTTCCTCCCTTAGTAAACTAGCTAAGAAATGCCCTGACTTGTCTATGTGAAAGTATTTTGTTTTCCTAACATTATGATATAATCTATAGGATTCCTGGTTTATCTGGTTTTGTTTCTGAATTTTTAATGAATGCCACTCAGCCACATATTTCTCATAATCTGTAGTTACTAAGTGATATAAATGTTTTATATTTTTGGTCTTATTGTACAGTATATGGGCTTTTCTCTTATTTTTATTTAAGTTTATTTGGAAAGATATTATGACTCCTCTTATTGTTGCCTTAAAAGCATCCCATAGGCATATGGTGACTGTCTATAATAATTATAAAACCAGCACTTGTCTCACCTCACATCCTCCTGGCTGCACTTGGTCATGACAAGGCTCCCACAGCCTACCCTTCACACCCACTATTGCAATACAATTTCCCCTGACCATCCCCCTCCCCCTATCTGATGACAAGGCTCCTAGGGGCTGCACTATTCTCTGCCTGTATAACTGTGCTCATGCAACTCAGCATTCTAACTGGTAATCCACAATGTCTTTGTGTACATGTCTATACCAGGTGTTGTTTTTTATGATGACTACTTTGTACCTTGTCTAATTCACTGACATGGAACCTTTGTAAAAGATTTTGGGCTCAAAGGGATCTTCCAAATCAATAAAACTGAATTGAATATTCTGAGACAGCATTTTTCATAAACTGAATAAAGTCCGAATTTTTAAGAAGTTCATTATTAAATGTCCAATTTCTGCATCTGGGTCTTTCTAAGTTATTAAGGTCTACAGATAATTCCACCATTACATGGTTAGAAATTATAATAGATTTAATTTGTGTTTGTATGATATTTTTAAGAAATCTTTGAAGTAAATGTATTGGACCAGATTTTCAAAGGCCATAGAATGATGCAGGGTGCTTGCATCAAACATAACTGATGCAAGGTGCAGTATGCAACAAACATTGCACCAATTCTGATTTTTAAATGGTGATTGTCTCAAAAACAGGTCTGCATGTCCCAGAGTGGCTTGCACCATGCTTACACCAAAAAAAAAATGACTGCACCATGTCAGAAGGGATGCTTGTGTCACTGAAATGATGCACCATCCCCTTATTTAGGATTTTCAAGGAATTTGAGTCCTATTCTTGTGCCTAAGATGCATGTCACTTTTAGACCAGTCAGTTCTGGTCTATGGAACACTAGAGCATATAAAGAGTTCCACAACAGGTGGTCAGACCTGACTGTACTATTATTAAGGGCCAGTATTCCACTGCAGGGCTAGTTTACAACATTTTGATGCTTAGTCTTTGCCATTTCATCTGCCATAGTTTTTGACTTAGCTTGCATCATCCTCATCCTTTCCGTCATTTGTTACTCAACTTGCACCATTTTTTGACTCAACTCACAACATTTTATTCTCAGCTTGTACCATTTTTTGTTCAGTTTGCATCATTTTCATTCCTTGAGTCATTTTTTGGACTTAACTTGCACCATTTATGACTTAATGTGCATTTTTTATTTTGATGCAGCTTGTGTCATTCTCTTCTCTTACATCATTTATTTGATGCAGTAGACATCTTGTGTCAGTTTTGGGGACTTTGCCAGAGAGAACACTTTTCTTTCAAAATATGGCACACAGTGTTTGGTGCAGCTAGATCTGACACAAGCTGGTTGTTTGATGCAGCTTTTGTGAAAGTAAGGGCCCTTTAAAAATCTGGCCCATAGTCTATTCTGCTGAAAATATTATTTTTTTTATCCCAATGGGTATACTCTTCAGCTCTAGGGTTAAGTTCACGCCATCCATCAATTAAATATTTGTTCTCTAAAAATTCTTTTAATTGTGATACAATTAATTTATTCAAATTGCTAGGCTTGGAAGATTTATCTATTAGTGGATTTAATAGTGCATTGAAGGCACCAGAGATGATAATTGCCTTAGCCTGTAGTTTTTGTAATCCTTCTGCTATGGAAGACAGAAAACTTCCATATTGTAAAAAGGGTGCATATATTGTACCAATTATTATTTCTGTATTAGTTACTAAAGTTTAATAAGATGAATTCTACCCTCTTTAGCCATAAATAATCTAATATTTTTATATTGAGACATTTTTTACAATAATTATTCCACAGCTTTTCTTTGTCCCAGAGTTATACACCAAGTGTGAAATCCATTTTCTTTTCATTTTTCCATCTCTTTTTTTTAAATGAAGCTCCAGCAGTCATATTATATTTGCATTGGATTTTTATGCATATATCAGATTTTGTACCATTTTAATTGGGTTATTTACCCCATTAACATTTAAAGTTATTAACTTAATTACAGAATACATACTCATAAATTAAGGTTAGTTTCTGCCTGTTGTAAAACTCCCTCTACTAATCTGAAATGGATGTTCGTACTTGGTTTATTCACATTTCTCATAGGCACATTAGGACTCACTTCTGTACTATTTAATGTATATATAACATAAATCGTAGAAACATAAACCGACAGATTGCCATCACTACAACCCCCCCACTTCCCCGTCTTCCCTTTTAAACTGTTGTGAAACCACATAGTTGTATAAATAAACCCCAGTGTAGCTCAACTGAGCTACTTGCATTTCAACCTTAAATGCCCCCCCATCTGCCAAAGAGAAAATCAATTAATAGCTATGCCCATTAAACAACTCTGGTCAATTCTAAACCTGCAAAAAGGAACAATGGCTAGTTTAAAACACTGGAAAGCTATGCAGGCCTAACAATTTTTTACATCTAAGCAAAGGCAGTTCAAGCTTGTCAGTGGAAAATCTTTGGAAGTCTGGTTTGTAAAGCTTTTAAAGCTTCCTGTGGTGAATCAAAAACATGCCTTTCCCCTTCAATAATAACCCTCAGTTTCATAGGAAAAAGCAAGGATGATCTTATATTGTTCTGTCATAATTTTGTCCATATAAAGTTTTAGTTTTTCTTTCATTAACTATTTTACGTGGTAAGTCATTATAAATGGATATTACTGAGCCCATGACCTTCACTTTATTCTTCTTGTACACTGCCAACATCAAAACATCTTTATCTTAAATTTTAATATATCTGGCCTCGGAGGTTGTGAATATTCTGGTTTTGACCTTATACCCCTATGTATTCTATCTCCAAATCCACATTGTTTGAGTCTGTTTCCAAATAGACAGCAGCAATTAATTTAAAACTATTAGTAACTGGACTCATATCATCCCAGCTCTCAGGAATACCAAACATTTTTATATTTTTTCTGTAAGAACTGGACTCAAAATCAAGAAGTTTTGCTTTAATTACTTTATTAGTATTTTCAAGATCTGAAAGTTTACTTTTAATTGGGAGTTGTTCATCCATAAAGATGTTTACAGTTTGCTACAGTCATTCCAATTCTGACCGCATTTTTGCATTTTCTTTTATTAAGGTTCATGTTAAACTGAAGTACTTTTCAATCTTTTCATGTGTTTCAATTATTTTATCCATCTTTTGTGTAATGTTTGTAATTTATATAATCAATGCGTCAACCCATTTAGGTGAAGCTTCTGACTCCTTTCTTTCATTATTGGCAGAATAGGGTGCCATGGCTCCCTCTTGTCTAATATCTTTATTTATGTTTTTCTCATTGCCCAGGTTTTTCATAGAGACAGAGGTAGCATTTTTTATATTTTCATTAATAGAGCAGTTGGGATTGGATTCACATATCCCATCCATGCTTGTGGCCCCTATCCCCACATCATCATCCTGGCCACCCTCTGGCAAATTAACAGATAAATGGCCCAAGCCGTTTGACAACTTCTGTATTTTTAGTAACCAAAGCACTGTCTTTATTGAAATTTAGCAAATTTGTTACCTCATCTTCTGCATCCAGAATACTGGAACCCCTCAAGGTATAAACTAGGTCTTTGGCTCCTTGAACTTCTGCCGAGTCGTGTAACAGCGTTTCATTTATTGATATTGCCTTCTCAGTTTCACAATCAGCAAGTAAGGTGGCTTGCCTTTCATTCCTCCCCGCCTCCATTTCCTTCATCCAAATGGGTGCCAAAGCAGCTGAAGCAGGTGTACCAAGGGGGGCCATAGCAATGCTGGAATGACCAGATTCAGTGGAGGCCAATGCAATCTCTGGAGTTTGAACAGTCGGCGTCTGTAACAGTAGGCAAACTCACTCTATATTCTGTAAAGCTTCCTTAATCAGATTTGTCCCCACCTCCATTCCTCTCTCTCTCCTCAGGTAAAACACCTAAAGAATCTGAAGTTAACAGCAAATTTGCTACTCGCATAGCTGCAGCTGACACTTCACACTCACTGCCTTCTCCAGGGCCAGAAAGATGGGAAAGACATGCGGTGATCCTACAGTTGTTACCACTACATTCTTTTTTGAGGTTAGTAACTGTCTGTTCTTCTGAAGTGAGGATGTTTTCCTCATAAATATCAGCCTTCCAGGTTTAGAATAAATAATTTGTTTTTTACCAGCTTTCCATGGAGTCATAATGCTAACACTGAACAAAAGCTTTGTATTCATTTATAATATTTCTTCTTCATAAGAGACGAGCTCAATATCCCAGGACATTATCGTATAAGTAGAGGCAGGCTAGGTGTGGTTTTAACCACCAACAGAGGGAGGAATGCAGTAGTTAGACCTCATGTCAGAATGCTGTATCTACCAAGATGCCGCTCCCTCCACACACCTCCCCTCAGTGATTTATAATGTCCTTTATCTGTCTTTGTTGAGGTAAACCTTCCTCTTCCAGTGCTCCAATGCATTTCTGAGCCTCCAAAAAATCATTTTTTAAGTTGTTGATATTCTTCTTAAAGGAGATTTACCGTGTTGGAAGTTTTCCATTTTTTCTGCACTTTCCTTACTTGCCTTTTCCACTTCTGAAGTCAATATAGAAAGCTGTGTTATTTTATTTTTTACCAAGGGAGAGGGCAGTTTTTCCCAGTCACTATCCTCAATTTGAATCAGTTTAGCTGACATTTCAGAATCCGAGGAGCTTTTATTTATTGAGGAAACTCTTCACTGGAGTTTACTTCGGTGTTGGCTCATTTTGTTTCATTCAATTGTTACAGTCATTTGGCTTTCAAACATTTGCATGTCTATACTTCCAACCCCCTTTAGCAACTTTGTGGGAAAGCACAAATTTTTGTGGCTCTTGTGGGATGATAATTTTACACCATCTGAATACCGGTTGGGCTGGTTATTTAAAACCTTATCCCCATGATTTACTGGACTTCTTACATTATGAGTATGCTGTTCAGGTTTCTTGTCACATACAGTCTGATTTCTCTGGTTGATATAGCTTCTTGTTTCTATAGTGCAGTCCTCAGTTTTAGAACCCTTGGGTGACTCATCTGCTATCGGGCCAGCTTGGCTTTTCTCATTCAGAGCATAGCTGTTCTGTTCACTAATTATGGGCTGACCATGTTCCCATACTTCTTGCACTTCTTGTTCATGGTTCTGCTGTTAAATTACAGGTGAAACAACCTGTGCTTGTCCTTTTCCCATGTGTTCTTTTTTTCTGTTTGTACCACTTCTGGTGTGCTCACAGTGGCCTCAGCCAACAACGCTATCTCCATTTGTTGCATTTTTAAGTTTTTTGTTTTCATGAAAATTGGTGCAGGCTGCATTTGGCTCAAGGTGTGTGGAGCAAGCAACTCTGTTTGACTTTCAATTTCTATATGTTTATCTGGCATCTGCTGTCATTGTTGAGCATTGTTTGATTGGAATCTGGAAATGGCTGCAATTGCTTGTAGTTGAGTTTGCATTTCCAGGTGTTTCAGTGATTTCCCAATGCTCTTACCTGACTTGGTCATTTTTTGTTCATCCTACTTTTTAAGTATCATACTCAGATAAGCAGCTTGTTTGAAGTAATTTTTTTCCGTTCCACCAGATCTAACTCTTTTACTGTGGTTGCTCAAATCAACCATTAATCATGCTTTCATATCACTTCAGCTTGAACAAAATTAATTAAAGCATAAGGATGTAAGCTTTTAAAGTTGTTCCAATAGATACAGATTCACATTCTATCTAGCAGCAGAGGTTCTCGCTTGTGTGCTGGAGGGGTGTTCATCAGCTTCTGCCTCAGTCGACACATCACATCTCCACCCAGAATCCCCCCATATTAGGTTCCTGCTGCTCTGGTGAAACTGGATTAACATTTTAAGCTTACTAACCATGACTTCAGGATTCAGTAGCTGATGTTCTTATTTCCCCATTTTGAATGAATGACTGCTGAAACTGGCCAACACAATGACATCATGACAGGAACCATAACAGGAAGCACTTGGTTTGCTCAGAAATTGAAACCATATTATCCAGAGTAAAATAAAAGTGTTTAACATCACTGGGAAAATATCACAACTGCATGTGTCAAGAAAATCAGAGATAAAGAGGAGCAGTCTGACATTCAAGTAACTTAGACAGGGGCTCCTCAGAATAAAGTAACAGTACAATGGGTAGTGTGTGCTGCTCTTAAAATAAAAAAAAATCCAGAAACATGAACCCATTCACTGATCATTTTATGTTTTATTATTGTATTTTTTATGTAGACACCTGAAAGGAGGTGGGGATGGAGATGACCAAGGTGGATTCGAGCAACCACAGAAAAAGAGTTGGAGCTGATGGAATGGAAAAAAGTAGAAGAAGAATCAGAAGAAGAAGAATCAGTATTTATATAGTGCTTTTCATACATCCAAAGCACTTTACAATCAATGCTAGACTGGTAGTGAAGTGACTGAATGTGTGGTGGCGGCCATATCGCACATCATCACCCACACTCACCCACACACAGCCTGGATAATTGCATGAACCAGTTTTATGAGAAGGGGAATGTTGGCCAGGACACCGGGAATGTCCCCTACTCTTTGCGAAGAGTGCCCTGGGTTCTTTTACTTCCACCTGGACACCCACCAGGACTACACCAGGATGGGCAGAAGGGACCTCGGTTTAACGTCTCATCCGAAGGATGGCACACCCCAGCAGTACAGCACCCCCCAATACTGCACTCGGATGCCAGTGATTTTTAAGTGCAAGTCCAATCCCGGTGTAGGACGAGGACCCACGACCTTCTGGTCCAGAGGCGGATGTGCTACCAACTGAGTCATGCTGACACCAAGTAACTTCAAACAAGCCGTTTACCTGAGCATGATGCTTAAAAAGAAGGACAAACAAAAAATGACCAAGCCAGGTAAAACCATTGGGAAATCTTTTTTTTGTTTTGTACACTGCTTGTACCATTATATATATTTATTGTGCATTTCACATTGTACATATTTGCTGTGCCTTGTATATATTTGTGCAGTACTGTATGTACCTATGTTATTGTTTTTGAATTTATCTGTGGTTATGTATATCATGTGCTGTACTGTTGCTATCATTGTTCTTCCAAGTGAACCTTAACCAGGTCCACTATGCAAATGAGTTTCTCTCAATGGTGTTTCACCTGTTAAAATAAAAATTGACTGATTGATTGATTGAGTTAATCAGTGTTTTTTCTTCATTGCTGAAAAGTAGCTGCAGATTAAGACAAACACTGACATTCACCAACACAGTATGACACAGTGTAATTGGTGTCAGGGATCGGTGTGAATTATTGAATGTGTGTTGCCAGTAGTGTATTTATTCTTCTAAGAAGATTGAGCACCTTTTGTTTAGATGTTATAATCTGTCATCCAGTTAGTCTTTTTTCTGTTATTCACAGTCTTTATATGCTCACACTGTGTTGGTGTATATCAGCACTTGTCGCAATCTGCAGCTACTTTTTAGCTGGATGTCAAATACAAAAGTGTGTTTACTGAGAGTAGGTGATGTCTTGTGGCTATTAAGAATTGCAACTTTACTGGTAGTGTGTTCTTGTGAAACTGAAATGGTTCCATGCTGCAAACAGCATACTCTGAAAGTGATCCATCGATTGTCAGAGTTAACCACTGAAAAGTGAGCTTTGTGTGTAAAGGCTGTCTTTTTTCCCTGTCATCACTCAGTATGAGGTTGGTACAGTGACAATTCTACTGCGACCGACAGTACAGTGACAACAGTGACAGGTTGCTGTAGTTTGAGTGTGGGACCTCGGCGGTGCTTTCTGAGGGTCTTGCACACCCTCCTCAAATCAACTCCAGCTCAGAGTTGATTATTTTAGTTATGGGGGTGCAGAGTGCAGAGCCTCCTCCATGGGGTGTTCAGGGTGAAGCCCCCTGAAGAAAACACAGTCTCAAGTGATTGACTTTATACCAAATACAACTGAGATTAACATAAAGGTATCACTGTAATGTATGTAGACAACTAATTTGTCAATCAACTGTAATGGATCCTCTTCACTCTGATATGAAAATGAGAGCCTTCCTTCACTTTATGTGAAGCATGCTTTTGCAGGGCTATGAATGGAAGTTTAATAAGCATTGCACTGGTAGGATCCTTGGATCTCATTTTTGATGAAAGATATATTTTCTGTCAACAATTAATCTTAATGACACCTTAGGTAGATATGTTCACCTCAGGGAGTGGCAGTGGGGTAGCATTGCAGAGCAGTGCAGAGGAAGGTGACTTCAAAATTTACACACTAGCCTAGGATCTTCCAGAATCCTTAGCTAATGTGGATGAGTTTCAGCTATTTACATCCCTGGCTCACTGCTGAAACTGCAGCCCACAGCAGGGCTTCCAATTGTGGCTACACAACTCAAGAAAGTCCTGCTGTTCTCATTCAAAGAATGCGGATCACTGATCACTGTCAGAGTACGCTGTTTGCAGTGACAATCCTCTGCAACGTCACAAGAACACACTACCAGCAAAGCTGTGATTCTGATCAGCCACAAGACATTACCCACTGTATGTAAACACATTTTTTTCATGTTTGTACTTGCTAACTAGCTAAAACATAGCTGCAGATTATGACTAGCACTGATATTCAGGGACACAGTGTGACACAGCGCAATTGGGGTCAGAAGTGGGAGTGTATCACTGAATGTGTATTGCCAGCGGTGTATTTATTTATTCCTCCAGGGAGACTGAGCACCTTTTGTTTAGGTGTTATAATTTGTAATCCAGGGACTAGCTGAAGGCTGTCAAATGATTATCAAAGATTTCTGCAGAAACAGAATACTCAAAATCTATTATCTTCACTTGGAGAAAGCATGAGGCACTCTCCAAGACTTTGTTTCTGGGTGTTAACTCAATGTGTTGCTTGCAGGAAAGGGGGTAAGGTTAGGGAAAAAAACAAGGCAAAAAATGTCAAGCTTGGGCAGTGGTACTCTTAGGCACTGCACGACAAAAAAGAAACTTTGCTGCAGTGTTGCAGCTGTGAAGCAGCCGATAAGTCAGAAGACGGTGATGCAATGGAGAATCACCCTACCCACAAAACACACAGCACCAGGAGGAACACAGCATAGAACGGTCTTATAAGATACTTGAAGTTTTATTTAAAAGTGCAAAATGCTTCCAAAACTCTGCATAGTGTAGGTTTCAACTTTGTAGAATGGGAACTATCAGCTGCAAACAGTAATAGCAACTAATCCTTCAGTTCTTCATTTAACATCCAAAATAACAAAACTGAAGCTCCCCATTAAGGAACATTACTGGAGCTCTGGTTTTGTTATTTTAGATACTAAATGAACCACTAATTGCTATTGTCCATTTGCAGCTAATTGTTTGGTAGCCTGTGATATGGGCAAAGCAAACTGAGCGACTCAAATTGAGCGATTCATTTTGTGCTCTAATAGAAAGAGCAATTGGGAAACCATAGTGAGCAGAGTGAATAGTGAGTTTCGGGTAAAGAACAGTGACTGAAGGGGGCAGCATGTGGAAAGATAGTAGGATAAATCTACATATTGAGTGGATCATTGCTGAGCTGGCCACTTGGTATGGTGGTTAAAGCACCACATATGACTCAAATGGTGCGGAGTTAGGGCTGCATGTAGGTGCTTGATACTTTTGTATTGGTTGTGATTTTTTTTATTTAAAGTGTTAATGAACTCCTGTTCTCCTTCCACTCCCCCCTCTCATTCCCCTGAGTGTGTTCCCTCAACCTGTAGGTTGTCTCTCCTTCAACAGTTGCCCACTCCCATGTTTTACTCCTTCCCTTAGAGTCCACCCCCCAGGAGTTGATTATTTTTAGTTGGGAGGTGTGGGGGGGCTTGTCCTCCACAAATGGGATAGGTGCATATGGCTCCGCTGTAAGGGAATAATGTTTTTTTTCACCCTTAATGGGATTCATTGTAGTGCTGATTGCCAATTTTGTTTTCATTGATTAGCACTTACTGTTATGTCCATCGTGATATAAACATCACTCTTATAACACATGGTAACAATTTTTCCCATTCTACAAAGCTGAAGCCTACCTTACACCGCATTTTGGAAAACAAAACTTCAAGTTTCTGGTAAGAAATGAATTACAATAAAACTAAATATAAAGTAAGGCTAGCCTCATAGTGAATCCCAGCTTGTAATGAATTTGTCTGTTGGCTCTCAGTCCCAGCTCAGTTAATATTGATAGAAATCAGCTGATGCAACATGTTCCCTTCATCTGTAAATTTAAATCAGACTATCAGACTTCTTCTTTCCTCTGTCCCCCTGCTGTCAATTAACAGTAATTAGGCAGTTACCAAAACAGGTACACTCTGAGCTAGGAACATAACTTATTACGTTGACCAGTAGAATGAGGTGATCTTGCTCCACACCATGCAGATGAAGGGACTGACTGAAGGCTGGCAAAAGATCATCAAAGATACCTGCAGAAACAGGATACTTGAAATTCACTATTTGCACTTTGAGAAAGCATAGGACTCTTTCCAAGACACTGTTTCTGAGTGATCTAATTTAGACTGTCTGGCAAGAAATATAATATTTTTGTAACCACAATAAGCAATGCAGTGAGTAAATTGTAAGTGCAGAAACAGACTCTATTTAAAACAAGCATTTGTCAACACCGAAGTTTGCCATTGGTATTGCTGTTGTACATTCCTCCCATAGTGGTACTCCTTCACACACAGAAACAATATGTTATCAGCAGCTGTTAGGCATGCATTTCCCACACCTACCCTTTAAGAGTTTGATATGAAAACCTGAGTGCTTAGTGCTGCAGGTGTCAACACTGCTGCTCTCCTGACAGGCTGGCACATATTAATATTTTTTACCATATCGCCCTTTGACACAGTGCATTTGCAGACATGGAATGAAACATGTTTGTGTTTCTTTTGTTTATATAGGTTTAACTGAACTAAATGACGCTATGATAAAAAATGATTGTATGGAGACATTTCTAAGTTTATTCCACTTCAGTTAAAAGCAGTTAACTAACTAGCTCTCTTGTTTTAAAGGGGAACAGTCAGCACTAACATCCCCATGCTCAAGTGTGGGGCTAGTCCCAATGTGCACTTGGTGTACAAAAACATTTTTTACTTAGTATTTAGTACAGTATAGTAGATTATGTCAGACTGATTATGTTGACTTGCAAGCCGAAATGTTCTGTAACTACAAATTCCAGAATCCACTGTATTTGACATCAGAGAAGGGCTCCAGCAATTGGAAATTTAATAGCCTACAATGCATGTTACAGCTTTTATAAGCTTTTATCAGATTATTGCTGGTCCTACTATTCTCTTGGAGGTAAATATGGCTACATACAGTCATCTGGGACTGTTCCTAGCTGAAGAAGGACAGCAGGATCAGCAAACAAAAAAAAGCATATAGAAAAATCTCACATGTATTGCAGGCTATTGAATCTCCAACTGCTGCAGCCCTCCTCAGATGTCAGCTGCAAGGGATTCTGGGATTTGTAGTTATAGAAGATGTAAGATTGCAAGTGAGCAGAATCTGTCTGACACAATGCACTTTAATGCATTAAATAGGAAATAAAAGATGCTTTTGAACACAAAGTTCACATTGGTACCAGTCCTGCACTTAAGTGTGATGTTCTTAGTGTTGACTTTTCCACTTTAAAAGAGGGAATAAGAAATTAGATAAGGCAACCAAGATGTTGTAGTCTTCTGACTTACATAAAATTACCCCAAAAAGTTGTCAGAGCAGAATGGTGGTATAGCTATTAGCTAGACACTGTTAACATTGAAAGTCGCAGATATATATGCAGATTAATTAATAATTGTGTCTGTAGAATACCCTTCATGGAGTTATCCATGGATGATTGACAGTTATGCTCAAAAATGTTTGTTTTAATTCCATTTGAAAGGGTCATGTAAATAAATGACTGCCTTTTCCATGTTGGAACTTAAAGATTAAAGTTGCAGCATCTCAGAGAAAACTTTGAAAATCAAATTTGCCAGACATATTTCAGCGTGCATTTCATATATTTCCTAGATTTATCTTTCTTTTATGGTTTTCTTATTAAGGATGTTTGAATGAAACATTATCCTTATCAATAAGAATTCAGGGACTAGTTTATAAACCACAGGAAAAAAATACAGGAATATGTCTGTTCCAAACTAATGTTACTGAGTGTCACTATCTAATTATTGGATAAATGACACCACTCACCCAGATGATATTTTTATAAGTTAAAAACAACAATCAAAAAATGTTATTCATACATCAATACTGCATTACAACTCTCTACTGTACTAGTGATATTTCTCAATGATTATGACTACTTACTAAGGATACAGTGGGACTACATATATCAATAATTGATATGTAAGCAAAAAGACATGAGGAGGTATGCATTAGACATTTCTAACACATGGTAAAGGGCATTGTGTGGAAGGAGGCCACAGACCTGGTGCCTTCAGCCCCCTGCCATGGGTTAGTACTCTCCAAAATACATGACCGGTGTGTTTTACTGTGCTTGTAAAATGGGGTTTAATTTGTATGGCAGTAGGAAATAAATAGTTTACATTTGCATATATTCAGAGTTCAGCTTAGTATTTAATAAAGCAGCCCTTCCACTTGTATGAACTTGCTGCTTTCTTTCTTCTGTTTAATTAATTATTTATTTATTTTGCTTTAGGACATTTCTCCTATTATGGTCTCAATAGTTGTATTTTTTTTTATCTAGTATTGAAGGCTTGAGCACCCCAGCACAAACAGACACATACACACTAGCCTGTTTTTTTTTTTGGGAGGGGGGGTTAAATCCATATTCTTTTCCTGTTTTACAAAAGAAGAAAGGGAAAGGGACTGACATGAAAGGTGTAAACTCTGCTGATTGTACCAGCTGATAGGTTAGGTGTAGGGAAGAATATGTTGCTATTTAACAGAGAGTAATAACGCACATTAAAATGACATAAAGCTCAATAAGGACAGTAAAAAATAAGCAACTGAAGTTATGTGGTGTAGGAGTGACTGAACAAGTGTGCAGGGGGGACTGGTTCAGCATGGGTCTGAGAGGAGGCAGGTGCAAAAGTATAAAGGGCAATGGCTGTTTAAAACTAGAAAAGCTGAAAAAACTATATGTATTGGGATCACCCTTGCTGTGAGCAGTATCATGCTCAGCACTGGAGGGAATTAATAGGTCCACAATCTAATATGGAAACATTTTCCAGTTTACCACTGGCACTTAGTGCATGTTAATGTAGTCAGCTCTGAATTTGTTATGTGTCTTCTGTGCCTAATTTATAATATTTTTTGAGGTGATACAGCATTGTCTGTGTGTGTATGTGCCACAAAAATATTTAACTGTAATTACCAGGATTTATTCTCTTTTCTAACTAACATTCTGATGCAGAACAATGCTTCTGCTGTAGCTTTACCCTGTTGTTTAACTGAGAGAAGCAGCACCAGTAAGCTCAGACTGTTTATGCATGGTTTGTATGCATGTTCCCACACGATCATGCCACCAGTTAGCTTGACATCAACTAGAGAAAAAAGTGCAAAATTAGACACTGGTACTATAGCCAGAATAAATGAAAATGATCAGGGAGGCAGATGCATGATTATTAGTGGTTGTCAATTTATGACACATGCCAGGAGTGACAACATTTTGGGGTGCTAAATATATTGTAGTAACTACAAAATCTTGCCTGAGTGAATCATTTATGATTTGTATAACTAATAAATTTTGGTGCTCCCGGCATCGTCATAGATTGGTGATCACTAATAATGACTACTGGTAAGATCGCAGGAGTAGATTTATACAAAGGATGCATAAACAGTCTGAGCTAACTTGTGCAGCAGGCAAGGAGAGAGGACCAGGCAGTGAGAGAGCTACACCATGGCTAATATTGAAGGTGTGTAGGGGAGGTGAGGACTGATGACCAGACAGAGGTAGAGCCACACCATGGCTGGTGTTGAAGCTGGGGGGGACGAGGACCGGGCAGAGAGAGAGCCTCACTGTGGCTAATGTTGAAGCAGGGGGGGAGGTGAGGAGTGAGAACTGGATACAGAGAGAGAGCCACACCATGGCTGATGTTAAGGTCTTGGGGAGGCGAGGAGTGAGGACCAGGCACAGAGAGAGCTGCAATGTGGCTGATGTTGAAGCTGGGGGGGAGCAAGGATCGAGGACCAGGCAAAGAGAGAGCTGCACCACAGCTAATGTTGAAGCCTGGGGAGGGGGAGGCAAAAGTGAGGACCAGATAAAGAGAAAGCCACACTCCGGCTAATGTTGAAGCTAGGTGGGGCTAGGACTGGGGATAGACAGCCGCACCAGCAGAGGAGTAAGGAATAGGGAAAGAACTGCCTGCAACAAACTATTTTATTTCAGCCTGGCTTGGGCTGTGCAGCCGAACTGCTTGTGGGGGAAGTGACTGGTGGAGTGTCAAGTGGGCAGGGGGGAAGTTACATCAGCCAGGCTGATCAGTGGGTGGTTTCCTGTAGATGAAAATAAAAGGCCCCGTATGATTGGTGTGGCATTTTCTTCTCAAGGACAGACCCTTTCAGGCAAAACACCGTCATGATCAGCCTGGCTTATTATTGATGTGACACTGCTGTGCCCCTTGTATACCACCCTGCATTGGACAGACAGTGTCACACCCTTTAAAAGCAACTCATTTCAAGACATTTGCTGTGAGTGCATGCACGGCAAACTTAAAAATGCCACCAACAGCTTAACTAGATTCCATATTCCAGTTTGCATCTGTATCTTCCTCTCCTCCACGACAATACTGAAAATAGGCAGAATCACCTAGTCTTCCTTCCCTGGTTAACAAACAATAAGTGAAAAATTAAATATGTAACTAAATAAATTTGTGAAACTAGTGGTTGAACCACCACAGGAGAGTCTCTAGACCAAACAAGCAGGGGATCTTATGTAATAAAAAAAGTAAATACTGGTCAAAAGCAATAGGATAATCTAATGGGTAAATAATAAGCCCCTCCCTCCCATAGACACCCCTGGAGCACCGACTTGAGAGATCACAGGCTTAAACACTGTCAGTGCTATGTGACTACAAGCAAGTCGTCTAACCTCCCAGTGTCCCATTCCAACTAGCTGCTGAAATGGGTAAAAGCAGGATCCCACTGGACATGAGATGTTGCATCTCTGCATGCCTAGCCTAGGTAAATCAGTTGTATAAACAATGGTGCCCTGAAATTACTAAAACCAAAATTATGCAACCATTTAGGAAGTCCAATGGAAACTGACTACAACTGCATGAAATGTTATTTTTTTTAATGTCAGGTTCCAGGGAGTCTGGGCTAGAACTTTCCCAACAAGGAGGTTGGCAGGCACACTTACACACCATTGCGTGTGTTTCCCAAGCCTCCTACATTTGTTAGCCCTTCATTACTCCAGTTTTTAAGTGCAACACCTGTGGGGGAGAATGTCTCACTTGTACATGATGGTGACTACTGGTTAGTAATAAAAAATGTTTAAAGCTAAAATGCTGTTGTTTAGAAAACGTGAGTATAAATACATCCAAATATACTATATTTTGAGATTTGATGCAGCATTGCTCTTTTTACTCTGCTTTTAAGACAAAGGTGAAACAGTTATATCCTTATACTGTTTTGTTAATCTTTGACTGTATTCATCCCACTGTGTTTTACAAAGCTGGCTGCAGTGATTGGGGAGGGTATAACATTTTAATTTCCATCCCACAAGGATTTCAGTAGCTGCCATGTTGGAGATTACTGTCTGAACTTTAGGGACAAATGTATAGCACTGTAAGGCACTGTTTACTTGTCACTTTAAAAATGAGCCAGAAAAGAAATACAACCTTAAACAGATAAACTGTGAAAGTGACTTCCTTAAACATTCTGTGTGTGGGGAGCGGGCTGAGGAAAAGAAAGGACAGACTGTGATGCAATGTGTAAAGTAATGGTTGGAGAACTGTGATTTGCATACCTTTATATGTCATAACACTTATCTACTCAAACACTGTACCTCCCTGTAGGAATGAAAAGAACCACATGCAATGAGATTATTCTATGCACTATTATACTTACAGGGCCAGATTCTAGAAGGCTTATGCCTGGCGTAACAGTAGCTGCGCCGAGCAGAATGGTGCATGTAGCAACTTACACAAGCAGTTGCGACATGCATGATTCTACAAAGTGGCCTGTGACATGGCGTAGGCCACTTGTGCCGAACAGCTGTTACACTGCATAAACCCCCTCCCCATTCTAGAATGGCAGCCACAAAGTGCCCACATTAGGATTCTACAAGAACCCCCAGAGGAGATCTGGCAATGTAAGTCATATCAGCATTTAGTTGGTATAACTTACGGACGCCCCCGGGGATCCTGTAGACCCATCGGCTGTCCAGCAGATGGTGCACGGTTTCCCTGCCCCCATGCCTAGCACACCCCAGTGGGGCACCAGAGGGCTACCCATACCCCCATCCACCCAAAACTGCTGTTGGCAGAAGCTCTGCAGGGTGGCACTGCCATCCTCCCACCTGTGCCCCAATCCACAGTTCACCCACCCCATATGCGGCAATAAGCCAGCCCTGGTAGTCTAGTGCCCCCCGCCGAACTGTACATTAATAAAATAGAAAAAGATCCCCATTTCCCTGGTAGTCTAGTGCCCCTTGTGAATTGTACAATAATAAAATAAAACAAGATCTGTGTTTCCCTGGTATTCTAGTGTCCTCCCACCCAAATGAAAAAGGATTATTCCAATATGAAACAGTAATCCTTTTGTGTTTCATACAGCAATCTTGATGTGCTTAGGGAGCAGGCTCAGAATCACATTTTTCAAATTTTCAAAATTAAATAACTTTGGAATGGATTAGTATTTTTTCACCAAACAGGTAAAAGGCACATCTGTGGAACAGCCCTCTTGTACTCTGAAAATTCCAGACCAAAATTCCAAACCATTTGGGCTGTAGGTAAGTTCAAAGAAAAAAAAGCAAAACCAATGGGCAAAAATTCAGCTTTTGCACTATACAGAACATGGAAACCACACATCAAACTGAAATACAACTTGGCACATCCACAGCTCTACCACGAGACAGCACATGCAAAATCTCATGCATATCGATTGAGCAGTTGTAGAGGTATTAAACTGCAAAAACTGGGGTTTAACATTAACGTGCCTACTCATCCCTAACTGGGGGGGGGGGGCATGACCAGATATATATATATGTGTTTGTGTATATATATATATATATATATATATATATATATAATAGGGGTGAGTGGTAAATGAGTGAGATAAAACAGTATATCATCCACTGCAGTGTGATATTTTTATCCTCTGCTCTACTGTGATGATATCAGCCATTTACACACACAGGTCACAAAAGGTCATCACTTTAGGTAGCTTTCCCCTCAGCATGCAGGAAACACCTGTGCTGTTACCATAGACACAAACGCAAAACTAATTCAGAGGTCTCACTGCTGCCTACAGCTAACTCAGTGAGCCTTACAAAACACACCTATCCCCCCACCAAATTTCAGCTCATTACTGTGACTGCTGTCAGAATTCTAAACAGCACAGATTCACAGAACAGCCTACAGCTAACTCAACTACCACTGAAACACACTCTCACTTGTTCCTCAAACTCTGATTCTCACCCATTACAGTTACTGTGATACTTTGAACTTGACTGCAGACAGAATCCTAAAGAGCACAATTTCACAGAACACTCTGCACTCTGCCTGCAGCTAACTTAAATACCACTGAAAACAGTATCAGCTGTTCTGACACTGCCTCTCAGCTCATTACAATTGCTGTGATGGTCTCAGCTTCACTGCAGCCAGACTTCTAAACAATACAGCCTCACAAAATTATGTTTCTCACTCCTACCTAAAACTAACTCATTTAGCATTGCAAAACACACTCATGTGTCTTCCAGAACTTATAACACTGCCAGCCCATTCAGAAAAACTCACACACAGAATGAGCAAACACATAAACAGCAACAGAACACAAGACAGCATAACAAAACTTCTAAAACTCTTGGCCCTATTGTATATAACGAATACATGATGGGCAGATCATGTGCTACGGCAAATATTGTCACTCCTGCATCGTGAGCTCTGGATATCTCACACGTGCTGCACTCGTGAGATATCCAGAGCTCACTCTGCAGGAATGACAATATTTGCCATATCACACTCATGCCCATCATGTATCCCATGTATATATATATATATATATATATATAGATAGATATGTGTGTGTGTGCGTATATTTATGTATATACACTGTATATATATAATATGCAAAGGAAGCAAGTGTAATAATTTATTTATCTGCACAACAGCAGTTTGACCTCGGGTAACCTCATGAGTGTCAAGCTAGGTGTCCAAGGTCAAACTGCTCAAGTGCAGATAAATCATTTTTTACATGTGTTTTCCATTGCATATTTCATTTATGCAATTCTTTTGTTTTTGCTTTTGTAGGGGGCATTTTTTAGTCAAAAAAGTAAATAAAAATTGAATTTTCTGCCATGTTTCACTGATTATAGAAAATCTAAAAGGAATCTAGAAATGAAACACCTCTCATTTTGTAGATATTATTATGCTGAACAACTTTTTTGCTCAAAGTACCATACTATCATTTTTTGTTTTTAAGTTATTTGTATTTGATTTATGAAAAAGTGCATAAAAATGGAATTTTCTGCTGTTTTTTGCTAATTATCAAAAAATCTAAAAGGTATCAATAAATAAAACACCACTCATTTTGTAGATATCTTTGTCCTGAACAACTTTTGTGCTCACAATACCATGCTATCATTTTTCATTTTAAAGTTATTCGCATTTGAATATGGGTAATACTGCTACTGAGGCCTAACATTCTAAATGACATAAGCACTGTGGGCTGGATATTCAAACTGCACCATTCTGTGGCGTATGCCCTTGCACTGCTCAAAAAAGTTGTGCAGGGGTGTGGCCGGGGCGATATTCAATGGAGTTGCACTATTGAGCAACTCCTTTGAATATTGCCCCCAGCCACAGCCACTGTGCATGGCGCAGTGGAACCTGCACCACCGCAAGGGGTCAGAGTGGTGCATTCAAGATATGGTGGCGCAAGTTCCATTGTGCCATGCACAAATTTCTGACATTCAAAAGGTGACATGCAAATGGGGTCATAATTCATGCAAGGCGCAGGGGGGGCCATTTGCATCTACTTATGGCCCCATTTGCATGCCATTAGCATGCAGGTGCACTGATCCCCGACGACTTGCACCTTTTCACTCCTACCTAAAACTCATTTAGTATTGCAAAACACACTCGTGTGTCTCCCATAGTTTATAACACTGCCAGCCCATTCAGAAAAGTTCATACACAGAATGAGCAAACACATAAACAGGAACAGAACACAAGAGAGCATAACAAAACCTCTAAAACTCTTGGCCTTATTGATATATATCAAATACATGATGGGCAGATCATGTGCTATGGCACATATTGTCACTCCTACATCGTGAGCCTTTGGCACTTGTGAGATATCCAGAGCACACTCTGTAGGAGTGACAATATTTGCCATATCACACTCATGCCCATCATATATATATATATATATATATATATATATATATATATATTCTTTGCAAAAAGAAAACTACATTAATGGACCTTTATGGTTCCAGCATCAAAAGTAGGGAAATGACATCTAAGGGTTCCCAACCCTAAGACCACACCCACCATCAGTTTTAAACCCTAATACCCCACTCCCACCCTTAATGCAGAAACAGGTGTGAGGGTGTGCCTTGAGTTGTGAACCTCAATGCTCAACCCATTCCAAGAGTAAGTAAGCTAAGATGGTTACAGAATAAGAGAATGGTGTGAGCACTAGGGTTCGCAACCCCAAAGTACATCCCCTACACCTGTTCCTGCATGCAAGTTCTGAGTGGGGTGTTAATGTTGGAAATTGAGGGTGGTGGGTAGAGTCTTAGGGTTGGGAACCCTAAGATGTAATTTCCCTGCTCTTGATGCTGGAACACTAATGGTCCATTAACAAAGTTTTTTTATACAGACTGTCCCTACTTTTTGAGAAAGTGTAATCATAAGGAACCCAAATGGTGCATTACTGAAGAGTTTTTGCAGAGAATTTCCTTACTTTTTGAGAAAATATTATCAAAGGAGTATTTGCTTATGGGGCCCTGTGCTCCCAACCCTTCATAATTTTCTTAAGAGAATGTAATTGTATTCTTATTTCTCTGTGGGAGCACAGGTCCCTTTGGGCTCTGCACTCCCATCACTCCATGTTCCAATGCATATTACTGTTCTTGCATCAGTCTGTAGTAGTATCCATATTTCTCTATGGGTGTGCAGGGTGCTCTGGGCTCTGCGCTGCCATCCATGCATTACTCTTTAATAGTATTGGTATTTTAGTGTGGGAGTGCAGGGCCCACATCAGTCCTTAGTAGTATTCATACCCTAAGTCACAAACATCTTTGTAACACTAACCCAAACAGCTATCTCTGACCTTAACTCTGGAACAAGTAATATTTAATGGGGGGCACACTTGACAGAAAGTATACTTCGGCACCCTGAACAATATCAGATATATGCTCCCCATTAACTCCAACAGACATAAAACCTAACCCTAACTGAACTCCAGACAAGCAATATTTAATGGGGGCACACATGACAGGAAGTGTACCTCAGCACCTTGAACAATATCAGATATATGTTCCCCTTAACTCCAACAGACATATAACCTAACCCACACCTGACTCCAATCCCTAGCACTAACTCTGGAACAAGTAATATTTAATGGAGGGAACACATGACAGAAAGTGTACCTTGGTACCCTGATCAGTATCACATATGTACTCACATTTAATTCCAACAGATACATAACCTAACCCTAACATAACTCAGGAACAAGTTATATTTAATCAGGTACATACACAAGAGAAGATGTACTTTAGCACCCTGAACAATATCAGATATGTGCTCCCCATTAACTCCAACAGATATTTATTTATTAGAGGTATTGGAATTACAAACCTTTGAGTCAGAGACTCATTTACAAAGGCTCCATGTCACATTATAGACAGTACAAAACAGTGTTCAGAGATACATTACAGAGGCAGTGAAGGAACAGTGATTACACATACATACAACAACTATATATAAGCAAACAATAAGTAAAATGCAGGTATTCAGAAACTGGGGAAGGAAAACATTAGGAGTGCAATGATCAGAGGGTTAACAGGATGGAGATCCTTTGTTGTAGCTCAAGAGCAGTCAATGACTTAGATTAAAGGCACAGGTGTATACCATAAATGGAGTGAGTGGGGGAGGGGGGAACTGAGGGGGAAACAGTGGGGGGAAAGGAGGCAAGCCTGGAGAGGTCATACATTCCGTGGTTGGAGGGAGCACCATGGGTGGGCTAGTAGTAGTCGTAGGTGCTATATGATCTAATTCCTCACCCAAACTTGTGTGAATGCAAACATTCCTATAGAATAACATTAGAACTTTCACAGACCATAGCTTGCTCAATATTTGAAGTTAACTGTAACACTATATATGAAATGACAAATCTCATTGAGTACTATAACATTAACACATCATACCAAGGACAATCATCACAGGGTACTTACAGCACCCCAATATTTCCACCAAAATTAAACATGGTGCCAAATGCAGAATTTAATGCCGATCTTCACCACTTTTCATACATTTGTGTACCTTTTCCTGGACAACTGGCTCACAAAGGTTCAGAGTACTCCACTGAAAATTGATGGGGTTATACCCTAAACACCTGAACACAGATTTTTACCTACAACTCCTAAACTGCTGGAAGTTAAGTGTAAACCTAAACGTATGTTTCTCTTTGGGGCAAGCCCCATAGATTGGAGGGGTCAGAGCCCCCCTCCTACACTTTTTGGACTGTACACATTTCCCTTAACCATAACAGCAACCAAAACCCTAATTCCTAAACTACCAGGGGTTACACCAGTCGACATATATGTTACTCTGTGCATGAGGCTGCACAAAGTGGAGAGGGGCAAAACCCCCTTCTAAACTTTCCTGAATGTACCCATTTCCCTTAACCCACCATCATTTTTTAAGAAATATTAATTGTATCTGTATTTCCCTGTGGGAGTGCAGGGCCTAGTGCTTCTATCACTCCATACTCCTCTGTATACAGTATGTATGTATGTGTGGGAGTGCAGGACCCTCTGGGCCCTGTGCTGCTATCCATCTATCAGTCCCTGGTAGTATTCATATTTCTTTTTGGGAGTGGTCTGCACTGCCATCCATGCATTACTCCATAGTAGTATCCATATTTGTTTGTGGAAGTGCAGTGTCCCACGTATCAGTCCTTAATAGTATCTGTATTTCTGTGTGTGAGTATGGGCCCTCTGGGCCCTTCGCTGCAATGCATAAAGTGACCAAGAAATGCATGTGCACACCTTACATTACAATATTATCCAAAGGGAAATGAAGCAAAATGTAAAGCCACAGAACTCCACAGCAAAGTAATATATTTTCACCAAACCAGCAAAGGGTACATCTATGAGGCAAGCATTCAGTACCCTGATAATGCCACAACAAAATTGCAAACAGTTTCTTAACACCATAGTGACAAAGAAATGGTTCTGTAAACCTCCAAGTACAATGTCATCTTATAGGAAATCAACCACAATTGAAATCCACAGAACTCCAAGCCAAAGTACTATATTTTCACAAAACAAGCAAAAGGCACATATGTGGATCAAGCCCTTTCTAACCTGAAAATTTCAGTCCAAAATTCCAAGTTGTTTCTTTGTTATAAGGTGACAAAGGAACAGCTATATAAAACTTCTGTTTTCACAAATTGTGATCAAGAGTCCTGTTTTGTGATCAGGAATCAGTTTTCATGATCAAGAATCCTGTTTCGAGCCTCACATCTAAATTTTCCCATAAGAAAAAAATGTGTAACTTTGAAATCTACTAACTTTGGAACAGATTAATATTTTTTCACCAAACCTTCAAAGGACACCACTGTGACCCCAAACCTATATACCCTAAAAATGTCAGAACAAAATTCCATACCAGTGTTGCACTATTTGGTGACAAAGAATCTGACCAAAAATAATGCTAGTTTACATATTCTTTGAGACTCCATATCTCCACAACCACACATCAAACTGGAACATAACTTGTCACATCAAGAGTTATTTGGTTCCCAATGACACATCACATTTCATGCAAGTCTCCTAACTGGTTGCAAAGTTATTAAAGCACAGAATGTTCAGTTTAACATAGAAGTGAAGAAAGAATTACAAAAAAAGTGATTTACACATTTTGGGACACCATATCTTCACACCCACAAATCTAACTGAAATGAATCTTGCCACATCAAGAGATCTTTGGTTCCTAATGGGGCTTGACAAATTTCATACAAATCGCTTTATGGGTTGCAATTTTATTAAAGCACAAAATATTCAGTTTAACATAGACGTAAAACAAGAATTTGACAAAAAATGGTTTTCCATATTTTGGGACTCCATATCTCCACATACACACACACATACAACAGAAATTAAACCTGCCAGATCAAGAGATTCTTGGTCCTTAATGTGGCATGCCAAATTTCATTCAAATTATCTTAACTGTTTCAAAGTTATTAAAGCACAAAATTTTCAGTTTAACATAGAAATGAAGAAAGACTAAGAAGAAAACGATGACTTACTCAGTTTGGTACTCCATTTCTCCACATCTGTGCATCCAACTGAAACAAAACTTGCCACATCAAAGATCCTTGATTTTTAATGGGGCATGCCAAATTACTTACAAATCACCTGAATTGTTGCAAAGTTATTAAAGCACAAAATATTCAATTTAACATAAAAGTGAAGAAAGAATTTGACAAAAACAGTGATTTACTCAATTTGGGATGCCATATCTCCCCACCCGCACATCCAACTGGAACAAAACATGCCTCATCAAGTGACATCTGATCTCTGATGGCACATGCCAAATTTCATGCAAATTACATGAATGGCTGCAAAGTTATTAAAGCACAAATTGCAATCAAATCCTGTTTCACGATCAAGAAATCTTATTTCACATGGCACATCTAACTTTTTCCATAGGAAATAATGGTACATTTTAAAATTTAACAACATTTGAATGGATTAATATTTTTTCATCAAACCTTCAGAAGGCACATCTGTGACCCCAGAACTGTATACACTGAAAATTTCATAAAAAAAGCCATTTTTGTGCATTGGCGTGACAAAGAATTTGACAAAAAGTGGTAATTTTCAAATTTTTTGAACACTGCCTATCTCTGCACCAGCACATCCAACTGGAATTAAATTTCCACACCTAGAGAGCTTTCATTCTAGAAAGTGCATTCTAAGTTTTAAGTGAATTGGTCAAATGGTTGTTAAGTTATTGAAGTTCAGAATTTGGGGTTTAACATAGACATGTCTGTTGAACCCTAATAAACAGCTGTGACCACGACTGTATAATATATATATATATATTGGGTTCACCACAATATAACCCAGATAAACCATCTTAGGGTAGCTGGTTTATTACACTGAGGTGTCAAACAGATGAGGCAAACTGATAAGTCCTGGTAGGACGAAACACGTGTCTATGTCTTCTGTTGGCACTCTTTGCAAACTGTGTGAGAGGCCTTTTGGCACCATGCATTTCTTCTTAAAGTTGAACCAGCATAGTATTCTGTGGTGATTTGCATATGCAACCCATGATGCTTTGCATTGTGGGGGCATGTGTAATTTTGTATTTCTTTGAAACTTGGCTTCCCAGAAAAATGCCCTTTGGGGTAACCATTGCCTCAGTGCTTGCACAAAGAGGTTCTTTGTCATATACATATATATATATATATATATATATATATATATATATATATACACACATATATATTATATATATATATATATATATAGGGACACAGTAGCACCCCTATAGTTAGGGTGGAGTAACATCTTTAATTTTAAACCTCACATTTTGAAGTTTATTAACTTTGTATCTGATCAAGGAATTCACACAAAACTTGGCATGTGCTGCCCCGTGGGGTCGATCTCTTGATGCTGCAGATTTCATTCTGGTTGGATGTGGAGACTCTGAGATCTAGATAGTTGAAAAAGTCATAAAGGCACCACTTTTTGCAGTTTTTTCCTCATTCCCTTGCATCAAGATGGTGCAGAATTTTGGTATGATTTTTATATGGTAGAAACAGCTTGGGTAACAGAACTGCCATGCTTAGTTTGGTGAAAAAATATTAATCTGTTGCAAAGTTATTAAATTTTTCATTTCTCATTGTTTTCAATGGGAAAATCACATTTCAGGATAGAGACAGAAAGCTCAAGAAAGGATTTGGTCTTGTAAAATAGGATTTTGTTTTGTGCGACCCATATCTTTTTGGTGAGAAAAAAATCATTTTTATGAGGAAAAAATCCTTTTTTGTGAGCTACCATCTTGTTTTATCTTCCACTTACTAAAAAACATGGAACATACATAAAATCTTTGTCATTTTAAAAAACAAACATCAACCTAGGTAAACATGACCGGTTTAGCTGGATTCTTATGTTAGTATTTTAAGGTTAGTGCCAGAAATACTTTTTCTGGGCAGCCAAAATCCTGGTTGCCCAGCTTAGTGAGAGGAACCTTCCACCACATTCTCTCTATGAGAACAGTAGGATTTTCGTGACCTCTGCAGCCACAGTTGAACTTCTGCTGCTCGCTGCTGTGTGAGTTGTGAGCCACCATTTCTCTGGTGTCCAGTGTCATCCCTCACTCCCTGATCACTGTCCCCCTAAACTAAAGATATATTCCCTGGTGACTAATGACACCCCCACCCTCTGATCACCACCTCCTTCAAGGTTTCTGAAGAATCTCAATGAATGGTCCTTTGAAACTCAATGAAGAACATGTATTGGACATTTTAAAATAGAATCATCTATCAGTCATTAGCAGATCACATCTCTGCTTACCTCTGACACAAACAGCCCTTCCAATCCATCAACTGCCTGTTCAATCTCCTGCTTACACTGTGTGTCTCTTTAAAGTTCAACCACATAAATGTTTTAAGGAAATATTCATTTCAACAGCTTGTAATCTTTTTTTTTTGCATACTATAAAAAACTACAGTTTACATCTTCTATTATACAGTACATGTTAGTCTATCAACAAAGCAGGCCATCCATTCACTTCTTGCACCCACTCAGCACTCATTACCTGTAACGGACCTGTAAAAGCTTTCAGATATAATTAACACACACAAAGTTGCATTTATAGTACTGAGTGATGTATAATAAAATACCTTTGCCATCTGCTTGACTGGTCAGCTGTAACATCAGACATCTGATCCCAGGGTTTCCTGATGCCCCCAAATAAAAATGCACACACTCAAATTGTTTTAAACTTCTTATTCCCCCATGCCTTTTTTTTTGCTGTCTGAAATAAGCAGGCATGAAAGAGAAACAGTGTGTAACACAGCAGAGTTGTTTTTTTTTTTTAAGTGCTGACACTTACCAGTCCTATATATATATATATATATATATATATATATATATATATATATATATATATATACACATATATACATATATCTGTACAGCACTTGTGCATTTCATTAGCAACACCCACTGGATACTGACTTGCATTTGTGACAGTTAGACAACACTAAATAATTTAAACTATAACATATTTTAAAAATACTTTAAAAATTTAACAAAATAATATTAATACTTTTTAAAAGTCTATCACTGTATATGTTGGAGAGCTGTAACTATGGTGGTTGTAACCTCTATGCCACAGTTTGCCAAGTCCTTGATAGTGTCAGCTGGAGCTGGGAAATCTTTAGGGCCATATGAGTACATTATAATCAGGCGAGCCAGATAGGCTGTATGGAAATAACATTTTTGGGCTCTCAGCACTTTCAAGATTGGGGAGTATTCCTCCTGCTTTGCTGCTAATGCTGGTGAGTAATCATGGTAAAAAAAAAACTGCTTGTGTTGGTTATAGGTTTCCTTCATTCTCCAGGCATGAAGCAACAGTTCTTGCTTTGTATTGTAACTAAGAAATGTAATAATTATTTATTGGGGTCTGTCTTCTGCAGTTTTGGATTTGGCTGTGAGAGCCCAATGTGCTCTTTTGATATCTAGAGGATACTATATGTCTAGTTGTGATACTTTCTTCTGAAAGGCAATCACCAAGGAAGACATATTGCAGTCCTCCACATCCTTATGCAGGTTACTACACTGAGTCTAACTTTACAGACCATCATATTTTTCAGTGAGCACCTGGCTTTCCTGTTGGTGCATGGAGTGCTATGTGTTCCAGTCAGTCTATACGTGTTTCTGGCTTGCTAATGAGGGATTTGGGTTCAAGTATGGTATACCCTATGTTGCCAAGTCACTTTTTAATTCTGCTTTGAAGGAGTCCAGAGTAGAGACAGAGTTAGGCTGCTGTTGGTTGGTGTGTTATCTTGTCACTGGTCACTACAAGGTGGGCAGTTCAAAAAGTAGCCCAAGAGCATGGACTGGCTCTTTCTTATGATCTCTGAGACCAGACCCCCATGTCCTGAGTCTTACATGAGCTGCTGAGAGAGAAGCCCAAAGAGAACAAACTGAGAATTCTGAGCAAGTTTCATCAAACCCCAAGATCAAATCTCTGTGAAAAAACAGACTGGTATGTTAAAATTCATTCTGAGAAAATGGGAAAGACTGAAGGGCTACTGTTTGAACCCATTTCAATTTAGATGCTTGGTACAGGTTTTTTTTTTTTTAACCTGGGCAAATAAATGAGAGGAAATCAATGGAAAAATGAAAGTGTCTTCCCAGCCCCACCCCACAATGTAAGTAAGGCAGACAGTTTAGAAAGTACAGAATGCTGCCACAGTTATAACATTCTGTATGGATTCAGGATGCTCTTGAAATTCTCTCCTCCAGATAAGTGTAATGTACAGACAAGATAAAATGTTCAAGGAATTGGCTTTTTTTTAAGTGTCAATACTAATGGGGTGATGAGTTCCAATTCATATGCTTATACTGGTCTGCTCAGTTGTTTTGACAGTGTATCTAGAAGGGCTTTCAAATCTTTAAAAAGTGAATGACTGAACCTTTGGATCTTGGTCAAAATGGAGTTTGCCCTTTAAGAGGCAGACCAGGTTGTCCTGGTACACCCCTTCCCCTTTTCATCAAGATGGTGTGCTCAGAAGGGAAGGGGGGGAGGAAGGGGAGGGCCAGGGGATAGAACAATGGCCAAGCAACAGGAAGGGGAGGGGCAAGTGGAGGTACATAATAGGCAACACAAGAGTGGTGCAGCAACTTTTGCTGGAGTTTTTGATCTAATTGGAAACTGCAGCACGTCAGATTGGCTGAATATCAGGATAGGTCTGTGCATTGAGATATAACAGGTAAGACAGCTCACAAGGAATGAAGGTTAAAAAAAGAGAATATACAGATATAAAGTAATATAGTAATAAATAGAGATATAGTAAATTAATAGTGAGATGTAACGACAGGGTGCATTACTTTATAAGTAAGAAGCATGGAAGGCGAATTGCATGTGAATGGCTTAAGAGGCCTTGACAGTGAACCTTGTGGTGTGAAGTTTTTGAGTGGGACCCCCTGTCTGAGTGAAATTTTGGCTGTAAACTGAATAAGGCTGTAACACTTTGTGCTTAATTCCCATTTGGTGGTGAAACTTGTAAGGTATAGCTCTTAGGCATTTAAGCGCCAGCGTGCTTTAACTCTGAATTGCTGTATCTGCAAATATGTCCTGGATAGAGAGGGATTTACGAGCAGGAAAGCTTGCGATTGTGTGTTCATTTAAGGGCATCACCAAACAAGCAAGGTGAGCCAAACCACGCCACTGCAATTGGTATTGGAATGCCATTAAGGCAAAGATGCGAGAAAGGACCTGGTTTTGCGGTTTGTGAAAGGGTATTTGGCTGGCTTTGTGGGCAAGCTAGGAACTTGTGGCAGAAAGGGGAAGCAAGCAGGCAAGGCCTTAGCCTGCAAGGGTTTGTTTCCCAGGAGCAGTTTTTGATATGGCAGGAGTCAACTGGAAGACTTTTCGAGCAAGCGCATGGAGGCGTGAACACCGCTACAAGCTGATGCTGACATGGGGAACACCACTAGGGTGGAGAAGTAAAGATCAGTGTTTTTGCTCAAGGTTTAGGGATATCAGGGGCTTTCAGCTCTTCTGAAATGGGGAATCTCACCGCCAAGTGAGAGGAGGCCATTTTCAAAAGGAGGCTGGGAGTGGGGCCAGAAAACAAAAAAGAAGCAAGGCCAGCAGGCATTGTTTGGTGGTGGCCTGAGTGACCAAAAAACAAACGGGAGAGCTGGAAATACACTAAGGGTGGGGGAAGGCATCCAACAAAGGATGTGAGGAGGACAGCTCCTTGGGAATATGGAGCGTGGGCAATAGAGACAGGGGGATGACTGGGGGGGGAAGCCAGAGGACTGAGCGGAGGGAGCGATGGTGTGGGTGATAAAGAGGGAGTCTGGAGGCCTGGACCCAGGATAGCACCGAGAAAAGGCATGTGGTGTGACGTCACATGCCAGGGCAACCACGCGGAGGCAGACAATAGAAGCATAGGTGCAGGAGAGTGCCGAAGAAAGACACCAGCATGACATCACACACCTGGGGAGCCACGCGGTGGGAAAAAAGGAAGTCCTGGGGAGATAGGAAGGGCCTAGGGATGAGTAAATACCGGGCATAGGGCGCAAAGGGGAGAAGAAGCAACCCAATCAAATGGGGGGGCAACAGAAAGAAGGGGATACTAGCCCAAGGATGTGAGGATACAGAAAAGGGAGCTGTGTAGGCTTCTGAGGCCACAAGCAAGGGAACAATGGAGGCAGTGTGGACGCCATCCCAGCAGACCAGGAACATGATGTAGGAGGCTAGAGGGGAGAGTAGGGACAAGGAATGGGGTCTCTAAATGAAGAAGGGGACGGTGGATTTCTTTAAAAAAAAAATGGGAAGCCACTGAGTGCATTTAAAAAAAATAAATAAAAGGAAGAAACCAAGAAGAATAGGAAGAGAAATGAGAGGCCTGGGAAGGCATGGCAGCCATAACAACTGACATGAAGGAACCAACGGGGTTCTAGGGACAGGGTGGCAAAGGCATACAAGAGGAATAGAGTAGGCCTGGACAGCTACTGGGGGCAGCTTTCAAAGCATTTTCGAGGCCTGGGGGGATGAGAAAGAGAGGTGGATGGAAGACATGAGGGACAAACCCCTCCCAAAAAAAACAACACAATCGTCATGGGTCGACTGTTTCTATTGGAGAACAGGGGCCGGATCATAAGGGAAATATTATGAGCAAAGTTGTTTAATGAAATTCTCTTTTTCTTCTCTTCAGTTCATTTCACAGTTTGCAGACAGCAAGGAATATGGCTCCAAAGAAGAACAGGCCTTCAAAGGAGGACATCTACAGAGCTATAGTGGAGCTGGCAGAGAAAGTGAATAGAATGTGGGAACTGGTCAAAGGGGAGGAACTGGGGAGACCTGGGAAGAAAAGGAAATTGGAGAAGGGAAAAGGGGGCAGAGGGAAGCGACTGGCTGAGGGGCCAAGCAGCCTGGCCAGGACACAGCCACAAACAGAAGACCCCAACAAGGTGGCTAGTCCAGCACCCCTGCACCCTGTTAACCCGGTGCCATCAGTACCTCCCCAGAACCAGTCTGGTTTTCCCCAAGGGGAACCCAGACCAGATCCCCAGCTTACAGTGGTTCCTCAACAGCCACTAGTAGAGCAGTCACCCCTTCAACCACAAGGCACCATACTTGAGTGCCAGGATGACGGCAGACAACCCGGAGCAAACAAGGCCACAGGTAACACACCTGGCTCCATGGGGGACAGCATCAAAGAGTATATAAACCAAATTGTTTCTGCACTAGAGACAGGGAGTCTGGGGCAGATGGAGTCAACACTAGCAGAGATTAGGTTAGAAAAAGAAGTGCTGAAAGGAAAAGAGGAAGGGGTAGAGAAAGAAGGAAAAGGGATGAGAGATATTGGAGCTCCTGGGATGAGGGTAGGAGAACACATACCGTTGGCCATGAAAGAGAAAATATGGAAGGGAGAGTATGTGGATATCTTCACCTTGGTAAGCCGTGAAGTGGCAGCAAAATATGAGGAGACAGAAAATATAGGGAAGAGTGAGATGGCAGCAGCAGCGGTGGTTTTGTTAGGAAAAAAGGAGGAAGATAAATTCTCCAAAGGGATGACCTGGGAAGGGTGGTTTGTAGGTTTCACCACATTCTCAGCCATAGTATTGGAGAAGAGGCCTGAGTTGGGCATTCCACTCATCACATACTCTTTGATAATAAGGAGAGCAAAAGCAAAGAGGGGGGTGGGGTGGATATACTATGATGAGTTCTTTTGACAAAGAATGGCAATGTATGGGGATGTAAGATGGGACACGAAACAGCTAGACTTATGGACAGACTATGTAATTGATCAGTCCACACCAGAGGGGGAGTTTTGGAAAAAAAGGTGCCATGCTGCAGAGATGTTGCTTGGTCTACAATAGGGCCTTTTGCTCCTGGCCACAATGCCATTTCCAGTATGCCTGTTTGAAATGTTGGGGATCACATCCAGTGAGCAGATGCAGGATGACATGGGTCCATGGAGCCCAGGGAGTGGGTGGGCAAAGGTCAGGGCAACAGTTTTTTCATGAAGGACAGGGATATAAAGGGCAGACATGGAATAGAGGGGGGAGGGGTAGGGGACAGGCAAATAAATGGAGTCAGAACCATTGACCAGCAAGGCCGGGTATCAACAAGAGGAGGAGATCTTGGCAGAGAAAAAGAAATGAAGACAAGGGAGCAATTTAAGGAAGCTAGAACCCCCATCAGGATAGAGGCATGGAGAGAATTGTTAGACAGATACCCAGATAGGAGAACAGCAGAAATGATTAAGAAAGTTTTTGCACAGCTTTTTCATTGCAGTGCGAGGGCCCAAGGTAAGCCAGTGAGGCGAACAATCTGGGTTCAGTGAGGTGGAGGGAAGAAATGTTAAGACAAAAAATAGAGAAAGAAAAGACAGCAGGGAGAGTAGAGGGACCATATGATACCCCCCATTGAAGAATATGAGGATTTTTGCTTTGGGTTTGGTTCCCAAAAAACAGGAGGGGGAATACAAGGTGATTCATCACCTATCCTTTCTGGAAGGTGATTCGGTGAATGATTTTATCAGTGAGGAATATAGTAAAGTGACATTCCATGCTGAAAGTCGGAGACCGGATTATCCGGGCAACTGTGGATGCATGGCTGGCAAAGACAGACATAGAGTATGGTTTCAGATTACTTCCAGTTAGGAAAGAGGATTGGGACCTGTTGGGGTTTAAGATTGGGGGACAGTACTATTTTGATAAAGCCTTGCCTATGAGTTGTTCTATAGCATGCACGACATTCGAAGCATTCAGCACATGTTTGCAGTGGATATTTCAAGAAAGAACTGGGTATAAAACAGTGATTCACTATTTGGATGATTTCCTTTTTATAGACAGCGTGAGAAGGGAGACAGAAGAAATGTTAGCCAGCTTCCAAGAGCTGTGCAGAGAACTGGGGGTCCCACTGGCACCCGACAAGACAGAAGGGCCCAGTAAGGTGTTAGAGTTTCTGGGTATTGAGATAGATGCCCCTTGGGAAATATTTTGGCTGCCGGATGAAAAAGTGAGAAAATTGAAGGAACTGATTCAGGTACATACCAGTAGATGAAGAGTACACCTAAGACAGGTACAACAAGTGTTGGGACAACTGAACTTCGCGTGCAGGGCTATTGGGCCAGGGAGGGCTTTCACCAAAAGGTTAGCAAGGGTTACAGCCAGAGTGACCAAACCATACCATTGGGTAGACATGACAAAAGGAGTCAAGGAGGATTTTAAAGTATGGGAGGAATTCCTTCGGGAATACAATGCCTGCTCTTTCTGGCAGGAGGAATGGGTGTATAACACAGACCTCGATCTTTACACAGATGCAGCTGGGAGCCTAGGCATGGGGGGCTATCTGAGGGGCAGATGGTTTGCAGAAACGTGGCCATCAGACTGGGTGAGGGATGTTAAGGTAAAAAATATAACATTGTTAGAGATCATGCCCATCTGGGCATGCACACTGGTTTGGGGGGAAGAATTACTGGATCAAAAAGTGACATTTTGGTGTAACAATAGTGCAGTGGTAGAGGTCCTAAACAACAGGGGAACCAGGTCGGAAATGGTCAAGCAAGTTTTGTCACTTCTGGTACTAAGGGCATTACAATTGAACATGTCATTCAGAGTGAAACACATAGAAGGGGTACACAATACTCTGGCTGACAGTCTTTCCCGTCTGCAGCTGGATCATTTCCGGAGGCTGGCACCAACAGCGGAGGAGCAAAAAACGCCCATACCAGCGAACATATGGGGCGTTGGCAAGAAGGAACAGAAATGTTGTTCCACAGTTCATGGGCACCATGGACTCTGAGGGCCTATGATGGGGCCTGGCGAGTGTTTCAAACATTCAGGGCAACACACCACATGGAGGTAAGTAGGCCACTCACAGAAGAACAATTGGGGAAGTTCACCATACAGCAATGGCAAAAAAGAACAGCCCACACCACAATGGGGGTCTATGTGGCAGGGATTAGTGTTTTCTGCAGTCTAAAAGGATGGAAGGACCCAACAAAATCAATGCTCATTAGAAGAATGATGCAGGGATGGGGTAGGTTAAAACAAGGGACTGTGGATAATAGAAGACCAGTAGGGGAACAGTGGCTGGCAGAACTGAAGGACGTTTTACCAGCAATATGCCAAAGGCCGAGGCCCAGTTATTTCACACGATTTATGTAGTAATGTTTGCAGGAGCCATGAGAGTGAGTGAGATGGTAGGCCACGGCAGGCAAGACGAGAAAGGGGGATTAGGATGGGAAGATATAAGCTGGGGGATGAAGGAAAACAGATCATGATTAAGAGATCAAAGACAGATCAAAGGGGACAAGGTTGTATAGTAACACTAAAGAAACATGTTATGTAGAGGGCACAGTGTGCCCAGTGCAGGCTTTGTGGGCTTTCGCTGCAGAGCATGGGAATAGGACAGGGAGATTATTTGTGCATGGTGATGGAAGTAGAGTCTCAAGTTATCAAGTCACAGCATTGCTCAAGAAAGGCATGCAATTCCTGGGGGAGGATCCGATTAATTATTCTTCCCACTCCTTACGGATAGGGGCTGCCTCACAGTGGGCAGTGGCAGGGGAGATGGTGAATAATATTTTGGAAAAGGGGCACTGGCGGTCAGCCAGTTATAAGAGATACATTCAAACACTGCAGTGTGGAGACTAACGTATCACCTATGTTTTTGTTACAGGTATGGAGCCACGGGGGGGGGGCAGGGAGAGGTGCTATTATGGTAACAAACTAAGACAATATGTAAAGATATTTATTTTGTTTAAACCCTATAGGAAGAGGGAGGAGCACAGAAGTCTGGATCTGCAGCCACTCTTACATATATTGGGCAGAAAGGAGAGCTGAGAAAAAGGCTGGGGAAAAACAACTTTACCAGGATGTGAAACAATGTAAATTGGTATGGCACGGCAACCGTAGGATGAGATGGGCACAACTGTTACCCACCTTGAAAAAGCTGAAAGAGCGGTGACCCATTCCAGACTTAATTATTATACATTTAGGGGATAATGACCTTGGGGGCAAGCCATGGGTGGACACATACATACAGATAAAAAGGGACCTAGAGACAATACAGCACTGGTGGCCTAGGGTATGCCTTGCCTGGTTGGATATGATACCAAGAAGGGTTTGGAGACAGGAGCACAGCCATAGAGCTGTGGATAGGGTCAGGAGAAAGATGAACAGAAGGGTAAGGACACTGGTAAGAAAAATGGGAGGACAAGTAATACTGCAGGGTGTGGAAGAGTGGGTAGAAGATTTCTACAGGTCATATGGCATGCACCTGTCAGATCTAACCATAGATATGTTTAATACGGAGATTATGGGTTTTATAGAAGCATGGAGGAGGCATGCAAAAAATAATGGATAATAATAATAATAATAAAAAAGATGACCTGGGAAGGAGGTTCCCTGAGGTATAAGGGAACAATACCTAAGTAGGAAGCTGATGGAGTCAATGCAATCTGGAGACTGGCTGATGGAGAAAAAGGGGGAGGGAGGGAAAGAAAAGGAATAAGATGAAAAAGGAAGAAGCTGAAGGAGAAAAGCAGTCTCAGTTTTCACCATTACCTAACAGAAAAGGAGAAGAAGAAGGCACCCCTGTTTTCACCTGGGGGAACAAAATGAGGAAGAAAGAAGGATGATCAGAGATTGATATATGGATGGAAATAAATGAAATTGTGAGAGATACAATAATAATAAAACATGATAAAATGGAACACGGAATTATGATTTATAAATAAATTGATTGCCAATCTGAGCACAACAACAAACAATGGTCTCTGTTTTTTATGAGGGAAAAGGGGGGAATCCGGGACAATAAAATATTTAACACAATTACTGTTGAATAGAGTGGCAAGCAAATGGGAAAAGAGAAGTATTTCTAAATTGTTTGGTAGGGTCTCTTAGCCCCCCTCCCCCCACTACTTATTAATGAAAAAGCTAAGCTACCTTGTTTTTCAAATAATCTACTAAATGCAGTTACAAATATATAAATGAAAGAGCTTCGGTGTTACATATAGTGTGGTGGCATTATTGGGAGTAGCCTCTCCCCCCAGATTTGTTCACAGAGACAGCCAAGTTCAGAGCCATGTATGTGGACAATATGTAAATGGAGACTGTTAAGTATAGAGCTTTGTTGTCAGAACAGTTGTTTAATTATGCGCTATAAGAAAGTGTCCAGTATTAAGGATCTTGGGGAGGTTTTTTTCCATTCTTATTTTCTCCATTCTGCCTTGCTGCTCAAGTTTGAATGCTACAGTGTTTTTTCTATGGAGCAGATTTTACAGAGCTCTCCATAGAGTGAGATTGAAACATTCACACATTCCCAGATGGTAACTTTTAACTTCACAATATTCTCTGCACTCAGCACTTTCTTTGCATTTTTGCATATTGCACTCTGTTGCACTACTTGTAGGACATATGTACTCTAGCAACAATCAGTAGCTAGACCCTATTTGCCAATAACTTAGCTCATTGTGGTGATTTGCACTATTTTGATACTTGTATACCATTAAAGTACTCTTTTGAAATGGAGCCTTAGAGGGAGGTTTAATTTTAATTTGCTCAATATCACCCACAGTTAAAACAAAACTGGGATATATCTGTGTGAAACATTTTTCTCAAGTAATGAAATTACACTATAGTTTGAGAATTGCTGAATTATGGGGATCTTTGAATTAAACAGTGGGTGTGATTAATGGACATTTAAATGAAATGGACTTTGTCTTGTGCCTATGTGTGTTTAACCAATGATATCTGACAGTTAAGTGAAACATCACTTGTTTTTTGAAGGAACAGACAATTCAGTTAAGTAGCTATGTGCTCATCAATATTGACGTTAGGACAAAAGTGTTTGGGATATCTGCAATGTCAATCATGTGTTTGAAAAAGAAAAATCCAATACATTGAAATATAATTGAATCAAAAAGAGAAGCATGCATTAATTTTTTAATAAACAGTATTATGTTTCTGGACAGCAAATGCATGTGAATCTGAGCATAAAACATTAGCACTGACTTGCAACTAAGAAGGACAAGTGCTGGTACAATTACAGGTTTGGGAGTACCTGAATGATTGCTCTGTAGTCAGATCCATCTGTTACATGTGCACTTGGTAGTTATACTTTGGAGCTGGTAGAAATTTGATCTTTTAATCTGTTCCCATTATGTTTTTATTCCCTTGTGTCTAGTGGCACCCCCCCAACCACACACCCACTGATTGCCAACACCATCCCTGTTAATGTTTTTCTATTCCCTGGTATCTAGTAGCTTCCACCACCTTCCCATTGTAGGCATAACCCTAAAATAATAAAAAAAAAAAAACAGTCCCTCTATTATTTTTTTTAAACCTGTACAAAAGGAAAATGATCCCTCCCTGAGCAGCCTCCCCACCCCCACCTCCCACTCAGTACCCACCAACCCAGTACACTTCCAGTCACCCTCACTCACCTGGATAGGTCCCACATTTGAGATCCACTCTCCGATTGAAGACACATCTTGCTGCTGTAAACAGTGATAGCAATATGAGGAACTAAGGTAAATGTGATTCAATGTATTTCTATGGGAGTTTCAACTTTTATGCATAATTGAGACATTTTCTTGAGATTCTGATGCCAAATTTTTAACATTGCCTTTTGGGGTCCCCACCTCATGAACAATAGGACTGACATTATGCAACACCTGCCCGAAAGGTGATTTAATGGTCACTTGATTAATTCACCTTTTGGCCATGATTTGGAAAATTTTTCTGCCCTTGTTCATGAGATGGGGTCATAACAAGACTATATTAAAAACCTGGGGTCAAAATATGAAAAAAATGCCAAAGTTATGACCATTCATTGAAATTTCGATATACACACTTGTAACTTTGGAATTTTTTAATATTTTGACTCCAAATTTTCAACATAGCCTTCTTATTACCCCCACCTCATGTATGTCACAGCTGTCATTTTTCAAATCCAGCCTAAAATGCGTTTTCACATCTGTGGTGCCGAATGGCATTGCAGTTGCATAGAATTACGTTTTGATGGGGATTCAAGAATTTGTGTACCGGGTACTTGAGGTTGGGTAATAAGATGGCTATACTAGTAGTTTGGTACCCTTCCACAGCTACATACATATACACATCTGTGGAAGGACGGGAACACAGGGTCCTTTGGACCTTGCACTCACACAGTAAAATAAGGATACTATTATACTATCTCAAAAAGTAAGGAAATAAGTTGCAAAAAACTTTGTAATGCTCCAGTTAGGGTGAAAGTGATAAAAGGTGGGCAATGAGGTGTTAGAGTTTCCAACCACCTTCCTAAATCAGGCAGGAGAGCAGATGTGGAGTGCGCCTTGTGCTTTTCAAGCCTAATGCTCACCCCATTCACATACAGTAAAGTCTACATATCTGACCTTATTTACAAATGGAATGGGGTTAGCGTTAGGCTTGAGAAACAACAAACGTAGGGAAATGTGGTATTAGGGTTTCCAACCATAACCCCACCACCCTGTAGGCAGCAACAGGTGTAGAGTGTGCGCATCTAGTTCCATGAGTAAATAAGCTGAGATGGGTGCAGTATATGAGAATGGGGTAAGCGTTAGGGTTGACAACCCCAAGGCACACCCCATGCCTATTGCTGCCTGCAGGGAGGGATATTAGGGTTGGAAACCCAAATGCCACATTTTCTTACTTTAGTTGCTTTAACTCTAACTAGTGCATTAAATTTTTGCAATGAATTTCCTTACTTTTTGAGATAGTATAATTGTATCATTATTTGCCTGTGGGAGTGCAGGGTCCTCTCGGTTCTGCACTCTGATCCCTCCATAATTGTATCCTTACTTGCGTTTGGGAGTGAAGGATCTTTGGGGCCCTGTGCTCCATTCCATCCATCATTTTTGAGATAGTGTAATTGTCCCAGATTTTCCCCTTTTCCCCCACAAAAGACACAGACCACTGTATGTTGTTGTGCTCAGATTGGCAATCAATTCATTATATATACCATGATTCCATTTTCATCTCATTTCTTTATTCTTATATTTTCACCATTGCATTTTATTGCATCTATATATCAATTTTTGATCCTCACTCCACCAGGTGAAAACTTGGGTGCCTTCTTCTCCTCTTTTCCTATTAGGTAACGGTGAGAACCGAGACCGCTTTTTCTCCTTCAGCTTCTCCTTCTTTCCAGCCTCTTCCTTTTTCTTTCCCCCTCCCCTCCTCTCCTCCCCCTTTCCCCCCTTTCTCTGCCATCCACCTTTGGCAGTCCAATACCGTCCTACCAGACAAATTCTGTCATCCACCTTTGACAGATCAAACTCACAGTCCCTTTTTGACTGTCTTCCCCCTCATATGCACAGTCCCTTATTGACTGTCTTCCCCACATGTTCCATATTTAACAGCGTGGGTGGGAGGGATCAAAACTTAAGCAAAAGTGGCTGAACCACTCCTGTGCTGTCCATTATGTACCTCCTTTAGCCCCCCCTTCCTGTCTCCTGTCTATTGTTCTGTCCCCTTGCTCCTCCCCTTCCATTCCTCTCTTCACCTCTGAGCACACCATCTTCAGGTAAGGTGAAGGGGTGTACCAGGACAACTTGGTCTGCCCCTTAAGGGGCAAACTCCATTGTACCCTTATTTGCCTGTGGGAGCACAGGGCCCACCAGACTCTGCACTCTCATCCCTTTATAGATGCATATGTGAATATTGCTGTGGAAGCACAGTGTGCTGCAGACCCAGTGCTTCCATTTGCAGGACAACAACCACATTGTCAGAATACATTTCTTATTACTCCACCTCATGTATAAGGTACTGAGATTTTAAAAATTCCCAGAAAAACATGATTCCATGCCATTATAATATTATCCAACACCACAACTGCAAAAAGACAGTTCTGGTAGGATTTAAAAAATGACAGCTGTCACATTCATGATGTGATGTAAAAAAATGGTTATGTTTACAATTTGGGGTCAAGCAATTTAAAATGAACAAAAATATGAGCAAGTGTAGCAAAATTTCAATGGATGCACAGAACTTAATCATTTTTACATATTTTACCCCAAATTTTCAACATTCCCTTCTTATGGTCCCACTTCATGAAAAAGGCTGGTGAAAATTTTCAAATCCTGACCAAAAGATGATTTCACCAACTGACTACAAATTCACCTTTTGGACTGGATTTACATAATTCCACCAACATTGTTCATGAGGTGGGGTCTCAAATGGGCCATATTAAAAATGTTGGCTCAAAATATGCAAAAATTGCAAAGTTATGCAAAAAGTAGAACATTCCATTGAAATACATTAAACCAAGTTTACCTTAGTTTCTCATATTGCAGTTGCCAGTTCCAGCAGCAAGACATGTCTTTGATCAGAGAATAGATCTTCACCCTGGGACCTGTTCAGTTGAGTGAGGGTGTGCGGGGGTGTGGGGGGTGCTGGGTAGTGTGTGCTCAGAGGGAAGTTGGGTTTGGGGAGTTGGATCAGCAAGGGACTGTTTTCTTTTTTGCAAGATTGAAAAAAGACATTGCAGGACTGTTTTCTTTATTACAATGAGGATGGTGATTGCAGGGTGGGAGGGTGCCACTAGAAGCAAGGGAAATATTATTTCAATACAGAACAGCAATCAGAGGGAGAGGGATGCCACTAGATACCAGTAAAACATGATTCAAATATGGGGATGGCAATCAGAGGGTGAGGAGGGCCACTAGACTTCAGGGAACTAAATAAACAATACTGCAACTGCAATCGGTGGGTGGGGGGCACCACTAGGCACCAGGAACATGTCTGACAATTACAGGGATGGTGATCAGAGGGTGGTGGGTGCCACTAGATACCATGGAAATGTATGACAATTACAGAAACGGAGATTAGAGGGTGGGTTTTGCCACTAGACACCAGAGAAATCTGTAAGAGTTATGGGGACAGAGATGTAGGCTGGTGGGTGCCACTACACACAAGGGAAATCTATGACATTTATGAGGATGGTGATCAGAGGGTGGGGGGGTGTGACTAGACTTCAGGGAAAGCTATACGAATTATGGAGGCAGCAAGCAGACAGTGTGGGGGGGTGCCACTAGACACCAAGACAGTATACAAAAAATGAGTTTTCTCCTCTCAAAAAGAGATTGGCACTTGATACATCTGTTTGGGAGTGTTACTGAGCATGCCCAGAAGCTGAGATTTCAAATGTTAAATACTTTGTAATGGATTCATATTTTTTAACCAAAGGCACATTTTTTGGCCAAGACCTTTCTACCCTGACCATTTGAGACCAAAATTCCAATCTATCTGGCTAAAAGGTGATGACAAAAAATGGCAACAAAACATTGTTCAGCCGACAATGTTCATATCAACAGAATATGAAACAACCGGAAGTGAGTCATGAAAAAGGATTTAAAACCAAAAATTAAAATCACCTTTGCTGTCCTTTTTCCAACAGGTAACTGCAGAATCCACTTAACGGGGTCCCAATGACCAACATACATGTGTTGATCTCCCTCTATGATGCCCTTTTTGTGTGTATTAATTTTTTTTATAAAAAACAAGATGGTGGAAAATGAAAAACAATGATTCCCTCATGAAAAAAGATACAAAAACTTCATACAGCTATTTTGAAGTGCTTACTGAGCATGCTTAGAAACTTATATTTTTAAATTTAATAACTTTGGAATGGATTGACACTTTTTCACCAAACTAGCCAAAGGCACATCTGTGAGCCAAGCTCTTCCTTCCCTGAAAATTTCAGACCAAAATTCCAAACCATCTGGGTGCAAGAGAATGATAAATCAGCAGCAAAAACAGCAATTTTCTTTTTACATTTTTTGCGTCTCAGAAGATAGTAAAGTGCACTGTGGACCAAAAATACCATCACTCATGAGCATGGTAAAGGGCAATACAGCCTCCAGTCCAAAAGGCAGGAAAAATATTATTAAATGCAGAGGGAGGAAAGCGTGACACTCAGGCAAGAAATAGTGCCTGTAGGAAAAAGAAATGCCACTCATGACGCAAAACAGCCGCCAAGCCTCCCCTCCCAATAGACCTTGGAAGACAACTGATAGAAGCACTAGACTCCCCTTTCAATACCAATAGTTTTATCTTTTTTTTTACTTGAAAACAGGGACTGGGCTGAGCAACAGAGTAGACTGTAGCTTGGGAGAAGAGCTATATTACAATCATTCTTGATAGTGTCTGGTGCCAGAATTAATTTAGAGAAAAGCAAAGATATTGCCTTGGGTTCCTTAAGAGAGGATTGTCTCATGATCACCCCCTCTGAAATGATATGAATGTCCACACCAAAACTCAATGGGTGCATGAAAGCAAAATATTTATTACACCACAGTAAGATGTCAGTTTTATGTACATCAGTATAATTCAATCATATTTACAACACACTTTATTCCCAGTACGTACAACTGTCATACAATTTTATACCAATTCAATCTTGCATTAAATATCATGTTCTTCTCCTGGGGTCTGGATGCCTGATCCAACCCCCCGCCATCAACACCAATCTTCCCTCCCTGCCTTCTAGATAGGTCTGGATGTCCTAGCGCAGACCCCTTAGCCATTCTATCCTCCCCCTCCATAGAACATGTCCAGGTGCCTACCCCTGGCCCGTGCACCTTCCCCCCATCCCTATCCCCAGCTTATCTCCCCACCCCCTTTCCCCCTTTTCAATGGCCCTCCCTCATCACTCCTAATCCATTCCTCACATATTGCCTGGCACCACAGGACTTGCCACCTGCCTTGGGACCTCACCCTGTCCTGCCAGGACTGTCCCCCACCTCGTGGCCCCCCCATTGTACCATACAACAGGAACTGTCTACCTGCTCCAGGACCTGTAGTCCTCCCATATTGCACAAGCACCTCAGGACTTGCCACCTGCCTTGGGCCCTTGCTCTGTCCCACCAGGACTGCCATCTTGTGCTCAGGGCCCTCCCTTTTTATCTTAAAGTAGGAACTGTTCACCTGCTCCAGGAGTCACAGTCCTCCCATATTGCCTGGCACCGCAGGATTTGCCACCTGCCTGGGTCCCTGCCCTGTCCCACCAGGAGTGCCTCCCCTGCACTCAGAGCCCCATGTTTTCTACCATACAGCAGGAACTGTCCCCCTACTCCAGGACCCACAGTCCCCCAACCTTCCCTTGTACCTTGCATGCTCCTTTATCCTTTTCACTTCAGCCTACATAGGGGTGGGTGGGTGGGTGGAGTGGGGAAATAAAATACCAGCAGAAGAGAGGAGTGGCAACTTCAGCCCAGTGTTAAATAGCCTCTAAGGACCCCTTGCAAGGACCTCTACCAGCAATACCCCTATCCAATCAGGTTCCCCCTGCAGGTGTATGTATCATTACCTGGTCCTGTCCTTCATGTCCCCCTTGTACCCTCCCCTTTTTGCTTTGTTTTTCCACCTTGTGACCTCACTGGCCCCACTCTGCCCTACTGTCTGCTTGTCTTTCCCTTCAACCCCCTCCCCAACCCTTCCCCCTCCATTTCCTCTGGAGTGCCACTAGACAATTCATGTTGCCTTTTATTGGCAACCCAACTTGTCCAGCTACAGTTCTGAATGTCCTGATAATTCAGGAACTGATTAGATTATTAGGGACTCTTTGGGGGCATATAAATATTTGTCACCTTACTTAGAAACAGTAATGAACACATTCAAAAGGAAAAGCTTCTCAGTGAAATAGGTACCCCATGTCCAAGGCCAAGATAGTATTTCTGGTCAAAACATTCTTGATTCTGCTTTTTGTGTACATCAGCTTTGCCTTTCCCCCCTCCTAAAGTGTTTTAGGCTACAGTGTATAGTGTTTTTTTTAGACTTCTTTGGGGAAGCTGATTAAATCCCATTGAACGTGTACATACTTACAGGTCCCATAAGGATGGCAGAGTTGTGATGATTTATCCTGTGGGTTTTTTTCTACTGAATTTTTTATTTTTCTTTGTAAAACAGGTCATGTTAAATTCAGAAGACTTCTGTTACACTTGGAAGAGCTTGATGGTCTGACTAACTAGCTACTTGGGAAATAGAAAAAGACAAAACTCTGGGTAGATGCAGGCCTCAAGCACCTTTATTTATTTCTTCTTGTGTCTCTAAAATTAGACTCCGGAAACTTACCTTCTAACAGCTCACAATGTTAACAAAAAAGGATCTGCACAAACATATCCTCTTAGCTTTTTTCACAGAACCTATTTATATTAATATTGGACACATTCCACTATCTGCAGTGATAAAACAACTGTTGAACCCATGAATACCCTGTAAAAGGAAAGATATGTTGTGACTTTCAACACCTTGGCCCAGATATTCACAGTAGTTGTGCATGGCGCAACTGAGTTGTGCTGGCACAAGTGTGGTATTGCACCAAGGAGCCATATTCAGTGGGAGCTAGAGTGCAGCACAAAATCCATTGCACCAATGTGCAACTATAATGAATGCATGAGAAAGAACAGGGGGTGTGAATATCCAGTGCAGAGGCATATTCAACCATGAATACATGGCACAAGTGTGGAGCAAATCGAAGTTGTTCTTATCAGACTTGTTCCTATAAATACATGGTGCAAACACATAGACAGCACTTGCGCCATGGGTGTGAGTGAAAGGGAGTGAGTGAGAGAGACAGACAGAGAGATAGAGACACACAGACAGACAGACAGACCAAAGTCCACACACAGAGGGAGAGGGATAGAGGTGGCATTGGAGTGGGAGAGATGGGTAGAGAGCGAGAGAGAGAGAGAGATACACACACACACTCACACACACAGTAGCAGTGCACCAGGGTGGCACACAGCCAGCAGCCAACTGCCCAGGGGGACAGTGGACAGCCTGTCCTTCATGATGGAGGCCATAATAAGGGGTGTGATGGGGCAGGAGGAACAGTGACGTGACCTAGAAAGGGCCCGTGGGTGGTATGCCTGACACAGGTGGTACCATGCCCACATCACCTTTGAGAACTACAGTTACACTGAGATTGTGGGCTGGTACCACCTGAATAGGGCAATTCTGAGGCAGCTCTGTGAGCTATGCAGTGAGGAGATGCAGGCAACCACCAGACAGAGCCACGCCATATCTGTGGAGATGAAGGTGACTGCCGTCATGTGCCTGCTCACCATGATCAGCTTCCAGAGACCAACAGGGGACACCACAGGCATCACCCAGTCAGCCATATCCTGCATCCTCATACAGTTCCTCAATGCCCAGCTGCCATGTGCTTCAGAATTCATCCATTTCCCAAGCACACAAGTGGAGTGTTCAGTAACCATGCAGGACTTTCATGAGGTGGCTCGTATCCCTGGCATGTTTGGGGCAATTGACTGCACCCCCATGGCCATCCATATGCCACCTGGCCCTGACGGCATGGCATACATCAATCAAAATGGGAGCCTGAGTGTCAACTACCAGGAGGTGTGCGATGCCACAGGGCACATCACCAATGTCTGTGCCACACACCATGGGAGTGCACATGACGCATTCATCTGGCACAGCTCTGCGTTGTGCCACAGGTTTGAATGTGGGAACATCCCCATGGGCAACCTAGAGGGTGAATATGGCATGGGCAAGGGGTGATGGGCAGAGCAGACCTGTGGATGGGGGTGGGAAGGGTGTGCATGGTGGTGTGAGCACCAGGGACAGGCAAGAGGCACAGCAGAGAATAGCAGAGGGCTAACCATGTCAGTCTCCACACAGGTGACAGTGCGTATCAACTGATGCACTGGCTTCTCAAACCCTACCTGCGACCTTTGTCCCCAGGAGAGGAACGGTACAATGAGGCACACACCAGCACACGCAACATCATTGAGCTTTTTTTTTGGCATTCTGAAAGCTTGGTTCCATTGCCTAGACAGGTCAGGTGGTACTCTACAGTACAGCACCTCGAAAGTCTGTGGCCTATTCCTGGCCTGCTGCATACTGCACAACATGACCATTGACCATGGAATAGCTGTTGAGGCTGATGAGGGTGACAGTAATGGGGACGATGTAGGCAATGGACCAGAGGGTGGTGGACAGCCACCCCCTGGGCAGAGAGACCCATGGCTGCTCCAGCAGGTGCAACGTCACCGGGACACCATCACACAGGAGCACTATGGAGCACACAGGTAGGTGGTGTGGTACACATGCATGGGCCACACAAACAGGTACAGCACACATGCAGAGGTGTGCATGGCAATGGGCACGCACACACAGAGGTGGTAGGCAGGGGTAGGGGAGACAGTGGCATACAAACACAGAGAACATCACACACACACACACACACACACACCCTAGGCGTTGGTATGTGGTGTGGCTCAGATGCATTGCACCGGTGCACAGACATAACTGGTGCTAGCCTGCCCTCATCATTCATAAGCCACATGGTCCAGTGGCCCGGCAGACACACACAGGCAGCATGCGGCATGACATACAGGTGCAGCACCAGTGGAAGGCACACACACACCACCCATGTGTGCACAGGGCAGCAGCGGCAGACAGCAGTCAGGGCAGCCTGCACATCTGGACCACTGCATGGAACCATGGCCACCACCGCTACAGAGGCAGCTGCACCGAGGTGATCAGCTGCCATAGGCTGCAAATCAGCACTGGGGGGGGTTTGCAACAGCCCCCCAGGGGTGGAACCATGGCACCATGACCATGTCCACGCGGGGGTGTGATGGCACCCAAACAAGCCAGCCCCAGGCATGACTGGGATGCCTACATCAGAGCCCAGTGTCGACTGTGATGGGATCACCTGCAGCCGAGTTCATGGGGTGGACAGCACACTGTGGGAGGTCCATGATTGCAGTGGCAATGTGATCCAAGGATGCAGTCATGGCCTCCTGTATGTGCTGCATCCTGCCAGGATCTGTGCAGTGCTCCTCTCCTGCTGCTCAGCTAACTGGTGCACCTCTGCTCACAGTGTCTGCACCCCAGTGGCAAGCAGCACCTCTTGCTGAATGGACACCTGCAGTAGACGGGTGTGCTCAGCCAGCCAGTTGGCATCCTGGGCTCCTGGGCAGAATGCCGATCCTCTTATGGTGACTGGACATGCTGTACAGCCCCCCTCTCTAGTGGATGCTGCACAGTGGGATCTGCAGGGGAATGGGCACAGCAGGTGCACTGGCAGTGGACCCTGTGTTCGGCTGCCCGGTGGCAGTTGCAGCCTGCTGCTGTCACCTGTCTGGACATTGTACACCACCCAGTGCCTGTGCGGCTGCACCACCACCACCACTGCAGGGCACAGCCAGGGCAGCACACACTGCTGCACTCACAGTGGTGGCAGGCAGCTATTCCACTGCTGGCAGAGCACTGGGTGTGCTGCTTGTGTCATTGGCCAGCAGGGGTGTCTCACCCCCACATCATTGCCCATGCTGTCCAGGACAAGAATGATGTCATCATCAGAGTTGGACCCCACCCCGATCTGTATCTCTGTGAAGATTATACCAAGGCTGGTATCCTGCAGTAACACATCCAGAGCCTCATCCAACCCCAGGTCCAGGACATCCGCCTGCCTTGTGGTGGTAAGCTGCAGCCTGTCAGGCCCCTGGATGCTGGTGAAGGTGGATGGCTGGTCCTCTGGGGTCATACCAGCATCCACGGTTGCTGCCACTACTCACTCCCCATCATCTGCACGGAGGCATGCTGGTGCTCAAGAGAAAGAAAGGTGTGTCAGTGATGCAATGCCCCCACATGCCCCCCCATACACTGCCACTGCATGTGTCCTGTGGCATGGTATGTGCGTGGGCATGCACACATGTTCATGACTTGCATGCCAGCTGCATGCATGCCAGCATGCCTGTGTATGCACCCTCTATGCCACTGGCTGTGCGTGGCAGACAGACTTACCATGCAGTGATGGGCTGACATCCATCTGGAATCCTCCTCCAGGCATACCCTCCACCGTGGTGTGTCGGATGGTGGCTGCCACCAACTCCTCCTGTGGCATCAGTGTGGGTGCATCCACAGGCCCTCAACTGGTGGCGGTACAGGATGCCCGTATGGCCCCCACCTTCTCCTTTATCCTCTGATTGTCTGTTCCCACCTTCTTCCAGCACTCCTGCACAAACCCCTGGTGGCTGCCATGCTGGTTGGCATAGGCTGCCACCTCCTCCCACACACCAGCCCTGGCCTGTGGTGTGCCCATGGCACCACTCAACAGGGGCTCCCTGTTTGGGTAGGCCTCAAACAGGGTATCAGTCTTAGCCTTTGTGAAGTTGGGCATGTGCTTCCTTGCATGCCCCCACTCCTCACCCTCCTCATGTGCCAACATGTTGCTGCCTGTGGACAAGGACAGCCAGCACAGTATGACAGTGGCAGCATCTCTCCGGTCTATCCCACCATACAGTGCTGTCAGCTCCCAGTGAGCTGCAGCGGCATGCACAACTTACCTAGCAAGATTGTAATACCCGTCCATGGCTGTACTGTTCTGTGGTGCTTATATGGTGCAATGCGTGCAAATGAGGTTGGGCACAACAGTAATGACATGCTAAAGCACCTACTGTGCCATGCATTGGCTGATGAGATCATTTGCATGTGGTATCTGAATAATGTGATATTGCACCATGCGCACTGGGACTACACCTGCGCAAATTGCAGTGGTGCAATGTGCGTGCATGCGTGGTGCACAGACTCACAGTGCGCATGCACATCATGGCACCATGGCATCAATCATGCACTGTGTGCGGACAGTGCAATGCAATGACATTATGCATGTTGTGCATGGGCCAGCTACATGCATGGCAGTGCATGGGGTGCCATGTCCTATTGTGCAAGTGAGCAATGCCGGTTGACTCCTGACCCCTGGGTCAGACCTCTGACTCTGTGACCCCACATAGCCATGCCCATGCTGCGCATCTCTGGCACTGTGTGATGTGTGTGCACTGTGCATGCCCCCGCCCATCATGTGATGGGCGTATGGTGTGGACACGTGCACCTCCCACTGCCATTGTTGCTGCCAAATGCATTCAGCTCAACATGGCACAGGCAAAATGGAGGAGGGCCCAGAACTGGTTGCCCGTTGAGTTGGCCAACCTAGTGGACTGCGTGGAGCCCCATACACCCCAGCTGTTTGGGCAGGTGCCCCTGTAGCAGGCCAGGGGCACCATATTGCAGGACATTGCCACAAGCCTAGAGAACAGGACAGGGGTACCCTGGACTGGGGAACAGTGTCACCATTGTTATGGGGACCTCATGCAGCAAGACCCAGAGTGCCTGAGGAGGTTACTGGCATGCGCCAGGTGAGAGACCATGCCAAAGCCAGGTAAAACATCCCATGTTGCAAGTCTGCTGTGGTGTTGTACTGTAGTTTTGGCTTGGCTGGCTGCCATGCCCTGTAGAGGGGTACACTGTCATTGTGTGCATTGCAGGGTGGCATTGCCAGCTTCCGCTTGCATTGCAATGCAGCCATGCAGCCGTGTGGGACATGTTGGGCAGGGGCACACCCTTTGCACAGGGGTGGGGGTGGTGGGCAGCTGCTGTGGTCAGTTCCTGATGTGCACCTGTCTTATTTCCATTCCCAGGACCTGAGGACCAGCAGAGGGCCCAGGCTGCTGCAGCAGTGCAGCAGGCCACAGCGGGACATGCTGGAGTGGGACTGGCACCAGCAAGGTCATGGAGGGCATGTAGGCACTGTCATGGTCCTTTGCACTGTGCATGTGGAGTGGCAGGGGAGTGGGTGTGGGCATGGCCACCTATGCCATGTGCCATAGCAGCTGTGTGTGTCGCACTGTTCATGGAGCATGCCACTGTGTCACATCCATTGGACATGTGTTCTGGCTGTTGGGGAAGGTGTGTGCCGGCTGCCACTGCTGTTGCTGTGGTGCTGCTGGTGCACTGTGCCATGTGACTGTCATTGCACAGTCATGTGGCCATTGTGTGGTAGAGACCACCTTTGTGCAATGTCATGGTGCACAGAGTTGCTGGCTGGTATTGGCCCACCCCCTGCAGGTGGCCATTACGGGCCCTCCAGTGGTGTGTGTTCCCACTGTCCATTGCACACAGTGGGTGGGCATAGTTCCTTGGGTCATTGCACTGATCACCTGTCCTGTCCCTTGTTATAGGTGTCCGGCAGTGAAGACCACCTCGCTCGATGCTGTTGAGACTGCTGTTCCAAACATTTCTGTTGGCCTCCATGACACTGGTGGTGGTTTTCCAGGTTTGGCAGATGCAGTTAGTGGAGTGGAGGCAGTGGTAGTGTGTTAGGGTGGCCGGACGGGTCTGCAATTAGTTCATCTTCTGTTTACCCCAGTTTGCCCTGCTGTACCTCCGCCTTCAGTCTCCCCTCCCACTGTACAGTCCCTGTTGCCTGTCACCTTCCCTCACCTTACCTACCCTTTCTCAGCCCCTGGTTCTTGTAAATAGTTCCTTTAAATATATATTTTCTGACTTACCTGCCTGCGTCTGTGTCTGCTTTGCAGGTGGCGTGAGAAGCCTTGCTGCAGTGGCCCAGTGTCTGTCTGTTTGGTGTGCATGTGCAGGGGTGCATGTTGTGCTTCTCTGGTTCACTGCTGTGTGCTGTGTGCTGTGGAGTGTCTTACTGTGGTGGTGTCCATCCCCTGGGTCAGTGGCTGTGTGGCAGTTGCATGTGTGGTGGTGGCACGCAGCCATGGTCCTTGGTCAGGTGTCATCCACACACTGTGTTGGGGCTCCTGCATGACATTGTGCAGCCTGTCCCATGTGGCCTGCCATGCTACCTGCCACCTGGCATTGTCAGTTCCTACTGTGTGGACTTCATGTGTGCCTGTGTGCCATGTGTGTGCTTGGCTGCATGGTCCTGGGTGTGTCCTGCTATGGTCTGGGTGGGGGGGCATGGGCAGTGGCCTATGGGGGGGCTCCCTTGGTGGTCCTTCACTGGCTGTTGGCACCTCCTGTTGCCTGATTGCTCTGCCATATTTGTGTTCTGGGGTCAGGTGTCTGGGTGCCTGTGGGTGCCCTGCTGGTGGCAGCCTCCTGTGGCCTATCACTGTGTTTCCCCTGGCTCTGTCCTTAGGTCTGTACTCTGTGCCATGCCCCCCTCTGTTGCTCTGCTGCTCTGCTCCCACAGTTGCACTGGATCATCTCTTTTTGTGCCATGGTGCAACTCTGTGTGTGCCATGGTGCAACTCTTTTGCACCATGGTGCAACTCTGTTTGCGCCATGGTGCAACTCTGCCAAATTCAGCTGGGGTGCTCTGGCACAGTTTAGCCTGCACAACTTCTGAATATGGATCCTGTTGCACCATGGCGCATTGGATTTACGCTGTGCTGGCCTTGCGCTGGGCTTTGGGGCATTTCTGAATATCTGGGCCATTGTAAATTGCAGGTAAAGGTAATAATAAACACAAAATGGAAATTGAATGATTTTGCCTCCAAAATACCAGTACTCAGGAGTAGAAGTCTATGCATTATTTATATTCCCCCTGTCCTTATATAATGACCTCCTGGCAGGACCTTAGTAAAGTCTGGCATAGAACAGAATTTGCCACTATTACTTATGATTCCATAATTTACTGTTCTTTCCACATTCTTGGAAAAAATGGAATTATAGTACTTTATATGAAATAATGGCTTGTGCAAAGTGATGTATCTAGCACTCGAGATGTGCCTTTTTGTTTATTTAAAAAAACTAATCCCTTGCATATTTTGATTTCCCAAATCACCCAGGAATTATATAAAATATATTTACAAGCAAAAACTATATTACCACAATCTACTTTTTGGTCTCTATGGAAAAATTGTAACCTGGCTTTAATTTTCTTCAGCAGCTGTAAGATTTGTTTCTTTTAATTCATAAGAGGGGAGTACCACATTATGGACATTTATTCATCTGCTTTTTAATATACCTAGATTTGATTATTTTTCTTTCATCCTTTTTTCTGTAGTTGTGTTTGTTTGTTATACATAATTCTGATTTTTTTCTTGTAAATATTTTCTTATCAATAAAAACTCACCTGCTCTTCTTTGGTAAGATAAGTGCCATATGATCTTTAATGCCACCCTAGCAGTGAACAAACACAGGCAGAAGAGACCTTAGTTTAAAGACTCATTTGAAGGACCACACCTCACCTGTGCAGCACCCTCCTCATGCTGCACTACAGTGTCTGTTATGGGTTTTAACTCAAGCACCTGGTGTGGGGTTAGAAACCATGGACATCTGATTTTCTAGCCCCAGAGCTGAGTGTGCTATATACTGAAGCACTAACACAGATACTAGTGGGTTGGTGGGCATTTACTAGGATGGCTACAGAGCACAGAGACCCTGCCACATTTTGTTATCTTGTGAAAAGGTGTTGCTCCAGGAAAAAACAATGCAAAGCAAAGACAAACAAAGAACTACATTTGTATAAGGAATAGACAAATATTTTAGTACTATAAATGTAAGAGTCAACATTGACAGACCAAGTATTTTATTTTCCTTTTAACATAATGCTATTCTGACTACTAAGCTGCTATATATTCAGAGGTTTGGTGTGCTAGAAGCAGGGAATACTTTAAAAAAATGCAGAAAAAAACAGGATAGAATTCCAAGCTCCCACAGCTGTGCAGCATAATCCCCAACAGCTGAAAAGGGGACAGAGCATGGAAGGTGGCATAACTGCCACTGAAGTAGAAGAAAACTATGTTAAAAAAATAGGTAAATTTCAAGTGACAGAAAAGATAACCCTTCTTATTTGCTTGAAAAAATTACTGACATCTTCTAATTCCATTTACTTGTGCAATCATCTGCTTCCCCCTGCTTTACATGTTTTTAAAATGTTTTACATGTGTCTCCTTTACAAGAAAAACATATTATTGTTTCTTTATTTATCTTTCTCTGTCCTATGTCTCTCTGATGGCTGACATCAGCTTCCAGATACTCAATACAGAAGTCACATTAAGGCATTACTATTCATATGTCCCAGCAGTTATGAAGTGCCCCAACCAATGTATAGATTGCTCTCTCAAAAGCTGAAGCACACCATGGAAAGGAATACACTGTCAAAGTGGTGTTTTTACTGCTCAGATCTTTCAATTTATTGCATAAATATGACAAATAAACAAGTGCTACCAAACACACTTTTCGGACCACAATACTCCAGCGCTTCACCATAAAGGCTTTGTCAGGTATAGATTGAAAAGAATATATGACAATGAAGAAGAATGTGAACAATAACAGATTATCAAATTGCACACAGACACACACACACACATGCATATCAGCACCATACACCCTTAGAAATGCAAGCGGTATTGCAGGTTGTTTAAAAAATAATGTAAACTGTTAACTGGATAAGAAAAGAATTATAGTAAGGTATACTTTATTACTTTGTCATGTTACAACATGTTTCAAAATGTAGGACATTTGAGTATATACCCAGTATGAGTTATATTACATAGATTAAATGTGAAAAAAATACATGAAGAAGAAAGCAAAGGGTCTATAGATCAATGATTCTGATTTATCTGTTGGAAAACATCATAAATAAAACTTCACTACGGAATCCTTTTTCTGAGAATGCCAGATTAAGAAGTTTCTTTTTATCTTTGCCTTGTCAAAGAGACTTCACACTCCACAGATGTTGATGTAAAGCAAACCAGTCTCTTTAAAAAACTAGGCATCAAGAGAAATAAAATCTGTATTAAGCTTAAGGTGTAAGACAATCCAAGAACATTGTAGAAAATAACATTTTATGCTTCCACATTCTTCTTCAGAAGAAACAGATTATATTCTAAATGGTTAAAACTGTTTCCTCTATGTTGTGTAGGAGCTGTATTGCCCATAAACACTGTCACAATATACCAAGAAAAGTAAACAAACAACAACCAAAGGCATGAAAATAGACCCAGGACAATTGAGATAAAAAACCTATAAATGAACCGAAATTATTGCAACCATGCTCTGTATAAAATAACATATCCAACAATTTATCAATAAAAATCATGCCAAGGGAAATTATTATGGGAAATTTGGAATTTCAACCAAAAATAGATAAACTCTCATTTTCTTCAAATGTGCTTAGTCCCAAATTAAGAATTAGTCATCTGCTCATGCACTTTCAAAATATATATTGAGGTGATTGAAAGTGACCAGATAATCTGATAGTTAACATTAAACAGACATTGGACAAGGGATGAGCTCCCTAGCTGATGTAGATTTGAACAAATCAGGCAACCCACTCCAAATCCAGCTGTGCTCAGACAGGATATAGATTTATGATCCTTAAATTAATTTGAACTCACAATTAATGTAATTGGGCCTTTGTTAACTTCTTGTTAAGCCATCTGCAGTTAAAATTATTATTTGTTTGCAATTTCCAGTCTACCTCATGAAGCCTATCAAAAAGAAAGTTGTTGAGCTACAGTTTTCCCTACCCATTTAGATATTCTGAATATGTCATGTAAATGTGGGGGTGTAAAATGTGGTGATCTTGGGAGTGTGATTCAATACATAGAGATGCCAACCAAATCATTTGATTATTAAATTAAATCCTTCAGTTCCTGATATACATTGTGGTGAAATTCCAGTTGTTATGAATACCACTTGCCTCTGTGCTGGTCACCTGATAAGGTCAGATCCATACTGAATGTAGACTAGGGCTGTGTGAAATTAACAAATTCCATTTTCACATTTGCTCACAAATTTATGAACGCATAATAGGTAACACCATTAGAATTCCACCTGTGGAATTTGACTTTTACAAAGCGCTTTGCCATTGAATCACCTTGCATTTACTAGCATCATGGCCCTGCAATGCCCCTCTAACACTCCTGCGACAGTGATGCCCAGCTCATGCTCCATCTTGACTAAAGATATTCTGATACTTCTGTCATAATAGTCTAAGTCATAACTAGTTGTAAGGCGTGGCATCACTTGATGCCACTGGCCCAATTTTCAAAGGGCAGTTAGATCAGCACATGGTGCACTGATCCATGGCAGCAGCAAACTCCAGGTGCCACCTTCCTGTCAGTTGCCCACATCATACAAGCACCATGACAGCGGGTAACAGACCTTGATGGCAGGAGATGAGGTACTGCAGTTTGGTGGGGAAAATACCCAGGGCAGTGACACCTGCCCCAATGCACAGTCACAGGTGCCATAAGAGGTACGGCAGGTGGGATGGGCACTCCAATTAGCAGATGTGATCCTGAGGTCTGGCAGTCAGGATGTTGAGAAGTGTGCATGCTGTGGGTCAGTTGGCAGAGCTGGCAGCATCAGGGGTCTGGGACAAGGTCTATGCCAGCAGACTGCCAACTGTCAGTACACAGCATTCTTTCGCCATCCAGGGCATGCCTGCTCCAGTGCCAACAGTGTTCCCACCCACCCTGCTGTACCCATTCCATCCAGTACTGGCATCCCTATGGATCTGGCTGCTCTGTGCTGCACAACCTCTCCTCTTAATGTGGCTTATGCCTGCCACTTTGAGCATTGGCTCTTAGACCAGCTTATAGTTGGACTAACTTCTATGGTGAGTTATGGCCATAGGAGGGCTTCCACAATCCCATATAAAGGAATACTGCAGCACCACCATGGTGCAAGCACCCTTGCCACCTGGTGCATCGGCACTTCTGGTACAGGGAGGTGCAGGGTGGCTTCAGGCAAAGCATCCCAATTTCAATTCAGCCTGCTTTCAAAAATAGAGATTGCCACAACATTAGGCACATGGTGCCACTTGCATCAAACATTTTTGGTGCAGACACATTGCATCAAATTTTGGACTCTAAAAATTGGACCCACTGTTTTTAAATAGTAAAATATGAATTGTTATATATAGGGTTGTTAAAGAATCAGTGAGTGGCATTGTACTGACACAATGCTGCTCATGCATGTGTTTCCACAAGTCGTTAGGTCAGTGAGGTCTTGTGGTTTTCTTACTTATTGCAAGAATTAAGGCTAGTGCACAGCGATGTCCATGACAATTCTTCATGGAGCATCACTCTAGATAGAGACCGGACACTTGGCACCACTATACTTCAACTATGGTGCCTCATATGAATGCTACCTTATTGCCACTTTACACATCCTTTACCTTCATCTAAAATGGCAAAGGAAGTGTATAACTGGGAAAAATGTATGGACATTGCTTCAACAAAGGTATCACAGCATTCCACAATTTCACAAAAGCTCATGAAATTCAACTTTAATTACTGATGTTATTTTGTCATCCTTGGCTACTTATAACTTGGACAGTCTATGAGTAAGGGATTAGAGAGGTGACACACAGCTTTTTTTTTCTTATTTATTTTTCTCTGTCCAGCAGCTCACCTCCCAGGGATATACACTATTAGAAACATAGAAATTGTTGGCAGATAGGGACTATATGATCCATCAAGTCTGCCCTTGGCTTCCTACCCCCACTTAGCTGCCTGCTTGTGTATCCCACAGTGTCTGTCCCATGCCCACTTGAATTTCCCCACTGTCTTGGCTCCCACTACCCCCTCTGGTAGGCTATTTCATAGCTCCACAATTTGGTCTGTGAAGAAGAATTTCCTCGTATTGCTTCTGAATTTTCCTTCATTGAGTTGAAGGTTGGGCCCTCTAGTCCTTCTGTAGTCCTTTACCTGAAAGAGGTTCTGCACATGCACCCTGTTGTTGCCTTTAAGGTATTTGAATGTTTCTATTATGTCCCCACGATTTCTGCATTGTTATAGGGAGTATAATTTAAGGTCATGCAGTTTGCCTCATACGGTTTCTGATGCAAGCCCTGCACCATCTTTGTTGCTCTTCTCTGTACCGTCTCTAGCCTATCTATGTCCTTCTTGAGGTGTGGCCTCCAGAACTCGACACAGTACTCAAGGTGAGGCCTGACCAGGGACAGATACAGGGGCATCATTATCATTAGCAGTATATGAAATAATAAAAAATATATGAAAAAATGACAGATCCAATAAGTTGTATGTCTACATAGCTGAAATCAGAAACAGGGATACATCCTGATCAGGCTGAACCCAGCTATCATTTAGTTGGTTACCTGGTTATTGTCCAACTTTTTTTCCCTCCCTTCCCCTGGTGGGGGTGATGTCTCTGTCAGCCTCAAACAACCTTGGCTTCCCCAGTGGCAGAAACAAGCTCCCATGTCCCACTAAATGGAATCCATAACCAGCCCTCCCTGACTGAGACGTACTGTCAAGTGACAGCTGTCTCTGGCATGACCTGCCTACCAATGTGACTTCCCAGGCTCGCTTCTGAACCTAGGTCATCAGCACAGCAGTGCAATGTTCTGCTACTGGGCCATGGGGGTGGCCCCAAAGCCTAATATTTAGTGTCAATGAACCTAACAAAATTGGTGATATTTAATTTTTTCATTTTAAAGTTACAGAGGCATAACATTCTGTAGTTAACATAATTGTGAGATATACTTTCAAAATCTTTGAATTCTTGAAGGGCTTGTAACTTAGTCATCTTAAAAGACAGACATTGGTACAGTTATTGCACCTCATACCATGCACTTTGGACAAACACTTTATAAACTTCTGAAGAACCTACAAGTTTTATCAGTTCTCTGCAGCAAGGCTGGACAACCCCACTGCCGTAGCACTAAAGTGCACAGACACCTAACAAACAAGCAACCTTTCAAAATACTTAAAACCTCTCTCCTGAGAATTCTTTTTATGCTAATTCTGCTCTCCAGAAATGTACACCCCAACCCAGGACCAGTTGGGCCGACCACACCCCCCAGAATAGGATGGTGGGGTCCCTCACATTGGTGTCAATGTCTGTAGCCTCCTCAGTAAACTTGATAACCTCCAAACCTGGATTCAACAACACAATCCTGACATCCTCTCTGCTATTGAAACTTGGCTAAACCCTAAGATCCCTGACACTGCGGTCAGAATTTCTGGATACTCTAGGCAGTACAGGATTTCGAATTGGGGTGATGGCTGTGCCATCTACCTGAGAGATACCCTCATGGGACATGCCATCCCATTTTCTAACCCGAGATCTCCATCTCAGGTCCTTGCCATTAAAATTCTTCTAGAGGCCCATAATAAAAATCTTACTATAGCCTCTGTATACATACCCTAAAAGGACCAGGCCAGTGGTTTCAACAGCATCATGGAATACCTCATGGGACTACACCATAATTCAGAGACCATAATTCTGGGTGATTTTAACATAAACTGGCTCTCACCTGAAGCCTGCACCTACAAGGATGCTGTCACAGCACAAAACCTCACACAGTTTGTCCCCAGCCCCACTAGGTGCAACTATAGGACAGGGACCTACACTCTACTTGATTGGATACTGTCAAACCACCCCAAAAGAATCTCTAAGGTGTCTGAACTCCCTGATACTTTAAGTGACCATTCACCTGTTAGCTACTCTTGGGCTAACAAATTCACCAAGCCCCCTCCTAAAATAATACACACCAGGGTACTCAAACAGGGGCACCTTCAGCTGCTAAAATCACATCTAAGCAGGCTGGACTGATCAATAATTGACTCATTCAATGATACAAACAAAGCCTTGGAACTGTTCTTCAGCTGCTTTATGGCAGCCTGTGATATCCATGCACCACTTAAAAAGATGAAGGTTAGTAGCAGGTCTAACCCATGGATAAACTCTGAGCTTGTAGCACAGCTCAAACAAAGGGACCACCTCTGGCACTGTGCTCAAGCTACATCAGCACAAGGGGACATTCAAAATTACAAATCTGCAAGAAATGGCTGTACCCAAGCTATACAGAAGGCTAAAAGCAAATATTTTAGTGAGGCACTCTCCAACTCCTGAGGTGATGGGAAAACATTTTGGAATAACTTGAAGGACCTCACAGACAAGGATACTAAGGCATCACCCACCACGCTCAACGTTGATGGAACACCTACGCTAGACCTAGGTACCATCTCCAATACATTCAACAATGCATTCTCCAATCTTGGCAGTATCCTTCCACCTGATTTTTTCAATGCCCCCACCACCAATTCCCCCTTTGACACTGTGTCCCAAGTTCACACAGCTCCACAGCTCTTGTTCAAAGAGATCCCAATGCACTTAGCAAGAACCTATATATGCAAGGCCAGCCGCAAAACAGGCTACAGTGATGACTCACTTGACCTGAAGTTGCTTGTACTAGTTCTAGATGAAATCCTTGAACTCCTGACAAAGATCTTCAACCTTTCCTTAAGATTGTGTCAATTCCCATCACTCTGGAAACAGGCGACTATCACACCTGTACACAAAAGTGGAGACAAGTGACTGCACACCAACTACAGGCCCATCTCCATCCCCCCACCCCTCCTTATCTAAAGCTCTTGAATGAATAGTCTCAGACCAGCTTGTTGAGTTCTTGGACAAATATGAAATCCAGTGCCCAGAAGAGCATGGTTTCTGAAAAGGGCATAGTGCCACCACGGCACTGTTGTAATTTACCAGATTCATCCATGACACAATCGACCAAGGAATATTTGGGGGAGCAGTATTCACTGACCTGACAACTGCCTTTGATATTGTTAACTAACCACTCCTACTCAGGCAACTGACCACTCTCAGGCTCTCCCAGGATGCACTGCCCTGGTTTGCTAGCTACCTCGGGGGAAGGGTCCAATCTGTTAGGATTACTGGTGTCACCTCTGATGAAAAAACAGTCCTCTCAGGTGTTCCGCGGGGGTCTATACTGGGGTCATTACTCTTCTCTTTTCCTGAACAGTCTCCCTTGCATCTGCCAACAGAGAATATTACTTTATGCGGACAATACAGTACTTTTTTCTAGCAACCAAGACTCTAAACAACTTGAGAATCAGTTGCAGTGTGATTTGAGGCATGTTGAAAAGTGGTTTAGCTCACTTAAACTCATCCTGAACTATAGCAAAACTAACGTCATGACATTCTGCGATGCACGGAGCAAGTATAAACCTCTGTCCCTCACCATCAAGAACCATGTGGGGACTTCTCTTGAACATGTTCCTGAGTTTAAATATCTCAGCATCACCTTGGACAGTTCCCTTTCTTACACGCAGCAAATTGGCAATGTAACTAAGGCCACCAACATACACATCGACCTGCTCAGTAAGCACAAACACTGCATGACCACTGATGCCCTTAGACTGGCCGACTGCAGCTACATCACCTCCATCATTGACTATGGTCTAGTTATCTATGCCTCTGCTTCCCCTACTGTCCTCTGGATGATATCAGTGACACTCAACAAGGCCTCGGAGGCTTCTAACAGGTGCCACCAAACTAACACACACCTGTGACCTGTACACCTAGGCTGGATGGTTACCACTCCTTAGCAGAATACAATATCAGACCTGCTTGTTAAGCAAAAAAGTTTTCCTTGGGCTCATGCCATCAGGAATGGCAAAACTCCTTACTTCCAACAGCAGTACCCAGCATACATGCAGTGCTCTATATCAAACTTTCCTGGTCACCAGATGCTGGACCACAATGGATCAGATGTAGTTCATGCACAGGGCTCCTCAGTAGTACAATACCCTTAACAAAGAAACACTTACAACTGCGATGCTTGGTCCCTTTAAAAGGCAACTCCTACTATTCCTTGCTTCTACCACTCAATGTGACTGCCTTTCCTAAGTAACTGCCTCCTCATTTTACCCTAGTCGAAGGTTACCTGTAACCTCCCTTAGAGCTCCACTTTTTTTGCACCAGTTTCCCCCACTCTCACCCCATACCCCTCACACCACACTGCCTCACCCACCCTCTCCCCCCTCTAATGGCACTTTAAGATATGGGGCCCTCCAGCCCATCCACATTGTTCAAGTTCAAGTTCAAGTTCAAGTTTATTGCAGGAAAACTCCATTGAACAAGCTCATTCACAAGGAGGTCCTGTGACATAAACACTTAAAGTACAAACACAGATACTGTAGGTAATAACAGTATATACATGAAATGCACGTTACATGATAAGTTGGACTTTTGCCACCCACCTATACCATCCTACAATGGCTCTTTAGCCTGCCTACTTCTTCCTGACTCCCTCCTACCCGATACTAACTATATACTGTTCACCCTGTCTGAAGCAGGCTTATGTTGTCTTTCTCCATTTTTGGCTGTATAATAAATGCTTAGACATCTTTGTGATTTTAAGACTGTAATCATTGTTTACCTTTGTATGTATGTTATCCTACATCCTTTGACGTGGAACCTTTGTAAATGAGCAGTTTCTACTCAAAGGTATTTTTAATCCAAGAGTTTAATAAAATAAAAAAAATAAAACAATAAATAAACTTGATAGTAATAACTGAAATCAAAATATTGGCAACATTTCCCAAAATTGAAGTGAAAATTTCACAGAAGCAGAATTGGAATGTTGCCAGAGTTTTAATGCCAGAAGATAAATTTCACCAAGCCCCAATACAGTCTGCTATGCTTTGGTGAACTCATGTGGAATTCATTCTAAATATCTCCCATGATCTACATCCTGAAGGTGATTGATTACTTTCATTTGTATTTAATATCTAGGTTTTAACTTATCAGAAGTTTCTGATTTCAGCGATGTAGACATCTAGCTTATTGGATCTGTCATTTTTTCATATATTTCATTATTTCATATACTGCTAATCATAAATACATAGCTTATTAGGATTTGTCATGCAATACTGTATTTCTAAAATAGGCTAATAAGAAATGCACAATATGCTATGACTTATGTTAAAGGGATTAGTACATGGTATAATTGAGAGTCATATTTAAGTATGGCCAGAGAAGTGCTCAGTATATTTATCTGGCTGAGCCCAAGGTCAGATCATGGTTTGGCTGATCTGCCATAAGCTGTATGCTACTACTGCTGTGGAATAAGTTGTAAGAAACTCTGAAACTGTTTCACCCGATCAGTCTAGCAGCATTCAAATCAAGTTACAATTATTCCTTCAAGGAAGCCTGTAACTGCTTCCATTGACAGCTGCCATTTCTCCAGTTGTTGATGTCCTCCCTCGTACCATGTATCATAACTGTGCCATTATTGTCCCCTCACCATTCTGCCCTCTCCAATTCTGCCCTCTCCCGTCCTTTTTTCAACTCGTACCTTCCAAGGGTAATTGCTGATCACTTACTTTCCTTCTTTTCCCTTACCCTTCCTGCCCTTCTCGGTATACCGCCCTAGCTTATTATATTAGTGTTGGCATGAGAGTGTTGCCATCCTTTAGGATAACTAATCCCCAGATAGCATGTATCCTTCCATGGTTACCGCTGCTCAGTGTCAGGGTCTATATGTAAAATTATAAGCAGCTGTTATGTGGTGGTGCTATTGCTATGTTCTCAGATTCTTTATTTCTTGATTGTCATTATATTGTTAATTGTCCTGACAACAGTTCAACTCTCTTGACCTGTACTGCTGTAACCATGATGTTCTTTACTGTCTTATTGTTCTATGTCCAGATCCATCTTGAAAATGAGCTTGCTCAATGATGTTCGCCTGTTTAAATAAAGATATTGATTGATTGATTGATTGATTGATTGATTGATAGATGGTGAGGCTTGGATCCTCTGCCATCAGAGCTGCACACTGTGATGTAGAGCTATTCTGTTAGTTGTTAGTCTAGGCATCTCTCAATGTAGCTGCTAGGCTTAACAACACACAAACACACACACACACACACACACACACGCACGCGCGCGCACACACACACACACACACACATAAAACAAAATGTGCTGCTTTTGCAAACGTGCTGACCATGAGAAAAGTCACAAGTTGTTTTTCACAGAGTTATCTATCTCTGAGGGGAGGCAAGCAGGAGAATAATGCTTGTTGCTTAGTAACCATTGCTGATAAGTTGAAGAAAGCTAACTATCCAAGTCCAGCATGTGAGATGCAGCTTACATGCCTTGGAACAACAGGCAGCATTGGAAAAGTTCTGTTGGGATAGCCATATGACTTAGTCTCATGAGCGTCCATGTATCTCATACATGGAGCTGGATATAGATATAGTTTTTTTTTTTGAAATTCGAACTTTTATTATGATAAACCAGACATCCAAAATCAAGTACATGACAAGAGACATTTACACCTCCGTAACAATTGAATTAATGGTTGAATCAGATATACTATTTCTACCCTCTCCCCATCTCCCCTCCCTTCACCCACCCCTCCTACTGACCTAAACCCTCCCCTACAAAAAAAACCCTAGACCCCTGGAGGAAGATCTGCTCACCCATGTCCAGATCCAAACTACCTTGCTGATTACAAACTCATCTGGGGAAGGTATAATGTGTGAAAACGACTCCATATCTTCTCATGTAGAAGAAACCGGTTTTCCCTTCCCGCCTCAAGTTTCCCCATATTCAAATTAAACAACATCTCTTGTAACCACTCCAGATAAGTGATCGAGGTGTCTGTCATCCAATGTCGCAAAACTACCTTTTTAAGCGAACATGAGATCAGGGCCATATAATAGCTACGGTCCTTAAATCTAATTTCAGAATAATCCCCTATCAAGCAGATCTCCGGGGTAAAATACTGGTCAATACCCAACAATGGATCCACTCTCTGCTTGATTTGCATCCACAACTGCTTTATCGATGGGCAGTCCCAAAAAATATGATATAAATCTCCATCCACCTTGTGGCACCGGAAACAGTTTTGGTCAGACCTACGACCTACTTTATATAACTTGGAGGGTGTCCAAAACATGTTATTCAGGAAGTGAAATTGCATCACTCTCAACCTATCCTGCTTGACATATCTGTACATATGACTCCAGATATGAACCCACTCTCTCTCTTGCTCCCCCATACAACCAGTCCAATATCTAGGTATATGCTCAATACCAACCAGAATTTGGTCAAGTAATAAATTATATATTCTGGAAACCGCATGTGGTTCCCATACCACCTGATCTAACAATTCGAACCAGCTGCCATTTATACCCTCAACCCTAAATTTGGTCCTCACCTGCGTCAACAAATGAGTTATTTGAAATAACTTAAACACTTGCTTACGGTCTATATTATGCCTTTCCAAGATCTCTTCTATTGGCAGCACACGATCGTCCCTGATGAAATCCTGTATCCGTAATCCCTTGAGCTGTGGAGGCCAATTAGCAAGTATCATTTTCCCCCAATCTTCAAATTGGGGTTATGACAAATCGGTTGATGCTTATCCCTGTCCGGGACAAAACCCAACTTTGCACATAATTGCCAATGAATACGCAGGAATTTTACTATTGGGGTGACGAGCAACTTAGAAGGCAATATCTTAGGAGTGGAGTAAAGCAATGCTACCAGATCTATTCCACTCTCTCTAATCACCTCTATTTCCATTCTAACCCATGAGGGAACATAGGGCAAAGAATCAAGCTTACTTATGGGCGTTAACCATCTTAAATATTTACTTAAATTGCTAGCCCAATAATATAAGCTGAAATGTGGAAGTCTCAGCCCCGCTCTCTCCCCAGGGGCGGCCAGCTTGCAATAAGCCCTACGGGGCGTTCTCCCTTTCCAAATGAAGTCTGAGATAGCCAGATGCAACTCCTTGAACCATTTTAAAGGCAACATTACATTGAGTATGTTGAGTGGATAAAAAATCCTGGGGAGAATGTTTATTTTAACTATGCTAATCCTACCCCAGAGAGAGAGTGGCAACCCGGCCCACCTATTTAAATCCTGCTTGATGGTATTCCTAGTGGCATCCAAATTGAGCTTCACTAATTTCGAATCTGATCTAGCCAAGTAAATACCCAAATACTTCAAACAATGCGGGGTCCATTGCATACCCATTTCCAACACTTCCGACTTGTGCATTTGCAAGTTAAGCGGGAAAATTTGAGTTTTCCCCACATTAATCTTATAATTAGATAATCTGCCATACTCTTCAATAATATCCAGTACCGCCGGAAATGAGTTGCATGGTTGGGTCACATGTAGCAAAATATCATCAGCATATGCTGAAATTTTTAGCTCCTGTGACCCAATTCTGACCCCCGTAACCCTGGGATCCAATCTAATTTTAGTGAGGAGTGGCTCTAAATATAAATTAAATAAGAGGGGCGATAGGGGAAAACCTTGTCTAGTCCCAGAGTAGAGGGAAAAACTGGGTGAGAAAACCCCGTTACAATATATTTTGGCTTTGGGGTCCCTATATAAAGCAAACACATGTTTAATAAATTGAGACGGGAAACCAAATTTCTCCATAGCAATGGACAGGAACCTCCAATCCACTCTGTCAAAAGCCTTCTCTGCATTCACCGACATCAACCGGAGTTTTACAGTCCCTGGATACAGAGAAGATATGAGATAACTTACGCAGGTGATCCGAGGCCAGTCTGCCCCTCATAAATCCAACTTGATCATGATGGATTAAACTGGGCATGACCTTGGATAACCGAGTTGCTAAGATCTTTGCCAAGATCTTAATAGCACAATTAATCAGGGAGATAGGCCGGTAACTCGTAACTTTATCTAACTTCTTCCCTTCTTTCGGGATAAGTACTATCAGGGCCTCAAATAAGTAACCATCTACAGTGTCAGAAGTAAAAATACTCTGAAATAGTCTTTGTAAGCCAGGGCATAACAGATTCGCGAAGCATTTATAAAAATTCGAGGAAAAAACGTCTGGGCCAGATGCCTTGTCATTTGCTAACGTTTGGATTGCATCCAAAATTTCCGCTTCAGAAATGGGAAGCAAAAGCTCCCTCTTCTGATCTTCGGTTACTTGGGGCAAGTTGCAGGTGGATAAATATTCCTCCACCTCTTTCTTGCTAGGTCTAGGGGCCATGGGACTATATAGGGTCTTGTAATAACTCTCAAATTCCCCCACAATTTCAGTTGGCAATGTTTTAACGGATCCGTCTACACAAGACGTAATACTCTGAACTATCCTGGATGCCTCCGATGCCCTCAACCGCATTGCCAATAACCTCCCTGACTTCTCACCTTGGCCCAAATACAATGCCTTAGTCTTATTAAGTGCATATTCTGCATTCTCGCCTAATATCCCTTCATATTCATGATGTAGTTTAATCAATGACTCCCTAGTCTCAACAGAGGTGCCCCTTGAAAGAACCTTCTCTATATTTCTAATTTGTACCAACAAGTGCCTAGCCCTTTCTTCCCTCTTCTTCTTCCTTGCTACCGCCAACTGTATAAACTCTCCCCTCAACACACACTTAAGAGCGGACCACAATATATCACCCCTAGTAGCCGACTGGCAATTTTCCTCTTCATACTGTTTAATTCGACGACCAATATAATCCTGTATCTCCGTAGAGCGAAGCAACTGATTGTTTAACTTCCAGATAGTCTGCCTGGGAGTATTAGGGACCAACGCGAGGGAGCAGCGAACCATGGCATGATCCGAAAAAATCCCTGGATAATACTACTGTGCTCCAGACCGGAAAGCAATTCACGGCTCACCAAAAAATAATCGATCCGAGATCTAGACTTATGAACCTCTGACACAAATGTATATTCCCTACTTGAAGGGTATAAAACCCTCCATGGATCGCTTAAACCCAAACTATCGGACAGGTCCCTAATAGCTCTCTGTGCAGGAGAAAGACCCTGATTTCGTTTACTATCCTTGTCTAAGTCCGGAGTGAATGGGAGATTCCAATCACCCCCCAACAATATTGGAAGGTGGTGGAACGGGCTCAAAACATTTAATAAATCTGTGAAAAACCCAGGAGTATCTGCATTAGGCCCATAAATACTACCAATTAATAATCTTGTTTGGTTCAAAAGCCCAACCACAATTATGTACCGGCCTTCTGGGTCCACTATTTTATTCTCACAGATAAAAGCCAGACTCCTGTGAATTAGGAGCGCCACCCCCCTTCCAGTTGTGCTGCTTCTAGCCCCATATACCTGCCCAACAAACAGACATCTAAGCATATTTAACTCCTTCACAAGTAAGTGTGTTTCTTGTAGACATATTATCTGCCCTCTTTGTAATTGTAGATGCTTTAATATCTTATATCTCTTTATTTTTTGTCTGACCCTTTAACATGCCCGTAATGAAATCAAAAGACTCCCCATCCACTAAATAATCATCATAGAACCATCGAACCACTCTCTCAATCACTCCATTCCCAAGTCCGTCCAACCCCACTGGGTGAGCAGATCTTCAAACCCCTCTCCCTAACCCCTAGAAACACTCCCCCAACACTCCCCCTCCAAACCCAACCAATCCTGACAAAAACCCACCCCTTCCAACACCAAACATCAGTATATAGAAAACACCAAACCTCCCACCCCAACCCCTCCCCCAACACCCTCCACCCCTCCCCTCCCACGCCCACTTGGCCCATGACATTCATAGCTCCACAAGCTCCGAACCCGCACCCCCAGCCTCCCCACCTATAATACCATCAAAATTCCTAGCCCACTCCTAACAGTCCTCTTAAAAGCCCCTTATATATCTATTTAATCACCCTCCAAGAGAGGAAAAAAAATTAAATAAAATAGCTCTTAAAGGCACAATCCAGTGCTAGAACCTGCCACTCCCTAAATCAGCCAACTACTAGCAATACCCCAGCGACCCTCCCGGAGAACAGAACCTGCCAGCTTCCCCCCAAAACAATGAATTGAAAAAAGTCCATAACAATCGAACTTCAATACATTCAATACAGCTGAAATAATAATAATAAAAAGAAAAATATGCTAAATGCATAGGGGGTACCCCCTAAAGCATGTATAAACCCAGCATAGCACTCTGAACTCAAGTCATTTAACCAGAAGTTGCAGGAGATGTAAAAAGTAGCTGTCATAAAAAAAAAGGAACAGCCAGTCAATAAAGGAACAGCTAGTCAATAAATCGAGGGCCTTTTGAGCAACCACATTCCCCGATTCCTTTTGGGACCAATGATGTATTAAGATTGTCCAGATCCCGAGGACCAGAGTCCTGAGCCCTGATAAAATGGCCATCCAACTGCACAGATTTAACACTGCATGCCAGATATCACTGAGGGGGCCTCGAGGCGTCAGAGATCCACAAAATTAAAGAACCATCTGCAGTTAAAGAGTTTGGGGCCTCGGCGACTAAAAGCACTATCCATGAGTAATAGTCCCGATAATGCCATGATCAGGATTCCTTCAAAAGCCCACTATCCTTTGAGAGGCCGTATCCTCCCTCGCAACATGTTTCCAACCATTCTCCCCATCTCAGGGGCTCAATTATTCATCTGCCTTACATACACCCCCCAAGGGCCAAAAGTTCATGAGGCTCCACGATAAGACTGCCAACCGCTGCAGCCATGTTACGAGAGTCCATAAGTCTTATTCCTCATGCTTCTATCACCTGAAAGAGAGCAAAGGAAATTATGACAAAGAGAGATGATTAGTTGGAGAACACAGACCCCCAATAAAGATGCCCCTCCAAGCCAATGCATCTTATCGCATCACGGGCTACTCCATGCTCGATTGAAGCTCCTGTTATTATCTGAAGAGCTCCGGGAGGGCTGTTGACAACCCTTTCCGGCTGCTGTGGCATCTTCAAAGGTAGACCATTGCCTGGAGAGGGATACTTGCAGTCTAGCCGGGTACAACATTCTGAATCGAATACCCGCAGGTATTAACTTAGAAATCATTGTGTGATATTCTGCCCTTCTCTGGCGAACTGACAAGAGCAGGTCTTGTGTAATCCTCACCAGAGCCCCCTTCCACTTAATCTCCTTCAGTTCCTTTACTTTGTTTAAAACAAACTGGAGCTCTTGATAATTGAGGAAACGCACTATCATGGTGCGTGGGGGAGAGCCAGATGGAGGAGCCGCACGTAGTGCCCGATGCGCCCGCTCTACCGTAAATTTATCACCGAAGGGCGTGGGGCCTACGATCTCTTTGAAAAACTGCTGCACAAACTGGATTGAATCCGTTCCCTCCGCTCGCTCAGAGAGGCCAATGATGACGATATTATTCCTTCTGCTCCGTCCCTCTAGGTCTTCGATCTTTGCTTCCATTCTATTTAGCGTTTGTCTCAGGCTTACTATTTCTGGTTCTTGTTTATCAATCCTTTTCTCGAGTGATGCGACCCTCACCTCTGTATCCCCCGTGTGACATGATAAATCCTCCAGCGCTACAGTCACGGCTTTAAGTTCTTCAGTCACAGCACAGAGCTCTGTCGGAAAGGTTTAAACTCTGCAAGAAATTGTGCCAGTGTCAAAGGCTCACTCTCTTGGCTCGCACACTCGCTGTCAGGGCTTCCAGCCACCGTAGACACCCTTGGTTTCTTCGGCAAGGCCTTTGCTGGAGAGACAGGCGGGGTGTGTTTAGGCATATTTTTCGGCATTTCCACATCCATTTACGCCCAATCTCACACTGAAAACTTTCGGGAACCTTACGAACACCTGCTAAGATAAACTGGAGTCACTGGCTTCTCAGAATCTAATTAAAATTAGATTTTAGAGAGGTAGGAGGCTGGAGCCGGCGGGTCAGGCTGCATTCACAGAGCTAGCATCACGTGACTCCCGGATATAGATATGGGTTTGAAGGAGCAAGGGAGATTCGAGACAGATACCATCCTAAGAAGACTTCCTGACCTGACTTGCTGCCATCCCAGAGGGAAAGGTAATTTGGCCGATTATCATATCCACTGTATAATGTTTGACTGCTACTTAGTCAGTCTATGAGATTATGATATGGTTCTTATTGCTGTGAGATAAAACTGCAACAAGGAAACTTTCACCAACTACTGTACCTGTGTGCTGTGTGATTATTTTGTGATTATTATTACAAAACAAACCCCAGTTTCTTTACATCTAGATCAGAAAATTAGAAGACTCTACAAAAGGAAGACAAAATAATTTAATGGTTGAAACCTCTCTATGTAGGATTGTGATGAGGTGAAGTAATGAAGGGTGGGAAATATGCATCATGGGTAATAATGTGTATATGTATCTCCTACATGCTCAGTTTGGGGAGTTCCTCCTTTTGATTGGCATTGAAATCCTGGGTTGGATGTGTAAGAGTTGCAAGTTCAAATCCTGAGACCTATGTTTTGAAGTATGAGATAGCACAATAGCCCTACTTACATCATCACATTTGCACTGGAGTAACCCAATTGCTGGGGTTGCTCCAGTGGAAATGAGACAATGTGGACACTTACCTGATCATGGTAAACCACTCATTAAGCCAATTCCACTTTCCCTATCAAGCTGGGAATGCTGACCCGAGTGAATGACTTACAGTTGCGTAAACGGCTATGTGTACTGTCTGCACCATTGCAGCCCATCCACTCTGGTGCTTGCACAGCTGAGGATACAGAGATTCATGCATGGAGATTCTCTATTTTCACCAAATGGTCAGGAAAACATTTGTCGCACAAAACGACTGTCCCCTGAGGGCAGCAAGGTAGCTGCTTTTAAAAACCGAGTGCTTCAACTAATCTAAATGACCACAGAAATGTGCAAACATTGCTTTCAGACATTATGTCACACTGTACGGTGGTGACAGGTGGTCCGACCACCTGACGCATGGCCTCTCATAATTGCAGACTGTAGCAGTGTAGAGAAGTACTATGTGGGCAGGCAGATTCTGACTTTCAGGTGGTTGAGTCTGCACTGCTGTGGTTGAAATCTGTAGTGCTGCTGTTGTGTGAATACGGCATATGAGGACATGTTCAGCAGGAGGTGGCAATGGTATTGGAACTGTCAGAACGGACATTCTGCTAAAATACTAAAAGTATTCTGTTTACTAAACTTAGCACAAGATCACAAGATCGTATTGTAAATAAATCAGTGGCTTAATCACTCAGCAGGTTAGCATTGGATTACAAAACTTTTCTCTTCAGGTCACTTTTTCAAATATGGCACAAGCAAGTAGTGATCAAAAATGAGTATTATCCGTTGGTTGTTGTGGGATTAGTAAAATGGCATGTGGTAGTCACAGACTGGTTCCTACTGAACATGCATTTACTGTACACTATACTGAAGCTGGTACCCTAGCCATCAGTCTGTGAGTGGGTAGTACATCACAGAAAGTCAATGCACACAAAATCTAGGTAGAAACACTCATACAGGGCATTGTATGTAAACAAAGCAACATTGAAGGTGATGTGCCACCTAATTAGAAGCAGTTGCCAATGCACAGATGTAACGTAATCTATATTATGAACCGGCGATCGTAAATGGAGAAAGCCGATTGGCCGAGAGGTTTTCGAAGCCATGATGATATCGGGCTACATCATCACGGCTTCAGAAAACCTCTGGTCACCAGCCTTCTCACCGGCAGATAAAAAAATCATTCCAAAGACAACGGGCAGCCACGCTGAACTTGCAGTCGGCAGCAGCAATAGCTCCTCACGTACTCCCGCTTGCATCATTCTTTGACACAAAAATTCCCCCGCAGTCAGCTGTTCCTGTTCGTCTCCGGCAGTGGTCTTACAATCCGGACATAAAAATAAAATACTGAATTCACCGCTGATGTAAAAAAAATATTTCATTACTCAAAGTAATGTTTGCCTTTCAAGCTAAACACTAGACTCCGAGCATGCGTGATTCGGCATCTGTGGCGGACACTGATCGCTTCCTCAGAATCCGGCTTTAGTTTTCAAAAGCACTTCCCAACTAAAATAACACTCATTTTAAGCACTACACTAGTATTTTGACATCAGGGTGAACTTATAAATTAATTTCTATGTTCGGAAAATACACCTGAAAAAAAGTGATTTCTCGTCATGGGTTGACACCACCATTCCTGCTCAGGAATTCAGAACCTTGTCACCCACTCAACAAGCAACTACAAATTTAAAAAAAAATTAAATCAATTCACAACCTAGTTCTTCCTCATTCTAACAAAGCATTACAATAAGGCCACCTACCACCCACATCAAAAACTAAACGGACTATATTATTTCAATGTATTCGTACACATTACAAAATGCATTACTAAAACATTTTAGAAGCTTTTTGTAAAATATTTTATTGATACATATATGCAATCCAGTTCATAATAGCAATAATGCTCTCCAGGGTGTGGTATATCATGGGATATCGTCACTTCTCGGGTCGTTGGACGCACTTGGCCTGCGGCCTCGTGCCCAACCACCCGAGGCGTGATGATATCCCATGATATACCACACTCCGATGTGCATTATTGCTTAATTATACCACAGGCTAGTTAAATCCTGGGTTCTGATTGTCTGGCTGGCATGATTTACAATGTGTAAATCCTGCTATCACCCCACGGGTAAAAGTGCCAGCCAGCCTAATCAAATGCCCTCCGAGTATCACTCTGACCCTTCCAACAGCAGAACTACTTACCGCTATACTGGTGCACATAACACAGATTCCTTAACACCCATCCCCGTGAGCAGTCTATCACCAGCACACAACAACAACAACAACAACAATGAAATACATCCACAAGCTTTCCCCCAAACAAGCGCCACCACATTGCATCCAGAAATTCAACCCACTATGATGAGCACTTTTTTTTTATCGTGAGGCAACCCCACCCCCAAAACCGTACCTCACTTTTCTTGTCGCCCAGCCCTGCTGTTACTTGCACTCCTTGCAGCATCTCAATAACAGGTGGCTCGAATGCAAAGCTGCCTCCCAAAAAACTCTACTTGCTCTCCATTCTCACTTCCTGCACAACTTCCTGTAATAAAAGTAACAAACGGTAATAAACGGCTTACATACATTACTGGGCTCCATCCCTTCACAACAGCTCGCCCAGGACTATTTACAGTACTGCAGAAGAATATGTTTATTAAAAAAACTACAAAAGAAAAAACTAATTACTTAATTACATTTATTTTATAACATTTCCATTTGTATAATAGCAATATCCCACTTGAGACTGTGGATGATGCCAGGATTTTCCCACTTCTGGTGTGTTGTTAGTAACTCGGCTGCGCCCCATGACCAAACAACACACCAGGCATGGGTAAATCCTGGCATCACCCACAGCCTTTCATGGTATATTGCTTAATTTGACACACCAGCCACCAACCAGGCAACCACACTCTGCACCCGAATCAGGTGAGGCAGAAAACATTCAGATAGCCCTATGCATGCAGCATTACAGTAATCCCATTTCAAGGTCACAAATGCATGTACTAGTGTCACCAGGTCCTCTTGCATTAGATTGGGTAAAATCCAGGAGATATTAATTAGTTGGAAAAATGCACTGCAGACCACAGCTTACACCTCATGTTCCAGTGTCAGCAGTGAGTTAACAAAGACTTCCAGATTCTTCCTCCTATACACAGCTGTTAGAACTGTAGTATTCAAAGGAGGAATTCTGACAGTATTATATCAGAGTGTATCTTCAATCAATCAATATTAATTGGAAAGCAACTGAGAGTAAATTCTCTTTTACAATTTTTTCTTTTGTTTGTTTTGTTTGTTTTATTTAAGGTTATAACTGTTGAGCAGAGGCTCATTTGCAATGGTGACCTTTACAAGTACAAAAACAGCAAAAACAAATTGTATAAACAATATAAACATATAAAAATACATACAGTTAACAACACATACACACAGTCAACAAGTACAAGAATTTTGTGTAGATAGTAAACAATGTTTCAAAGTGGAAACTGATGGAGGTTTTGTATTTGATAATCTAAATTCAAACGGGAGTTTGTTCCAGTGCATAGGTTCAGAGTAACTGAAAACGAACACTGATCCTTTTGTTTTACAGCACAGGACCAACATCTCTTATAAATGAGAATTCCAGGGACGGGCACGCGATGGCCACCTGAACAGAAGTTTTTTTCTCCTGCTTCTGCTCCATTCCTTGGTAAACAGATTTCAGGGACATTTTCAGTCTTTTAAAACTTAAAACTGGCATACTCTATTTTCAAAAGACCGCCTAGAGCCCTGCGGAGCCAAGAACTGAAGGGAATGGAGTCTGAAATGCATGACAGCTTACCTAGACACACTCCGCCAACCACACTGACTCTAGACAAATCAGCGAAACGCACAAAGGCATCCTCTGCGGGGGCACCCACCAATGGAAGTCTCCAGGCCGCATTGACTGAAAAAAAGTTTTTGGAAGGAATCTCCCCTTTAAAAGACAATCTCGACTCCTTAGCTACCTCGATCCAAAGCATTACTTCTTCAATGGCACTGCTAGCCCAGCTCAGTTCAGACAATGAGAGCCGCATCTCTTCCCTTGATGACTGGACAGTGAGGACTGATCCTGAATTAGCTCAACTTCGGCATCGTGTTAAAAGCATGGAGTCAAAAATGGAAGACCTTGAAGGGAGGTCAAGATGAAATAATTTGCTGATTCTGTGTCTCCCTGAAGGCGAGGAAGGGTCTTTGCCTATTCTAGTCATACAAAAATTGTGTAATAAACTGGCTGGCCCCTCCCCCAATGGCCCGGAATATATAGTCGAACGAGCCCACAGGTCCCTGAGATCTGTACCACCATCTGGATCTCCTCCACGACCCATAATTTTCCACCTGTTAAACTTCCGAGATAAGCAATACATCCTTACCAAAACCTGAGAAGTAAAAGAATTATTGTGGGAAGACCGAAGGATTAGAATAGCTCAGGACTTACCAAAATCTATGCAGCAAAGGAGGACTGAGCTTCACCTGACAGTGTACAAGCTCATTGCAGCAGGGATTTGCTTCAAAATGAAATACCCTGCCACATCCAAGTGCTTCACCATGACAGCTGGCAGAATTTTGAAACTGCGGAGCAAGCTGAAAATGGCCTGAAAGATCTATACCCAGATCTCTTTAAGTGAATGCAATGGCTGGTGAGTGAGATCTGACTTCATTTTTCGACACTGAGGAGTCCAATGATGTAAATGCGGCATGCATTGAACTACACGAATTTCCCAAGACAAAATACAGGGAAGAAAGGAAGGGAAGAGAAAGAGAAAGCAAAAAGGGGGAAAAAAAACAATGTCTTGGTTATGTCGCTTTATCCTAAATGGTGCCTTATCCAAATTTGCAGCTTAACTGCCTCATATTTGTAGTTCCACCAGTTAATGCCTATGGCACAATAAATTACTGCACTAAACCGCAAATGCTCTGCTGCATCTGCATCGAGATGACTACTCCTACATCGAAAATATGCATCGGGTCTCTACAGGGAGTGCATATCCTACATATCATGCCCGAAACTGTATAACAGTCTGGAGACCTCAATTTTCTGCACTGAGGAGTCAAACAGTGTAAATTTGGCATGTAATGCACTGCATGAATCCCCCAATGCAAAGGATGGTAAGAAGCAATGTCTTGGTTAGTTGCTCTATCTCAAGTGCTGCACTATATGGAAATACAGCTTAACTGCTTCAATTTTGGAGACTCTTAGGTTAAGACTGGGATATGACAGATTACTGCATGAAACCATGAGTGCTCTGCTACATCTGTATCGAAATGAGTACTCCTGCATTATGAATACGCGTTGGATCTTCACAGGGAACATATATTCCTAAATAGTATGCCTGATGCGTTGCTCTGGCAACCCTAAAAGGTTTTTTCATAGAAGGCAATTTACATGAGTAGATTCAAGCATTTAAGTGAATCACTGACTTGTGAAGATGATGTTTGTGCAGTAATATGCTTATGTTTTCTGGAGAGGTCAACTGCACTACTTGTTTCGTTATGTGCATCTGCTAATACTGAGACGTTCAGTGACTTGCTTTAATTTGGATAGAACTCTTCTATAATTACTAACATAAATACAAAGCCTTATATATTTGTTCAGGATTGTTCAGGGGGGAGGGTTTGATTGTACAAGTGGAAGCCTTTCAAGTTTTACAATTAGATTAGGCTACTACACCAGGAACCAATACTGATTACGTAGGTAGTAGGAACTTAGCTTGTTGAAGGTTCTTGCAGAGACTGCTATCTCTAACTTTTATACTGTTATATGCTCTAGTAGATAATGCCTAGGAAATATCAAGTTTCTGTATGTTGGTAATGACCACTGCGCTGTTTATTTTCCTTATACAGAAATTCTAATTCTACTAAGAACTTCGGGAATTTACTCTATACTAGGCTAACTCTTTGCAATTATTGGCATGAAAATAATGTCTATTATAGTAAAGGTTTTTTTTTTTCTGTTCTAGCATGCCATGAATGCATAGAAAGTAACTTGATCTGTATAACCCAATTGGGTGGTTACAATAGATTATATAAGCTGAATGGAACTCACTATAGAAAAGGTAGATCTTTACTCAATAGGGGGTGGGGCAGGGGAAGGAGTTAACTAATGTTCAGGACTGATTAAGACTATTGCGGCCCAAGACTGCATAATAGTCAGGTGATGGAGACCAGATATAGAAGAATTATTTTGGGGGAAGGAGGGGGAATTATTGTTATGGGAATTTTTGTTAAGGGAGATGGAAGGGAAGGAGGGAGGGATCAGACACCACTCCATAAGATTGACTGGCTGTACAGAGTCTCACGATACACGAGGACAACCCGTAGAGAAGCAAAATAATATGAAATGTATATCGTGGAATATTAAAGGAGCACGGACTAATAGTAAACGATTCCAGATATTAAGACATTTGCAGATTTTACAATGTCAGATTGCTTTCCTCCAAGAAACATATCCCCTGGCCTCAGAGAATTTCCTTCTCCGACATCAGTGGGTGGGGCAGAGTTATGGGGCAGGAAACTCTACTAATAAATGTGGGGTAGCTATCCTCTTTTTCTGGGGATTAAATTTCCAGCTACGTCAGGCTATTGAGGATCCTGAAGGTAGATACCTCTTCTTACATGGTACTCTGGACCAAATAGAACTACTTATGGACTGTATTTATGGGCCCAATGTCCCGTCACCCACGTTTTTTACTAGTTTAATAAACATCCTTTCTCCATTCATACACCTTCGTTTAATTGTAGCTGGAGACGGGAATGTTACTATAACCCCTGACCTAGATAGGTCAAATATAAGGGTCACTAAGACATCTGCTACACAAAGTGCATTGCAGGAACTCCTAACTATGGGGGGTCTTTGTGACCCATGAAGAATTTTTCACCCCACAAGCCATAAATATACCTATTATTCCCCTGCTCACAAGTCATCCTCCTGGATTGACTACTTCCTAGTCAGTACTGAGGCCCTTCCAAACATTTCTGATACCGGGATAGCATCCAAAGTACTATCGGATCACTCTCCAGTCTGGCTCCAATATATTCCCCACTCAAATTCTAGATGGGATAAAATATGGAAACTAAATACTCAGCTGCTCAGGGACTCCTGGATACTAGACAAACTACGGTTGCTTATTAAGAACTTCTGGCAGGATAACATAGGTTCTATTGCTGAGGTGGATAAAATTTGGGGGGCCCTTAAATGTGTACTAAGAGGAGAATGCATTAGGATCACCTCTACCCAGAAAAAGAAGAGAGAAGCTTCTCTTCGAACTCTGTTGTCACAGATTGCCATACTAGAACGTAGTCCAACTTTACAGAGCACAGACTGTGAACAGGTTGAGCTTGCTAAATTAAGACATCAATATGCAGACTTATTAAGAGAAAAATCAGAATTTGCTCTGTTAAAATTACGATCCACATATGTTGACCGAGGAGATAAAGCTGGGCATTTGTTAGCTTTGCGGCTCAGAACACGAGAGTCCTCCCACCTAGTGAAGGCTATTGTTTCCCATACAGATGATTCCCTTAAAACCAACCCAACAGAGATTGCCCAGGAATTCGATAATTTTTACTCACAATTATATAGCCCTCCCCTTAACTTACCCTCGAGACTAGTCACTCAAGAATACCTAAGAACCATCCCACTCCCACTGTTGTCCCCTGAACAAAAGTACTTTTTAACGCTCCCAATAACCCAAACAGAGATATCAGAGGCTATCCAGTGCTTAGCATTAAATAAATCCCCAGGCCTGGACGGCTTCCCCGCCAATATCTACAAGTCCCTTAGTTATGAGCTGGTTCCCATCTTAGCCCAAGTGTTCTCCTATTTGTGTGAAAAAGGGCTATCCGATCCTTCCTTGTTGATGGCTCTTATAATTGTCTTACGGAAACCTAATAAACCCACAGACAAAGTAGCCAATTATCGTCCTATATCTCTTATGAACAGTGACATGAAAATCCTGGCTAAAATTTTAGCTTGCAGGATCATGCAAGTGTGGTATGGGCTTATAGGGCCTGAACAAGTAGGGTTTATGAGGGGAAGAACCTCTGTAGATCACCTGCTCAAACCGGAACATATTTTCTCTGTCTCCAGGGACTCCTCTGACCCTATGGCTTTGGTGTCCCTGGATGCAGAGAAAGCCTTTGACTGGGTGAATTGGGACTTTCTTTTTTTTGGCAATGAAGAGATTTGGCTTCCCCGGAAGGTTTATTAATTGGATAGAAACTTTGTATACTAGTCCAAGTGCTAGAGTATACTGTAATGGGGTACTCTCTAAAGGGTTCGCCTTGCACTCAGGTACCCGACAAGGTTGCTCCCTTTCTCCTCTTTTAACATCTATCTAGAACCATTAATTAGGCTCCTAAATGATTCGCAGCATATTCAAGGCATTCCATTAGGCCTGCTGGAGGTTAAAATCTCAGCCTATGCCGATGATATTTTGATGCATATAACCCAGCCTATTATCTCAATACCAGAAGCTCTCAGTATTATCTCTCATTTTGGTAGGTACTCTAACTATAAATTAAATTTGGGTAAAACCATTCTCATGCCTTTAAACAGTCATGTCTCTCCTACAAGTTATATACCTCTGGGATTGGAGTGGGCAACGAAGATCACCTATCTTGGAGTGATTCTTACTCAGAGTCAATCCTTGAGGTGGAAACTTAATTTAGATAACATAGTAGCTGATATCACGAAGGACCTAGATAGATGGACTATTCTTCCTATGTCTTTGCAAGCTCATACTAGCGTTATTAAAATGAACATTCTTCCCCGTATATTCTATCCTATGCACATGCTTAATCTTTATATCCCACCCACATGGTTTAAAACACTCCTTGCACTCATAACTCTCTTTCTTTAGAGGAATAAGAGCCCACATAGGTCATATGTTAAGCTTAGTGCTCCAAAACACTTAGGGGGGCTTAAACTACCTAATTTTTACCTATATTACTTAGCTAGCCACATTTCAAAATATGCTTGCTGGGTTACGGGCCCTGCGCCTTTGAATTCATCAACATACGTACCCATTTGGTTGCAGATAGAGAGGAACTTGATTGCATCAACTGGGATTTCCCCAGAAGCCCTATACTTCCTCTCTTTGAATAGACTGCCATGGGGGCTGAAAAACACGGTTATAGGTACTGATTTTAAAAAACACTCACAACTTTGTAGATCTATGAAATATAAAAACACATATGATGTATCTCAACCGATATGTCTAAATCCAAACTTTAAACTTCAAGGGAATATCCTTTGCGCACCAGAATTAATGGGGAAACGGGTTTCTGACTTATTACTGGAAGGAGAAATACTGGAAAGCCCAGCTCTGTTACAAGTATTGGGGCTCCCAGGAGTACAAATCTTCAAAATATATCAGGTCTGCCACATGCTGGTAAAATGGTTTGGTACTGTGAAATGGGGAATCAACAAGGGAGAGTTTCTCTGCCGCATGCAATACCTTGCATGGATGCTCCACTTGGTATCACAATTAGTAACCTTCTTATTCTCATATATTTATCCTAAGATAACTGGGAACTCTCATTACTGGGATAAGACACTGCCCGCAATGTCCAAGGATTGGGACCGCATCTGGTTAGATCTTTACCATTATCATACCAATGACAGGTTTTGCCTTGCTCAATTTTATATTCTTCACAATATTTATTACACTCCAATGCATTTGCATAAGACGACGAAACTTCCCACTGCAACATGTACAAGATGTGCTGCTGCAGAGGGCTCTCTGCTTCACATTTTATGGGAGTGCAATAAAGTTACCCAACTATGGGAGAACATAAAGAATACAATGGACCCTTTATTGGGATTAAAGTCATACTTTTCTCCTGAAATCTGTGTGGTAGGAACCCTTTCAATAATCCCTATCAGGGAAATGAGATTTCATATTTCCTTAATCTCCTCTGCAGTTAAGCGATTGGTCCTACGCCATTGGTTTGACCAAAATGAAATATCATATCCTGAGTGGCTAAATGAAGTATTATATAGTTTGAGAGTGGAAAAATCCATAGCTAGTCTTAGGAATGGTTCGCAAATATGTAACAAGAGGTGGAATAAAATAGAGGCCTTGCTATTGAGGTAAATCCCTTAGAAGAAGCATATAAAATGCCTTGATTCTACACACTGTTGATCCTTTATTAACTGGAGGGTATACCCCAGACAATCTTTCAAAAGGGATGTTGTAGACCTCAGTATAGGTTGTATCTTACTAGTGGTGTCTGGGGGAGGGAAGGGAGGGAGGAGTAGGGTATAATTGTACCACTGAATGTTTACTTACTTGAAAATGACCTGTTTTGCTTATGACACTTTCTGTTCTGATTGTACAATTGAAACTAATAAAGAAGTTTAAATAAAAAAAATTAAAAAAAAATTAATGAGAATTCCTTAAAGAAGGGTCTATATTCATGAAGGTCAATCTTTCACCTAAAAATTTAGGAACTAAACCCCAAACAATTTTATATGCAAATTAACTTTTATGTAATTGTTTTATGCTGCCCCTAAGACCTCCCTGGCCAGACTGGACACCCTCTTCAGTTCCTCATACTGCTTTGCCCTGGATGCCACCCCCTTGCAACCACCACTGCGATCTTTATAGTGCCCTAACCTTACCCTCTCTTACAAATAGGTGGCTCTCCCACTGTGCTAAATACACCTCCAAGGACTGGTTGGGTGAGCTCCCTTCCTACCTCACCTCCTCCTTTATAACAGACCCCATCCTCTCATTCCCTTAGATCAACTGACTCCCACACCCTGGTAGTCCCCCCACAGATCCACCTAAATTGGCCAATCCAGTTATTCTCACCACATCCCAAAAATTTGGAATTCCCTCTCCCTTCAAATCTGGCACTCATCCTCTGCCTACTCCATCAGCTCTGCCCTCAATAATTACCTTGCACCTAGCTGCTCCTACAATGTCCCTCCCTAATTTCCTCCTTTAAGCTCTGGAAAAACCCTACCCCTCTACTGTCACATTCATTTTACCCTGTGCACCCCCACCTCCTAAATTTCTAGCTCTCCTCCCCTTTCCCCAAATTGCTCCCCATTACTGGCCTCCCTTGATCTCTCACAGAATGTAAGGGACCCTGAATGTTCTCCATGGGTCCCTCTCCTACCCCCCCAAGGGGCTTGTATGTCTCATCTACTACTGTCTCCCACCATCCCTCCTATCTCCCTAGACTTTCAGTCCTCTTGCTGGGTTCTTAGCATCCTGAAGGGGTCCTGCTGCATCTAGGCTTGTCTCCTCTCCTTCCCTTCCCCCATTTACCAGTTCCCCATGCCTTTGCAGTTGCCTTGCAGGGTTCTCAGCATCCTGAAGGGGTCATACTGCACCTAAGCATGTCTCCTCCTCTTTCCCTCTCCCATCTACCTTTCTCCCTGGCCATCGTACTCCTATTGCAAGGTCCTCAGCATCCAGAAGGGGTCCAACTGAGCCTACAAATATCTACCCTATTCTATCTAGCCACTATCATAGCTTTCCATGACTACTAACAGGGTCCAATGCATCCTGATGGGCTATTGATTATGCCCCATCCCCTCCAAAGGTGCAAATTCTCTTCCCCTCAAGGGTTCAATTCTCACTCACTCCCTCACCTATCAATCTCTTAATCCCTATCTACTGATCTTCCCCAGCCACCTTGCAGGGCACACCGCATCCTGAAGGGTCCCCTCTTGGGTTAGGTCCTACTCCCTCTCCTAGCATTAAATCACACCTCTTTCTTCTCTCTCCTCCCTCTTTAAATCCATACAGCCTTATCCCCCTTTCTATATAGCCCCACAGTCTCCTTGCAGAGTTCCCCACATCTTGAAGGGGTCTGTCTGGGACACTGCCTTATCCCCTTCTCTCTGGTCCCCCCAGTCCCCTTGCAGGGTTCCTCACATCCTGAAGTGGTCTCCAGGGACATGACACTTCCCCATCCCCTCACCTCACCCCTCCTTCTCCTTTCCCCCTTTTCTTTCATGTAAGCACTTGTTTACTTATTAACACGGCACTTATTATTGTCCACTCTTTCTATCTATTATGTGCAACACTGTTGTAACACTGATTGTAAGACCAGCCTCACAACTGTATGTTAATGTTGATCTTGTAACTTGATTGTTTAATGTCTCATTCAATATTGTACCCCTTCCCACAGGTCGCACTAGGAGGCGAGTGACTTGTCGCTCAGTGTGCCTTCCTGGTGAAGCATTTCAATAAATAAATAAATAAAATTCAATCCTATTTGCTAAAGAGAGACAACCCAAATTCTAATACAATTCTCAATGGTGTATCTCCTTAGGGCATCTTAATATTAGCCTGGCAAGCTGGTTGTAAAGATCATTAAGTTTACACAGTCTCTCTTTAGAAGCATTGCCATACAATACATCACCATAATCAAAGGTATAATCTGTACTTGAACTAAAGTTTTCAGTGTCTGTGAGTCTAAACAATGTTGCTTTTTATATAATAAACCAACTCTCCTGCTCAACTGAGAAATTAGTTTATCAACATGTTTATTCTCTAAGCTTGATTGTTCCATCAAGAAACCCAAATATGTATAGGTTTCAGCAGCCTCCAGATCAGTTCCATCACTATCCAGTATACAAAGTCCATTACAATTTTTTAAATTTAATTTAATTTATTTGAAGCTCCAAGTAGCATGGACTTAATCCTAAAAAAATTGCATTCAAACATAACACAGAACATAACAAACATTACAAATATAGGGTGCTATGCACGAAGGGGCAGAGTGGCTATGCAATGTGTATCCTGGGTGCATAGCCACTCTGCACTCATGGTGCCCCCCCATATGGGATGCATAAATTAGGGTCACACAGACCCAACACACCCGATCACCCACATCCATGGACAGCACCATGCCGGGGAGTTCCAGGGGCATGCCAACACTACACGGTATGCACTAAACTATGTAGTGCTGGCCACATGGGTGTGGTGATGGGCACATGTTATGGCAGCTGGGACCCTGCCATAACCCACTTTGAACCCCCCATGGATACCAACCACTGGACACCAGGGGAACAGGACAGCGCTCTCTGTGCTGCCCCTGCCCACTAGACAGCAAGAGAGGGCAGGGGCAGTGGAACAGGCAAGTGCCCAAAACAGTAGCTTAGTGGCAGCACCAGGATTTTGCAGGGGGTAGGACTGTGGCACATGCCCACCTACAGGGACTCGGGGGTACAGCAACATTCTGGTTGGTGCATAGCTGCTGTTGCAGGCTAGAGGCAGGTCCTGACACAGGGGTCCTACAGTGTGCTAGGAGGGTGCCATTTGCTAAGGGCTGGGTCCTTTAACTGACTGGCCTTAGGGACCATGCCATGCAGGTCCGGGTGCCTGCAGTAGGGATGTACTACCCTGACTTGTGCCTCACTGCACAAAGGATCCGCTGTTGGACCTTGGATGGGCATCCCATTGAATGCCACCCAAGTCCATGACTGTGCCCCTAGCTACCCTGTGGAGTCCTGTGCATCGGGAGAGGAGCCACAGACAGATGGCCAGCATTAGTGACTGCTGGTATGGGTGCACCTGTCCATGGGTGTGCAGAGCCATGGGCAGGGTATGTGACTTTTCCGTGTATCGCCACCTGCTTCATGTCTGGCACCCATAGTTTGTTTCTCTAAACAGCACTATAAATTCTAAAAATTAATAAACTTCATCTATAACAATCACAGTGACTACACAGCAGCTTATTAATAATGGATTGAAAATCAGAAATAGGTAAAAGCAAAGTCAGTTTTGTCTTTTTCTGCAACTCAGTCCATGTTTGAGGTACAGATATAGTAAGAGATAGCCCTCTATATTTTGTCCTATATTTTGGCACTAAGTAATAGGTGAGACCCCCTGATCTAAGTATGTGTTTGTTGGGTGTTTTGGAGTAGAACAGATTTAGAAGATAGGGGAGGACCAAACCCAAAACTAAAGTGTAACTACCACCAAGTTGATAAGGAGAGCCAACCAACCACAGCACTTAAACTGCAATTGTGTGTTTTCCAAGGGAGGCTGGTAATAAATCTAAGAGCACTGTAATATAAAGAGCCTGGTACACCTAATAAGGCAGATGTAGCTTTCCCATATACATATATGTCAAGTTGTGATATAATTAGTTAATCAGTTGTTTATGAATTAATAAACTGAAGTATGCTTTGTTCCATTAAAAGAAAACTATTTTTTTATTTAGTTGATAAATTTTGAATATGAAGACTAAACGAAAGTTGGTCATCACTGGCCTCTCACTGACCCCTGAGGAACTTCCCTGTTTACAGTAGCATATTCAGAGCTATGTTGTCCTACCCTTACACATTGTTGCCAAGAGAACAAATAAGAAAACCAGAGAAGTGTGTTAAACTGAGACCAGTGTTTTTTTAATCTGTTCAGTAATATGTTGTGCTCAACCATATCAAAGGCTTTGGATAAGTTGAGGAAAACTGCAGGAGAGGTTGACATATTTTCAAAAGATGTAAAGATATCGCTAACTACCTTAGATACTGCATCAGTAGTATTATGACTCTTCCAGAAAAACTATTTTCTGTTAATATACTTGAATTTGAAAAATATGAAAAGAGCTGCTTGTGTAATAATTTTTCAAATATTTTAATAATTTGAAAAAGGATTGATATGGGCTGATAACAACTTTGGTCAGAAATGTCTCCCCCTTTATATACTCAAACTATATAGGCAGTTTCCTAGTCAAGTGGAATTTGGGAGGATGTTAGTGAAAAATTATATAAATTAGTTAAGTATAAAGCCAACATTCGGGACCCAATTTTGAGAAAAACAGAGTCTAGGGCCCCAATTCCAAGAGGGGCTGCATCAGTGTAAGCCGAGATACACCAAACCCCATGGCATATCTCACAACTTACTCCATGTATTACACCAGCCCCTATTCCAAGTTGTGACTTGTGCCATGGTGGCTGAGGGCTATGACAATCATGGGTTATGCCACCCACTATGCTGCATCCTGCAATGCCATGGGGCAAGTGCTAGTTATGACAACAACTCACCCAATTCCAGGTGGGCGGCTGTTGTAAACCACAAGTGTGATTATAGAAGCCACACTGGCATAGTTACCTTACTGCAGCTCAGAGCTGTCCTAAGTTGCATCCAATGGCTGACACTATCAGATGCCACCATGCAGCATCATGGCAATGGCGTAATACCGCCCCCCATGCCCCCACAAGCACACCCCTGCCCCCAACTCCCCGATCATTGGGGACCCCTTGCGGGTCCAATCCATGGTTCATCCACCCAGTCACCTGTGCAATCAGTCCTGCTCCCCATGCCCCCTGGTGTGTGTTGTGGTGATCTGGGGTGGGGGGGCTGCCTATCGCCTTCCGTGATTTGTGACATGTGGGGCATATACACCATGTTCATGGCATTAGCCTATGCATGGTGTATCCTGCATGTTGCAAGTGCCGGGACCCTGCTGCTCTTGGAATGTGGCATAGGGTCCCTGGCATAGCGGCGAATGCCGTAACTCACAGCTGCATGCAAGTTACATCATTCATCTTGGAATTGGACCCCATGTTATTAGAGCTGACTCCTTTATTAACATCCAAAGTAATAAGTTCATTGTACACATTGGCCCAGATATTCAAACTGTGCCCAAAAAGTGCGCAATAGCAGGAGCAAGCGCAAGTCTATTGCGCCCATGCGCAAGAAATGCAATATTCAAAAAAAGAGCGGGCCAAATTGTGCCTACAGCCAACGACTGAATATCGCACCACCTGTGCCATAGCGCAACTAAGGAGGGGAAGCTGAGCAGTCCAGAGGTGCCATAGTGCAACCAGGGAGCCCCCCAGCTGCAGAGCAATGTAACAGCACAATCAGGGAGGTAGGGACCCAACAACCATGCCACAGATTGGCACAGGAACACACAGCAGAACAGACATCGTCCCCCCACACCCCAAGCACAGCACAACTTGGGGAGAGCTGGAAAAAACACTGGCCCATGGAGACCAGCAACCAACCCATAGCCTGGCCATGGTGCCTCATCACACCTACCGGCAAGCTGTGACTGGCACACAAGGAGGGCAGACCACCCTGTGCCACACCCCCCCCCAGTGCAGAGCACACCCTGCACCGTGACCCCCAGACACCCCCCCATGAGCAGTGACCACCACTGCAGGAAACCCCATGCATGCCACCACCCCCCACTGTGTCAATGCAACCCTGTGCACCACAGAACCATGCAAGCCAGCCCCACCAAGAGCACCCTTCAGTGGGTTGCAGCACACCGCAATGCAACAATGGCAGACATGTTGCCACCACACACAGTCCCACGAGGTACTGCTGAGAGACCGACCATGCGTCAGCACAAGCGGTACCCCACATGGGACAGGCGTACCCTTGACACCACCACCAGTGGTACAGCACCCTGCACAGTATTCCAGTGACACACCCCGACCCACCACTGGCCACAACAGCCAGCACAGACACCCACAGTGGTGCGTGGAAGCATGCACCACACTGGATGCCACACAGTGTATGGACAGACACCCACCAATACCCAAGGGCACACCAACACAGGGACGCAGTGGTGGGGCAACCAAGCCCCCATTGTGGGCCCATGTAAGCTGTGTACACACAACCCACAGTCCTCCATGGCACTGGAGTGCCAGCCACCCTGCACAGGCACTGTGAACCTGTACACTACCAGTAGTCACCCGGAGCACAAGTCACAGACAGTGGGGCACAACCCCTGCAACACACACAAGGCACAGCATGGAGGTGGGACAATGACTGTGGTGCCCACAGTGCCACCCGAGCCAGGCGTGCACCACACCAGTGACAGGGGCAATCCAGCAATGTGATGGGCACAGTGGCCGCCCTGCAGGGACTGCCACCACTGACATACCAGTGGACTGTGCAGGTCACAGACATGCATGTGTGTCAACTGCACAGGCCATGGATGGGCCCGATGGGTGTGCCATGGACACAGAGCACGTGCCATGGACCACTGCACATAGTCATCCAGTACACAGGGAACAACACACACACCACTGACTGATAGCTACCCCCACATCATAGTCACCTCCACACGGACACACACACACATACCCATGGCTGTACCACCCCTAATGCCATCCACACCACTGCAGCTGAGCACCTATAGCCCGCTGCAAATCTGTGACCACCACAGTATTCATATCAAAATCAAATGTATTGAAAAAATATAATAGTCAACTATGTACAAGAATAAAAACTATATACAAGCTTGGGGGGGCACAAACAAGGTGGAGGTGGGTAGGGGGCAGGGGTGGACAAATGGGATGGGATAGGAGGGGTGTGAGGGTGGGTCCAGGGGGGTAGGGGAAGTCAGAGACCGAGGGATCTCTAGCGGGACTGCCGTTCAGCACTCTGTGACCTCCGGCCTCTGTGCCTCCTCAGTACCCCGGTCACGTCCAGTCTCCCGGAGTATGTCCAGGGATTCCCGGGCCAGCTGCAGAATCTCCCTCATGGCATCCCATATGTCCCTTAGATGGTGGGTACCTAGGACAAGGGAGCACAGTCAATAGGTGTGAAAGCACAACCCAATACAGCCTACCCACTGTGCATGGCATACGGGCATGGGACATACCACTGTGATGGTGTGTGACCACCCACAGTGATCACGTCCACAGGACCTGCCCACCCAGGTGCATACAGCCATGCAGAACGCTGCACACACCCACCGGCCAAGTCACGCACAGCACCGCCGTGGCCATTTAGTGAAATGGCTATGTGGTGCAAAGGCAGTGGCACAGCCATGCACCTGGTGCACGCATGGACCACCATTGACACACTCCCAGACATGCATTGCCACTGGACAGTGTTGACTGTAACAAGTTGCGTGCATGCAGTGGTGTCGATGAATAGTGGCCATGACCCGCTGCCCACCCTGTCACACAGCATGCAATAGTAATCATGGATGTAGGGCATTCACCATCATCGGGCCGGTCAGGTGGGCGGTGATGGCCCTCACCCCACCTGGCTGCACTGTCCTCCTCCCTCCGCCGCTTTTCCCGCATCCTGCGGCATTCGTCCTGGCCTGTGGGGAAAACAAGAAGAGAAGAACATCAGTACAATCCCAAAGCAAAGTCCCCCTGCCCCAAGGTGTGTGCCCTCACACCCAGCCAGACCCACCCACCCCACACCCTGTGAACACCGCCACAGCCAACCCCAGATGGTTCCTCCCCTATGTGCTGGACACATACAACACTGTGACCCATATAGATGATAAAAGTGTGTTGACGGAACCCCTACCTGGATGTGGCACTGTGCCCCTTTTGGCACGTGCCCACAGTCGTGCCAGTAGCTCCGGCTCCCTCCTCCGCAGGTCACCATAGCAGTGCCTGCACTGCTCCATGCTCCTCCCCCATCCGGTGGCCTCTTCTAGGGCAGTGGCCACCTCCTGCCACACCTGGGTTCTGGCCCTGTGCAGGGGATCCTCCCTGAAGAGAGGCCCATGGTGTGGCTCAACAATTGCTACCAGATTGGCAAGCTCAATGGCTGTCCACTGCACTGCCCGTCTGTGTGCCATCCTTGCAGCTATAGTAGGCAATATGGTGCTCTGCAGTGTGGTTCCCCACATGCAGATGCTGCACGGTACAGTGCTGCCATTCCCTATCATGCTGTTACCGAACAGCGCGATAGAGGTGCACCCATGCCTGACGCATGACGCCTAGGGGGCAAAGGTCGGGCACAGGGTCAAGGGCCACGCACAGCGCCATTGGAAGACAATGCGTGTAGCGTGATTGGCTGCCTGTGTGCCAGCGCCATAGCGGACTACCGTGCAGTTGGGCCATTGCACCTATGATGACCCAGTGCCACAGCGCCATGTAGTGACCATCGCTATAGCGCCACTGTCACAATGGTGGCCATGCCCTGCATTGCCTTCCACAGACAGCACGTCATCAGCGTGGCAGATGCCTGTGTCAGTAACCCGGGCATGCGCAGTGAGGTGTACTACGCATGTCACAGAACTACGCCATTGGCTCAGCACATTCAACACAATTGTGCAAAGCGCAACAGCATGATATTCAGCTGTCATATGCAAATCATCTCATCAGCCATTCAATGGCGCAGCACTGCAATTTGCATCTACTTAAAGTTGCTCCTCACCTCATTTGCATGGATTACGCTATAAAAGTGCGACAATGTACTGCAGTGGCCATAGTCGGTTACTGCAGTTTATTGGTGAGTTGCATGCTGTTTGGGAGTATGGACTGTGGATTCAGGGACATGCATGGGACTGCACCGTCACAGGTAACAACTGCCATTCTTACAGGCTACATAATGACCGAGCAGGTTGTTGGAGAGGAGGAAAACAGTGGTGGGAGGAGGAGGAGGAGGCCAAACTTTACAAAGGCTGAAACCGAGGCCCTGTTCGAGGCCTACCTGGATCAGGAGCCACTGCTCAGTGGACGACGGGGAACACCTCAAGCCCATGCTGCTGCATGGGAGGAGGTGGCACATGCTGTGAACCTGCATGGCAGCCACCAGCGCTCCATGCAGGAGTGTAAGAAGAAGATGGGCACGGACAGGAGGAGGGTAAAGAAGAAGGTGGCTGCCATCAGGGCAGCAGTTGCAGCAACAGGTGGGGGACAGCCGGAGGTGGTACAGCTGTCCCCAGCGGAGAAGAGGCTTGTTGGAAGCATGCAGCACAGTGCCATTGAGGGTGTTCCAGGTGGTGGCTTCCAGACGGGTGGTGGCCCATCACTACATGGTAAGTCATGGTCTGTCTATGGGGGGGCAGGGTAGGTCACACGCAGTAACGCGACTTTGCTTTCCCTTACAGATCCTGAGCATCTGCATGGGTCAGCGGTGGTGGGCCTGTCCACTGCAGACAGTAGGATGGAGTCAGAGGTGGGACCATCCACCTCCACAGGTATATGTGGTTCATTGCGACAGTGGGGGCCACCTGGCTGTCCACACTGATGTCATTGTAACAGGTGTGGAGGAAGCCCTGCCTGTGTCCCATTGTGCTGGCATCCACAGATGCCAGCACGCTGTGGCTGTGGCTGGGGCAGAGTCCGGCACCAGTGATGATGACATGACCGTCATGGGCAGTGAAAAGTGTGTGCCACGGGATGGCCACACAGCAGGGCACTTCACACCCATGGCTGTGGGTGATGCCGCTGTGGAGGCCTGCGTTTCAGCACAGTCCCAGGCTGTGCCTGTCAGCACCAGGGGGGCAGCACTGATGTCTGTTCAGGACAGTGGGACTGTTGCAGCCACTGCAGCAGCACCACTGAGCCCTGGGGACTGACAGCCGGAGGGGCAGCATCAGCAGTCACCCAATGGGCTTGGGGGTACAGGGTTCAGTGGTGGCATCTGTGCACCACCTGTGGACATGCCCAGACCTGGTCCTGGTGCACAGCACCCACTCTCAAGGGGTGCTGAACATCGGGGCCTTGCACACCCTGAGGAACAGGATGCCGAGGAGGCTGATGACCTCCTGGATAAGCACACCTGCCTATTGCGCGCATCGGTCCAGCAGCAGATGCGGCTTGTGACATCCGTGGATGCACTGCATGTGGCTCTGGTGCGTGCAGAGGAGCATCGCAGCAGGGACACTGCACTGATCCTGGCAGGGATGGACCTTTTGCGGGAGGATGTGACCGCTGCCATTGCCAGGCATGCACAGGCATTCATTGCTGTCATGGCCACAATGGGCACACAGTCAGGTGCCCATGCATCGTGGACACCACGCAGTGCACTATCCTCCCCCCATTCCCGGCATTGTGCAACTCCCACCCTGTCGACGCCGGGTTCAGCTGTGGGCATCCCAAGCACTCCTGGTGCAAGCATGTTCGGTGTGCTGCAGACCCCTGTGCGAGCACAGTCGCATTCACACAGTGGAACCCCTGGGGACCATCGGTGCCACCCCATGAGGCCAGTGGTCAGCCTGCCAGTGCTGGCAGGTCTCGTCGGGGCCGCCCACGCATCCGTGGCAGCCGTGGCACTGTGTCACATGACTGACCTGTCTCCCAGCGCAGCTACTGTCTGGTGCTGCCCTGTGTGCATTGTGTGTTTCATTGGGCAGTGCACGGTTGGGTACCCGGCCCTGCACGTGGATACACAGTCCACCTGCACACCCTCCCGGCTGCTGTCCACAGTTGCATGTGCATGATGATGCCTGCATTGCACTGTACACCAATGTGCAATGGTGACACACGCACATGGACAGGCAGTGGGCGTAGTGGCCTGTGGACATGTGTGTTGCTAGGGTGTGCATTCTGGGTCGGTGTGCCTTCTGCCCTCTGTGCACATTTGTTGCATTGTGTGTGAGTGTGTGTGTGTGTGTCCTTCAGCGTGGCATGTTAATCCTCACCTATCCCTGGTTGTGTGTGTGCTTCTGTGCCCTGCCACTTCCCTTGATGGCATGCACCCCTGGTGTGTGTCCATGCGTGTTTGTGGGTTGTATCCTGGCCACTGGTGGTTACGCATGGTCCCATGACTTACCTGGGTTGGCTGAAGTGCTCCTCCATGATGGTGTCCCGGTGAAGCTGTGCCAGCCGGAGCAGTCGGGGGTCCCGTCGGCCAAGGGGGGGCTGCCCTTCACCATCGTCACCGGCGTCCCCGTTGTCCCCATTGCTGACCCCCTCTTCGACCTGTACGGCTATCCCACATTCATTGGCCACGTTGTGCAGAATGCAACAGCACAGGAATAGCCCGCAGGCCTTTGAGGGGCTGTACTGTAGGGCACCGCCAGAGGTGTCCAGGCAATGGAAATGTGTCTTCAGCATCCGGAACACCCACTCGATGACATTACATGTGGTGGCATGTGCCTCATTGTAGCATTGCTGCGATGGGGTCACGGGCCACCGGTAGGGAGTGAACAGCCAGGGACGGAGTGGGTATCCACTGTCACCTGTGTGTAGAGGGCGGCGGTTAGTTTTGTGATCAGCATCGCCCTGCCCCAGGCCATGTAGGCCACTACCCATGCCACCTCTGGCCATGCCCCCCCAGGCCCTATGATTGTCCATGTGGTTTGCATACTCACCCACTAGGTGTCCAGTAGGGATGTCCCCACTCTCAAATCTGTGGCACAGTGCCAACTGGTGCCAGATGAAAGAATCGTGTGCTCCCCCAGGGTGCATAGCACAGACATTGATGATGCGCCCCCTGGCATCACACACCACCTGGCAGTTGATGCTGGCATAGACCTTGCAATTTATGCATGTGGCCCGCTCGGGGCCAGGTGGTGTGCTTATGGCCACATGGGTGCAGTCTATTGCCCCTAGCACATCAGGCGTACATGCTATCCTGTGGAACTCCTGTATGTTTGCTGTGCACTCTGCTGCTGTGCTGGGGAAATGGATGTACTCTGCAGCATGTAGCAGCAGTGCGCTGAGGAATTAGGTGAGGTGGCGTGACGTGGCCGACTGGATTATGCCTGTGGTGCCCCCAGTTGGTCTCTGGAAGGTACCCGTGGTGAGCAAGCACAAGCAGGCAGTTACCTTAGTCTCCACTGACAGGGCATGGCGCTGTCGTGTGGGTGCCTGCATCACATCACTGCACAGTTTACAGAGCCACCTCAGAATTGCCCTATTCAGGCGGTACCAGCCCACAATCTCAGTATCAGTGTACAGCTCAAACCTGGTGCGGGCTCAGTACTGCCTGTTGGGAGCATACAGCCGACGGGCCCTTCCACGGCCATGCCCCCTGCTGCCCGCCTTCTCACCCTCCTCATTACAGCCTCCATGTGGAAGGTGGCACTGGCCATGTCGCTGGCTTGTGTTCACCCCCCCTGGCAGCTGTTGCTGTATTCCCCCCGCTGTCCAGGCTGCTACCTCTCCTGCACCGGGTACACCTGCCTGTGCTGGACTCTGTTCTGTGTGGCTCCCCACACCTTCCCTGTGCCTGGCTGTTCAGACTGCCCTTTCCCTGGCCTGCCCTGTTTGTGCCTCCTGCCCTGTCTGTCTGCCTCTACTTCTGACACATGTGGCTTCCCTTTTGCGTTCTTGCACCTCTCCCTTGCTCCTTTTTATTTTGGCTAATTTCTGCTATGGCGCAACTTCCGCTTGCTCCACTATTGTGCATGGCGCAAGTCGTTGAATATGACACTGCACCATTTATCCATGGTTCATCCCCCTTCGGTTGCGCATGCCTTCATTATCACTGCGCTGTTGCTCAGCATGATTTCGGGGGTGCAACTGCCTCCTGCTGAATATCGCAGAATGGCGCAATTTCGGACTTGCGCAGGCGCAAGCCTATTGAGCATGGTTCAACTCTTTTGAATATCTGGGCCATTGTCTTCCTTGATATCAGAAAATGAAAATAGGTTCCTCTTACTCTTCTGCAAGAAATCAACATCTAAGGATATAGGTGGAAGACTAGAGTGTGCCTGGTCAAATGCCTAACATGTTTCAGAAAAATATGTGTTCAAAGCTATAATTTGTTCTTCATGTTGGGATATAACAAGGTTTGAATGATTTAATGATTTTGGTAATAAAGAACTGCTAACCTTGCCGTGCATTTTTTTATATTAGTTAACATTTTCCTAGGATTATGTGAAGAATCTTGAAGTTGATTAATATAATAATTACTTTTTGCTTTCCTGGTTTCAACCGTTCACCTATTCCTTAATGTTTTAAATGCCTGAATGACTTTAGGATCCTTAGTAAGTCTTGCTCTAGCCCATGCATTAGACTGTGGTCTTACAGTACCTCAAATCTGATTTGCTAGAGTGTATAAAAACAGGTGAGTTTGAGCTGGTCAGGGCTTAGAATGCTGGTCACACTTTGGGTAAGTAAGCATCTCTGAATCTGTATCAGGTTTAAGCAATAATACATGACAAGGTATGTGTCGTTCTGGGTTAATGTTATGCTTCAGGTGGTTGGGCACGTGGCCAAAGGCCAAGTGCATCCAACACCCAAGAATTGATTATATTTATTTATTTAACCTTTGTTGACCAGGTAAGCACACTAGACCAAAATTTGCCTATTTTCAAGTACGACTCAAGAGATTACAAAGAATATACATACAAAATGTGAAGGTTTTACCATAAGAAAGGCAGCAAATATGACAACAGTATAAAGGAATAAAGAACATAACAAGGTTAAACAACAAAATACAAATTAATTCAAGCATAACACATTGCATGGAGTGCATTATTCTATTATACCAATAGCTGGTTTACACTGGGAATATAAAAAAATAGAATAAATACTGTTTAAATTTGTTTTAATGTGGAAGCATATTAGGTGACGAAAGAATTACTTATACTGTGTGTCAACTAGGTGAAGCTGTTCTGAATGAGTTGTGTGCTGATGCTGTGGTCTCTTTCAGCTCCCCTATCTCAGCACCATGTCCCTGTTCTATTGCCAGTCAGTCATAGAAACATAGAAACCTAGACTTTGACAGCAGATGAGGACAGCATGGCCCACCCAATCTGCCCATTTCCCTACCTATTGGATAAGCGCAGATCCTAGTTAACCAACAGCCTACTTCCTCCTACCCCCCACTAGAATTTCTTTATGTCTGTCCCTTGTATTCTTGAATTCCCCCACTGCTTCTGACCGCACAACCCCTTAGGAAGACCATTCCATGCATTCACCACCCATTTCATGACAAAATACTTCCTCACATTGCCCCTGAGTTGCCCCCCCTTCTTCAAATTGTGCCACCTTGTTCTTGCACATCTCTTTTTCTGAAAGATGCTACCCTCTTGGACTTTGTTGATTTCATTGAGGTACTTAAATGTTTCTATCACATCCCACCTCTCCCTCCTTTCCTCAAGGGTATACATATTAAGCTCCATTATAGTTGCCCTCCTCTGGATTGCCTCCATCCTGTCTATGTCCTTGTGGAGATGTGGTCTCCAGAACTACATGCAGTATTCCAGATGTGGTCTCACCAACTGTCTGTACAGAGGGATAACAACTTGTTGTTTTCTACCAGTGATGCCTCTCCCTATGTATCCCAGTACCACCCCAGCCCTCCTTACTGTCTTCTCACATTGCTGGCCCACCTCTAAGTCATTTGATATGACTACCCCCAGGTCCCATTCCATTTTTGTTGTTGTTAGTACCTCTCCCCACATTGTGTACTCTTCCCCTGGGTTTTTCTTTCCCAGTTGCATTGCTTTGCACTCCTTTGCATTGAATCTAAGCTACCATACATTTTACCATTCCTCCAACCTTGCCAAGTCCCTTCTCATCCTCCCCCCCACTTGTGTATCATCCCTGTTGCAGATCTTTGTGTCATCTACAAAGAGACATACTTCCCCTTCCAGTCCCTCTGCAATGTCACCTACAAAGACTTTAAAGAGGACAGGTCCCAGTATTGAACCCTGCGGTACTCCACTAGTAACCCCGCTTTCTTTAGAATGGACTCCATTTACTATTACCTTCTGTGTTTGTCGTCCAGCCGATGTTTTACCAGGCTATAACCCTGGGAACCACTCCCGGGCTGGCTAACTTGTTTATTAATCTTTTCAAGTTCAAGTTCAAGTTTATTGCAGGAAAACTCCATTGAGCAAGCTCATTCACAAGGAGGTCCTGGAACATTTACACTGACATACGAAACACTACATACAAGGTATTATTACAATAAAGGAAATAAGTGAGAACAAAGTTCATCTCTGTCACCTCACGAATGGGTACAACTTATAAGGCAGAATTCAGACAGTAACCTGATTTGGTTATCAGCTAATACAGTTAGGTGCAACCAGAGAGAAAGTAAGAGACCGCAGAGGGTGAAAAGAGCATCAGAGGACAGATATGGATATGGAGTACAAACAAATGTTTGAGGACAGATATAGTTAAGGGTTAAATAAAAGTAGGGGGAGTTAGGAGTAAGGGAGAAGAAGGGAGAAATGATGTAATTAGGAGATCAGGAGGAAAATGACAGCACAATCAAGAATTGGGTATCTACATTATCTACACTATGACAAATTATTTTTATCAATTATGTGTGGGACTGTGTCAAATGTCTTGCTAAAGTCTTGGTAGGCCATATCCACAGCCCTTCCCTGGTCTACTACTTTGTTCACCCTTTCAATGAAATCAGTTAGATTCATCTGACATAACCTTCCCACTGTGATTCCATGCTGCCTTGAGTCCTCTGCCCCACTGGCCTCTAGGTACTCAACAATTTTTTTCCTTCAGAAGTGATTCCATAATTTTCCCTACCACTCAGGTCAAACTAACAGGTATGTAGTTTCCTACCTCTGTCTTGCTCCCACTTTTGTGAAGAGGAATTACATCTGCCATCCTCCAGTCCTCAGGTACCACACCATCCTCCCCTGATTTGCTAAAAAAGATAGTCAGTGGTGTCACTAGTTCGCCCCTTAGTTCTTTTAGCTTTCTGGAGTGACTTTCATCAAGCCTCATTGCTTTGTACACCTTCAGTTTTAGGAGTTCTTTCAGTACCCTTTCTTCTGTCAATGGGCTGGTATCGACCCCACTATCCAGAGTGCTTCTATTGTGTGGTTTAGGTACCTCCCCCTCCTCTTCTTTTGTGAATACTGAGCAGAAGTATTCATTCAGTATCCCGGCTTTTCACTGTCACCCTCTGCCCACCCCCCTTCTCTTTATTAAGCCTCACTATCCCTCCCTTGGTCTTTCTTCACTCCCTAAAGTGCCTATAAACAATTTTATCCCCCCTTCTTAACTGAGCTAGCTATCTTTTCCTCAGTTTGGGCCTTTGCTATTCTAACTGCCTTCCCCGCTTCCTTCTGCTTTAACTGTTACAGTTCTCTGTCCTGCTCCATCTGTGTTTCCTTATACTTTCTGAATGCTACCTTGCTCCCCACCCCACCCCCTGGCATTTTACTGCTGAGTTTTTCTCCCAGTATTGTTTACCAAATTAGTTATATAGTGCACTGGGAGAAATTTCCATTTCAGGAGTTGTATCTTGAAGCTATTGATCGGTGTTCAAAGGAAAGATACTGTGGCATGCATACGATTGAAGGAGGTGTTTGGAAGTGTAGGGGTTATTTTCATTAAAAGAAAATACATCAGAAATACACTTCTTTCTTCTTTTAGAACTGTGGTGCAATTACAGGAGGCAGATTGGTAAGAAGAGCAGGGAACGATTGCAAGAAGCCAAGCACATGCCTGTGCGAGCAGAACCTCAGATTGACACATGGACTGTAGTGGCAGTTTTTTAAATTGTCAAGGTTTGGGTTTCTGGCAGTTTGTGGACTTTGTGGCTTGCGTGGTATTTGTTTTTTATTAATGCAGATTACACTGGGTGGTAGGGAGGCCCAAACTGATGGACGGAGTGAGGGGGACAGGATTGAGTGATTAATTTTCATTTTAGTGCAGTCATGTGTGCCTGATCTTGATACAGCAATGCTCTGCTGGGATAACATCAGTACTCAAGGAGGCCACTGACTAATCAGATGCCAAAAACCCTTTCTGCTATGATATAATTACATATTTCTCTTTTCTTTCACAGGTATTAGCAGTTTAATAGAATCTTATTTCATTCAACAGTCTATCATACGAACATACGAAAATACGAAGAAGCCAGCAGAAGAAGGCCATTTGGTCTATTAAGTTTACTCGTATTGCAGGGTCCACAGCTTGGGCTAATGCCCCTGCCCTCCCTCCCCACTCCTTCCATCCTTCCTACCCATGATCCTTACCTTCCCCTATGCCTATCGCAACTTCTCTTAAAGCTGCCCACTGTCTTCAATGAGATGACCTCTTCCAGCAGTGCATTCCAAGTGTCCACCACCGTCTCTGTGAAGAAGTGCTTCCTGACCTCCCTCCTAAACCTCCCAACCTCCAGCTTAAGACTGTGCCCCCTCATGTTATGGTTGCCACTCAGCTTAAAGAGACTCTCCTTATCAACCTTATTTATCCCTTTCAAGTACTTGAATGCCCCAATCATGTCCCTGCTCACTCTTCTGTCTTCCAAGGAACACATGTTCAGTGCCCTCAACCTCTCCTCATATGCCTTACCCTGCTGACCAGCTATCATCTTTGTAGCCCTCCTCTGGACCTTCTCCAACAGGTCAATGTCCTTTTTGAGGTGAGATCATCAGTACTGAACTCCATACTCTAGATGTGGCCTTACCAGTGACCTGTACAAGGGCAGTATAACCTCCTCTCTCTACTACAGATCCCCTAGATATGCATCCCAGCATCTTGTTTGCCTTTGCTGCTGCTTTCTTGCACTACGTGGAGTGCTTCAATTCACTAGTGATCATCACTCCCAGGTTCTTTTCCTCCTCTGATACAGATACTCGGACTCCACCCAGGTAGTACTTTGTTCTGAGATTCTTGGCTCCAATATGCATAACTTTGCATTTCTCAGCATTGAAGCCAAGCTGCCAGATCCTGGACCCCCCCCCTCAGCTTTTCCAGATCTTCCTGTAGGTCCTGTATCCCTTCAGCTGTGTTCACTCTCCCACAGAGCTTGGTGTCATCCATGAATAGACACATTTTGCCTCTTAATGCCATCCTCAATGTCATTGATGAAGACATTGAACAACACCTGCCCCAGCACCGAGCCCTGTGGGACCCCACTGGTTACCTCTCTGGTGCCAGGTAACTCTCCTCCATGGCTACCCTTTGGGTTCTGTCCCTCAGCCAGTTTTCCACCCATCTGGCCATTTTTTCCCCAACCCTAAGATCCACCAACTTCCTGATCAACCTTTTGTGGGGCACAGAGTCAAAGGCCTTGCTGAAATCAAGATAGAGGATGTCTGCTGCTTGGCCCCTGTCTACTGTCTTAGTGACACAATCAAAGAAGCCAATCAGATTTGTTTGACACCCCCCCTCCATGAACCCATGCTGCCTCTCATACTGGAGAACATGTTCCTCTAGATAGTCCACCAGCCTTTCCTTTAGTATGATCTCCATGAGCTTGCCCACAATGGAGGTGAGACTGACTGGTCTGTAATTCCCTGGGTCATCCTTGGGACCGCTTTTGTGGAGGGGCACTACATGTGCTGTTCTCCAGTCCTGTGGTACCATGCCTGACTCTAGTGAACTATTAAATAGGTCTGCCAGTGGCCCTGCCAGCTCCTCAGCCAGTTCCTTTAGTACCCTTGGATGTACTCTGTCTGGACCTAATGATTTGTTAACCTTCAATGCCAGCAACCCCACCCTCACTGTATCCTCATCTATCACTACATCTGTGTTCCCCCCCCCGCTCCTCTTTTCCCTCTTGAAGGCACTGGTCTGCCCTTCTCCCTGGTGAAGATGGAACAGAAGTATTAATTTAGTATTTCTGCTTTTCCCCCATTATCCTCCACCCACTCCACCCCTTTCTTAAGCCTAACAATCCCTTCCTTCTTGTCCCTTTTCTCACTTATATAGTGAAAGAAATCCTACTCCCCCTTCTTAATTCCTTCAGCTATCTGTAGCTCCTTCTGTGCCTTTGCTTGCTGGACTTCCTTACTTGCCTTACTAGCCAACCTTAGGTAATTTTCCCTATCCATATCTCTCTCTCTCTCTCTTGGTCTTCCTGAATTTTCTATAGGCCAACCACTTTTCCCTTACTGCCTTGGCAACCCCAGAACTGAACCAGCTGGGCTCTTTTGCCCTTGTGTTCTTCCACCTGAGCCTAATACACTCATCTGTGGCAACCAGTATTCCTTCCTTAATGATGAACCACTTTGGTCCACCCCCACATCTTCTCTGATGCCTGCCAGATGGCTCCTTACCCCTCCAACCATTTTAGTGAAGTCCACCCTCCTGACATCCAACATTTTGGTCTTAGTCAGAATGCTTTCCCTGCCCATATTCAACTGGAACCACACTATGCAATGGTCACTTCTGCCCAGTGGCTCCCTGACCATTATTTCGTGTACATGCTCCCCATTTGTGAGTACCAGATCAAGAATTTCCTTAGCTCTTGTCGGTTCAGTGATGCCCTGAGTCAGAAACTCTTAGCATATGTTGTGGATGGTATGCTCCAGCCCACCTTGGGCAGGTTAATGTCCCCCACAATTATCACCTCTCCTTTCCCCACAGTTTCTAATATTTGTGATATCAGTTCCCTGTCCCTTGCCTCATCCTGACTGGGTGGTCAGTAAACCACCCCCAACCTCACATTTCTCCCTCTATTGGACCTTAACTAAACCCATACTGCCTTCACCTCCCATTCTTCCAACTCAGCCCTCATGCAAGTAATTCCCTCTCTGATATAAACTGTCACCTCTCCCCCCTTCCTAACTGCCCTGTCCCTCCTGTATAGTTTATATCCAGGGATCACAAGGTCCCAGTCATGGTGTGATGTTGCCCAAGTTGTACTTACTACAGCTACAGGTATGTCCACCCTCCTGTCTGCTAATAGTGCCCGCAGGTCATCCATCTTTCATTTAATCATGTTGCCTTTATTTTTGGGAAGGATATGCAGGATGTAAGTTCATATGTGATTATAGACTTACTGTACATATGTAAAATGTCAGTACTTTCTGTCTTCATAATTTTTATTTCCTAAAGCCACAGGGCAGACAGGGCACCCCCCAGACCTTAGGATAGCAATGATTTCTGCCCTTGTCTAAGGGTATCTTTCTTGCCTGCAGTGTTGCCAAAATGCAGTGCTTCATTGTTCAACATGTGTGCTGGCCTGAAACAATGTCTCAAATGGCAGCTAAATGCTTTCAGAGTGGCCTGCACTGTCTCAGTTTGTTTTTCTTTATTTAAGGCAACCCCAGTTTTCCACATATTCCCCATTTTGTTACTATTTTGTTTTTCCCCCTTAGTTTCCTTTTATTTCTATTTTCTTTCTCTCTCTCTCACTCTCTCTAACACTCTGGGAAACTGCATGACACTCTGGCCAAGGCACTGGTGGATCAAGGAGGGGATATCACCTTTTGTTTTAAAACAGACACTGCTCCCTTAGTTATTAAGCTATGTTCTTCTCCTATGGAACAATAACAGGGGTTCAACTTTATTTATAAAAAAAGGGCTCCAGAAATAGAACACTACACATACAAAAAAAACTTTTCCTGCACAACTGCCTGTCTGTACTGAATTCTGGCAGGCAGCATAGTCAGCTATGATAAGTACCCCTACATAGAGTGTGTCAGGTCCATCTCCAATGTCTCCTATGGCTTCTGGTCTTGAGTGTACATTGAGTGGAAAGAGAAGAACAACTATTTTAATATAATGCACTTCTCTGTGTTGATTCATTTAAGTATTTGGGGATTTATTTAGGCCCTGAATTATCTTTTTCTTCACATATCAAACATGTCACCTCACAAATTCACAGTAAACTGGTATTGTAATATTGAATCAAATAGATTTTACATCATCATATTCATGTTACCATAGCTGTTTTTAACCTTTTACCTTTATTAAACTATGACAGTATAATAATTGATCAAAGCCACATTCAGTTTGATCTGAAAAGGAGGTACTATAGCAATGGAAATGTCTTTCAAAATGGAAAATGGCAATAACATCATGTGCCTAGTCAGAGAGAGTGGGAGGGAGCTAGAGACTGTACTAATTGACTATCTTGCCACCCATTGCACCTGCTCCAGTCTCCATAATTTAAAGGTAAATATGCCTCTTTAGAAAATGGTCTGAAGAACAGAAGCTCTCTGACTGGCTGAGAGTCATGATGTGCAAGTAGAGAATTGCTAAAAACATACCAGCTTTGCCAACCTCATTACCCATATACTTATCCCAAGCTGTGAAACCTTTTCTGACACACATAAACAGAAGCTATTTTTTTCTTGAAGCCAGTAAAAAATAAAAACAATGTCAGACTATCTGACTGTTAACTTCAATAAGGACATAAAACAAACTGTCAGCAACCTCATCACTGGCAGTCAAGCAGTACAGGAAGCTCCTAAAAAAATGAGAAAGAAAAGAAAAAAACGTAAGTGAAATACAATGTAAGCCACTTAGTATGTCCTTGGCTATTGCGAACAATCTGTGTATACAGATGTTTCTCCATGTCCTGATTCAAAACCTGTGCTCCCTATACAAAAAAAATGCATTCAATGCGGACCTTGTCCACCTGTTTTTGTGGATGCCAGTGGCTTAATTACTGCTGTTATCACCTCCACCTGACAGTTACCAATTAAGCCATATTATGCAATTCAATTCTGGACACCAGTTAGCACCAATTAACATCAAAGTCTAGCGCCTGCTGGAGCCTTCTGTAGTATAAGTACAGCAATTAGCTCGTACTTTTCAGATGTTCTCCTGCATGGTGTGACCCTTACCTGTCCATGATGGTGAGTAAGTGAGTGGTTATTCTTTTGTCCAGGAAGGTGAAATTGCTCCAGCAGATCGAGTCCCTGCCCAAGATGTGCATAAGGGACTTAGCAGTTCACCTTTCCCTCCCTAAGTCCACAGTGTCGGACTTAATCCACTGGAAGGAAAGGATTCTGGGCAAATAGCACTCCAATCAAAATCCTTCTCACAAATGAAAGTGAGAAGGAACGGATGCTGGGGTCGAGAAAGCACTGCTGTGTTGGTTCAGCAGCGTGTGGGAGTGGGAGGCATTGATTAGTTGCCCCCTTTTGCTCCAGAAGGTGAAGTAGCTCGCCAAAGGTTTGGGGAAACATGACTTTAATTCCAGAGAGACATTGTTGCAGAACTTGAAGGGCAGATACCACAGGGGCTAGTGGCAGGATTGAGGATATGCTTCCCAGACTTCTAGCTGGATATGCACCATCTAATATTTTGATGCAGATGAGATTGGTGTCTTTTTACACTGTGTGGGGTACAGGACATTAACTTTTAAAGATGAGCTGCCACAGGGCCAGAAAAAAGCCAAAGAATGGCTTTCCGTGTTAGCATGTGCTAACATGAGTGGGACAGAGAAGCTTGATCTCCTGGTTATAAGCAAATCAGCTAACCCCGCGGTGCTTTAAGAATGTGCACCACCTTCCTGTAATCTACAAAAGTAACTGCAGTGCTTGGATGACCGGGGACATTTTTATGGAGTGGGTCTGGACCTGGGACCATAACCTCCAAGGTGCAAAAATAGCTCTGCTGCTGGACAATTTTAGTGGCCACCTGGACATTGCTGGCCTACAAGACATAAAGTTAATTTTCCTTCCCACTAACACCATGTCCATTATTCAGCCTTTGGACCAGGGGATCCTTTACACATTCAAGCACCACTGCATAAAGGCTATTAGGCAGATGCTTGCTTGAAATGGATGGGGGGGTGGAATCGGAGCCGCACAATGCATGAAAAAAATGACTTTACTTGATTCAGTGCATGTGATGAAAACTGCCTGGGACAATACAAGCACTGAAACAGTTCTACACTGTTTTTGTAAGGCAGGCTTTTCTCACCCACAGCAAGCGAATGAGCCTGAAGTGGTTGCTGAGGTTATCCTGCCACCTGCTGGTCTTTCTGAGACAGCGTTTGACTCTCTCTGTCATCAGATGGGGAGAAAATGATACTGAGCACTTTTCAGGTGCTGTAGCTGATGATTGCCACAATGAAGGCAGACAGGGATGACATTGAGTCAGTGCAGTGCACAGCCAATCAGGCAGCCGAAGATGCCTAGGATCAGGGGACCTAAACAATGTCTTGTGCTGATGTACATTAAGCACTAGCCTTGCTCTGGCATGCCATGGAGCAACGTCTCGACATCTTGTCCAACTGGAGCTTATTGGCAAGAACAGAGCGAGACTGGCAGGAGTACACTTTATCCAAGGGAAAACAGAACAAAATAACAGTGTTCTTCACAAAATAAGCAAAGTAAGTGCATAAGCACTGCAGCCGAGCCCTGCCACTATGCACATATCTTATCCCCTGTCACTATGCCTGCATCCACAACACTTACACTGCTGTACTGCAATGTTTTCAATGCTCCTCAATAAAATTTGATGTTTTAAACTACAGCACAGTGAGCAGTACAGTGGAAGCCGTGGTGATTCAAGAGCCAAACAGTATCCCAACAGCATTCAAAAACCATCCAAAAATACATTCTGTTTATAAGCATATACAAAGCACACAATTGCATATAAAAAGAAAAATGTTCCATGCTGTTTTTCGGCTAACTTGGACAAGCGCTAAGATGGATAAAACCACCTGGACCAAATCAGTCCATCATAAGTGGCTTTGAATGTATTTCAATGCATTTTTCAACTTTGTGGCATACTTTGGCTATTTTTATATATTTTGAGTCCAAATTTTCAACAAGGGCTTTTTGGGATCCAGCCTTATGAAGAATGCTGGTAGAATTACACAAATCTGGCCCAACTGGCGATTTTCCAGTTGCTTAGCAAAAATCACCTTTTGGGTGGGTTTTGAATATTTCACCACTCTTGTTCATAAGGTGATGTCAAAAGAAGGCTGTGTTGAAAATTTGGGGTCAAAATACATAAAAATTTAAAAGTTGTGCACATCTGTTGTGATTTTCCTATGCCAACTTGTAACTTTGGTAATTTAAAATATTTTGACCCCAAATTTTCAACATAGCCATTTTTTCACACCACCTCATGACCATGACAGCTGTCATTTTTACAATCCTGGCAAAACTGTGTTTTTACACCTGCTGCATGGAATGATATTGTGCTGTTGCATAATAAGGTTTTAGCTGGGATTTCAACATTTCCAGTATCAAGTACATAAGGTACGCAACAGTAATAGGAAGGCTATGCTGACAATTTGTTTGCTGTTGTCCTACAAGCAGAAGCTCAGGGTCCAGATGGCCCTGTGCTTTTACAGCAACATATATACATGGCTCTTTGGAGGATGAGAGTACAGGTCCTAGAGGGCCCTGTGCTCCCACAGGCAAATAAGGATACAATTATACTATCTAAAAAAAGTAAGGGACTTCTTTGCAAAACACCTGCATTAATGCAACAGTTAGGGTTCAGATTAAGCCTACAAGGGGAGTCACGTGATGCAAGTGGCCTGGTAGCAGCAGAGAGTTGGAGCTCCTGCCTGAATACTCTCATTCTCAGCTATTTAATCAAGAAAACCTTCTTCCAGTTATATATAAATACTTGGAGAAGCAGTGCCTGCCTACAGCATAGGATATTGAAGAAATTGGCATCACTGTCAGAGTTTTACCCTCCGTGATGGAAGCTGAAATGAAGCAGGCCCAGCTGAAGCATATGCCTCCTCCCTCACCAGCGAAACTGCATAAAAAACTGAAGGCCCAAAGTGGGCAAACGAGCAAAGGCAACACTGCGCCTTCTCACCTGATCCCCCTTATGGAAGAGTGCTCCCTGCAGAAGCTACTCCCTTTTAGGGAAATACTTATCATGATCTCCTCTGAAATCAAATCCATAAGGGGTGACTTGGTGGATCTCACTAAATGGATGGGAGATGCAGAGGACCGAACCTCCTCCATGGAGAAGTGAAAAGAGAGACTTGATCCTGAAACTGTACTTCTCAGACAGCAAGTTCAAAAACTACAGCTAAAAACCGAGGACTTGGAGGGGAGAAGCCCTCAGAACAATATTCCTATTTTGGGTCTACCAGAAACAGAAGAAGGCTCCAACATTGTAGTCTTTATTCAAAAGCTTCTGTTGAAAATTGTGGGTCCCTCTCTGCTCAGTGCCAACTACCATATCAAGAGGGCTCACTGGTCTCTCAGGCCAAAGCCGTAACCCTGGGCACCCCCTCGCCCAATAATCCTTAAGTTCTTGAGCTATATAGAAAAGCAATATGTCATTGCGAAAGTCAAAGAATTACAGTTGATTACCTGGGAAGCCACCAAGTTAAGAATAACTCAAGATCTGCCATATGAAGTAAGACAAAAACGTACAGCATTCCATCCTACAGTCAGCAAACTTATTGCAGTCAGCATCCCTTTCAAGATGCTTTATCCAGCTAAACTGCAGGTCTCCCTTTCTGGTAAATGGATTATTTTTGACTTACCTACACAAGCAACAACTGACCTAACAAGCAAAGTACCAGAACTGTTTAAAAACAGATGACATTAGCAGCACAGGTTTTTGGGGCACTAATATTGGAGGGCTTCCTCCCTTTGTTTAAAGTTTAGTATAAAAGTTTTACTGTTTTCAAACAGGTTTACTGTATGTATAGAATTGGTACCTGAGGGTGATTTTTGGGTGGTGGTCTGGATAGGCTGTGCAGTCCTTTTGCCAAGTAAAGTGCGGTTCGGATTGCTAGGGGGGCTGTGGATCTCAGAGTCTCCTTTGTGAAGGGAACCTTTAATACTCTGGAGGTTCCTTGAGATGGGATTTCATGATGGATCATCTCCCTATCCTGGACTTTATTCTTCCGCCCAGATGCCTCCACAGCCTACCATGCAACGTTGGAATTCCTATGGACTGTTATTCCACGCAGTGTAAATAACAACCTTTTTCATCTTTATGAGTGCCTTAAATGCAACCAATGTTACTAGCTACTCTGGATTGTTATACGGAAAGTTGCTGCTTGTTTCAATGTTATAGTAGGTGGTTCACTGGGCAGCAGGGGGGCTAGGAAGAAGGTACAATTTTACTAGTCAGGCCTCAGTATGCAATCCACCCAGTTGGTTCAGGGATTTGGCGTCAGTTTCATGCTTCTTTTACTAGGGAATGGTTTAATGCTGGCAATTTGGGCACTTAGTCGGGGGGGGGGACTCCAGTCCAAGCAGGTGTCTGGAAGCTGCTCAGCATTCCAGTTATGGGGGGGCAGCTCCTCAATGTGTCCTCAGAGCCTTCTGATCTGGGTAACGTTTTTGGGGTTATCCCTTTGGTATAAACCCAAGCTACACTCGGAGGGCCTCTATGTTTGCCTTCTCTTTATAAATTGGGTTCTTTATGGGGAACAGTCAGGAGTTGGCAGGGGCAGGAACCACAAGCCTTCTTGGAATCATCAGCTCAAGATAGGATCCTATGTACATAGTTGCTGGCGTAAAGTGGAGGGAGGGAGGTAGCAGGGAGAATAGGTCAATGTTCAAGCAACAGATTAAATACTTTTCAGGAGATGGATATTCTGGGGACTTTGATTTAGTGCAGGTTACAGAATGGGGGACACTTATTAGAAGGATGCTCATGCTTACATATCAAGATCCTAGGGTTGCAATAGGTCCTGGGAAGGGAGGGGGAGGGCTGGAGTGTACATCAAGGTTCTCTTTGTGTTCTTAGTTAGTGCAAGTGTGTTACATATCTTAGTTAATACAAATGGCGAATGCCATGATTAAAATTACATCTTGGAATGTTAGGGGAGTCAGAGATCCTGTTAAAAGACTTCAGATTTTAAAACATTGTGCCTTGCTTAATGCAGGAATTATTTTGTTACAAGAAACACATCTGTTGGAGGTTGAAGCCAAATGGTTGCGTAGGCAAGGGATATCATATGTTTTTGCAGCAGGAGATTCTACTGCAAGTAGAGGGGTAGCAGTGTTAATTAAATATAATATTTCTTTTCAGGCAGACTCTACTACTGTAGACCCCAATGGCAGATTTATCCAAGGTAAAAGCACCTTAATGGGTAAAGAGATTACTCTGGGTTCAATATGTGGTCCAGTGGGAGGAGACCCTACCTTCCTCATGGCCCTGGCTAATACAATTGCTCCAAATTTATCAGCCCCCTGATTTTGGGAGGTGATTGGAATATCCCCCAGAGCCAAGATCTGAACATATCTTACTCAGCTCTAAAACCCCCATCGCGTTCTCAAAGGGCACTGGGGGATTTCATGGATCTCCTGGGAATCTGTGACCCATGGCATATTCTCAACCCCTCTAACAAGCGTTTCTCTTATTTCTCGACAGTACACCAAACCTGGCCCAGATTTGGTTATATCCTAATTAGTCTTCCTCTTCTCATGGGCCTCGGTCAAGCAGATCTGAAACCTATCATATTATCAGACCATTCTATAGTATAGGTGCTTTTAACTCTAGACCCATTAAATCAGAGAGACACAGCCTGGAAGCTAAATGCACAATTATTAAAGGAGAAGCCTATAGTTTCCAAAATCCACTCCATTATTCAATCCTTCCTGGTAGACAATAGTGATTTGGTTCAGTGGAAAGATATGTTCTGGGGTGCTCTCAAGTGAACCCTTAGAGGGGATTTAATAAAGATTGCCTCATACAAAAAAAAGAGCAGAGAGAAAGATGCCATTTCTCTTCTGGCTCAAATCAGGTTAGCAGAACTCTCCTTTTCCTCAAATACTTCTCCTGATTCTCTTGCCAACTTAATATCCCTCAGGAATAGATATGCTGATTAATGCAGGAAAAAGCAGAAAATGTTCTCTTAAAAATCAATTCCCAGTACTTAGATCATAGTGAGAAAGCAGGTAGGCTCTTAGTCTTAAGACTGAGCAAGATAGAATCCTCAAGGCTCATTCCCTCCATTAGGGTCCAGAATGGCACCACCAAAGTTACCCCTTGGGAGAGCACTGAAGTTTTTGAAAATGTTTATTGTTCCCTAGATGGTAAATGAATTAATACATTGAACATCTCAGACACTGTAGCATACCTAAACTCCTTACAGTAGCAGCCACAGACACTGCCAGATATTTCCCCAAATTTCTGTGATATTTCCAGATATATCTCCTGCTTTCTGCATTTCCACAGTAGGGGCAGCAGAGAGAAACTCTTCAGAAATGTTGTGAAATATCTGGAAATATCTGGCAATGTCTGTGGCTAATACTGTAGGTCTACCTTCTCTCTCAGAACATCAGAGTGCCTTTATCATGTCCTCCTTGACCTTATCCGAAGTCGAAGCAGCAATCAAAGACCTAGTTCCTGATAAGGCCCCCAGACCAGATGGCTTTCCCTCCAATTTCTATAAAGTAGTCTCCGCCAATTTGGCCCCTCTTCTACTCAGGGTATACAGATATATGTTATCAGCAGACTCCCTAGACCTGTCTCTTTTAGAAGCAACAATTGTCCTTCTCCTCAAACTGGATAAACCACAATCGCAACCATCTAGTTATAGCCCCATTTCTCTTAATAACTATGACATCAAGTTACTAACTAAAATTCTCTCATGGCGCATTAAGTCAGTATGGACTGGATTGGTAAGCCCCGAACAGGTAGGTTTTGTACCTGGGCGTTCTTCCGAGACCACCTCCGAAAATTAAACACATTTTTCAGATTGCCCAATCTTCTCATTCCTGTATGGCTTCTCATCTCACTAGATGCTGAAAAAGCATTTGACAGAGTGGACTTAGAGTTCCTCTGGCGAACTCTAAACCAAATGGGCTTCCCTCCTCTTTTCTTCCAATGGCTCCAAGCTCTTTACTGTTAGCGTTCAGCTAAAATATATTGCAACGGGGTCTTCTCTTTCCGGTTCACCCTCTTTAAGGGCACCAGACAGGGTTGTCCACTTTCACCTTTTCCTTTTAACCTCTACTTGGAACACCTTCTTTGTAGTGTTAAATCATCGCCACAGATAAAGGGCATCTCCATACTTAATCACATGTTAACTCTCTTAGTTTATGCAGACGATATTCTCCTACACTTAGAGTCTCCAGTATCTTCTTTAGAAGAAACTCTACAGGCAATTGCTCAATTCAGTCGACACTCCAATTACACCCTTAACCAATCTAAAACCAAAATATTTCAACTTAACAGCTTTACCCATAGGTACAGCTTTGAGAGGTTTGGCATGAAATGGTCCCCACACTCTATTAAGTATCTAGGTATTCTATCCACAGATCCCATAAAGGTTAAGAAACTAAATTTGGAGGATCTGTTGGCCACAATTCAACAGGACCTCCACAGATGGGAATCACTCCCATTTTCCTTTGGGGGAGTATTAACATTTTAAAAATGAACATTCTTCCCCGAATCTTCTATCCTCTGAATATGATACACATATGATTTCCTCAGTCATTCTTCCAGAGGTCGCACTCAATAATTTCCAATTTTATCTGGTTTAATAAACATCCTAGGTGCTCTTATCATAAGCTGAGTCTCTCTAAGGAACTTGGGGGTTTACGTTTACTTAATTTTCTCCTATATTACTGGGTCAGTCACTTATCAAGGGTAGGTAGGTGGTTAGCCACAATAAATGCTGATTATACCCCAAGCTGGCTTCAGATTGAAAGCCTAATTCTTCATTCACACAATCTGGACATCCCCACCATTTTTTTTCTGCAGAGAAATCCCTTCCACCTGAGTTATGTAACACAGTAATTGGCAGCTCATTAAAAATATTCTCCCAATGCTGTTCATACCTGAAAATATCTCCATCCCAGGACATGGCTCAACCACTTATATCTAACCCTAATATCAGAAATGGAGGTACATCAATTATCCAGGGCTGGTTACCGGTAGATAAGGGATGTCCAAGTAATATATTTATATTCACAAGACTCTCTCCTTTCCACCACAGATATTCTTAGGAAATATAACATACCTCATATAAACATCTTCAAGATTTTTCAGGTACGACACCTCATAGGCCAACTGCTAGGTATCACCCCTCAGCCACCCAAGCTGGACATGTTACTAACACAAATAGGGACCCTCTCTACATTACCACACTGTGTCTCCCTGATTTATGTGAGCCTTCTAGCCTCCACATATCCAGATTCTTTGCCTGGGACTAAAATTTGGACCTCCTTGTAACCCATAGAAACATAGAAACATAGAAGTGGATGGCAGATAAGGACCGCAAGGCCCATTCAGTCTGCCTATTTCTTTTTTCTACCTTATAAATGTGCCATCGGCCTTTGCTCTGTCAGTGGCCTATCTATTCATACTCATTTGTATTGCTCCCTTATGCCTATCCCATACCTGTTTGAAACCCTGCACTGTATTCATAACCACCACTTCTTCAGGTAGGCCAGTCCATGCATCCACCACCCTTTCTGTGAAAAAGAATTTCCTCACATTCACCCTTAATCGGCCCCCCTCTAATCTCATGCTGTGTCCTCTTGTCCTGCTATTTTTCTTATATTTATACATGTTAGACTCTTTCACCTTGTTAATGCCCTTAAGGTGTTTGAATGCCTCGACCATATCACCTCTCTCCCTCCTTTGCTCAAGGGTATACATGTTGAGCTCTGTTAATCTGTCCTCATATGTCTTCTGATGCAGTCCCTGCACCATTTTGGTTGCCCTTCTCTGGACTGCCTCAATTTGGTTAATGTCCTTGTGAAGGTGTGGCCTCCAATACTGCACGCAGTACTCCAGATGGGGCCTAAACAGTGTCTTGTAAAGAGGGATTATTACCTCCCTCCCTCTTACAACTTGTGATACCCCTACTAATACACCTTAACACCCCCTAGCCTTACCTACTGCTTTAGAGGTCTGCTTGGATGATTTCAGGTCATCAGTGATGATGATGCCCAAGTCTCTTTCTTCCTTTGTGACTGCTAGCAACTCTCCTCCCAGCCTATAGGTGGCTTCAGGGTTTCTCTTCCCTATGTGCATGATCTTGCACTTCTTTGCATTAAATCCCAGTTGCCACTCATCTGACCATTTTGCTAGTTTATACAGATCTCTTCTCATTCTGCCCACCCCATCTGGATCATCTACTCTGTTGCAGATCTTGGTGTCATCTGCAAACAGACAAGCCTTACCCTCTAGTCCATCTGCAAGGTCACTAATGAAGATGTTGAAGAGGACTGACCCCAGGACTGATCCCTGAGGTACCCCACTTGTGACTTGCATCTCTTCTGACTGTATACCATTTACCACCACTCTCTGTTTTCTGCCCGTCAACCAGTTTGCCACCCAGTTGACCAACTTCTGACCCACCCAGAGCCTACCCAGCTTATTTATCAATCTTCTATGTGGAACAGTGTCAAAAGCTTTGCTGAAGTCAAGGTAGGCAACATCAACTGCTCCCCCTTGGTCTACCACTCTAACCATCAACTGGTCACAAATCTGGAAAGATCTACTTATTTATAATACCCAGGATAAACTCAGGCTTACCCAATATAATATACTAAATGACATGTATTATACCCCAGTCAAATTAGCTAGAATAGGGCATCTCTCCACTTCTACTTGCTCCAGGTGTGGCAAATTGGAGGGAGACCTGGCACACATTTTTTGGCATTGTGAAAAAGTAGCTCCCCTATGGCAAGCTCTCCACTCTAAGCTGGACCTCTATTGGGCCTAAATGACTTATTCACAGTAGAGGTCTGTCTGCTAGGCATTTATCAGACCATAGAGGTCAAGAAGTGCAGATTCCATATGGGTTTAATCTCCATGGCAGTCAAGAAACTCATACTTAAACATTGGTTAGACCAACTGTGTATCTCTTATGCTAAATGGCTCACTGAAATTATGGTCTACCTTAGAAATGAACGTATGTCTGCAAGTTCTAGAAATAAACTTCCCCTTTCTGAAAAAAAAATGGGGTAAGTTATATGCTTTAAATTTATAGTTGGAATTTGTTTTATGTTGACTCCCCAGTGGTTCCTCTCTTTAACCCCTAATCTTCTTGTCTTATAAGCATTAGTACACTCTGGGGAGATGGGGAAACAGGAGGGTGGCAGGAAGGAGGGGCAATAAGGGAATCGGGGGGTGGGAAGGGGGCTTGGGGTAGTTATGTTAAGTTATCCGAAACTGTATGATTGCTTATCACTATGGCAATGGCTTTGTATGTATGTAATGAAAAATGTAATAAAGAACTTGAATTTCAAAAAAAAGATTAAGCCTACAAAAGCAGGGAAATGTGATGTTACATTTTCAAAACCTAACACCCCTGCCCACCTCTGAAGTGAATAAAGTGTAGAGTTTTCCTTGGGGTTGTCAACCTAACACTCAACCCATTCTATACATTCATGAAACATACTGTACACACCTGCCTCCATCACATCTTAGCTTTTCTGTTACTGCACTTGGGTCAGGATAAGGGTTGACAACTCTAAGGAATACTCTACCTGCCATTCACTTCAGGGGTTGGCTGGAGTGTTAGGGTTTGAAACCCTAACATCACATTTCCCTGCTTTTGTTGGTTTAATCTGAACTTTAACGGTTGCATTGACACAGGTTTTTTGCAAAGAATATATATATATATATATATATATATATATATATATATATATAATATATATATATATATATATATATATAGATATATCTAGTACAGGGGCACAGTCACGCCCTAGTAGTTAGGGTTATGAAATCACTGTAATGTTAAACTTGAAAGTTTGCATGTTAATAACTTTGAACCCATTCAACAGATTTGCATGGCATTTGGTATGTGCAGTGGGGCATGGCAGATCTCTTGATTGGCCAAACTGCGTTTCTGTCTGACTTATGTTTTTTGCACAGTGAATCATTGAAAATGCACTTTTTGCTAGTTTTGAGGGCAGTTTTTCAGATTTTGTCTGTGGTGCTGCACACCCATTGTGTGGCATGCTGGTCTGAAACTTGGCATGTAGAAAGAGCTTGGGTCAAGGGACATGCCACTTTTTGTTTGGTGAAACAATATTAATCCACTCAAAAGGTATTAAACTTTTTACCTCCCATTATAAGTCTATGGAAAAATTTATATGGTTGTTTTGCGAAAGAAGAATAGGGTTTTGGCCATCTGGTCAATCCTTATGATAAAAGAATTTGCAGGCTCATGATCAAAGATTCTTTGATAATGAGAAATATATCGATCGCAGCAGCTGCCATCTTGTTTTCAGTTTGGTGTTGAAAAAAAAAACAAATATCTCAGCTCAGGGGTGACTTCTGAAGTAAAACTTGGATGGGTTTTTCTCAGGGGCTTCCCTCTATCGAACCATGCCTGTGGTTTAATGTAGTTATGTCAAGAAATGGAGTTTTAAACTTTTAAATTCTTTGATTGTGGCTCGCTAACGATCTTTGATTGTGAGCCTGCAAATTCTTTGATCGTGAGATTCTTTGATCATGATCTTCGTTTGTGAGGGAGGAACAAGATGGCCAGATTTTTGGGTTGGAAAAAAGCAAATATCTCAGCCCAGGGGTAACTTGTGAAATAAAACTAGGATGGGTTTTGCTCAGCGGGCTTCCCTCTATTGAGCAATGCCTGTGGTTTAATGTAGTTGTGTCAAAAAATAGAGTTTTAACATTTTTAAATTCTTTGATCGTGAGCCTGAAAATTCTTTGGTAGCAAGATTTCTTTGATTGCGATCTTTGTTCATGAGGGCGGGACAAGATGGGCAGATTTTTGCTGGACCAGATGTCTCTGGGATGGACCAGATAGCCAAAATTTCATGACCAGAGGTCCCCTCATGATCAAAGATTCTCAGGATCAAATAATTTTTAAAGGTGCAAAAACTTTAAAATTAAATATCTCGTAAACGGTTTGGTCTTTTCATTTGAAATTTGGAGGGTGTTGAGAGGATGTTCTGTAGATGTAAATTAGGAATTTAGCTGTCAGAAAACTAATTTACTTTGGAGATATAGTGTGACACAGTTAATGTTTTGCTGATAGTGTTCTGCATTGTGGTAGTGGCTTGAAATTTATAGGGTAGTTAGCTTTACTTCCACAGAGGTACTTTTCAGTGGTTAGGTGTGTAAAATGTAAAAAGGTGCAGAATTATGCCACTCCAATGAATGAAAATTTAAAACTTTAAAATTAAATATCTGGGAAATGATTTGGTCTTTTAACTTGAAATTTGGAGGGTGCAGAGGTAATGTCTTTTAGATGTGAATTGTGTTATTTAGGTGTCAGAAAATTAATTTGCTGAGGAGATAGTGTGTGATGCAGTTTACATTTTCTGGATAGCATTCTGCATTGTGGTAGTGGCTTGACATTTATAGAGTGGCTAGCCTTACTGCCACTGCTATAATTTTCAGTGGTTATGTGTGTAAAATGTAAACAGGTGCAGAATTATTCCACTCCAACAAATGAAAATTTGTTTTATTTCAAGTTGGCGGGACCGGCCCCCTGCTCCCACCAATGCACGCCCCCACCAATACATACGATATTCAGTACTTGTACTGTTATGTTAGGCAGAAATTTGCAAGTTGATTCGGGCCCCACACTCCCACCTACTTACATGACATTGTACTTTACTATGCTTTCTCAAAAAGTAAGGAAATTCTTTGCAAAAAAACTGCGTTAATGCAACAGTTAGGGTTTTTTACAGTGACAAAAGTGAGGAAATTTGCCATTAGAGTTATCACCACTTGCACCTCACAACCACCCAACCCCCACCAACAAGCATCGGGTGTGCATTGGGGTTGTTGGTCCTAACTCTTGCCCCATTCTTCTGTACTGCACATCCTCAGCTTATTTACACATGGAATGGGATGAGAGTTAGGGCTGATGACCCCAATGCACACCCCAATGCCTGTCGGTGGGGGCAGGGTGGACGTGGGGTGCAAGAGGTGGTAACCCTAATGGAGAATTTCTTTCACTGTAAAAAAAACTAACTGTTGCATTAATGCAGTTTTTTGCAAAGAATATATATATATTATAGTGGCACAGTAGTGTCACTATAGTTAGGGTTGAGGAGCCATTTCTATGTTAAACCCCAAAACTTTGCACCTTAATAACTTTGCAACTGTTTGACGGATTTGCCTGAAATTTGGAATACATGATCAAGAAACAAATGCATTGGGATCTACCAAGCTTTGTACCAGTTGGATATACAGCTGCGGAGTTATTAAGCGTGATCTGTGCGCGCGTTTACGCTTTTTCTGGAATTCTACTGTCGCACCTACAGGTCATACGGTTTTTGCGACCATCCCGAAATCTTCAGGGAACATGCAGCCAGGGTCCCCGATGTGCCTTTTGAAGATTTTGTGAAAAAATATTAAACGGTTCAAAAGCTATTCAAAAAACAGTTTCCCATTATAAGTCAATGGGAAAAGTTAACAAAAAGTTCGACAGTGTCGCAAATGCATTTTTACTTTCGCAAATGGGCCTGTTACTTTCACAAATCAGCCATTTTGTTTTCAGTTGGTGATCAGAGAAATGGTTGGCATTTAAATTTGGGACCCTCTAGCAACCTAATTCGTTTTGTATTCACCTAGTCGGACCCTGAGGATGCTTGCCATGTCTTTATTTTGTGTTAAAACACCCCAGAAATATGTTTTTCAAATTTCTGGAAAAAGTACTTTCACAAATTACTTTCGTGCTCACGAAAGTGTCGAACTTTTTTGTGAAAGCTTTCGCAAATTGTGACAGTAGTTTTCCATCTGTGGGAAAGTGACAGCGATTCTTTGGCACTGCACTGCAAAATAACCGTTGGGAGTTTTGGGCTGAAATTTGGAGAGAACAGAGCTGACATCTCCCAGATGTGCCTTTCAGTGTTGTATTGAAAAAATATTACATGGTGGCAAAGTTACAGCACTCCAAAGTTGACAGTTTTTCCCATAGGATAACATTATGGCGCCCTACGCATTACAGAAATCCTTTGGCACCCTGCTGCAAAATAACGGTTTGGTCTTTTTTCCTGAAATTTGGAGGGAAGACAGCCAACAGCCCACAGATGTGCCTTTCAGTGGTTTGGTGAAAAAATATTACATGGCGGAAAAGTTATGGCACTCCAAAGTTGACGGCTTTTCCCATAGGATAACAATACGGCGCCCTACGCATTACAGAAATTCTTTGGCACCCTGCTGCAAAATAACGGTTTGGTCTTTTTTCCTGAAATTTGCAGGGAAGACAGCCAACATCCCACATATGTGCCTTTCAGTTGTTTGGTGAAAAAACATTACAGGGAGGCAAAGTTATGGCGCTCTGAACTTTTCTTTTTTTCCCATAGGATAACATTACGGCGTTCGCCGCGCCTTTCAGGACCAGTACCTGGGAAACGGTGCGAGATACGGACTTTTCGTCAGAAAAATTCTTAGTCCCTTGGTGGGGGCTAAGTACCAAATTAGCCAGGACAGTTGTTAATAATATGACTTTTAAATTTTTTTTCTACGTCATACGGTTCCTGAGATATAACGTATTTAGTATTCCAAGTTCTCATTTTCTGCGCCGATACTCATTATTATGCATACATTATTTGTACTCACTGTCTTTCTCTATGCAGGTTTTGGGGAAAACCAGCCTGTGCACTTACATTACTGTTACTGTTGCCCTTTCCGCTTGCAGTTCCGTACCCATTTCACTTACTGTTCACGTCTGCGCCACCATGTGCGTTATCCTTTGCGTTTTCATTTGCGCTTGTGTTTCTGTTATTTTTTGCCATTTCTGTCTACAGTACTATTTATCTTTCTGTTTCACTTTACATCACCATGCCCATTGACATTTCTGTTTGCAGGCACCATGTTACTCTGTGACAACACACCACGTGGTGGACCATTCCCGTCTACGCCACCATGTGCGTTACCCTTTCTGTTCTTATTCACGCTTGTGTTACCATGTGCGCCACTGTTAGCATTTCTGTTTGCGTTGCTGTCCCTGTTAGTATGCCACAAGACATCATGTGGCAGGAGTGTGGGGCTACATACACTATTTCTCGTTATCATTCTCAAAAAGAAGGGAAATTAGTGGCAAAAACTTCATTTAATGCATTAGTTAGGGTTGTTCCACAGAGACAAAGTGAGGAATTTGCTGTTAGGGTTGAAAACCCCTTTGGACCCCCGCCCACCCCCCAACCGGCATTGGGGTGTGCATTGGGATCATGGGTCCTAACTCTCACCCATTCTCCTATACTTTGCTGCTTTACACATGTCATGGGGTGAGAGTTAGGGCTGATGATCCCAATGCGCACCCAATGCCGGTTGGGGTGGGTGGGGTCCAAGGGGTTTTCAACCCTAACAGCAATTTCCCTCACTTGTCATCTGTGGAACAACCCTAACTAATGCATTAAACAGAGTTTTTGCCTTTATATATATATATATATATATATATATATATATATATATATATATATATATTATGGTAGCACGGTAGTGCTACCATAGTTAGGGGTTGAGGAGCCATTTCCATGTTAAACCCCAAAACTTTGCACCTTAATAACTTTGCAACTGTTTGATGGATTTGCCTGAAATTTGGAATTTATGATCAAGAACCATAGGCCTTGGGATCTGCCAAGTTTTGTACTGGTCAGATATACAGCTGTGGAGTTATTAAGTGTGATCTGTGCGCGCGTTTACGCTTTTCTGGAATTCTGTGGTCGCGCCTACAGGTCATACGGTTTGCGTGACCGGCCCAAAATCTTCAGGGAATGTGCAGCCAGGGTCCCCGATGTGTCATTTGAAGATTTTGTGAAAAAATATTAAACGGTTCAAAAGTTATTCAAAAAACAGTTTCCCATTATAAGTCAATGGGAAAAGTTAACAAAAAGTTCAGCACTTTCGCAAATGCATTTTTACTTTCGCAAATGGGCCTGTTACTTTTCCAAATCGGCCATTTTTCAGTTGGTGATCAGAAAAATGGTTGGCATTTAAATTTGGGACCATCTAGCAACCTAATTTTTGTATTCACCTAGTCAGGCCCTGAGGATGCTTGCCATGTCTTTATTTTGTGTTAAAACACCCAGAAATATGTTTTTCAAATTTCTGGAAAAAGTACTTTCACAAATTACTTTCATGCTCACGAAAGTGTCACAAATTTTTGCGAAAGCTTTCGCAAATTGCGACAGTAATTTTCTAGTCTGTGGGAAAATGACAGCAATTCTTTGGCACTGCACTGCAAAATAACCGTTGGGAGTTTTGGGCTGAAATTTGGAGGGAACGCAGCCGACATCTCACAGATGTGCCTTTCAGTGTTGTATTGAAAAAATATTACATGGCAGCAAAGTTATGGCACTCCAAAGTTGACAGTTTTTCCCATAGGATAACATTACGGCGCCCGAAGCATTACAGGAATCCTTTGGCACCCTGCTGCAAAATAACGGTTTGGTCTTTTTTCCTGAAATTTGGAGGGAAGACAGCCAACAGTACACAGATGTGCCTTTCAGTAGTTTGGTGAAAAAACATTACAGGGAGGCAAAGTTATGGCGCTCCGAACTTTTCTTTTTTCCCTTAGGATAACATTACGGCGTTCGCCGCGCCTTTCAGGGCCCATATCTCGGAAACGGTGCCAGATACGGACTTTTCGTCACAAACTAGCCAGGACAGTTGTAAATAATATGACTTTTAAATTTTTTTTCTGCGTCGTACGGTTCCTGAGATATAATGTATTTAGTATTCCAAGATCTCATTTTCTGCGCCGATACTCATTATTTTGCATACATTATTTGTACTCACTGTCTTTCTCAATGCAGGTTTTGGGGAAAACCAGCCTGTGCACTTACATTACTGTTACTGTTGCCCTTTCTGCTTGGGATCCGCACTCGCTTCACTTACCATTGACGTCTGCGCCACCATGTGCGTTATCCTTTGCGTTTTCATTTGCGCTTGTGTTTCTGTTATTTTTTGCCATTTCTGTCTACAGTACTGTTTATCTTACTGTTTCACTTTACATCACCATGCCCATTGACATTTCTGTTTGCAGGCACCATGTTACTATGTGACAACACATCACGTGGCAGACCATTCCCGTCTATGCCACCATGTGCGTTACCCTTTCTGTTCTCATTCGTGCTTGTGTTACCATGTGCACCACTGTTACCATTTCAGTTTGCGTTGCTGTCCCTGTTAGTATGCCACAACACATCATGTGGCGGGAGCGAGGGGCCCTTTGGGCCCCGCGCTCCCACCGCTGCATTACATTCACTATTTCTCGTTATCATTCTCAAAAAGAAGGGAAATTAGAGGCAAAAAACTCTGTTTAATGCATTAGTTAGGGTTGTTCCACAGCGACAAAAGTGAGGAAATTCGCTGTTAGGGTTGAAAACCCCCCTTGGACCCCGCGCCCACCCCCCCAACCGGCATTGGGGTGCGCATTGGGATCATGGGTCCTAACTCTCACCCCATTCTCCTATACTTCTGCTGCTTTACACATGTCATGGGGTGAGAGTTAGGGCTGACGATCCCAATGTGCACCCCAATGCCGTTGGGGGTGGGTGGTCCAAGGGGGTTTTCAACCCAACAGCGTAATTTCCTCACTTTGTCACTGTGGAACAACCCAACTAATGCATTAAATAGAGTTTTTGTCTATATTATATATATATATATATATATATATATATATATATAAACAGAAAGGGGTTGAAACTGAACATAAAATGTTGGAAAAAGTTTGAAGAAATATTTGTAGCAAGCACCAGCTAGGTTACAAAGAATGATAATGAGACTGAAGAAATACTCACTGGATGTAAAATAAAGACCAAGGAAATAGTTAATGTGGCAGATACATTATATTGTCTAAGGCTGTTTAGCACATCAAAAATGCAGGTAATGAATATTTTGAAGTAAATAAGATTAACGTATAACAGAATCAGAAGCTGAACAAACAAACTCTGGCCAGAGCCAATAGGGCTATGAAGTGCTACCAAGTGACAAAATTGACACATGTGCATAGAAATTATTCAAAGCCCAAGTGTAACTTGGCCATATGTTGGAGGTGGTGGGCCTGATTTTCAACATGGCCTTTTTTGGACCATTCTTCATAAACAGTGCCAGTATCATTTTGTTCAATTGTCCCGAAAGGTGATTGTACAGACCAAACACGCTACTCTGCACCACAGGTGCAAAAACATGGTTTGGGCAGGATGTATAAAATGACAGCTGTACAGTTGTGAAAAAGGTGTACAAAAATGGCTATGTTAAAAATGTGAAGTGAAAATATTAAAAATTAGCGATGTTAGGAGAGTGCGTAGAAACTGAGCAGCACACACTCATAACACAGTTATTTTTTGGAATTGTTTCACCCATTTTTTAACATGGCATTTTTTGCACCCCTCCACATGAACAGTGGCAGTATCATTTTGTTTAAATTTCCCAAAAGGTGACTGCACAGGGCAAATGCGCTATTCTGTGCCACAGCTGTGGAAACATGTTTCAGGCAAGTTGTGGAAAATGACAGCTGTACTGTTGTGAAGGAGGTGTGCAAAAATGGCAATGTTTAAAAATGTGGAGTGAAAATATTAAAAATTAGCGACGTTAGGAGCGTGCATAGAAACTGCGCAATGCACACTTGTAACGCAGTCTATTTTTGTATTTTTTTCACCAAATTTGCAATATAGTCATTTTGGGACCCCACCTCATGAAGAGTGGCACTGTCATTTCATTAATTGGTCCCAAAAGGTGATTCCATGCAGTGACCGTGAAATCTCCTTTTGGGAATGAATAACAAAACAACAGTGACAGTGTTCATGAGGAGAGGCCCTAAGAAGCACATGTCAAAAATGTGGGGCAAAAATTCCCAAAAATGGCTGAGATATCAGTATAAGTTGAAAACCCCATTGAATGGCTGTATAGCATGCGTACTTTTAATTCTTCCATTCGCAGTTGGGCTTTGAAGACTGCAGATATGTCCCAGTCCAGAGAAGATGACAGTGCCAACCTCAGGAGGTAAGTATGGGGTAAGGGGGGGAGGTGGGGAGGTGGATGCATAGTGGAAGGGTGGAGGGTGGAGGGAGACTGCAGTGATGACAAGGGACTGTTTTTAGTTTCACAGGGAAACAAAACCAACAGCAAGGGACCAATTTCAATTTTACGGGAACAAGACAAAGAGAAAAGGAAACAAAACATTTTGGCACACTGGGGTGGGCTCCTGGTGTGCCACAAGAATGCAAAAATGGGAATTGGGCACCCCATGTCGGGCATAACTTGGGCAGGGGACACCAGAAAAAACAAAACTGATGAGGGACCGTTTTCTAATTTATAGACAAAAAAAAAAGTCCACACAGTGGGTTGGGCTCCCAATGTGTGACACAAGATGGCCATGACTTCAGGAGGGGGCACAAATAGTGAATGGTTTAGTGCCATACACAGCATGGCAGCACCGCATAAATGCTTATGTGCACAACTCCGCGAATGAACAGTGCACGCATCGGAATGTGGAAGTAACAGCTGAAATAGTGTGGCTGTTATTCCATATGCCAATTGTGGTGGAGGGCTTTCAGCTCATTTTGGCTTTCGGAAGGATACTTCCAAAAGTCCAGTGGAAGAGGTTGAGAGATTGGCCATTTTCAGAGCTAAAAGGCTCTCACAGAATGGCTATAGAATCTGCCCACAGCCCTAATTGAAGTAGAAACATTAAATGACTCTGTTTTACAGATTCTTAAAACAGCAGTACTTCAAGGCTGGTGTGGTAAAAGAAACAGCACCCTAGTAGCTATTAAACCATACTGAAATTGAAGAGGAGGTCAATGTTCAGGACAACATTTAGAACAAAGCAGACAAAGTTATCATTCAAACTAGTATGAGACCAGAGATGCTAAAATTAATACATAGCTCACATCTAAGGATTCAGAAGTGCAAATGTAGACCTCACGATGTACTGTTCTGGCCCGGAATGCAAACTGAAACTGAAGTAATGTTTTCAGACTGTGCTATATGTGAAAAATTGAGATCCCAAAATGCAAAACTACTTCTAATAATGCATTTGATATCAGACAGAGCTTGGTCCAAAATGTCAGTGGGGATTTGTTTGAGCTGACAATTGCTACATACTTGTCAGTGGCCTATAATTCAAATGATTTCAAACTACAAAACTGTATATCACAAAAAGTGAGTCAGTTATAGTTTATGGTCCTGTAAGCCTCAATTTGCACACCACATCACATTGGATGAGTTGGTATCAAATAATAGACTGCAGTTTAGGAGGTGTTAATTTAAACAATTTGCCAAACAATATCATTTTAAGCACACTGTGCTAAGTCAACAATTTCCACAGTCTAATGGCTTGGAAGAGAAAAGAGTGAACAATCCAAAGACCTTCTTAAAAAGGTTATGGAACATGGCTGAAATCCATATATAGCACTTTTGGATTATCATACTACCCCTCCCTCCAAACATACACCCGCCCACACATACACACACATAAGATGACTGTCTTTGTTCACTAGTTCAAAGGTTAATGGTTAGGAAGACAAAAACATTGTTGCAAACAACTAAGCAGTTGTTAGAGCCACCAGCATCAAACACTGAATAAGTTGTGTGGCACTTTATGTATTAAAAACAGCAGTGAAAGAAAGGGTGTGAGAGATATGCAAAACCATTCCCTGAATTAGGTAGAGATAAGACTATTAGAATGCACATTACACAAGGATGGAGAACAGTTACTGTGACTCAAGTACCATACCAGAGGTTCCAGGACCTTATATTGTGACAATTTCTGTAGGTAAAATCCATAGGAGGAACCAAATAAACCTTAACAAATGTAAAACTGGGTTTGATTTACCTACTTTCAAGAGTGTTTATGATTTTGGTGCTGCTGTCTTGACAGGCTTATTATTTGTTATATGCTTTGACTTGCTCTATGTTTGACTATAAAAATAATCTCTCTTGGAAAAGACCTGTAGATTTGTTGGCTGAACAAAATGTTTAATGAGGGAATTTGTGGGCTTTAGCCCTAGTTGATAATCGGGAATCCTTTTACTTACTCTCAAGTATTATTCCCTGTAAAGTTCCTGGGAAGCATGCTCTTTAATTGCCATTGGGATAATGTAGAACTTTTGTACTTCTCCTATGTGTTTATCTGAGGGAAGATGCCATACTGATCCTTAGTATGTGCTAATAAGTAATGTATTTGTTCATGGTATGCTTCCATGTCTGTATCAACTATAAGTGCTTTACTTGCAAAATGATAAATAAAACGTTAAAAAAAAAAGTGTTTTTGATTTCTGTAATAGTGAACAGTGACCTCCACTAGTGAAACTGTTGAAGAAATGGCACAAAACAACTGGACAGGTAAAAAGATTACACGGAGAGATGGACAATTAAAAAAAAAACACCAGTACAATGAATTAACAGAGTTTGTACCCAAGTGTGGACAAGAACATGAAGAAAAAAAATCCATTAAGAACTGGGAGTGGTAGAATTGTTATAAACCTCACATGATACAGAGATAGCAAGATCATACATGATGATATAGATGAATAACAAGGCATAATAATACCCTTGTCCCTCAGGAGAACTGAGGCAGTCTGCCTTGTACTCTATTAGCCTAATTTGTAACATTATAGTATTATAAAGTTATACTATGGAAACAATTGTTCTTTACATTACAGCATTTGTCAGACTCCACTACTTAATATTACACACTGTACTTGTCTTTTACTCAACCATGACCTTCTCATTGCTATTTTACAAACCAGGAAGTTAATGGTCTCCACATGTTTGGTTCTTAAGCCTGCAAAGACTGAGGAACTATTAATTGGTTCAGAGAAGCACATTTTTGCCCTCAGCAGTAGCCTCTGGCTACTTGATGTTGGATCTTGGTGTAACGTGAGCATGTAAGGGATGTTGGCTGTTTAGGAATTGTACTTGAGCATCTATCACTAAAATTCCAGGTGTGAGGAGCAATCAAGAGTTGCTTTGACCATCTTAGCAGTACTTCAAAATTACACCCCTTACTTGACCCTGCAGATTGAAGACATTAATGCAGGCCTTGTGGCTAAATTCGCCATCTGCATGTGATTCAGAATGTGAAAGCAAGACTTCAGACTGCCATTCAGAAGTCAAATCATATTATGTTTTCAGTAAGTAAGTTGAGCAGCCAGCCTGTTAGGTGCTGCCTTGAACACAAGGTACTTACTCTGATATACAGTGACCTGAATGAACTTGGACTCACATACCCCGGTGAGTATCTGCCCCCCATACTTGGAAACCCTGAGCTTCACTGCAGGGCCAGCGTGAGGTCACTCACTCTTGTCTTAAACCAATGGAAGAAGGGTGTTTGCTGTATACATTCTTGATCTATGAAATTTGCTACCATGGGATGTTCAGTGTGTACCTCACCTGCGTGGTTTAAGGCCAGAGTCCACACACATCTCTGTGGGTTGGCCTTCTATCTCAGCTATGTTTTGATGATGTTTGTACTGTAATCCTTACTGTACTTTTCTTACTGCTATTTAGAAACCTTTATCTATTGTGATTTTTAGTGCGTTAACCTCCTGTAATACCTGCAGTTTTATTTTTAAGTGCTAGGGGCATCAGGAAGGGCACTATACAATAATAAACACTGCTCTGAAACACTACTGTTGATCTTTTACACACATAGCTCAGTGCTCTATTTATATACTATATCAGCTCCTGCCATTTACCTATGCTGCTGCAATGACCCTCGTGGCAATAAATTGTGACGCTGAATGTGGTCAAAGGTTTTGGTTCTTATATTCATGTTTTTGTATGACCTTCTGCCTGTCCATGTGTTTATCTGTTCTGAAGCATGTGCATGTGTACAGTATGTATTTGTATGTATTATTTTGAGTATGCATATGTGTGTGTGTGTGTGTGTGTGTGTCTTTTACCATACTTGTTCTGCTAAAATGCTGGCTCTAGACAACTGTAGCTGATGTTGTAGATGGAAAAAGTCTTTGGTCAGTGCAGTGAGACCATGTCTGCATTCATATGATGATTAGTTAAAAACAGAGAGGTTTGTAAACAGCAACAATGCATAACCTCTGTTTTTTTTTTTATATAGCTTTCTGGTCCCTGTCACCTCCTCCCACCAACTGGCAACAGGGACACATATGTATTTTTATGGATTTTCTACCCTAACCCCCCCCCCGAAGCCCCAGCACACAGCCGTGTGACCATGTGGAGGCACTCTTCACACCCCTTGGCACCAGATCAGCCCCTTCCACCTCCTGATACTTTGCCACCTCCTCCCCACCTATGCTACCCAACAAACCTCAACCTGGTGGGAGAGGAACTATGGGGGGGTGCCAACCCACCCTTACTACCCTCAGGAGAGGAGAACTGCCCACCGGCATGCTCAATCCTGTTCCTCCCTCCCCTTCATGCTGGTATCCCGATGACCTGAGGTCGTTCCTGAAACCAGATTGCTGGCACAGCGCAAGGTAAGGCATCCAGCACCTCAACTCTCTGTGCCACTGGGCTGGCACATAACCTCTGTTTTAAGGTTCAACTTAAATAAGCTTTTTTTTAGGTTAGGGATGCAAACTACTATACGTTGATTTCTTCAAAGATACATTGTGCTTCAACAAGACTTTAAAGGTCTGATTTTCAAACCATCAAGAATGGTGTATGGTGCTTGTGCCGACAAGGACAGCTGCAAAGGGAATATTGCACTGCACTGTGTACCATTCCCAAGTTTCAGATGCCCCCTATGCCACCTGGGGGGGGGCCATCTGCACCAGCCAGACTTGTGCTGTCCTTGCAACATATACAAAGGTGCAGCAAGGTGGAGGGGGGCTTATGCCAGAGGAGCACTACAGCACCAATTAATTGGGATTCTACAAATCCCTTCTGTGGGCACATCAGCCACCAGAGTTAGACCAGGCAGGAATAGGTCTAATGGACTATGCACCATACCATGAGCCATGGCAAGGTGGGAGGTGGTCCATGCCCCCCTCTTATGGCCATTGCCAAGTCCTTCAGAGGCCATTCCATACCCAGCCACCTAGCCTGGAACTGGTGGAGCCGCAGTAGTTGCCCTCCAGGGACTCCCCAGGGCCAGTTACCCATCCACCCCAAGGCACAGTCTCTGGCACCACCACAGCGGTGCCCTGGCTCTGTTCAGGTTGGTCACTACCCCCACCCCCATCCCACCCCACCCCATGCTGACCTCCATGGGCTCTTCCAGCTTTCAGGATGCTTGGTCAGTGGGTCTCTGCCATGGCCACCACTGCTGGATGAATATCCCGCAGCTTGCAAAGTTTTCCTCCAGTGCATCATATGTTAGGTGCAGAGGACAGCTTGTGAAAAAATCCAGCAGTTTGGTGATGGGACCTTGATTCTTTCAAAATCTGGTGCAGGTTCCCTGGTGCACCTGAGTTTGCTGCGGTCAGGGATTTGGTGCATGGTGCACTGATCTAAGGTGGTCTTACATGTTTGGCCCTATATTTTTGTAACAAGAGTAAACTTGAAATCATCTTAAATTTAACTTATGTTACAGTAACATAGTAATTTAAGATTAGAAGGGGCACTAGGTTAATAAAGTCCCTTCCCCACTTCATACTGCAAGGATGAATCATTGCGTAGTGTAACATATATTAAATTATAATGATTTTGTAGTTTAGGGAAATACAGTGCTGCTTGTAGTATAACCATAGAAGCTGTTGTTCAGGCAACTGGTTGTGTATGTAGTAGAGGCTTAATGCTAGTCATAATACCATACTGTGAATTATACCAAACAATCCAACAAAAGCTTCTGAAATTAGGAAAGTAAGCATTTCATTTTAAATTAGCACTGTTTATGCTCTAGGCTGCAGGCATTTATGCATCTTACTTCAGCCTGATGTAGCTCCTTAACCACTGATATTTGACTGTTTGAGTCATTCCTTGATTTGTTTAATAAGTTGCCTTTTAGAAACCGTAGAAAACAATGGATAAATGGCAGGTAAAGTAAATGGCAACTGAAATAAGTGCTACTGGAATAAGGGATCATGCCCTGTAAAACAGTTTTGGGGATTGTGTTTTCCCTTAGTGCACACAGAATTTTCCTGGACTACATTTTTGAAATTGATACAAACGTTAAACATATTAAATTAAGGAAACTCAATTAGAGTTTCTGCAAAGAAAATTTTTCTAAGAGGCTATCTGTAGAGCCCAAGCACACACACACACACACACACACACACACACACACACCCACACCTCTTAAAAACAAAGATACACACACACACACACACACACACACACACACACACACACACACACAAAAACAAACTAGGGTTCATATAGGGTAAGAATGCTCTACTCTGGATAGACATAAATCAGAGAGCTAGACTGTCCTTCACTTCTATAATTTCTATTTAGGGGCTATTAGTAGAAGTAGTAGCATTATTATTATAATAATTGTTATTCTTACAGAAAAAATTGTACTGCTATTTCTCCTTTCTGATGAAACTTACATTGACTGAAATACCATGGAGTATGCTGGGTAAAATGCCAGAAGTTGTCAAATAAAATGGTGTTTAATTCAATAGGGAAATGTAGTCTGGCTGTGAAACAATCCTATCAAAAGTCTTAAAAACCCAACATAACCTTTCACGGCCTTGAAATGGAAATGATTTTCCATCACATAAGAAGTATCTAGATGTGGATCGGATCCCAGCAAAGAAAGGTCATTCAATTATTAACATCACTTTCTCAAATACTGTTTGCATTTACAGAATGAATACCTTTTGTAAACTGGGATTTCAGTGTTTTGAAGAATTACTGGGGCATTACCAGTGTAACCATTAGCTAAATTATTCTTGACTCTATAAGACAAGGACATATGTCCCTGCAGTGATATTCACTCTTACCAGAAACCTGCAGATCTCCAGACTTATTTTATTGGTTTGGTTATTCAGCTACAGTCCTGAAATGGTTTACACAGCTTGAAGTGAAACATGCCATAGATTTTATTTGCATATGTAGATTACAGCTCAGTACACTCCTTTTCACTGTCAGCAGTCTGTAATGTCACAACAGTCTGAACCATAGAATATATTCAGGAGTGGGACCTGTAGAAATGTCAACCCTCAGTGAGAGAACTCTGAGTGATCCGCTAGATCATGAACCTGAAAAATAACAAGGCACACTTGTAACTTTATATTCAGTCATTATTTTTGAGCAGCATAGATGTAATCAGTTAAAACTTAAAATACTTAAAACATATTTGTTACCTTTCTGAATGATTTCATAGGAACAAATTCTGTTCTTTGTAATACAGTAGAACCCCATTTATCCTAATGGGTCAGGCGACATAGCAAACATTTGGATAAACCAGGGTTCGGATAAATGGGAATTATATAAAATACGTAAGAAATGAGGTCGGAGACATCGCAGTCAATTACTATATAATTTAATTAGCGGTTGGTTAAAACACAGCACACAGCTCTATAAGGCAAACACATCAAGTAAATAGATCAGTTCTTTAAAAAGCGAATATTGTTCTGTAATGTCTCTAGTTAATGGCAGTTTAAATGGCATCAAGTGCAGTGCAATAAAGTGCCGTCAGTCAATAAAGTTCAGTTAGCACAGTACCTTAAAATCACTTCCAGTCCCTTTTTCTGGTCAAAGGCACATATTAGATTGTGTAAAAGTATTGGGGGAGTGTTGCCTGCTTTTGTTTATCATGCAGTTGCCATACTGCCTTTGAACATAACTGCCATAGAAGCAGAAGCTGCACACCATCAGCATCAGACTGAGTTTACAGCCAGTCCATGCATTTTTGAAAGCAGTCTGTGGCTTCAGCATTTGAGGGGGATGTGTTTTCTTATTTCTGCAGCCTCCAATTCATCTTCATCCTCCTCATCTGTTTGTTCAGCTGGCTCATTTGATGCTAGTGTTAGAATGTCCTTGTCTGTCATCTCCTCATACCCTGCATCTGTGTCATCTGCTCCTGCCCATTTAGCAACAATATCCCTGCTGACATATAAGTGCTCAGCAGCAGAGTGCACTGCTGCCATGGTTTCATCCATCTGATCACTCTCTTTGTTGTCAGCAGCCAGTGTGTCCAGAAGCTGGGATTTCTGCTACCACTTTTGGATGGTCTCCTGTTTCACCTCCTGTCAGGACTCAGCCAACATAAGCAGGGCATTTTTTGACATTGATGCCCTTAATAACATCAACCAAAGATCGGGAATCATTCTCTTCAAACAGCACATTTGTTGAAAGCTTGCTTCTGTAGATTTGCTTTATCATCACCAGAATGCCTTGGTCCATAGGCTGAATTGTTGCAGTGGTGTTAGCAGGCAAAAATTTGCAACAAATGTTGCCATCACCTGTGCATAGAATTTTAATGCTAGGAAGTGCCTCTACATTATCTAGTAGTAGAATTGCTTTTTAGAGCAAACCGAGATTAAGGAGATGACTCCCAGATAGAAGGCACAAAAGCACCAAAGAACCAGTCCTTAAAGATTTCAGCGTTTATCCATGTGCTTCATTGTGCCTTGTAAAGGGCAGGAAGGCAGGTCATGTTAATGTGCTTAAAGCACCTGGGTGACTGAGATTTGCCAATTATGAGAAGGGGCAATTTGTGAGATCCACACGCATTAGAGGTAGAAAGCACAGTGAGGCAGTCTTTATTTTTCTTTAAACCCGGGATCATTAAACTCAACAGAGGAGGCAAGACTTTTTTCTGGTAGGAGCCACCAGTAAATGCCAATTTCATCGGCATTGTATAAAGTGTGGAGAGACAGCCCTTCTCTCTGCATGATCCCACATAATTTTTGCCCAAAGGTTTCCATGCATTCTGTGCTGCTAGACATTATTTCACCTGTGACAGCAAGCTGTGGATTCCATGGTGGCTTTTAAAATGATCAAGCCAGTCCTCGCTGGTTGAGAAAGGGTACTCAGAGTTCAGCTGGTAGTGAAAAAACAGAGCCTTCTCCCCATATTCTCATCCAGTAAGGGAGAAGGAGGTCTTTGGAAGGGATCATTCTTACTATAGGGAGGGTTTGCAAAATTGGGCTGATTGGTTCTGGCCATTACTTTAAAATTGGAACCACCTCTGGGTGGGTGGGGGAGTGAAGCAGGTTTGGAGGGAAGAAACAATGCAGTGCCGCATGTAGCATGGTGCTGAACCACTGAGGAAATGGCTGCTTAGAAGATCCTGTGGTCCATACCTAGATGCTTGTGTGCAGCCTGCAGAGCGGCTCTGGTGCACCCACGGGGGTGTTGTATTGAGCAGGGGAGTTGGGCTGCCTGTGGGAGGAAACAAAGGAAAGTGAGGCATAAAGGGTCAGGGAAACAAAGGTGTAGAGTCAAGGCGGGAAGACCCAATCTCAGTACCAACTTTATTTCCCCTAGGGTGCACCTGTAAATGAGCCTCAGCTCAGTGTGCCTTCCTGGTGAAACATTTTTTAAATAAAAAAATAAATAAATAAAATGGAGTCTCTTTCTTGATTGTCTGAAACAGAAAAGTTCAATGCCACCCGATAGCATGAACTGGTTTGTGTGAGTGTTGTATTCCATCAAGGTTATACTGTTGGCTAATGACAAACTGGAGAAATTTGTCTTGGATAACAAAGAGCTACTGCAGTATCCTGCAAATATCACAGCAAAGACTGTTTTTAGAGTGCTTCATCATGCAGGACAGCAATGTATGTTTTTCAAAAAAGTACTAATTTTAAGATCACCAATCATGTTCAGGTAGTACTATAGGAGGCAGTATAGTGCAGTGGTTTAAGGCTCTGAGCTGCTAACCTGGAGTCCTGGGTTTGAATCCCCCGGCCCTCACTTGCATATTGTGTGACCCTGAGCAAGTCACTTAACTTCCCTGTGCCCCCAGGTTGCACCTGTAAACAAGCTTTCAGCTTAGTGTGTCTCTCCTGGTAAAAAAAAAATGGAATGCAAAAGGGATCATTAGTGGGATGCCAAAATAGTCTGCCCTGGTGCTGATACATTTTAACATGTAAATTAGTGGCATTGGGGTGGGTCTGCAGAGGAAATTCAGCCTGTTCGCAAATGACATGCAACTATGGGGAAGAGTGGCTAGCAGGAGGGAATAAACAGCATGAAAAGCAATGTAGAGAGAAAAGAAGCAGTGGTCCAGAATTTTGCAATTAAAATTCAACACCAAAACTGTAGAGTAATGCTCATTTGTGGGGTTGTCATATAATATAAACTCCTCTATGGTCTATGTAATCTGAGACAGGCTTTGCACAGAACTCTTGGATATTTCAGCTGTCCCTGGTTATGAGGGCCATTCCTCATTTTGCCCTAAAAATGGTTTTATGCGTCATTCATTTCTCAAGGAAAACATGCTAGTGACACAGAGACTGTGCTAAAAGTTTAGACTTTAAAGCAGAAATGTAAGATATTCTAAGATGCTAAATTGAAAATAAACCTTGTACAAGTAAAAACAATGGTTTCTGTAGTGTTTTGAGCTGGTATCTCCATGTTTGAGGATGTTTCCTGCATTCTGAGGTTCAGTGTCACTCATTTTTATTGGCTGTGTCCCTCATTGCAGTGAAAAAAGTTTAATAGGTTGCTCTTGGTCATGCTTATTATCATAGCAGTATGCTGGCACTAATTAGCATAAAGAGACAAAAACATGAGAACAGGAAAGCATGCTAGAAGACATCTTGCAATTACGTAGTTGGTTCTGAGAATAAAGCATTCTACTGTTTCTTTATTGCTGTGTCTGTCTTTTGCATGATATCATAGATGTCAAGGTGCTGCACTCAAGGGAAGGGATCTGGGAAAGATAATTAGACCTAGTTTGGAAACCTCTTCTTAATTCAGTACAGTGAATGGAAAGGCAGACCGAATAGTTGGGCGCATCAGAAAAGTTTTCACTAGCTGCAAAAGGGAGGTGATATTGTCACTGTACAGGTCAATGGTTCCACCACACCTGGAGTATTGCATAACGTTTTGGAGGACACATCTAAGAGAGGACAGGGGTGGCTTGAAACTATTGAACAGAGGACTACAAAATGATCATTCAGCAGCAGGATATGTCCTATAAGGAGAGACTCGAAAGCTTTAACTTTTACTCTCTGGATGACAGGAGAGAAATGTCAGTTATCAGCTTTCTCAAACCCTTCAGATCCCTGCAAGGGTGATCACTAGGAGCCACCAGCAGCATAGACACTCTGTCCAGGTGTCTCTAGGTCTGAATCCCTCCAGAGATACTCCTTATATAGTGCAGTGTTCCTTGCTCAAGGGCAACTAACCCATCCCTCTTTGTCACAGCTGAGAGCTCCTTACTTTAGAAACAGAATATGGTAACTGCAGCCTTTAGAGGCAGAAATACATTTTTATTTTCAGTAAAAATGAATTATATAATAATGTAATATTTTAATACGTTTTGGTATTTACACAGATACTACAGGCTATTACAGCAAGACTATGAACAACAATAATTCTATGGAAATGGCAAAGAAAAAAATGTTTGAACAGTAGGCTACACACAGAAACACCCCCCATTAGCAAGGTAGAATGGCTTACCACACAACACACTTTGGTGAATCAGTGCTGTCTTTAACCCTCATGTTGTAAAATGTAGTCCCAAACCTGATGGTCCCTTTTAGGCTCTGCCTTGCCAGACCTTAAGACCCTCCAGCTGCACACCCATGATGCATCATCCAGTATGTCACTCTAAAACCATTCAACACTCATTGGGCCCAATTCCAAAAGCATTATGGCTGTTGCAAGATGCTCGTGTCAAACAGCAATGATGAAAGTTGCACCTTGCGTCACTGTTTGCAGCATTCACAATTTCAGTATGTGGTCTGTGCTGGAAAGGGACATTGCTGCACCAAATGGGCACTGCACCACCCTCATAACCTGTATCTAGGTATGCCAGGTCACAAGGGTGCTTGCACCATGGCAGGGCTACAGCATCCCCTTTTTTTGAATTCTAAAAACCCCACCATGGCCATAGCAAGGGGCTTCACTTAGACTTGCCAGGAGGTGGTCTAAGCTCCTTGCGTCAATGTAGAACACTGTGGTGGGAGGGCTACATGTGAGTTCAGTAGACAAATGGGGCACAGTGGGGCATAGGGTGGGATGGTGTAACAGTGGGAAATAAAAAGATGCTTTGGCATCTGGCAGGGTGCATATGCCTCTGCATATATGATACATAGGCATATGCCCCCCACCTTGTGCTAAAGCAATCATGTACTTCCCTGCTGGGACTCCAACACACACTATACCCCCTATGCCCCCCACCTCCTGACCACCTCCTGCAAAGGGTTACCCTTTCACCACCACCACCAATGCTGACCTGTCTTGTGCTGTGCGAGTGACGGGGTTCAGATCCCTGCAGCATGTGCCACAGCTACGACAATGTTTGGGCGCTGTTCTGCACTTGAGGCAATCCCAGGGAGTTTGGTGCCAGGACTCTGCTTTTTTGCAGAATCCAGCACAGGGTCCCTATTGCACCTAGGTATTGTGGCATCGCTGAAGCATTGCAACTTGCATCACTCCAAGGGATCCTTTTGGAATTGGGCCCATTGTGTCTTGAGCTGGGTTGGAAAACTGGTGTGATCTGGACTTCAAACAAAAAAATCTGTTTTTTTGTCCTAAGACCTGAGTCCAACAGGAATGTTTGGTTTACCTAGCTGCTAACTGACATCAACAAACAGTTTCTAAGGTCATCCATAAATTGTACAAGGATTCTGTCATGAGAATGGACAGACAGATAGTAAATTTTCATTAAGAAGTATACTCTAATAAGAACGGAATGCTAATTTTGTCAATTTAGCTGCTACATGTTAACTGAAACTCATGCAGAAAGAATTGAATAAAATAAACATGACAAATACAGTGACAGGTATACATAGCAAATTGTTACACCCCCCTCCCTCCCCAAGGAAGAAAAAAAATCATTTAGCCCCCACTAAATTATGTTAATTTTTTGTGTTTTTGTGTAAACTGGCTGGCTTACATTACTATGTTCTCAGTTTCCTTTCTGGGTGAACCCCACATTAGTTTCTCCTAGAGTCTCCCGTGCTAGAAAAAAAGGGGCATTAACTACTGCCTGGACAGCCCATCTGCATTGCTGTGCTGCAACCTGCTGCAGTGCCCAATGTCCACTATAGGACTTCAGCGCCAGGCTCCTCCTTAGCAATTTTGAGTTCTGACCATTGGTTCTATGCAGCCATGTAAGGGGGTTGTGATCAGTAACCAGGCTGAACTCCATTCATTACAGATAAGGTTGACGCTTCTGTAAAGCACAGACAATCCCTTCACTCTCCTTTCTGACTGTGGTGCAGGCCTCTTCTCTGGGTAGTAGCTTTCTGCTTAGGTGCATAACTGGGTGTTCCTCTTCCAAGTGTATAACCTGACTCATAACTGCGCCAAGCCCATAATCAGAAGCAGTCTACATGCACAAAGAACCTAAAAGAATTTAGCCAGGCTAGCAAGCACAGGTGCTCAACACAATGCCTCCTTCAGCTGGTAGAATGCAGTATCAAAGGTTTCTGTCCAGCAAACCTTTTCTCACATTTTCTTTGTGGTGGGATCAGGCAGGGGTTTGGCCATGCTGATGAAATTCAGCACAAACTTACTGTAATACTCCACCATCTCTAGGAAGGCCCTTACTTTCCCCTTGGTTATGGGAATGGATAATCCCTGGATGGCCTCCATTTTCACTGGCTCAGACCAGATGTACCCACTCCCCACCCAGTGCCCAAGGTATGACACTTCAGCTATTCCTATCTAGCAATTCTCCACCGTGACTGTCAGCCCAGTGGCCTACAGTTGGTAGAACACATAGGTCATGTGCCTGATGTGATCCTCCCATGTATGGCTACAGATGGTGATGTCTCCTATGTACACCCAAACAAAGTCTACTGCCCCATTCAGAATGTGTTCCATGAGGCGCTGAAAGGTGGAGAGCACATTCTTCATCTCAAATGGCATTGCTCTGAACTCAAATAATCCAATGGGATGACAATGACCAACCTCTCTCTGGTTTCGGGGTTTAGGAGCATTTTACAATAGCCCTTCATCAGGTCTAGGGTGGCCAGGTAGAGTGTTCATCTAACCTGTATTGGACCTTATCTGTTCATGGCATGGTGTATGCATTCAGCTCTGTTCAGCTGTTAAGCTTGCTGTAATTGATGCAGACCTTTGTGATCCTCTCCTTTTTTGGAAATCAGTACCACTGGTGAGACCCAGGCATTACTGGACTCCTGAATCACCTGGAGAGCCAGTATTTTCTTGACCTCCTTCTCTATGGCATGCCTTACTCCTTCTGAGATTTTGTAGGGTGGCTGTCTCATCTGGGCTTGACCCTATATCCATGTGGTGCTCTGTCAGCACGGTTTGCCTCACTTTCCTTGTGAACATTTCACCAAATGTAAACAGCTCCCCACTCATTTTGGCAGTTTTGACTGGTGTCAACCTCTCTGAGAGGGTGAATGTACCACTGATTATTCTCCCTTAACATCTGCAAAGAGATCCTCAAGTGGGTCTGTTTCTGCCCCCTCCTCTGGATAGATGCTCACAGCCAGGACCATCTCACCACTGTTATGGTAGGATTTCATCATGATTACATGGTATCTCTACTGTTTATGCCACCTGTTTGGTAACTCCGCCATGTAATTAACATCATTCATCCTCCTGACCACCACGTGAGACTCCTCCCAAGTCACGTGTAATTTGCTCTGCCAGACAGCGATGATCATTGTCACCCATTGCCCAGCTTTGTACTCTTGGGCTCAGGCCTCACAGTCATACCATGTCTTCTGCCTCTGTTGTGCAGCGGTTAGGTCCTCCTGAGCAAACCCCATGAACTTCTTGAGCTGTGACCTGAATTTCAGAACATATTCCATAGCAGATTCCCCTTGGGGAAATCCTTTATCAAATCAAGGGAACCCCTTACCCTATGGACAAACAGGGACTCTAAGGGTGAGAATCCTGTGGACTTCAGAGGGGCCTCCCTATATGAGAACAGGAGATGGAGTAGGTGGTTCCATGTCATAATAGCGATAGCATAACAGTAATCACTGTTAGGGCGAGTGTACATCACCAAAAATGAATTTTGGCGATGCACACTCGCAGTGTGGACAAAAAAGTCTCCCAAGACCTAGGGGTCTCATTTTTAATGCAGGGAGCTGTGCCCCTCACACCCCCCTACTTATGGATTCTTAACTCCAGGGGGATGCAGGTCGGAGTTGTGTGAAAAACATAAAAAAATATAAAGCCACTTACAAGCAAAAAGCAAAATGCACCATGCCAGACCCAAACCCTATATTCTGTGCCTCCCAGCTGACCACCCTCCCCACTATGCTAGCGGACCAGCTCAGCAGCTGCCTACCACCCCCCCACATACCACCCTTCCCCTGCCTCCCCCCCCACACATGTGCACACACACGTATACTTGCTACTTCCCATCATGGTATTTCACCCACCCCAGTATCTGGTCGCCCCCCTGCTTGGTAGCATTGAACACAGGCACCATAAATGAGTCACCATTTTTGTAGGTGTCCAATTTTGGTTGCCTTGTTTACTGGACCCCAGAGTAGGTACTTGTCCTACACTATTACATGCTTGTCAATGAATGACCATGGAGACCCACTGAACTACTCAACCAGACCATTAGTCTGGGGGCAACATGGTGAGGCCCTGAGCTGCCTTATCCCACACTTTTTCCACAAACTAACCATCAGATCAAACATGAAGTTGATACCCTAGTCCAAAAGAATCTCCTAAGGGAAACCCATCCAGCTAAATACCCACAGCCATTCATTAGCCTCCTTCTCAGCCTCAGTGGAGGAAAGAGACACTACCTCTGGGTACCTCATGGCATAATCTATGACCACCAAAATGTATTGCTTATGAGAGTGACTTGGGGTGCAAAGTAACCCCACAATGAACATTGAAGTGGCTCTTCAATAACAGGTAGAGGAATCAAAGCTGCTTTTTCCTTGTCCCAAACTTTCCCCACCCTCTTGCACTATGAACAAGTTCTACAATAGTTTGCTATGCGTTTAAAAATACCGGGCCAGTAAAAATCATTAGCTGCCTTTCTGTACAGTTTACACTTAGGTGATCTGAAAAGGATATGTCATTCTCTAAAGTCAAAAGCTGCTTTCTGGACTCCCTAGAAAGCATTATCTGCTGGAGTACCCCTTCTTCTGTACTCCCTTAAGAAGCCCCTCATGGCACAGGAGTCCATTCTCCCAGTACACCTACATTTTCCAGAACTTGGAGAGCCACCTTCCACACTGGTGGCTACTCCCCTCACTTTTGCAGGGAAGGATCAGCTTGCTGAGCTCTCCTTCCTCTGCATGTCTGTCTTTTCCCAAAACACACTCTGCTATGGGAGAGCCACCCACCGCTGTGCTCTTCTCAGTCTGTAGCTGTGGCTTAGAACCACTGTTCCCAGCTCATTCTTCAGCTGCAACTTCAACTGCTGCTGAGGCAGGGGTTGCCTCCTTGTACACTGCCCCCTCTGTGTCCTCAAGAGTTGGTTCCCTCACCTTGATATGGATAGTGACACACATAGTATTGGCCCAGCTATTGAAATTATTACCCATGATTATATCCATGGGCAGGTCTGGTAAAACATCAACTTTATATATGCCGTATCCACCTTCCTAGTTTAGAAAGACCTGAGCCAGTGGCACTGAGATAGCAGGACCTCTTTCTCCTCTAATCTTACAAAACAGGCCAGGCAAGATCTGTTCTTCTTGAATCAAATCTTTCTTCACCAAATAAATAGAGGACCCAGTGTCCCTCATTCTCTGTGTCATCATCCCATTTACACATAAAGGGTGCATTTGTACAGTGGAGTTAGAAGGCACTGCACTCTGTGCATAGGTCACTGCTGTGAGCACCTGAGCTAACCCCACCTGCTGTGCTAACCCATTTTTTCTTATTTTTCAGACAGTCATAAGACAAATACGACAGTTTCTAGCTAATACAACACCTGCATTCACCTGTCTCCATGCTTTTGAGACTTGGTGGCTTCGCTTTTTGTTCAAGCACAGGCTTGCTTTCTTTAGACTACCCACCCGGGGTTCTCCCCAAACCACCTGATGTCCATCCTTATTACCACTGTGATGAGAATAAGGACGGCAAGACGTGGACTGATCAGCCCTGTTGAGTGACCCTCTTGAGGAACTCATAACTCTGTACAACAACCATATTCTCAGATCAACAGGCACAGTTTTTAGAAACTGTTCCATTAGAAAAACATCTTTTATTTGCTGTACAGGGTGAACTTTTGCATCTTCTAACCAGCATTCTAGGAAGTTACTTAACTGCACATGCATTTCAACAGAGCTGTCCCCTGGTACTTCTCTTAACCATCAAAATGTTTTTGCCTCGAGGGATATTTCAAAATGCTTTAGCAAGGAATTTTTCCCTTTATGATAGTCCATGCAGTCATCATTGTCTAACTGAGCAAAAGCTTCTAATGCCTTGCCTGTAAGCACTGGCACCAGGTGAAGCTCTCAAGAAGCCCAGCCCATTTCCAATGCCCAACTCCAAATGTGAGACAGCGAATCTCCTCTCCCGCATGGCAGGTGCAGTACAGGTGAGAAGCCAGCCCAGAAACACCAAAACAAATGCCAAAAAGGACTGCTCTCACTTGCAGACATGTAAAACAGAACCACAGAAAGTCAGCTGCATTTAAAAACATTATTGCTAAATAACAGTACTGAACTCAGTGTGACTGCAACAACCACCAGCCCTGAGACTTAGAGCACTAACCATTCTTCAGTGGGCATGGCTGTTTGGAGACATGTCAAGATTTAAATACAGACATTAATTAATTACTAAATGTAATACAGCTTGTGACAACCAATTAAACAATTAATCAATACATTTATAAATCACCTTAATGAAACATATACAGTATTACCAATCTAAGACTGAGGCTTGTAAGTTTCTGGCTCAATTTGATAGCACAACTCCAAATGTGAGAGAGCGAATCTCCTGTCCCGCACAGCAGGATGGCAGACTTTGCTTATGCACTTAATAGTTATAATAAAAGGCTAATATGCAATTTGAAATATAAAATAAAAAATTGTTTTGTTCAATAGAACAGTTCTTATGATAGATTTTTTATACTAAAAAGCATAAGCATTTAAAGAGCAGTGACTTAGAATACAGACTTTTTTGTTAATATGTTTCACTAAGCTGATTTATAAATGTATTGATGGATTGTTTAATTGGTTGTCACAAGCTGTAGAACATTTAGTAATTAATTAATGTCTGTATTTAAATCTTGACATGTCTCCAAACAGCCACGCCCCCTGATGAACAGTCAGTACTCAAAGTGCCGAGGCGAGTGGTTGTTGTGGACACTGTTATTTAGCAATGAAGCTTTTAAATGCATGCTGACTTTCTGTGGTGCTGTTTTGCATGTTTGTAAGTGAGTACAGTCCTTTCTGACATTTGTTTCCAGTTCCAATGCCCACACATTCTCACAAAAGATCTTAAAACAAAGCAACATAACCCTGCTCCTGATATCTGGGAAACATTTTAGAATTAATTTTGGCTTCCTCGGTCAAACCCCTCCTATCTTTACTCACAGTCTGTGGTTATATTCTCTGTAACAGACACTCCATCTGACTCTCATGCTCAAGTTTTTTCATCTGGATCTCATGCCGGTGCTGTTTTGCTTGCTCCAAAGACATTCATATCTCCTACTTTTCTTGCTGCTCTCGGTCTTACTAGATCTTGTGCTGGTGCTCTTTCTCTTGCTCTTCAGCTTTTCAATTCTCTTCCTTTGCATCCAGTGTTATCTTCTACAAATCCACCTCTGCCTTTCACCTTTCTATTTCTGCCTTCTCCTTAACCAGGGAAAGCTCCAGCTCCATTAACTCTACCCAGTCTGCTTGCACAGCTGCCCCAGTCAAAGAGTCTATCACTTCTGCAGTCTCATAATCCTCCGTCTCACAACCTCAAAGAGCAATGACCACTTTTGCATGACTTTCCTGGTCAAGAATGGCTATGAGTTTCACATGTTTTTGGCCCCTTCATAGACCAATTCACTCTTTCAGCACAGTTCTTGCAGGTGTAGCAATTTGTACTTCTCATAAGATACATTGATACATAAGTACATAGAATTTGTCAGCTGATCAGGACCGCATGGCCCATCTAGTCTGCCCAATTTTCTTACTTATTACTAACACCTCAGACTGCAGATGATCTGTGGCTTACCCTCTCTTCCCAGGCCCAGACATAAAGTCTTCTGTCTGTCTACTTTTGCCTAACCAATAAACAATCCTCTTTTTTTTATTCTGTTCCATGTCTGGACAGATAACCTCTACACTAACAAAAATGTTTCAGATTCCACTAACTTCCTCCAGTTTGTGGCAAACTGGTCTTTGAAAGACTCTTCTTGTCAGTGTTACCAGTTTTCTTGAACCTTCAAACAGCTGCGATCATAATCAGTTGCTGCCACAACTCAAGACAGACAGTTTCTTGGGGTATTTCTATGCCTGAGTCCCTCCAGTGACACTGTTCACAGAGTACAGCGCTCCTTGTTCAAGGGCAATCAACACACCCCTCTCTGTCATGGTTCCATGGGAAAAGGGTGAGTACAAAATGGTGACTACAAAAAGGTGATGACAAAAAGCATGGACACAAAGAACGACCGGAAAATAACAGAGATCCCGAAATGGTGAATACTTTTCCGCAGTAAGTTTCTAAAGGTGTCATCGCCCCTGCAGCCCCCTTTCTGGGGGCTTCACCCTGCACACCACATTTCTATATATAATCAACTCCAGCTGGGACACAAGGGAGGGGAAGAAAGCCTTAGGTTACCATTTTGACGATCTCTGTTTTTGCCAGTCACTCTTTTTGATGAACTGCTTTGCCATGGCAGTTTTTTCAGTCAAGATTTTGTGGTCACCCATTTCATAGGATACCCTCTATCAAACCTAAGATCTCCTTACTTTAGAAACAAAATATAGTAACTGTAGCCTTCTCTTTAGAGGTGAAAATACAGTTTTATCAATTGTAAATCAGGTACCTGTACCTCAAAGGACTTAGTCACAGAAACATGAAGTATATAAAAATATTTTATTTTAATACTTCCAGATATTTACACAGATAATTCAGTATGTTACAGTAAAACTATGGGAAGAGTAATTGTATAGAAATGGGAAAAATATTTTTTTTTGAAGAGTAGGTTGCACACAGATAAACCTCCTTCTCACTCGTTCTCTCTCTCTCTCTCTCTGTATCTCTCTCTCTGCCTCTCTCTGTAGCTCTCTCTCTCTCTCTTTCTCATTAGCAAGGTAGAATAACTTACCACACATGACACCTTTGTGAATCAGGGCAGAGTCGAACCCTTAAATGGTAGCTTGTTCATAATCCCAAACCTGTCATTCTCTTTTAGGTTCTGCCAGACCTTAAGACCCTCCAGCTGCCATGCCATGACGTGTCATCAAGTCAGTCACTCTGACATTATAGATTCAACATTCTTTGTTGCTTGAGCTAGGTTGGAGAACCAGTTTGAAATGGGCTCTGACAAATGCATCTTTTCTTTTCTGTCCAAAGACCTGAGCACAACACGAATGCTTGGTTTAGCTAGCAGCTTGCTAACATCAAAAGACACTTTCCCAGGTGGTCAGTTATGAGGATCTGGAGACTGGGTTGATGCAGTTAACTCTTAGATGCAAGGAGGAAAACACCTATATGGAAAAAAAGACACTTTATAAGCTGACTTTTAAATTGTCCTGGGATCCTCTTATGATAATGTGCAGCAGAGACAGAAAATTGCCATCAGAGCCAGTGGGTCTGCTCTGATAACAATCTTGACTATTTCACCCAGGTATGCCAACTTTGTCCAATTAGCTGATACATTCTAAGTTATGCTCATACAGGAAGAATGAAACAAACAAAAAAATGAATAGCAGGGATACACAGCAAATTTTTACAGGGGCCATAACAGAAACATGCAAATATGTGCAGGGATAAACATGGTGTCCTTTGATAATGGACTAATGATGTCCAAAATGTGTTAGGCATGTTTTGGTGTAATCTATGTTAAATAAATATGCTTTTATAACCTAAAAGATTTTTCAAGTGGTGTCTGAGTAAACTTTGGGGTGGTGAGTGCCGGACTTTTTTGTAATATAACATGGTGTACTGCACAGAAACATAGAATTTGCTACAGATTAAGGACCACTTGGCCCACCTAGTATGCCCATTTTTCCCAACCTATTAGTATCACTGCAGACCCTACTTGATTGCAGGTGCTTTCTCCTTCCCCTCATTTCTTTACACTATGATTCCCTTATGCCTATCCCATGCTTTCTTGAAACCCACCACGGTTTTTGCCTCAACCACCTCTGCTGGTACTCTACACTGTTCCAAAAATGCACCACTCTTTCTGTGAAAAATGCTTTATCTCAGAACTACTGAATCTACCTCCCCCAGATTCATAGCATGTCCCCTTGTTCTAGTACACATTTTTATTCTGAAAAGTACTTTCATCCTGTACCTTATTTACCCCCTTGAGCTATTTAAGATCGCTATCTTATCCCCCCTCCCTCCATTCTTCCAGGGTGTACATATTGAGTTTCCTTACTCTCTCCTCATAGGACTTTTGATGTAGACTCCATACCATTTAGTTGCTGTCCTCTGTACCGGCTCCACTCTGACCATGTCCACTCTGACTGTACCTGATAAATGGAAAACAGTGATAGTGGTCCATTTCCACAACAGTGGCCAGGTTAATCTTACTGAAAATTTCACGCCAATATCCAGACTGTGTCCCCTAGCCAAAATTCAAGAAAAAATACTATACAATCAGCTATATTCAGTTCCAGAATCTACAAATGCCCTCACCATCTCACAACATGGCTTCCAGAAGTCACATATGATGCAATCTGCTCTCCTAAGGGTCACTGCAGATATCTTCCAAGCTATAGACCAAAAGTGCACTACCAGGGCTGTCTTTGTTGATCTAATGAAGGCATTCAACCTTGTTAATCACCAACTACTACTGGCAAAACTCAATAAACTTGGTCTGGACACTAACACCCTTTTGTGGTTCTGCAGTTATTTGTCTAATTGGCTACAATGCATCAAATGGGCTGGTGTTGCCTCTCCCCTAGAACACATCTCAGATGGGGTCCCTCAGGTGTCAATTCTGGATCCTGTGTTATTTTCCATATTTATCAATGAACTACTCCACAACAGTGGTGGCAAGTCAGCACAACTGTACACAGATGATGCTATTCTTTATAGATCTGCCAAAAGTGTCTCCTCCATCAAGTCAGGCCATAAGAAGGATTTCTGGCTGCTCGAAGACTGGTTCAGGCAAAACTTACTGGTGCTTAACACAAAGAAAACAAAATCAATGTTGTTTTGTCACACTTCCTGTGATCTGTCCTCCCAACAGCCCCTCTGAATTAACACCTCCACTGGCATAGCTCTCAAAGGAGTGAACTCCTTTAAATACTTAGGAGTAAGCCTGAATGTAAATCTATCCTTTGAAGCTCACATTCATAGAGTTATCAAGTCTACACATGAAAAACTGGGCCTATTATACCAAGTGGTCTGTTACCTAACCTCCCAATCCCAACAAATGCTTGCCACTGCAACTCTTCTCCCCAGCCTCTTGTATGGAGTCCCTTTACTGCTCTTGGCTAAATTATCTATCCTGAAAACAAACCTACCACAAGATCGCCTGCTTTGCCACAACAGTACCAGCTCAAATGCATCACTGTGATGTGCTCAATGCTCTTGGTTGGCCATCCTTTGAGGCAAAGCTTGATATCCCTCTACTATGTACAACCTTCAAACTCATCCACCTTCCCCCACCTATCCTCATTAATCTGCTCACCGTGAAACCCATTAGTAGGTGTCTATGCTCGTCTCACCTCACTCTACTATGCCTTTCCAAAACACAGCTGGCCTCAGGCAGGAACTCATTCACCTTCCTAGCACCTCAGAAAATGAATAACCTGCCACAGGAACTGTTTCTTGCGTGACTCTTCCCAAGTTAAAAAAATACTTCAAAAATCTAGTCTTTTCCCTGCCTGTCTGTGCCTGTAAATAAGTCTACCTCCTTACCTCCGTCCTCCCCCCTCTACCCACTAGCAATTTCTCAACCCTCTGCTCTACTTATCCTCTGTTTTTAACTCTCTCGATCGCTACTCTACAGTTTCAGATCATATATCATATACTAAACATTGCCATGCTCTCAACATATCGTACTTAATTATACCATAACATTTCAGTTTGGCTCTCTGATATCAATGTATGTTGAAAGAGTTGTTATCACTTTATACCTCCTATCCCTCTTAATTTTTGTCTATGTTGCATATATTGTACATTGACCATAACACTTACTGACTGTTGTTTGCTATTTTATTGTGTAGACTGCTCACTGTAACACCTATTCTGAACTGTACCTACTGGAATTGTATTTCCCTGCGTCGCCCCTGAAAAAGGCATATGCTTATCTCAGGAGGCCAACCTGATCATCAAAATTCAAAATAAAATACAAAAAAGTCCTTCCTTAGATGTGGTCTCCAGAACTGCACACAATATTTCAGGTGAGTTCTCATCAGTGACCTATACAGAGGCAACACCACCTCCCTCTTCTGCAGGCAAACTGTCTCCCTATGCACACAGCATTGCACTACCTTTCTCATCTTCCTCGTCATAATGACAGGTCACATTTAAGTCATCAGATATTATTATTCTCAGGACTCTTTCCTGCTTGGTGATTGTCAATGCCACTCTCCCCTTTTTGCACTCTGTCCAGGGTTTCTTTTCACCATGTTCATTATGTTGCAGTTTTTCAAATTGAAACCCAGCTGCCATACCCTTGACCACTCCTTGAGTATTCTCAGTTTTTGGTTCATTTTTTCCACCCCCCTGGAGTGTTCATGCTACTGCAGATTTTGCTGTCATCCTACATAATACATAGAGCTGGTCACTCAGTGGAATTGCACAACCACCAGGAGACATAAACTCAAGCTGGAAGGAAGGGGATTCAAAAAAGGCACCAGAAAGTATTTTTTTCAAGGAATGGGTTTTGAACAGATGTAACAATCTGCCCTATAATGTATCAATACCGAGATTATATCAGTGTTCAAAATGCAATCTAATATCTTCAAAGGAGTTATTTGGAACAAGAAGGTGAAGAGGCTGGAAGACCTGTTGAAGGGCACAGTAATTTTGGTGTAGGACATCAGGGCACATTCAGAGGACTCATAGTAATTTTCAGTCCTCAATCATCTCAATTTCTATGTTTTATTGTCTAGCAACTCCCTACTTTAGGTAGGGGCAGAGTTTTGCCAACAAGATGCTCACTCTGAATTGGTATCAAGTCTAACTGAATTTGGGAGGAGCTCAGTAGGTTAAAAGCAGGTGACAGTCAGGTACTGACAGTGAGAAATTGGTGTCAGTCAGTGTGTTAAGAGTTCCTCTGCAGACTGCATCTGAAGGTCTGAGCTGACTTTTCACTTTGGGACCCTAATTATCATTAAATATCAACAGTATGTTCTGGCCCATTCAGAAGGTTTGGGGGCTCTGGGGATTTCCCTTCCTCAAGGGGAGTACCTTGATGGCCAGGGGGCCTGAGGACAGTCTCTCAAAGCTTCAGAAGGAGACCCTAGTGGGGGCATGATCTGGAAGATGACAATGAAAGTGTAAAGGCTCATGCTGAATGCGGGACTGAGAAGGTGCTGACAGTAAGGCAGACACTGCAGTGACCCAATTATCTGGTGGTGTTCAAGGTGTCAGGATGCAAGGGTGGAGAATGATCAATAACTTAGCTGGAGGTGCTGCCTAGAAGGTGTGGGAGGGTAGTCCAAAGGCATATTAAGACATGGCTATGCAGGAGTAACTGGGTTTTGGCCTAAGCACCCACTGGGGGAGAGTTGGAAGAAGGGGAATTGCTGCAGATCATTGTAGGCCTCAACTGCTACACCTGCAATGTACTTTAAGGGTTTGGTTACAACTGACTTTCACACCCTGACACAAAGATGGATGACTCAAAGAGATGGTGATCTGTATAATTGCTTATGAACCAAAATGGAGTGGAAGCCTATGAGTCCTGTGTATAAGGGAACAAATTCATTATTTGTTAGATATTGAAGAAAATGTGTAAAGAAGTGAGACAGGGTAAATATACAGTACACACTGAGGTGACTGGGGGATCTCTGCTTGCCAACATTGTAGATGGATACTGTGACCAGGTAATTAAGGGCTTTAACAGAGCCAAGCCCTAGAAGTACAGAAACTGTAGTTACTGATTAGTAAGACAGGAGAAATAATTGATGTCCTGCTGCACTGTATTAATGAACTGAGATCTCTGGATCAAATACAACAGTATTATGAACTCAGTCTGAAGTATATCCCAGAGATTGCTTCAGATATCTTGTGTGATTATTGGGACTAGGGCCCATGGTCCAAATCTATTTAAATAGAGACATTCATGTGAAATAACTCAGTGAAAATATGCTACTGTGAGGGTATTCCCCCATTAAGTAGCACCCTAACCTGGTTAGGCCACGTGTATTGCCTAAGGTATTAGCCATAAACTCATCCAAATGGGGTAAAAATAACCCAACAGGTTGGCAATATATTCTAAACTGGAGAAATGATCTACCCCAATCAGAAAATAAAGTAAACAGAGCCTTTCTTTTTGGTAAGTCATCTGGCACATAAAGAAAAACTTTTGTCCCAGACTTTAGGAAGAAATAGATTGCATTTTGGCACTTTCAAATCAGCAGAATGATCCTTTTCAATTACATATTATTCAACAGTGCCACCGTGCTTTGACATTTCATAATATCTAATTTTGAAGAGGCTTCGAGAAGTAATTGAAGTCTTTTTTTAACTTTTTTTGTTTTAGAGGACAGTTTACAGAAAATCAAAGTCGCAACACAACTAATAAGGCTCTTTTTAGATGATTTTTCATGAATAGCCCTTTAAAATTTAAAGCAAAATACAGGAAGGTGGATGGGACTGCATTGCTTTCTTTACATAGCCCAAGTATAATCCCTTCACTCCCTTACAGTTGGGATTTAAAATGTTGTTCAAAGTCCCAGAGGGCTCACCCAGAAGTAAGGCTTCTGTTCATTTTTTATACTTATTGAACTACCATAGGTGCTCTTTAAAGTGGTTCCTTACCCACAGTACTACCCAGGTTACCCTGGCACTCCATTAGTAAGCAGATGTGTGTCCAGACTTACTCTGAAGACCTTTAGTGTCTTCATGTCTATTGTCCTGCAGGTAGGCTGTTTTATAGTTTTACCACTATTCAAGAGAAAATGTGTCTACTAATGTAACCATTGACCTTATCACCTCTGACTTCAGTGTATGTCCCTGTGTCCAGTTGGTAGACACTAGATCAAACATCTCTGTTTCTTTGATCTTGACAATACCATGCAACACTGTATTAGGATGACCAAGATCATGTTCCCACTTAACCTTTTTTTTTCTCCAACAAGAACATGTTAAGGGTCACCTGCCTCTCTTCATAACCTTTTTCTTCTATATACCTGCTCATTTTGGTGGCTCTGTGTTTTACCCTCTTGACTCCCTCAATGCCTTTTTCATATTGGAGAGCCTAGAACAGCATGCAATGCTTCAGGTGGAGTCTGTCTAGTAGGATTGCTTTGAGTACAACATACTGATTCAGTCTGGTCTAACTCCAAGCTTTCAGGATTTTTGGAATGGAATGCCAAAAATCCTAATTCCCAAAAAAGTAGTGGACTTGCAATCAGATTCGGAATTGTTAAAATGTTCACTGCACAAGTACTAAACAATTGGAAACTTGGTTATCAGAAAATAACCTGCTATCAGAGCACAATTTTCTTTGAATATGATCACTATAGACCACATATTTTATTAAATCAAAATTACAAAAAACTATGTTAATGGGAAAAAAAAATATATACACAGGTTTCATAGACATACACAAAGGAGTTATGCTGCAATGAGAACCATGACTGAGATATAGTCATGCAAGGCTATACACTTTTTACAAAGTACAGGGTGTGTAAGAAGGGGGATGGAGTGGCTGTGTATGTAAGTGAGAACATAAATGCAACTGAAATCAAGGGAATACAGGGAGGGGTAGAGGCACTGTGGATAATCCTAGAACTGGGGAATGGAAAAGCTATTCACACTGGGGTGATCTACAGACTTCCAGCACAAGGGGAGGAGGTGAACATGGTTCTAGTGGAAGCCACTTAAGATAACCATAAGATCATTCAATCAATCAAGCAATCAATACCTTTATTTAATCAGACGGAACACCATTGAGCATAGCTCATTTATAAGATGGACGTGAAGTAAATACACATTAGCAAGTAACAATTCAACAATTTGGAATAGACATAAGTACACTGGCAGACAGTATACAAGTATATACAAATAACATGGCATGGCATGGCATGGCAGCATCATAGAAGACATTAGAAGAGCACTATAAGAGTCACATGTTACAGGCAAAGTGACATATGTTACAGGCAAAGCTAAGGGGGATGCTGCCAATGGGAGACTTCAATCTGCCAGATGTAGATTGGACAATCCCAGCTACAGCTTCAACTTGGAACAGGGATCTCCTGGACACCCTACAGGGTAAATTCCTCAGGCAATTAGTAAGGGAGCCCTCTCTCCAGGGAGCAAAATTTAATCTAGTCCTCACTAATGGGGACAGTGTTGCAGACATCACAGTGGGTGACCACCTGAGGACCAGTGATCACCTAATGGTATGATTCAACTTAAGAACAGTGGCAGATTCTAACAACACAAAGGTGAGGGTTCTGAATTTCAGCAGTACTGACTTAATGACGTGGGAATGTGTCAGGAGATGCCTGGTGGGAGAATGTGGTTGAACTGGAGGAAAAATGGCAAAGCTAAAATGAGCTCTAGTGAAGGCAACAAACCTCTGTGTTAGGCAAAAAAACAAAAGCAAGAGTGGAGACAAGGCAGTGGGGAGATCCAGTGGGATGTTGGGGTGCATAAGGAGGGGTAACACCAGCAAAAAAAGGAGGTGATGATACCACTGTATAAATCAATGGTGAGACTTCATCTAGAATACTGTATCCAGTTCTGGAGGCCACATCTATGGAAGGACATACACAGAGTGGTGGTGGTCCAGAGGAGAGAGAGACTAAAATTGTGCAGAGTCCTCACCAAAAGACCTATGAGAAGAGACTAAAGGACCTCAGTATGTACACCCTGGAGGAAAGGAGGGAGAGGAGGGATATGACAGAGACTTTCAAATACCTCAAGGATATAAATACGGTAAAGGAGGGAATCATTTTTCAGAGAAAAAGATGTTCAAGAACAAGAGGTCATGGCATGAAGCTAGAAGGGGATAGACTCAGTGGAAACATGAGAAAGTACTTCTTCACTGAAACAGTGGTGGATGCATTGAACAGCCTCCCATTGGAGGTGGTAGGGTCAAAAATGGTAGTGGAATTTAAAAAAAATGTATGGGACAGCCATAAGAGAACCCTAGTATTAAGGAAAGGTGGGATAAAGCCACACATCAAGTAAGGTCTGTGGTATTAGAATATGTAGGGAGAATGGGAAGACTAGCTCAGCTGAGCAGTCCTCATCTGCTGTCAATTTCTATCTTTCTATGTTTTTGTTTTATAATGTGAATAGTGGTACCCTATGGGAAAAGCTCAGAAATCAGGGCATGGATAGGGGTCTGTTTTAGACTTAATAATTCTGGTCCATGAAAAGAACAAGGACAGGATAAGAGTAGCCTGGAATGGTACAACTTCTAAGCCTATGGAAGTCAAAAAAGGGGTAAAACAAAGGTGCCTGCTTAGCCCCTTATTATTTAACTTATACATTGAGAAAGTCAAATGTTCCCTAAAAGAGATATATACATTTCTACCCTCCATGGGTGGGGAAAATGTTAAAATACTGTTCTACACAGATGATGTGATTACACTGCCACAGACCCTTATAAGTGTGATACAAAACTTTCCTACAGTTAAGCAGTAATTATTAACTTTCAGTCTAATGGTGAGTACTTCAGAATGGAAAAACATGCAAAAAGGTGGCACAGAAAGCTAACAGCATCCTTGGATGCATACGTAGTGGCATAATGAGTAGAAAAAGTGAGGTGATAATCCTGCTGTACTGGTACTTAGAGAGGCTGCACCTAGAGCATTACGTCCAGTTCTGGAGACCACAACTCAAGGAAGACAAAGCAAATACTGTATACAGTACAGCTCATTGACTGTGATTAACCAGTCAGAGTCAATGAGCCATAATGTTTATAGTATGCACTCCATGAGGGCTCAGTTGGTGGCCAGCCATGGTGATGGTGTAACGAGGGCTGTGCTTCTCAACAATCATGGATTGGGATGGGGGAATGGAGTGGTGTGTCACACTGGGCAAGGTGGGGGGTAACCCTAGACTACCAGGTAATAGGCTTTTCCACCTTTGGGGATGGCAATTGGTGATTGGTGAGGGGGGAGGGACCCCAATAAGATGGAAACATGCTATGAGATATGGGGTAGGCAATCGTGGTGGGGGATGGCACCATACACTTTGGAAAATTAAGATAGCATATGGGGACTGTGATTGGTGATCAGGGAGGGATCTGCTACACTACAGCAAGGGCAGTTGTCTTATGGGGTTGGCAATCAGAGAAGAGGAGGGAGTCTATAGTACAGTGGTATATTTATTTCTTTGGGTACAGTGATCTGAGAATGGGAAGGGGGATTTGGAGGTCACAGTTCCTCCCCCAACTACCGAGGCTGCACAGATTACCACCAGGTTTTGGTCGGCAGTAATTTCTCCATGCAAGAGCCTTTGCAAACAGCTCTTGCATGGATCATAAACTTTGAGAATTGGACTATGGGGATATGTAGATCCACTCCTTTTCATTTGCATTGCATACCCCCCTTCACAGCTTTGCCCTGTTGCAAACCCAGTTTGCATGGCCGAACTGGGCTTTGTGAATGCCAACTCTGAGCAAAACCCAGTTTGCACCTGAGCAAAGTTTTGTGAATCGGTCCCCTGGTTTTCAAGTGCTGATTAATAATCAATAAAAGGGGAATTATACTTAGACCGTTGATTACTATTGGTAGTAGAAAAGAAACACTGATAAGAGAATTAGAATACATGCTCTTTGGAAATTCTAAAAGTTGTATATTTTCTGGAGTCTCTTTTGCTTATAAAGTACTGATGACATTTAAATAATACATTAAGAACAGCTTTTACTTATATTTGGAGCTTCACGCTAATCGGTGGGAATTACGTGCCAGAGAAGCATATCCTGCCCCTGGTAGGTCCGCACTTGTGAACAGGTGCACACATGCGGTATGCACAACCGGGGGCCACCTGTTGTGGTCCTGGTGGGTATCTAATGGAATGCCCATCCCGGGACCCAAACTGGATACCTCAAGCAGCAAGGCCTGGGTCCAGGTGTGTGAATGCCTACAGCAGGCACCCAGACCTGCACAGCATGGTACCCCTGTCCTGTGAGCTTCCCTGGCCCAGCCTTTAGGACAAGGTGCCCTCTGAGCACAAACAAGGACTCAGGCAGTGAGAACCCCCCCAGCTGTGCCCCGATCCCACAGTTGCAGCCACCCAGACCACTGTGTACCCAGTCCCCAATGAAATAACCACTCCAAAGAGCTCCAACATGACTGCTCAGACACAACACCTCTGGGTACTTTCTCAGGCCCCATTCCAGTGCCCCCATTCCCCCATTCTGGTCAGTACCCCACCATGTACACAGGTACAACACTCCTGAATGGCCATGACCATCCTCGGTTCCCCCATGCCCACATTGGAGGAAAGTGTACCCCCCACCCAAAGCAGAGCCGACAACCACTCCCATCTGCCTGTACCTGTCCTTAGGTGCCACGGTCAGGAATGGCCAGCTGCATAGCCCTCCTCACTCCACCTCAGCCACTGGCCATCCAAGGGTTGCGAGGAGCATGCCCCTACAAACAGGCAGAGCACTCCCAGCATCACCTGGATGGCCGAGGACTGAAGTGGTGTGAGGAGGGCTGCACCACTGACCATTCCTGGCCACAGTACCAAAGGACAGGTATGGGACAGGGGGAGGGGTTGTCAGTTGCCTGGCGAGTGGAGGGGATACAGTGCTCACCAATGGTGTTGCTAGGGAGCCAGGATCAGGGCAGTGTTTTATGGTATGGCTGCAAAGCTGGGCAATGGTTGGGGGGCATGGAACATATTGGGGCACATGGAACATATTGGGTCAAGGTAGACATGTGTGGGGAGGGGACCGTTTGTCACCAGCAGTGGCTATGCTGCCCAGCACAGGTTGGGGGTTTGCATCAGCATACTCCAGGGCACCTGTACATACAGGCACACAAACGATCAGTCAGCCCAGCTCTCCCTATCCAGGGCCACCACAAATGGGCAGCTATGGTCCATTGGGACATGGAGTGGATTATGGCAGGGTCTCCCTTGGTATAATCTGCAGCCTCCTCCACATCCCTGTGGGCAGCACTGTGTGCTTTAGTGCATAGCATGTAGCACTGGCCTGCTCTAGTCACACCCCCATCTGCCCTGGTGAGGAGTTGTCTGCGAAGCTGGGGTATTACACACATAATATGCTTTGTGAATATTGCAGGGGTCTGTGGGACCCTCTTTGTGTGGCACTCATGCATAGTGATGCCAACGCATCCGTTTTACGAGGCACATTGGCATCGTGCATAGGGCCCAATGTGTGTCAACTTCTGTATAATTGTGATTGTATCATGAAATAATGTACAATGCATATATCTTTTATGTTTAACATTGCTGTTACAGGTGGGCAAAATTATCAAACTCCGAATTCAAGAAATTTTCACAAAATTCAGTGAATTTTTCCAAGAATTTCTGGAAATTTAAAAAATTATTGAACTGGTCTTAACTCAGTCTGTGTTAAAGCTAGGGGTCTGACATTTGACATGCATATTTACTGGTAGAGGCCCTAAATGATTCCCAACGTTCATGACATTTGATGAATGGTGAGGAGGTTACAGTGGCTCAGAGGCTAGCAATTTAATATTCATATTAACTAAATACTAAGTAAATTGCCCTCCTTCCACACCCTTGATGGCTTTACTCTGGAGGACACCTCCTCCTTTAGGTATCTTGGGGTCTGGCTAGACCAGCACCTAAACTTCACTGGACACATGAACTCCATCTTGAAAAAGCTGAGTTCCAAATTAGGTGCCCTTTACAGGAACTGAAACTGCCTATCAATACAGGCCAGGCGGGAGATTGTCCAGGAAATGATGCTACCATCTTTGACTACTGTGACATAGTCTACAGTGCCTCACTGAAGTCATCCTTAACCAGCTTGGACACCCTTTTCAATGCTTTCTGTCATTTTAGGTCTGGATGCCCTTTCCTTTTCCCACTACTGTGATCTATATCACTCTCTAGCTTTCTTTCCCTGGAAAACCACTGTCTAGCAAACTGCATAAAATTTGTCTCTAAATTCTGGTTTGATACACTTCCGCCATATCTTGCCTCCTCACTGTCCTCATGCCCCACTGCTCCTCTCTCCCTCAGATCTAGTGACTCCTGCACCCTAGCCATATCACAGCGCATCACCTCTATAGGCCAATCATCATTCTCCTATACGTTCCCTAAGCTCTGGAACTCAATGTCTCATCAAATCAGGCACTTCTCCTCCCCATGGTCCATCTCAACCACCCTCCTCAACTTCCTCTCTTCATCCTGCAGCTGCTCCTAATTTCCCTTCTGACTTCTCACTCCTCCTAATTTCCCCTCTGGCTTCCCTATCCCCTTTCCCAGCCTAACACTTCATGTGAGGAGAAACCAATGTACTTTATTGCACTTCCTTGTCTGCATTGTATGTTTTAAGTCTGCAGTGCTGTTAATTTGCTCCTCTCACATCAAATCCCAATGATTATCTAATGCTACTAACTGATGCTTTGTTTTTTGTTTTTACTCTGTTGCATCTCTGTTTTATATTACCTTTGGAAATGTGTTGCTGATTATTGTATATATAAGGAAAGCGACCCTAGGGGTTATAATCTCTAATGACCTTAAGGTATCGAAGTAGTGTACAAAGGCAGCAGGGAGTGCCAGTGGTATGCTGGGGTGCATAGGCAGAGGTATCACTAGCAGGAGGTGGGAGGTGGTGATGCCATTGCATAAAACACTGGTAAGGCCTCACCTGGAGTACTGCATGCAGTTCTGGAGACCACACCTGCACAAGGACATAGATAAGATGGGGACTATCCAGAAAAGGGCAACAAAGTTGGTGCAGGGCTTACACCACAAAACATATGAGGAGAGACTAAGGGACCTCAATATGTACTCACTGGAGGAGAGGAGACAGTGGGGGGACATAACTGAAACATTCAAATACCTTAAGGGCATAAATAAGGTGCAGGCAGGGGACCTTTTTCAATGTTGAAAAAGTACTAGAACAAGGCGGCCCAATATGAAATTGGAGGGGGGTAGATTAAGAGGTAATGTGAGGAGGTTTTTCTACACTTAAAGGATAGTCAACACATGGAATAGTCTGCCACAGGAAGTAGTGGGGGCAAGCACAGTGGAGGGGTTTAAGTATGCTTGGGATAGAAAGAAGGGAGGCCTGAGTGGGGAGGGAGTGATGACAAGCCATTGATCACAATGGATCAGTGACCACATACAATGCATAGGGCCTACAGGCAGGCTGGATAGGCCTAGCTTTCCTTGTCTGCTGACAATTTCTATGTTTCTATGTACTTTTCTATAATACTGCATGAAAATGTGCTTTTGATTACTGTACTCTCATGTTGCCCTTCCCCAGGATGCTCTGTGAGACGAGCAATTTTCTATTGTTCAGTGTGCCTTTCTTGGTAAAACTTTTCAATAAAACAAATAAAATAAAATAAAAAATATGAAAATTTCTAAACGTATTTCTACGTTTACAATGTAATCACATTTGGAGCTAGATAACTGAGAACTTATATGCATACTTTTTTGGAAGATTCATAGAAACTGCTAAATAGAGATCGTAAGGTTTAGCTATGACCTGTTCCTGACACAACATCCAGTGGCTTGTTTCCGAACCTCAGTCATCGGGGTATCCCATGAGAAGAGTGACCACTATTGGGCACTTACAAAAAGGGCAACTCAATAGTGGCACCTGTTCTCAGGGCTAGTCGACGGGCGGGGCGCAAATGCTGGTGTAGCAACATCCTGTCGCTATATGTATGTGTGCACACGGGGGGAGCAAGCACACCATGCCATGGGCATAAAGGAAGGGAGGGTTTGATAGGTGTAGCACAATGATGGGCTACCAAGCTGGCCATGTGGTGTGGTGGGTTCATAGTAAGCTATGGGTGGGAGGGTGCTGGGTTCATTGCTGGGCACATCAGCATTTTTGTGTTGGTCCAAGAAAATGTAATTTTTTTTCTTTCTCGCCCCCCCGACATGCACCCCTCTGGAGTTGAGAATCTTTATTAGAGGAGGGGTGTGGGGGGGTGCACTGCCCCCACATAAAAAAAAATCAAGTTCCCGATGCCCTTTTGCCATGGTCCTGGAGTGTAATTTTCGACAATGTACATTTGCCCTAATGGCGATCGCCTTTCCGCGATCACTGTTATCACATAAACCCAATCATCAGCATGGCAACATGACATTCTGATGCTGGACCATGGCCTTTACCTTAAAGCCTAGTATTTAGAGTCAATGGACCAAACAACATTGGTGATAGTCTGTTCTCTAGCTTTAAACTTATAGGGGTTTAAACAATTCAGCAGTTTACTTAACTGTGAAATGTAATTTTTAAATTTCTGAAAGTTCAGAGGCTTATAACTCAGAGATTTTTAAGGCTAGGAATCTGACACTTGGCACCCATATTTATGAGGATGGGTAATGTCACTGTACCAAATTTGGTGCAATTTGCATAAACGTTTTTAGTTCATATAGTTGTTGACTGTAATTTTTTAAATTTCTGAAAGTTTGGAGGCTTATAATTTGGTCATTTTAAAAGATAAAGATCTGAAACTTGGTATTATTATGTAAGGGTATTGGCAAGTAACTATGCCAAATTTGGTGCAATTTGAGGAAATGCTTTTTAAATTAGGTGAAAATAACTAAATTGCAATTTTGGCAAATTCTGTGACATTTTTGTGGAAATTTCACAAAATTCAAGGGGTGCAAAATCAGCATTTCACCAGAATTCCACTGACAGAAGATCATTTTCACCCAGCCCTGCCAGTGGCACTTTCCTTTTATATCTAACCCATGCCAACCAGCCCCTGCCATCTAGTGGTTCCATCCTTTTTTACCCAGCTCCATGTCAAGAGAGTAACAGAGAACAAATGGCAGTGGAGCGGATTGAGGATTTGGAGTCCTGTTTAACTGGCACAGGGGAACATTGGTGGGACTTGGATGATGCCTACATGAACACTAGTGGGTGCTGAGCTGAAACTGAATGACAATGCATTGTGGGTCTGCAGTGACATCAGCTGAACTGGACAGGAGGCCACTGGCTCTGGAATGTTTTTACAACCAATACAATCCAAAATCTGGAGTATTTCATAGTATGGAATAGAAAGAGATTAACAGAAATGTAAGTTAAGGGGAGGAGAAGGAGAGACAATGGATGTTGCTACTGTGAGTGTGGGGGAAATGGGCATCTTATTGTATGGTGGGGAGGGAGAGGGTAGGAGAGTCAGATGGGAAACAGATTCAAATTCTGAATTAATTCTGATTGCAGTTGCTTAGCTGCTATCAGAATGGAAAAGGACTTAGAATAAGATTTCCAATAATAGGATGAATTTCAAATGGAATGATATCAGGCAATTCTGATTACATCTACTGACCAGGGCGTTGTAATGAAAAATGATAACTTCTTAGGCCCTGATGGTCAACTCCCCCCATGATGTAGCATAGCATTCTGCCAGCCATTTTAACAGTGACTGTACACTGCTAGCTTTGCTTCATCCCTTGTCTTTGATGATTCCCAGATCCTTTTTTTTTTCCTCCACACTGCAACAAAAGGAGCTTACCCAGTGGTGTAGGTCCTAATTCTTTCTTTCTGAAGTATAGCAGCCTTCAGTATTTTTTTTATCAAATTGTATCCAAACACCAGTAACTGATGCATTAAAAATATGTAACAACAGAGAACTACAATGGGGGCATGTCTATACCTGACTATCCTCTTTGAGGAGAGGCAGGTCAGGGAGAAGGGTTGTACTATATGTAAAGGAGAGAATCAAGGCTACAGAGGTACAGGGGCACAGGGAAGAAAAAGATGAACTGGAGGTGCTGTGGATCCTCTTGGAGACAGGATCTGTGGCTTCCATCAATATTGGGGTGAGGTACAGTTCTCTAGTACAGTGACAGGAGTCAGAAGGTGCTGCTAGCTGCTGTCTCCAGTCTGTCAGATATGGAGTGGAATCTTCAGCAGGGTCATCTGTGACTACCTAGGAGGGACTTCTTCCAGTCAGCCAGTTGAAGAACCCTGTAGTGATAAGGCAGTGCTGGACCTGTTGCTTACAAAGAGGGACAGCATTGCAGATGCCACAGTGTCAGTCCCCAAGATACCAGTGATTGCCATGCAGTGTAGTTTAACATAAAGACAGGGGTAGAGGCAAAACACGAGGATGAGAGTCGTGGACTTTAGGAGGGCTGATTTAAAAGAAATGAGAGACTGTCTCAGAAACTGCCTCATAGAAAGGGATTGCCAGGATGGGGTACAGGCATAGTGATGAAAAAGAGGGGAAGACACAGTTAAGGCAGCCAGCCAGCCTGTGAATGAAGGAAGAAAGCTAAAGCAGACAGAAAAGGAGACTGTTATAGTTTTCCAGGGAAGTTACAAAAGTGATGAAGGGAAAAAAGGGTCACATACGGGAGATATAAGGAAACACAAAAGGAAGAAGACAGGGAGGAATATCAAGGAAAACAGGAAAGCAGGAATGATGGTGAGGGGAGCTAACATGAAGACAGGAGAAAGGATAGCCAAAGGGTTCACTGATGGGGATAAGAAGTTCTTCAGATATATAAGTGGGAAATGGAAAGCAAGGAGAGAAATAATTAGGATTAGAACTGTAGAAGGAAGATACTGTGCAGATTAGGACAAAGAGAAATCTGTCATCTTGAAAAGGTACTTCTGTTCAGTCTTCAGAGTGAAGGGATGGGCAACAGACCACCAGGAAGAAGCAGGGAAAAGGGGAAAGGTTGGCCAAAAGTCCATTTTCAGAGGAAAGGGCCCTGAAAGGACTTGCAGTTCTGAAGGTGTACAAGGCTGTGGGACCGGACAGGATACAACTAAGGATACTAAAGAAACACTGTAAGGTATTCACTACCCCACTGACAGCCTTATTCCACAGTTCGGTGGGAACAGACATGGTTCCAGAGGGCTGGAGAAGAGGTAAGGTGGCTGAGGTGGGCCTCTTCATATTGTATGAGCGATAGCAGGGAGGTGTCTTACTTCAGTGGTGGGGAAAGTTTTGGAATCCCTGCCAAAGGATTGACTGGAAGAGTATCTTGAATCCAGTGGGTTAGAAGACCACAGTCAGCATGGATACATGGGGGACAGTCATGCTGGATAAGTCTCATTGATTTCATTGACTGGGTGACCAGGACAATAGATCGGTGGGACAATGAAGGTAGCATATATGGACTTTAGCAAGGCCTTCAACACTGTGGTGCATAGGGGACTTACAAAGAAATCAAGCAACCTAGGGGTAATATCTGAAGTAGTCAGTTGGGTTGGAAACTTGTTAATAAATAGGTGAGAGAAGGTGGTGGTTAATGGTACTGACTCAAATGATGGGAGAGTAACCAGCAGAGTGCCACAGAGTGCCACAGAGCTCAGTACAGGGAACAATCCGCTTCAGTGTATTCATAAGTGACATTGCAGAAGAAGTGGAAGAGAAGGTATGCCTATTTGCAGATAATATCAAACTCTGCAATAGAATAGATACTAAGGAGAGGGTGGAAAGAATGTGTAGGATCATGGGAAACTCGAGAAGTGGTCAAGAGCATGGCAGTTGGGGTTCAGTGACAAAAAGAACAAAATCATGCACCTAGGGTGTAGGAACCCGGGAAATGAATATAGAATGGAGCAGTTTCTGACAGTAACTAAGTGTGAAACAGACTTTTGGATTATCATAACTGATAACCTCAAAGTAGCAGGGCAGTGTGGCAAAGCAGTGGGTAGGGCTATAAGCATGATGAAGTGCATATGGATGGTTATCTCCAGCAGGAGGAGGGAGGTGGTGTTGCCACTGTATCACTTACCTGTGAGATCCCACCTAGAGTTCTCTGTCCAATTTTGGAGGCAGGGCCTTAAAAAAGATATATGGTGGAGGCAATCCAGTGGAGAGCAACTAAAATGGTGCATTGGGGAGCAACAATGCTGCAGGGTTTGCACGAGAAAGTCTATGAGGAGAGACTGAGGGATCTCAACATGTACACCCTGGAAGAGAAGAGTCATAGATGATATAGTAGAGACCTGCAAGTACCTCACAGGGGTGAATGGGGTGCAGTAGAGGAATTACTTTCAAACAAGGAAGAGTACTAAGTTCACGGAGATAGCAATGAACCTGGAGAGTGAAAATTTAAGAGGGATGAGAGGAAATATTATTTAATTAAAAGGGTAGTATTGTAGATACCTGGAACAGACTTCCAGCAGATGTTGTGGAGGTGTAAACAGTGGATGGTTTCAAGCATGGAAGGGATACACATATCGGTATACTAGTAAATAGGCAGGAAGGAGGGAGGATCACCAGAGACCACTTTGGTTCTGCAGAGACAAATTCGGCAGGATGCATATGGCAGACTTAGTGGGTCAAACAGTTCTTTACTGCTGACAGATTCTGTGTTTTTATGCTAACTCTTTCCCATCTGGGCTGTGGGCAACAAGGCACCTGTAGCCTTGCCCTGGTACAGACAGTGTGGAGCATACAATTAGGGTATAAATAAAAGGTTTTGCAGGAAGTGAGGGGCTCTCAGTCTATCACTTTATCACTCAGAGTTCAAGTGGCAGTAGTCTGGTTTAGAAGAGTCCCTCAGCAAGCACACAAGTGTGTATACACACACACACACACACACACACACACACACAAACATTCTTTCATTCAATAAAGTCAAACAGACAGAAACATTTGATCTGGTGTCTTCCAGTAGGAAGCTCAAGGATGGTCAAGTGATGGGTAGCATTAGGAAACACTTCTTCTTACAGTGGGTTGTAAACCTTTGGAAAAACTACAAGTGAAGACGATGGGCATGACAATAGTCTTGGCCTTCAAAGTAGGCTTGGGTCAATTTCTACTTACCAAGGGAATCACTGGATATTCAGGAAAGTAGAGTTTCTAGAAGTTACCTTCAAGTTTGCATGTGTACACATCATATTTATTCATACCTGCTTATGAAGCTGGGGGTGGACATGACAGATCTAGACTCCCTTTCAACATTAAATTACTTACTATGTTACATTATTTTTAAATCATAATGCACAGTGACAGAGCTGGATTTTACTGCACTGAGTTCCACTATTTTGAACCAGATAACTACACAATCACTTCGTATCTATTTATTTTTAATGGTGGACATCGGCAATAAAACAAGGATGACCTTCTTAAACCACTTCTGATCAGATATTATTGCAGTATGATCATATCAAATGTAAATATTTTGATTAGATGAGAAGAATTGCACCAAAGTTCAAGAAAATAAATGGATTTCCAAGTGCTCTAGGACTGTCTTACAGTAACTAGCTTTCCTTCTAAAGTTTTCATTTTTGTTAAGCAGGACTAGATAGGTTTCTTAGGAACAATGAGATTCCCTGTAAGTGTGTGTATATATATATATCTATATATAGATATATATATATATATATATATATCTATATATAGATATATATATATATATTTACAGATAGATATAGATATATTATAGTGGTACTATAGTTAGGGTTGAATAGGCACTTTAATGTTAAACCCCAAATTTTGCATGTTAATAACTTTGCAACTGTTAAACAGATTTGCACACAATTTGGAATGTATGGTCTTGTATGACAGATCTCTTGATTTACCAAGTTGAATTTTTATCAGATTTCCAGTTTATGTGCAGCGAAGCTCAAAACAATGCATTTTTTGCTTTTTTGCCAATTGTTACTGATTTTCACCCATCACACTGCAGCCACACAGTTTGTAATTTTGCTCTGAACTTTTCAGAGTAGAAAGAGGCTGCCTGAAAGAACATTCCAGCTTTAGTTTGGTGAAAAAATATGAATCCATTCCAAGGTTATTTAATTTTGAGTTTTTGGATTCTGAATATGCTCAGTTCAGGCTTTAATTTGTATGTATTTTTTGGCGAAAGAGGATTTGGCTTATAATCAAGGATTTTGTCACCTCACAAACAGGGATTTATAAAATCCCCTTTCATGAGGAAAAATTCCCCTTTCACAAGCCACCATCTTGTTTTCATTTTTCCAAACAAAAAAAAATTTAACTTCTCCCATGAGTGTGTTATGTGGTATTTGAAGTATGGGTTTTGTTCAGTGAGATGCCCTGTACAAACCCAAGGCTTTAGTTAATTTCGGTTTTGTTTAAAAATGGCATTTTAAGTTTTAAAACTCCTTGTCTATCACTCGCTTCTGATCCTATTTTGCAAGGTGACAAAATCCTTATTTTCTCGAGCCGATTCTTGTTTGCGAGGTGTCAAAATCCTGGATCACCATTTCCAGACCAGATGGCCCTATCTTGTGAATACAGAGTGACTCACAAACAAGGATTTTGTCAGCTCACAAAAAAGGACTGAATAACGAAAGGGGATTTTGACAGTTCGCAAAAGCGGAATGGATTTTTTAATCCCCTTTCCTGAGCTGTCAAAATCCTTTTTTGTGAGCCGATCCTTTTTTGTGAGGAGTCAAAATTTTTGATCACCATTTCCGTACCAGATGGCCTTATCTCTCGAACAAGGATTGGTTCACGAACAGGGATTTTGTCACCTCACAGAAAAGGATCAAGTGGTGAAAGGGGATTTTGACAGCTCACGAAAGGGGATTGTTTTTTAAATCCTCTTTTGCCAGCTGTCAAAATCCCCTTTCACCACTTCATCCTTTTTTATGAGCTGTCAAAATCCTTGATCATGAGATCAGGACCAGATGACAAAAATCTTCCAAACTAGGAATTCTGACAAATGGGGATTTTGACATCTCATGAACAAGGAATTTAAAAATGTTGCCAGTGTACAGCTAATTAATGGTTTGGTCTTTTGGCTTGAAATTTACAAGGTACAAAGGGGGTGTCCCACAGATGTGGATTATGCTGTTTAGGTGAAAAAATGTTAATCGGTTACATAGCTATGCCATTATGAAGTTGAGATATTTCCCACATTGAGACACCTGCAGCACCTTTCACTGCCCATATCTCAGAAACAACTTGGGATATGGATTTTTCACTCAGGGCAGCAAACTAAGCATCCATGGAGGTTTCAAAGTCATGATTAAAACTGTAGTGGATTTTTTTTTTCATAGCTGCTATGGTTATAGAGATATTGGCAAATTAATATTACAAAGGTTCCTTTTCAGCCCTATAGGGCTGCTGTATGGCTCCGTAGTTATGTGTAAGTGGGAGTGCAGGGCCCAGAGAGCCCATGCTCCCACATACACATATCATTATGCATAAATGGGCAGCATGAAGGGACCATGGGGCCTGGAGGGCCCTCACTCCCACTAACACATATCACTTACCAGTTACATTATACTTTCTCAAAAAGTAAGGAAATTCATTGCAGAAAACTTTGTTAATGCATCAGTTAGGGTTGAAGTGACAAAAGTGTGGAAATGAGACTTTAGGGTTGAGCCCATAACCCCTCAACCCTACCACCCCATTTCCCATCCTCCATACACCAACAGGCATCGGGGTGTGCCATGAGGTCATTAGACCTAACTCTCACCTCATTCTCCTATGCTATACCATGTCAGCCTGTTTACACATGGAATGGGGTGAGAGTTGGGCCTAATGATCCCAGGGCACATGCCAATGTCCATTGGTGTATGGAGGATGTGAGTGGTGTGGTAGGGTTGGGGTTTAGGGGCTCAACCCTAATGTCTAATTTCCATAGTTTTGTCGCTTCAACCCTAACTGAAACATTAATTACTTTTTTTGCAATGAAATTAATGTATATATAAATAGATAGTGAGAGAGCGAGAGAGAGAGAGAGAATAAATGATGGAACAGAGTTGTATATGATAAAATAATATCATTGAGGGTTTGAACAATCCATAAAGCCATGAGTCTGAAGAGCTTTATTAGTGGCTTTGTGAGTTTGATCAACCTCAAGATGATATTATTTCCTCACATAAGACTTTGCCATTTTTTATTTTATGTATTACATTAGGTTTGGTAGGTTTTGCTTTAAGATAAAGTGTGCTTTTTTTGGGCAAAGCTTGTTTAGTGTATTTGCCTAAGTCAGTGTTTTTGTAGTTCTCCTGTGTTTCCTCTAGTGTTTGTTTGTAGTATTATTCCATATTGAAAGGCATTTAAAGTGCTACACAGTTTTGTTCCCTTAAGGTTTCCATAGTGCAGTGGCTTTGCATACAAGGAACTCTGGTTCAACCAGTTTATCCTTTAGTGTGTTTGAAGACTACAGTACAAGTCACATTAAACTGTTCCATAAACTCACTGGTGTAGCATTTTTTTTGGGTGATTCTACTGCAGTGGCAACTTGAATTGTTGAAGCTTTTAATTCATTTCCAACCATTCTTCACTGCCTATTCAACTCACCTGTACCTGTTTAGTGATATGGCAGTAGCTGTTTGTAGTGTTTATGCAATGCATTTTCTTGGCATTGTTTATAATATCACAGCATTCCTTAAGAGCATTGTTTATGAATATCACAGCATTCCTTAAGAGTTGTTTAGTCTGCCTTCCGAAATGAAACTCATAAGCACTCAGCTGAAAATAAAATGTATAGTCCTAACAGCCAGTTGCAAACCAATACTAAGTTTTTACTAATTCATTGAATTAAACACTAAGCAGATTAGGACACTCTTTGAACAATGCTACACCAGTGAGTTGAGGGAACAGTTTAATGTGACTTGTACTGTACATCATGAAAGAAAGCAGGTGAAATGTTTGGTGAGTGTTTCAGTAGGCCTGTTTACACGGTTAGGAAAATGGAACACAGCATGAGAAGTGTTTGGTGAGTGTTTCAGTAGGCATGCTTTACCAAGTTAGAAAAATGGAGCATAGCAGATGCAGCATGTGAAATGTTTGGTGAGTGTTTCAGTAGGCCTGTGTTACACAGTTAGGAAAATGGAGCACAGCATGTGAAATGCTTGGTGAGTGTTTCAATTGGGCTGTTTTACACAGTTAGGAAAATGGAGCACACTATGGGACATGTTTGGTGAGTGTTTCAGGAGGATTTTGTTTTATACAGTTTAACTTTGATTTCTATGCAGATTGTTAGTTTGGCAAGTGACATGAAGGGAGCAGTAAAAGTGGTTTGATTGATTTTGGGAGGGGGACTGTTTTTTTTGTGGTGGCCATAGCTGAAGAGGCTGCTTTGTCAGTAATGTGGGTGGTTAGAAGGTTGTTTTTACATGTGTTATTCTGGTGGTTGTTACACATGTTAATAGTTCTGTAATAAAATGTACATTTTTTGTCAATACTTATAATAGTAATAGAGTGTTATTAGTGTGTTAATTGTAATCTAATAGAGTGGTGTAATTACATACTGTTTGTTAATTACCATCATACATGGGGAAATGTATGATGGTTTTTATAATGATAAAAAATCCCCACCATGTACATCCCCTGATGGTACTCTGGGTAGAGTAAAAGTGGTCTCATGTACATTAATGTATTCATATTTAAATGATACATCCCCTAATGGTACTCTGAGTAGAGTAAAAGTGGTCTAATGTACATCCAGGATGGTGAGAACCCTGAACAGAATGTGAGCATGTCCTGACACCCTAATTTTGTAAGTGAGACTGCCATTACACTCCTAAATGTGCCATAAGGAGATGTATGAATATATTATTCATTGAGGCCCAATAATAAAGTTAAAACAAATTCTGGACAGAGACAAAATGGCAACTAATGCTTTAACCTGACAAGGGATATCAAATTAGTGTGAAGCTATCCTTCCTCAAACCCATCCATTTTTAGGACACTTTCTCGAGAGTCTCCCTTTTCATGATAAAAGTGCTTCATGTGCAGGGAAATGGAGCACATTGATTTTTAAAGGGTTATCTTATAACAGTTGTACACAAAGTTATCATTCAGGTAACAATAATGTTACTATTTGTAGCAAGCAGCCCTGGTATCCAGTGGCATCCTCCACACATTCTTTCCCATGCAAGCAGTCCTTAGTGTACAGTAGCACCTTTGCCATTCTCCAACCTGTCCAAACATTCTTAGGTATCCAGTGACTTCTATTCAATACCAACTGAATTCCTAGATTCCAATGTCTCCCCACACTCTCCTGCTGTATTAGGACAAGTGGTCCCTGACATACAGAGGAACACCATACCTCTCCCCTTCCCAAAGATAAGCAATGCTTTTCCTGCAGCCACACCCACCCAACCTCACCTTGTGTGAAGTGAAGCAGTCCCTGGCATCAAATGACTCTCCTCCCTCACCCTGTCCCATGACAAGAGGTCAGTCCTTGGTGCCCAGTCACTCTCTCTCTCCCCCTTACCCTGTTCCATACCAAGCAGTCCCTGGCATCTAGTAACACCACCTTACCCTGCAGAATCCTAATCAATCTCTGGTGCTCCATGGCTCCCCTCACCTACTCCCATAGCAGTCATTTCCTGGCATCTAGTGTCACAGTGTCCCTCACTACCTCCATTGCCAAGAGTATCTTTGGTGCCAAAAAAGCACCCCTTTCTTCCTCCTGCCAAAGTCATGATGTCAGAACAACAAAGAGGAACATATAGTAATTGTGCCTGAAAGTGTTACTACACATATGCCATCACTATAGCAAATGATCACAGAATGACAGTATCCACAAGTTCAACCAGAGTTACAGGTAGATGCCAAATAGATGAAAAGCCAAATATAAGGCAAACGTCAGCTCACAATCTGACAAGCAGACTGACCAAACCAAGTAAACAAATGGTTATGAATACAACCAACAGCAGAGGCAGAGTTAGAGTTTGTTTGTATTGTCAGAAGCTTTTGTTTGTTTGCCAGATATTAAACTGATTTTGCATTATTTTAGTTTGTTTAATCTACCTTGTACTTGTGTGTGAGACCATTTGAATTTATGGTACATGCACTGTTATCTCTGACATCATATAGCACCCTCATTCCTCACTCTGCTCTAAGCCAAGTCTGGCATCTAGTGGCACCCCATTTCCTCCCCCTAACTGAAGCCAAGCAGTCCATGGTGAGTCTGTACAGTCTCCCTCACCACAACCCAACTCCACACAATCTCTCAGCTTCTACCCTAACCCCAACATATGACATCCAGGCATGGAGGTAAGTGGAAGGGTTGTTCTGTCAGTGTGAACCTATTTCATGACATCACATTTGCAATAATGAAATTCAGATGCAGCATTTGATGGATTTTAGTAGAGTGGTTATGCCAGATGCCATCTGGGGGAAGAATTGTGTTTTGGGGTCTTTGGCAGCACCAGAGATGGGGTCCAGGTTCAACAAGAAGCTGATTGGGAGGTGTGTGTGTTGTGGGAAATGAGTCATTAATTCTTAAATCTCTTGCAAACACTGGGGATGGGTTTTTGCTGTCACAATTATTTAGGGTTTGCAGAACCACTAAGTTGTGGGTTGTAAGCTCCTAATAAATGTACTTTATGTTTAAGGGGATAGACTGTAGTGACATGAAATGGGCCCCAGTTGATGCAAAATATTTTTCCTAGGGTAGGAGATGGCATCATTATATCAAACAGGTGGGGTCGCTGTGTGTAGTGTAAACTGCATCAATTATCTTTACTTTATATGTTAATCATTTATTGGAACAGGGATGAGGATTTGTTATCAGTTATAGTATTGACAAATATACATTAAATGTCACTGAGGGAAGGGCTACCAGTGCTGCATTTTAGAAGTAGGGAGGTAGAGGAGTTGCTCTGTTACTAATTGCATGGCTCTCACATGGTTGTAATCACTGATTGCATTTACATGCATACAAAAACACCTTATGAGAAATCACTCAAAACATTAACTGGCATGCTCAATCAGAAGCACTGTATTTGTTCATAACCTACTTATTTCAAAAATTGTAATGTGTGTGTGTGTGTGTGTGTGTGTTTCTCATAAAAGGTGTTCAGTCAACAATCTGAAAATCACTGGAGAGACAGCTTTCTGATTTTCCCATGGCAAATCCAGTACCAGTAGCTAGTAAGAAAATGTTTATACTGTCTTGGTAATGTATCTAAACCCTGCCATGATGGGAATAATAGGAATGTTTTAAAAGGTAGCCTCAAATAATTGCCTATCCAATCCTTGGCCTTTCCCTTTAGTCTGTGTGACATGGTTCCTGTCCCAGAAAAAACAGAGATGTCAGTTTTAAAGTGGACCCCCCATGGCAAAGTCTCACTTTTTGTATCTGAATGAAGATGTTAATATGCATTTCCTTCTTTGTTATATGGTAATGTATCCTTGCTGTATCCTAATTTTATTTCTGGAAAAGTTTTCTACACAGTATGTCCTCATTGGCCTCCCTCTCTTGGTCTGACTTCCCCACCTTTCTCAATTCCCCTTTACATAGTTGTTGTTCTGTCTTCCACTAGTCCTGCTGTCTTCTATATTTATTTCACTTTCTTTTATTCTACTTTCTTTTCTTTCAACATTAGGTTGACCCAACCCCTCAAACATAGATTTGTCTGTGGAACCTCTGCCTGCAGGTCTCAGCTGTGACCTGTTAGAAGGACTTAATACTGTATATAAAAAAAAATAAAAGTGATCGCCTTGTATCTCTCCTTCTTGCCATTTTGTGAAGTTCCATGTCATGCTCTACTGTGCTCCAGAGCGCTGCTGCATGTACAAAGCTTTCAGGCAGCAATCATGCAGTGGCACCTATGCTTCACTGATTTCATATTATTTTTTTTTTTAATTAGCAGGTACAATAAGACCACTGGTACCAGTACAACAAAAAAATATTCCTTCCAAAAAGCTAGTTTCAGCTACAATTAACACAAATGTTATCATACCTGTCAAATATACTTCTCTAAGGTATCTCCTATGCTGTAGACCATGTTTTTTTATGATCCCAGTCAAATGAGTAAAGCAACCAAAATTAAATACAAACAAAAACAAAACAACAAAACCAAATGTAAAGTGTGATGCCACCAAAATAAAGTAACGAAACATTATATTGAAAGTGCAAATAAACAAAAATCACAAATAAAATACTCAAATAAAAATGAAAACTATGAAGTGCACCTAAAAGTGATCAATAAACTATATTTGTCTTTCTTTCTTTCTTTCTTTCTTTCTTTCTTTCTTTCTTTCTTTCTTTCTTTCTTTCTTTCTTTCTTTCTACAACTAAAAAGTAAATGCAAAAAAAAACCATTGCACAACAAAAAAATGAATGCAAACAAAAAAGCACAACACAAGTAAAATGTGAATGCAAGTTAAAAAAGCACATAGCTAAAAAGTGAATGCAAGTAAAATGGCATAGCACAACTAAAAAAGAATGCAAAACAAAAAAAAATACAGCAAAACAAAATATGAATGCAAAAAAAATGTACAGTGAACAAGAAATCAAATGCAAACAACAAGCACAGCACAACAAAAAAGTGAAAGCAAACAAAACACATAGCACAACAGAAATGTGAATGCAAACAAAATAAGACAGGCCCAATCAGATAGGACTGCAGCCAAGGAATCTGGAGTAAAAATATTAAAAATTACCAAAGTTACGAGCATGTGTTTGCAAAATATAAGATAGGCTCATAAATTTATTGTTTTGTAATAATAGGATGGTGTGTCCTGACGTATTCTGACAGTGTAGTTCCCCACTATATTCTGAAATTGTCAGTTCCTGCTAAATTCCTAGATATTTATTCATATTGTGTTACAAAAATGGGTGTCCACACCACATTTTGAGATTGCACATCCCTGCCACTTTCCAGATGGCATGCCCCCCAACATTCTGACATTGTCATTGCACACAACCATTACATTCCATAGCCATGTCCACCACTGCATTCCAAAACCGCCTTCCTGTCATATTTTGAAGTGTAATACCATGAATCTGCTCATTCTGGAAAGACATGCCCTCCAGCTAAGCCTGTGTCAGTCTTTTTGCAAATGATTACTACAATTACAGTTTCTTAAACATTGAAGAAATAGGTCCTATAGAGCTACTGATTGGGAGGACTAGGCTGTGAGTTCTGGTTACTACATCATCTGTGACTCTTCATTGAAGCTTTCTTTTTTTAACTGGGAGTGAAATCAGAGTAACAAAATGACATAACTTTTAAACAAAGTAACTTAAAAATCTAATTTTTGTTAAGAGGCTTATGGGGATATTCTGATTCTAATTCTGAAATGTTGCACTTTTGGCTAGACTCCCTCTTTAAGGCAAAAATAAAATCTACACAATAATTACAATCATATTCCAAAAATGTATATATTATTGGGACCATGGTAGTTAGGATTACAAATGCATTTCTTTTTTTTAAATTCAAACTTTATTAACACATTTTTCCACAGTATTGGAGGTAGCAATTATGACATGTACAACTTGTTCACAGTACAATACCTAAATTGCCCCCACCCTCCCACCTTTCTGTACAGCAGTATTATGCCACATTATAACATGAGCTCCTATGACAGTAATCATATGTGCACAGGAATAATTAATACATAACACAACTTATATCTGAATAATCATAATTAAAGTGTGAAGGGGATGACAGATATGTTTATAAGCTGGTAATCTATTGTGGAGACTAGCTATAGCTTTCTCTGTGCGAAGGTTAGTGAGGATTTTGTTCACCCATTCCTGAAATGTCAGGGTAACCTTATCTTTCCAATGCCGTACTATAAGTTTTTTGACAGATAGTGCAATCATGGAAATGTGAAATCTCCTACCCTTAACCTTAATGGAGGACAGGTCCCCCAGAAGGCAAATAACGTGTGTGAAACAATCCCATAAGCCCAGTAAGGGGTCCAGGTTGGTTTTAATTGAATCCCACAGGGAGATTATTTGGGGACATGACCAGAATATATGAAGGAGTGTTCCTTCTCCCTGGGAGCATCTGGTGCATACATCTGACTCAAGGAGACCCCATTTCACTAACTTGACTGGGGTATAATACATGTTGTGTAAAATGTGGTATTGCATAAGGCGTAATCTGTCTTGGGACACATATTTATGACAGGACTTCCATAAGATCTTCCAGTTGAGAATATATTGGGGAAAAATTGATCCCCAGAACCTAGTAGGTCCAAAAGAGCCCCCATACCATCGATGAAACAAGTCATGATATAATTTAGAAATGACAACCGATGACCCTAATAAAGAGGAATTCTCCGGAATCAGTGCACTAACTGACTGGCAAGGGGGGGTACTGTCCAACAATGTTGTAAGCAAGTGCTTTAATTGGAACACTTTGAATTGTAAAGATGCTGGGATACTAAATTTCTGGATAAGTTTAGCTACTGGAAGCCACTTTCCCTCATCATCCAAAAATGTGGCTACTATCCCGTTACCCAGCTAGGGCAACCATGTACGAGGAATCAACTGTTTATTTATAGTGAAGGCCAGAGAGTTCCAAATATATTGGGACAGGTCCAAATATGGAGTATAGTGCAGGAAAGAACAAAGCTGCGTGTACACTTTTAGAGAAGTCATAAGGGTGGGACATTTCTCAGCACCTTGTAAATGAGACACTTTGACATAAAACAAGGTTAGGGGATCTATGTTCATAGACCGGATTAAGTCCAGTTCTATTTTGAGCCAAGTTGGTCTCAGATTCTCGGGACCCGGACACACCCACTTCAGACATTTAGCCAGATGGCTGGCCCAGTAATAGATTGCCAAGTGAGGAATCCACAGTCCCCCATCAAGTTTACAGGCAGACAGCTTATAGTATGCCAATCGGGGGTATTTATTTGACCAAATAAAATTGGTGAAAATTCTGTGCATTTTCTGAAACCTGGATAAAGGGATAACTGAATTAAGGAGAGAAAGGGTGTAAAAAATACATGGGAAGACATTCATCTTGATTATGTTGATTCAGCCCCATAGTGAAACTGGGAGTTTTGACCATCTATCCAGATCCTGAATAATTAACTGGGAAAGAGGCTCCAAATTTTCTTTGAACCATAAGGAGGGATTACGCGTTAGTTTAATACCCAAGTATTTTAGCATCTGGGGTGCCCAACACAGGCCGAAAGGGGTACTATCGGTCTTAAAGACCTTGTGATTCAGGGGAAAAAAGGAGGATTTATTAGCATTTAATTTATAATTTGAAAGGGAACTAAATTTAGCAATTTCCCCCAATAAAGCCAGAATAGATGACAGCAGGTGGGATAGATAAAGAAGAAGATCATCCACATATGCTGTGATCTTGATCTCGTTACACCCCACCCAAATGCCCTGTATACCCGTGTTGTTGAGGAGATTTTGAATAAGAGGTTCCAAATAAAGGTTGAATAAGAGGGGGGAGAGGGGGCATCCCTGTCTGGTACCTGAGTATAGAAAAAAAGGTTTAGAAAATGCACCGTTTCCTGAGATCTTAGCTGATGGAGCTCTATATAGTGCATGAATCCAGTCTATGAACATGTTAGGAAAATGGAAGGCCTTGAGGACCTGGAGTAGGAAATTCCAGTTCACACTATCAAATGCCTTCTCGGTGTCCAGGGAGACCAGCCTGGCAGGAAAGGTGGCATCCCTGGACTCCGAGAAGACATGTGAAAGGGTGCGCAGATGATCTGAAGATGAACGCCCCTTCATGAACCCAACCTGGGTCTTGCCTATCAGGTCCAGGAGAACCATTGTTAATCTATCGGCCAATGTCTTCGAAAGGATTTTTATATCTTGATTTAAAAGGGATATAGGCCTATAACTTTGTACTAACTCTGGATCCTTGTCCAGTTTGGGGAGAAGAACAATCAGAGCTTCGAACAAATAGGCATCTACCACAACCCCGGAGAGAATGTATTGGAATAGCCGGTGAAGCACCGGCAATAATAGTTCTCGGAAAGCTTTATAAAATATTGAGGAAAAAACGTCCGGCCCTGGGACCTTGTCCAAAGGCTAGGCCCCAATAACCTCTGAGATCTCCTCCAGGGATACTGGTGAGGCTAAGAAGCTCCTGTGCTGTTCTGATAGGGTAGGCAGATGGGAGTCCCTTAAGTACGTCTCCAGAGTCTCCGAAGGAGGAGGACAATCCATGTCCCTGTATAATTGCTCATAGTACTGTGCAAATTCTTGTACTATCTCAGAAGGGGATACTTCCAGAGACCCGTCCACCTGAGCCCGAATTGGGGGAATGAATCTTTCAGATTCCTGTTGTTTTAACCGTAACAGGAGTAAACGCCCCACCTTTTCTCCCTAATCCATATAACTAGCTCTGGTTCGGATAATAGCTAACTCTGCCCTTTCCCTCAGCAAGTCTAAATATCTATCTCTGGCTACCAGAAGCTTCTTTCTGACCTCACTCAGAGTGCTGATGGAAAAGTTAGCTTCTAGGGACTGTATTTGGGACAGTAAGGATAATAATTCTTCCTCTTGTGCCCTTTTCCTCCTAGATGCTAAACTGATAAGGATTCCCCTCATGTAGGCCTTAAAGGCACCCGGTAAAATATCTGGCTTTGCACTATCAATCGGGTTAGTTGAGAAGAAAAGCTTAATCTGTTCTTTTATAAGCTTGCAATACCTGGCATCCTTTAATAATTGTTCATTAATTTTCCAATGGGTCTCCCTTCTGGGCATATTAAGAAAAGCTAAATTGCATACCACAAGGGAGTGATCAGAGATAGGACCAGGCTGGATTGAGGCAGACATAACCCTGGGCAAGAGCCCCTGGGAAATTAGTAAGTAGTCTATGCGGGACTGCGATCAATGCACTGGCGAGCTGAAAGTATACTCCTTGGAGTTAGGATGCAGAACACGCCAAACATCACATAGCCCGCACTGATCCACCAAGTCCCTGAATGCCCTTTGCCCAGGGGACAGTCCCCTCAATCCACTACCTGACCTATCCATGTTAGAGTCCAAGGCCAAATTAAAGTCACCACCCATGATGATCATTGTGGGAAGCATTGGGAGGATAATGGTAATCAGCCTCATAAAAAAGCCAGGATCATCTGTATTAGGCCCGTAGATACTGCAAAGTACAAGTGGTACAGACCAGAGAGTGCCCTGGACCAAGACAAATCTGCCCCCCCAGATCCTTAATAACATGTGAGGAGGTGAAGGGAATGCCTCTATTACTAATTAGCATGGCCCCGCAACTGTTAGTGGATCCCGAGGCATTGAAGACTTGACCCACCTGTTGCCTTCTTAGTTGAGAAGCTTCTGATTCTAATAAATGGGATTCCTGTAGAAACGTTATCTGGGAATGCAATAGACTTAAGTGCTTAAGCACCTGGTATTGTTTGGATTTTTTCCTAATCCCCTTCACATTCCAAGCTGCAATAACCACTTTATTTGCCATCTAGGTCTGTAATAATGAGCTTAGGACAACAATCACTGTACAATAAGAGCAAAGAAATAACTATCCAGATTCCCTAATTACTGCTGACCCCCACCCGGCCCCACCCCAGCACAAACCATTTCTTCCCTGTCGCCCCTCATAAAATCCCCCTTCATTTAACATTAGTTTAACCAATCCTTCAGGCCTGACCTTAGAGCCCCCCACCCAGCCACCCCAACTGTCACAAACAATGCTTAACAAAGTACCGCATCCCTTCCTCGCCCCCCAGCCTCCCGAGAATGCTCTTCAGCCCTAGACAAATACAACAAACCCCTAATACGAACAAGTAAACATTAAGCCAAGAATAGGAGAACTCTGCTACCTAACCAACTTCTGGTAGCTTAAGAGAGGTGCTCGGCTTATGACATGAGGGCACAACGAGTGTGCAGTTATAATTAGCAGGATTCGTGTGGCCAGCTAAAAAAACACAAACACCCAGGAACCCCAGATAAATGATATAGAAGATAGGGCTCTTTTACCTCGGAATCTTGCCAGCACAAGAGCCAAGTAGCCCAGTAAAGGGTATATTAAATAACCCAGGCTTCGACCAGAGAGCAGTGCAGGAGGAAATCAGCCCTGAGTTGTCAGCTAACGCTGATCTGTAATGCGTATACACTGAGCTCCCTCTTGTGGCTATGGAGCAAAAGTGCATCACTACACAGATACAGAAAAAAGCCCAGCTCATCTCTTAAATTAATCTACCCCAGATTTGAATAATAAGCCAAAGTGGTGTAAAACAACCATCCCCTTACTGCTGAATAATTGTGCTCCCAACTATACTAAAACATGAACACCTTCCCCCAAGTAAGCAAACCATTCATTCAGAACGAATCCTTAATGTGAACTTCAGTCCCATGCTTAAATTCAGTGCGAAAGTGTCCCATATCGAATTAGCACAGCGAGATGGCGACTTTGCCTCTTCCAATAATGGGATCTCCAGAACTCATCCAGTGATTGCATTCCTTTCCCTCATTCTACATAAAAAACAGACTCAGCTTGACAATTCAGGGCTCCCCCTCATCATCAGTGCAGAACTCCTCATGGGTCCCAGAACAAGCCAGGCAGGGCAAGTATGAGACCGAAGAGAGCAGTATCTGGATCTTTGTAGGCTGACCAGGATCCGTTCACTAACACTTGCAGCCTGACTGGGTACCCCATCCTAAACTTGAGCCCAGCAGCGATGATCCTGGACACAATGGGGTGAAATGCTGTGCGCTTCTGCCGGACAGATCCCGGTAGATTTTGTACTATTCTTAGCTTGGAATTCTCCCAGCAGACTTCTTGTGGGTCTCTCGCTTTGGACAGGAAATGTTGCCTCTCTAAGTAATTTAAAAAGCGGCATATGATAGGGCAGGGAGCAGCCCCCAATGGAAGTTTTGGCTGTAAGGACCTATGCACCCTCTCGATGGTATACATAGAGCAGAAGGGAGAGGGGCTGGCAATCTGTTCCACCAACTTCTGTACAAAGACGATGGCATTCTGGCTCTCTTCACCTTCTGGTAGCCCCAATATAACGACGTTGTTCCTACGGCTATGACCTGCGACATCCTCTAATTTTGCTTCAACATGAGAAAACTTCTGCCGCATAGCCACAAGCTCAGGATCTACCTTTTCCAGGCGTTTCTCCAGAGACACAATGCGAGCAGTATTATCCAAGGTTGTGATAGAGACCTCGTTCAGCTTTTTAGAAAGGGCTTTCAGCTCCATCGCCATCTCTTTAACTTCCTCACGGAAGGGTTTGAACTCTTCTAGGAACCTGTTCAAGGTTAAAGGCTCCTGCTCCGAGACCTGGCTGGGGTGATTAGGCCTGTCTGGCCCACTCGAGGCCCAAGATTTCTTCGGGGCCTTCTCGGGGGTGACTGGTGGAGTGTGTTTCTTCAGGGCTTTTTTCATGTAAGCCTCCATCAGTATTCAAACTCACTAATCTGAAGCCCGGGATGGTTAGAAGGCAGAATTACGTGAGAGAGAAGGGTTTTAGGTAGTTTTGCAGTCTGAAATAAATGATGATAAAGTCGGGAGGCTGGGGCTATGCGGAGGAGCTTCTACTCAGCACTCTGCATCACGTGGTCTCTACAAATGCATTTCTAAGTTAAACCCCTATATTTCCACATTATTGTAACCTTCTCTGCAAGGAACTGGTTAAACTTTGGTATGCACGTCTGGGACCAGGATTGCTGGATCCTGAAAATTTGGTAAGGATCAGTTCAGCAATGTGCAGTAAATGATTAGAAGGTTGCAAATAGATAAAAATAACCAAATTACAACCTTTTTTTCTCACCTGTAGCTAACAAAATGTCTGACACTGACTGTTGAAACCTTAAACATTTAGGTTTGTTATAGTTTAATCAAAGGGAAGTACCTTTTATAATTAATTTCACTATAAAAAGTACAGCTGTTCAGTTAATTACATTTAAAAATCCTGTTGTAATTCATGGACAAAATGTTTTTTCAGAATTCTATTTTTAAGACTTGTTTTTTAATAACAGGATTTACAATGAGTAGCGAAAATGAAAACAAATAACATTTTCATCACGCATTGTTTGTATTCCCCATCTGGGTTGATCAATTTGCTCTCTGTATCGGCCAGCAACCCACACAATTAAAAATTCTGGCCAGAGCCGATAGGGCTACAGCCGAGGAATTTGGGATGAAAATATTGAAATTTATCAAAGTTATGAGCCTGCATTTACAAAATGTAAGGCTCACAAATGTGTTGTTTTGTAATATTTTTACACCACATTTTCAACATAGCCTTGTTATGACCCTGCTTCATGAAGAAGGGCAGAGCAAATGTTCAATTCCTGCCTGAATGGTGATTTCACACAGGGACTGTGAAAACAACTTTCAGGATGCCAAAACACATTTTGGGTAGGAGTTGAAAAATGACAGCTGTCACATTCATTTGGTGCTGTAAAGAAATGGCTATGTTAAAATTTGGGGTAAAAATATTGAATATTACCAAAGTTACGAACTTGCATTTTCAAAATTCAGTATAGCCCCATAACTTTTTTAAAAATATGTTTACACCAGATTTAGAACATTGCCTTCTTATGACTCCACCTCATGAACAATGGCAGAGAAAATTTTCAACCCCTGCCCAAAAGGTGATTTTGCACAGGAACCACAAAATCACCTTGCAGGATTTAAAAAAGCATTTTGGCCAGCATTTGAAAAATGACAGTTGTTACATCCATGAGGTGCCATAAAGATAAGGCTATGTTGTAAATCTGGGGTAAAAATATTGACATTACCAAAGTCACAAGCATGTGTTCGCAAAATTCAGTGTAGGCTCATACCGTTGTTTTTTTTGTTTTTTTATGTTTTTACTCCAAATTTTCAACATAGCCTTCTTATGAGCCCACCTCATGAACAAGGGCAGTGAAAATGTTCACTTCCTGCCCAAAAGATGATTTCATGTCAGCCCAGTTGCGTTGAGGGCAGAGGCACTGGATGCCTCAGCTTGCGCCACACCAGCGACTGATGTTTGGGAATGAGCATGGGCCGCTGGGGGTTGGCAGGGGTGGAGAAGGATTGAGCATCCAATGGACTGTTCAGCTTCTCCAGGGAAGGGCGGTCTCACCAGTCGGTGCTCAGTCGCCCTCTGGTGAAGGCTGGGGGACAGGGTGCCATGGTGACAGCGTGGGGAGGAGTTTGGGCAGACGCCTGGAAGAAGCGCATGCGGACACATGCACGTTTCCCTCTGCCAGCGTCATTGCATGCCCTAGACTCCAGGGAACAAGGAACAGTGGAAAACTGGCACCTCTTGAGGGGCTTGATGGCAGTCCATAAGTGTCTGCCAGGGTAACGCGAGGCACCTGAAATTGGATTCGGGTTCAGTGGGGAGTTGGGAGCTCCCTGCCACACCACCGTGGGGGTAAGCCACAGGAGTTTTAGGGTGCTGACATGTGGCTCTAGTAGAGGCAGACGGTGGCTGGATACCCAGTAAGAATGCGATGGACATAGGAGCAGAAAGTGGCCAAAAGGTAAAAAGTGATAGCAAAAAAAAAAGATGATTTCATGTAGGGACCTGGAAATCACCTTTTGGGACAGATTTGCCTAATGCCAGTGCAACTGTTCATGAGGCGGGGTCCCCAAACAAGGCATGTAGAAAATGTGGGCCACAAATATGCAAAAATGGGCAAGTTTAAAACACCACTAAAATACATTGAACTGAAAACTTTGAATTGCAAAAAAAAAAAAATGATTTTGTAGTTTGTTACATGCTGAATAACTGTTAGTAGATAGAATACACGTACATTTGTGACATGTTAGTTTGTAATCCAAGGGTATTTACCTGGCCAGGCTGCACAGTTTGTTAACTCTCATATTGTCACTGCTGAATTTACTTGCATATTTTGTGACACTTCAAACTTCAATAAACCTTGAATTACAAAAAGAAATACATTGAATCAAATAACTGTTTCTTCAGTTTGCTGTCCAGCTTTTAAAAGTGAAGACATATCTGTGGTCCTGACAGGATTACAGCACTAGACACCAAATGAGTAAATAAGGGCTTGCTGGGTGTAGGGTAGAGGGTGCTGAGTCGGAGGGTCAGGTTGGGTGACAGGGATGGCCGTGAAATACATGGATGGATGGTTTTAGTTTTATAGGATTTAAAAAAAGAGAGAAATAAACCCCAATGTTACTGGATGTGACACTGGAGAATTGGACACCCCAAGTGTCACTCTTATGTTTCTGGGGTGTGGGGGGTGGGCACACGCAGTCAGGGTTGGTTGGGGGAATACGAATAAAAAAAATGAGGATTCTGGATGTCAATACTGGGGGACTGGGCACCCCCAGAGTCACTTTTATGTTTCTGGGGGAGAGGGTTGAATGCTGAGAGGGTGGGTCGGCTGTGGGAATACAAATAAAAAAATGAGGGTTCCAGATGGAGACACTGGGGATTGGGCACACCCAGTGTCACTTTTATGCTTAGGAGGAGGTGCTGAGAGGGACAATCGAGTGAAGAATATGAAAAAAGAAACATGGTAGCATCCTGATCATGACACTGGGGGATTGGGTACCCCCAGTGTCTCCCTTATGTTTCTGGGGGGTGCCGAGAGGGAGTTTAGGGTGGGGGAGATATCGCTAATTTAAAAAAAAAAAAAGTCATGGTGGAACACGGCACACTCCACCATGTCCAAGATGACCACCACACTCTACTGTGCATGCAATTTTTTTTAAAGTAAAAAATAGTACAGTATGAGTGGAGTGCTCCATGGATACAGAGGCAACTATGGTGCAACTCCAACATGTTGTTCAGTCAGAAGGAAAGCTGAGTCCTTTTTGATAGCAAGAAATATACAGGACTCTTCCCACTGCAGCCCTAAAAAGAGAAACACAACAAAATGTGAATGCAAACAAAAACACACGTCACAATAAAAAAGTGAGTGCAAACAATAAAGCACAACATAACTTAAAAGTGAGCACAACAAAAAAGTGAATGCAACCAAAAAAGCACAGCACAGTAGAAAGTGAATGCAACCAAAAAAGCACAGCACAACAAAAGTGAATGCTAACAAAAACACATGTCACAATAAAAAAGTGAGTGCAAACGATAAAGCACAACATAACTAAAAAGTGAATACAAACAAATAAAGCGCACCACAACTGACAAGTGAATGCGAGCAAAAACACACAGCACAACAAAAAAGTGAATGCAACCAAAAAAGCACAGCACAGCAGAAAGTAAATGCAATCAAAAAAGCACAGCACAACAAAAGTGAATGCTAACAAAACTGCACAGCACAGCTAAATAGTAAATACAAACAAAAAACACAGTACTGTAAAATAAAAAAAAATGAATGCAATCAAAAGAGCACTGCACAACTAAAAAGTGAATACTAACAAAAAAGCACCATTCAGGAGTCCAGGAGAGAGGTTTGCAACAGCAGATGTGCAAAGAGACTTTTGCTGCATATGAACATATGAATGTGTCAGCTGACAAAGGTCTTACAATGTACCTAGTCTGCTCATATGTGCAGTTCCTTCTGCATTTACTGGAGGAACTGCCCCACTTATAAAAGCAAAAAGGCAGCTGCTTGAAAACTATGCTGGAGCCACAACATAAAGGACAAATTCCCAAAGAAATTGAGTCGGGCTACACAGCGAAAACCAATAAAGGGCCTCAAGTGCTAGGTCTTGTTAATAAACCTTTAATAAAAGTAAAATGTTATGCCTTGAAAAAGTGTCAGTGAGACATGAAACATTAGTGGTCACATACGTGGGGGTGCTGCTACCCTTGATCTTCCATTTTACTTCTATTATAAGATTAATAACTAGACCTAGCTCTTGAGGCCTTTTTTTCAGTTTTCACTGTGTTGCCCAACTCAGTTGCTTTGGGAACTGACTCACTTGCCATATCCTTCTAGACCCCTGTCAAATACCCATCCCCACCAGCGGCTTTCCCCCTCATCCTATCCCAACCTCTCTTGAAGCTCTCCACCATTTTTACCACCTCATCCTGCAACTCACTCCACTTAGCCACCACTCTCTTGGTGAAAATGTGCCTCCTCATCCCCTCCTGAACTCCCTGCCCCCACACCCGGCTTCAGGTTCTTTCCCTTGGTGGTCTTGTTTCCACTAAAGCTGAAGAGGCCCTCTGTGCTCACCCTGTTTATACCTTTAAGGTACTTGCTGGTCTCAGGCATGTCACCCCTGTCCCTGCTAACCCCAAGTGAGTACATGTTGAGCCCCCTGAGCCTCTCCTCATAGGTGTTGTCCTGCTGGCCCTGGATCATCTTGGCTGTCCTTCTCTGTACTATTTCCAGCAAGCTGATATCCTTCTTTAGATAATGGAGGGCAGCAACATCACAAACTGTACTCTTGTGCAGCCTCACTAGAGACCTTAACAGCAGTAACATGACCTCAGTCATCCTGCTGGTGATTCTCCTGTCTATGCAGCCCAGCACCCAATTTGCTTTGGCCACATCCTTCTGGTATTGTGAGAAGAATTTCATGTCATTCTTGATAATTATACTCAGGTCCTTTTCCTTCTCTGACCTGGAAACCTGTGCACCACACTGCCAGTATTTGGTCTCTGAGTTTCTCACCCACAAGTCATAATTTTACACTTTTAGCAATGAACCCCACTTGCCAAAGGCCAGACCACGTCTCTAACCCAGCCATGCCTTGCCTGAGTTCCTGTCTCCTTTCTGCCATTTTCACCCTTCTACAGAGCTTGGTGTCATCCACAAACAGGCGTCTGTAATGCCTGATCCCATCTGCGATGTCACTTATGAATTTGTTAAACAATACTGTACTAAGCACAGAGCCCTGTTGCACCCCACTAATCACTGGCCAAGGTTCTGAGAATGCCACCCCCCCCCACACACAACCACCTTTTGGCTTCTGTCCTGTAGCCAACTTCTGACCCAATAAGTTTAGCCACCACCCATTGGCATAGCATAAACGTGCAACAACAGCAGCTGTGTGTGTCTGGGGAGCTGCAGAGCCACCACCACTGCTGGTTGTCACAGTAGACATATTAGCTGGATGCCAGTACATTGGTGCACTGGTCTGACATGATTAGGCATCACAGGATGAAGCTGCATCTGTGAATTCAGATCAAAAAATCTTCTGTTACATGTGGATAGGAGAGGAGAGATGAGGAGAGGAGGTCTGAGAGAGCCAAAGGATAGTCATTTCATATGTCACCACAGAGGTCTGCATTGAGGTAGAAGCCAAGCCAGTCAGGGAGGGAATTGTTGCCACTCCGCCACAACACTGTACATTCAGAGAGATATCTTATTGGACTTGGGAACTTTCACTAATTCAGTGCCTTTTCCCACAGCAGGACCTTTCACCTGTTAATTTGGGAATTTAGTTAATAGGGTATGCCATCTGGCCAGGAATTACAAATACCCAGTTGAGATTTGCTTTGAGTTTTGTTGCAATTAAATAAAGCACTTACAGTTGTTAGTTTACTACTACAAGATCCTGGGCAATGAAAAACTAGGAGCCTACACCAATTCTACTACTGGGTATCCAGTAACTGTTATATTAAATGAGTTTCCTAGATCAAGGAGACTGCATATATCTGGTGCCAGAGTGGGTAAGGAGGCACTGACAGTACAATAAGGCATGAGGGACTTGTCTATGTGTGGTGTGAGGGTGGGCTATCTAAAATGTAGGCCAGGGTCTGCGTACTGTTATTCATATATATGCTAACTGTACCTAGAAGGACACTGTAATTACAGCCAAAGGGCTGTAAAACATAACTATTTGGCTGCACCTGTCGAGGCAACACAAGGCCAGTTACATCAGTGAATTATTATACTGTAACCTCTTTGCCTAATATTTTCCTTTCCTAGAGCATTATTCCCTTTTTACTTTTTAACAAATACAACCTTACTAACTTTTCAGGGATGACCTGGGACTAAGGAAGCAGTATAGTGTAGTTGTTAAGGGCACCGTGGTGCAAAGCTACAGACCTGGGTTTGAATCCTATCAACCCCCACTTGCATACTGTGTGACCCTGAGCAAGTTACTTAACTTCCTTGTGCTCCCAGGTCACATATGGAAACCAGCTACAGCTTAGTGTGCCTTTTCTGGGTAAGTAATTTCCCCTTCCCCCTTTCCCTAAAACATTACGTGAACATACATCCACAGTTGTGAACACCTGATCCTGATACACTAATATTTGTTTATAGTTACTGTCTGAGCCTATCATTAGTAGAGTGCGAAAAATTGCATTTGTAGGGAATTATTGTCACATTGATCCTTATTCAATAACAATAATATGAGTCAGATAAGCACAACATGCCTGTACTTGGCCTGCAAACATCAACGCCCATGGAGAGGCATCCAGGGTGCATCCCTCATGAATGCTGGCCAACCGTCCCTTGCTCCACCCCACTGGTGCATAGATGCTTGGAGGGTTGACTGACGAACACAATCAAATTACCACCTTGATGGTAGACTGGAAACATTGCTCTGCACAGAGCGGTGATTATAGGAAATAGTGGGTTCTGGTAAACAGTACAGACAGGGTGAGTGCCCCAGTGGCTGTCAACAGCCCTCCCTGCATCTCTGGAGGGTTGCGGCAGCATGGCGGGGGGGGTGCAAGCCCTATCATGTTTTTTGGGTGTGAGATGGAAGATGACATTCAGAGGCTACAACAGAGCCCTTGCCTACATGACCTCTGCCCCTTCTAACAGCACTCTGCACCTTGATGCATGTCACAAAGCATAGGAATGCTCACCAGACATTCCCTCACTCTGTTTGTGTGCACAGCTCTGTGGATGGACATGGAATCAGGTGAATAAAGGTCCATGCACCTTCCATGAATGAACAAAAAAGCATACAAAAAAGATGTCTTCAGTCCAAACTCTTTTTTTCATGGGAAGGCATTCTTTTTTCAACTGAATGAAAAATGCAAACAAAAAAAGATTCCTTCATACAAAAAAAGAATGGGAAAAAAAAAAACTAGGTCCAAAATCTTTTTTTTGTAACAGGGCGTCCTGTTTTGTATGAATGAAAAGGGAGGAACAACAAGGACATTGGGGTGGTAGAGCTGTTTGTGTAGTGGGCAGCTTGTTTTAATTCACAACCTTTCAGAGGGCTGCTTTTAACTGGTAGTTTAAATGTTTTTAAAAAGCTGCAGTTTTGCACAAGGTGAGACCAGAGAGGAAGCTACTTCTGGGACACCAGCTATAAAAAGTTGACCTCTGTGAGCAGGGCCATGTGTCAAGATATATGCAGAGACATGAACATTCAACATCTGTCTGCTGTGTCTGTGTTGGCAGTGGAGAAGTGGGACCAAGAAGTTTAAACTGTTTACTAGGAAAAGTCTGTAACCAGCATTTTTGTCTATCAAGATTATTAAACCTGCAGTTAAGTTTTAACTATCTACTAGATGTCACAAACCCACTCAGCAGGTCAGACCCTCTACTCCCAAAGTGCCAACCTCCGAGCACAGTCTTGTGAACAGTTTAACAGAACAAGGTAACCCGCTTGTCTGTTTTGTGAGTTTGAATCAACCTTTGGTCTCAAGTCTTGGAGGGATTCAAACTGTGAACCTCTTGCTAGCATACCCAATGCACAGGCTCAGATATTTCTCTCTTCGGGGGGCCAGATATCTTTGCCTATGTGCACCTAACCAGGTATACGGAGATGAACCCTTAAAAACTTTAATAAAGACCTCAGATTTAAAACACTTCTCTTTCCAATTTGGTACCACCATTCAAGCTTATGCCTAGTGCCTGCTATAACCATATATACTTTTCTTACAAATGAAAAGACGTCAAAGACAGACTAAGTACACTCTGAAAAGAGTTTTACTAAAAAGAGATAAAAATATGTAAAACACAAAATACAGAACTTTCATATCACAAGACACACAAATCTTTAAAAAAAAACAAGGTTTAAACAGTGCAAATTCCTACTTACAGTACCTAGATTTGACTCTCTTTCTAAATATCTGTTTAAAAGTGCTCATAGATGTTTCGTTGTCAGAGTCTAGGTAAAAGTGTGTCTGAAGTAAAACAGAATATTCCTTAAGCAAACTGTATTTGCCAACCCCTTTTGTGTGAGGTCGTCTAGCTCCTCTGTCAGAATATATAAAAAATATATATATTATACAAAATGGGATGTCTTTTCAAAGTATTAAGCTCTGTAACTTCAGCATAATTCATGTCCTTCAAATGACACTACTTTGATCTCATAATAAGCGTTCCCCTTCTAGGACATGAAAGCATCTTTATGATTTTGCACTTCTATGTAATAACCTTGATTTTTTCACTCCAGCCTCATAAAATGGATATGATATAGCAACTATGGCTGTAATTAACTCAGGCAAACAGGAGATCCTTGATTGAGGCCTTCTTTGTAACACCTAGTATCTAAAACTGTGTGTGTGATCTCACATGCTGTTTTTGGCATTTTCTCATGACTTTCATCTTTCAGCTGAAACCTGGGAGGGGGGGAGATGAGTGCGGTCATTCTAAGAGCACCAGATTTTTCAGCAGAGACAGTCAGTAATACATTTTATATTAAAAAAAAATGGTACAGCACTCAGAATTGGCTGTCCATGTCACAATTCCTCCCCACCTAGACTGAATTTGGGGGTTCTATCCCCTACATGGGATGAGCTTCCCAAATCAGTTCACTCCTCATAGAACCTAGACAGCCCATCTGAGTTCTGGTTCTTCGCTCCAGCCCTACGTATGATTTTTACATCATACCTTTGTAAAGCAAGACTCCATCTTAGTAGTCTGCCATTGTTTTTCTCCATCTGCGTCAGCCAAACTAGGGGGTTGTGGTCAGTCTGCACCACAAAATGTTGCCCATACAGGTATGGTTCTAGCTTCTTTAGGGCCCACACTATGGAAAGACACTCCTTTTCCACCTTGGAGTATTCTTGCTCCCTGGAAGTAGCTTCCTACTCAGGTACACTACTGAGTGATCTGTCTCTTGGCAAGATGTCTGACTCAGTACTGCCCCAATACCCATGTCTGAGTCATCAGTCTGAACTATAAATTTCTTGCTATAGTCAAGACTTGTCAGAACAGGAGCACTGCATAGTGTCTCCTTTAGTTTGGTAAAGGTTTCCTCACAAGCTGAGCCCCAGGTAATTTTCTTTGGCATACTTTTCTTTGTCAGGTCAGATGGGGAGCCGCCAGGGCACTGTAATTGGGTGCAAATTTCCTATAGTACCCTGCTCTCCATAGAAAGCTCCTGACCTGCATCTGGGTTTCTGGACTGGGCCACACCTGGATCACCTCTAGCTTTATTTGGTTAGGACAGAGCTGTCCCCGGCCTACCACTTGCCCAAGGTATGCCACTTCTCCCATGGCTACCTGGCACTTCTCAGCTTTGACAGCAAGCCCAGCCCTCTGTATCCTGCCCAGCACTTCCCTAAGGTGGGATAGGTGTTCCTCCCAACGGGTACTAAAGATGGCAATGTCATCCAGGTATGCCATGGCGTACTCCTCAGCACCATTTAACACCTGGTTCACCAACCTTTGGAAAGTGGCCTGGGCATTCTTCATTCCGAAAGGCATAACTTTAAACTCAAATAAGTCTATTGAAGTGATGAAGGCTGACTTCTCCCTAGCTCTGTCTATCAATTCTACCTGGCACTACCCCTTGGTCAGGTCAATAGTTGTAAGGTACGTTGCCCCTCCTAACTTGTCCAGGAGTTCATCCATCTGGGGCATCGGGTAGGCATCTGACTCCTTGACTGCATTCAGTCCACGATAGTCCAGACAGAAATGAGTTGAGACATCTGGCTTAGGTACAAGGACTATGAGTGAGGCCCAGGGTCTGTGGGATCTCTGGGTTACCCCTAAACCGGCATCTCCTCCACTTCCCTCCTAATGTCCTTATGGATAGCCTTTGACACCTGATATGCTGTCTGCCATATGAACGTCTGTGTCCCTGTCTCCACATTGTGTGTCGCTAAGAGGGTTAGTTCAGGCTTGGCTCTAAACAATGGGGAAAAGTCTGCTAAAACCTCCCTTACTTTCTGAATCTGGTCTGGGGCCAGCTGGGGAGACAATTTTACTGCCTCCACAGAGGAATCCCACTTGCTTTCCTCCAGTAAGTCCAGAAGGGGGTCTCCTTCATCCGTCCCCTCCGCATGACTGCACACTGCAAACACCATGTCAGCCCTATTAGCATATGGCTTCATCATGTTGACATGGTACATCCTTTCTGTCTGTCTTCTGTCAGGTAACTCCACAATGTAGTTCATGTCATTTACCTTCCTTACCACTTTGTACGGTCCTGCCCACTCAGCTAGCAGCTTGTCTTTCCAGAACGGAATAAGGGCCATGACTTCCTGACCCACCATGTATGAGCAAACTCTGGCTCTGCAGTTGTACCACACTTTTTGTTTCTGTTGGGCAGCTGCCAGGTTGCTCTGGACTGTCCCCATAAGCTCCTTCAGCCTTTCCCTATGCCTAAGGATGTAATCCACAATAGGAGTTCCCTGGGTGGCATGCTTGCCTTCCCAGTCCTCCTGGATCAAGTCTAGGGGCCCATGTACCTGGCATCCATATAAGAGTTCAAAGGGGGAAAATCCTGTTGACCCTTGTGGCATCTCCCTGTATGCAAGCAACAGGTGGGGAAGGTATTTCTTCCAGTTCCTCCCATGCTGTTCAGCAAACACCCATAGCATTGACTTTAGGGTACCATTGAATCATTCAACAAGTCCATTGGCTTGTGGGTGATACAGTGTCTTACATCTCTGCACCACCCCACACTTCTCCCATAAACATTTCATCAGGTCCGACATGAAGGAACCCCCTCGATCAGTGATAACCTCCTGCGGAAAGGAGAAAATCCCAAGTAAGGCATCTGCCACTTTGTCTGTCCTCAGTGAGGATAGGACGACTGCCTCTGGGTACCAGGTGGCATAATCCACCACAGTCAGGATGAATCTCTTCCCTGAGGAGCTGGGGGTATTTAAAGGCCCCACAATATCCATTCCCATAGTCTGGAATGGCTCCTCCACTATGGGCAAGGGGATCAGGGCTGCTTGGGTTTTCTTGCCCGCCATCTCTATTTCTTGGCATCGGTGACAAGACCTGCAATACTCCTTCACCTGCTGGGTGAAGTTAGGCCAATAGAAATTCTGGGCTAACCGCTGCATAGTGTGCGCAATTCCCAGATGACTAGACAAGGGAATATCATGTGCAGTTTTGAGCAACTGCTCACGATACACCTGGGGAACAACAAGCTGCCTGCCTAGCATCCCTCCCTCCCTCTCTCTGTAGTGCCTAAGTATACATAAGTCCATTTTCACAATAAATCTTATGTCTGCCATCACCTCCCCGTATGCTGTCCAAGTCTGCACAAGCCATCAGCTTCTCTAAACTATGATCACCCCACTGAGCAGCTGCAAACCCCCTCACACAGTCCCAAGGCATGAGACAGGTTGCCTTCAGTCACTAAACTAGGGTCCCTAGCACTAGCATCAGGGCTCTCAGGATCACTGTCAATCCCAACCCTCTGACAATGGGTCACCCCTCCCTCTTCGGAGTAACCTTCCGTAGCTGTGTGATCACTTGCTACTAGGGAAATTTCTACCCCCTTTATATCAGTATCCCCATCAGGAGACACAGGCTGGGGAACCAGCCTCTCAGTGGTTTTTGCACTGGTTTCTGTGGGGTTCAGGGAACTACAATTTCCCCTTGCTGCTTGGCTTTAGGTAACTGCACATACCATTCCCTGTTGGAGATTGTTACCCAGGATCACACACACTGCTAATGTTTTGGCTACAGCCCCCTGTTGCACAGTTCCCCCTGTTTCACCCCAATCTAAGAGAACACTAGTGAGGGGTAATGTTTTCTCTTCACTAGTAAACCCTTGTACAGTGACATATTTATTGGGTATAAGCTGACCAGGCTGTACCAGATCCCCCCGTATCAAGGTCAGGGATGCACCTAAGTACCTTAACCCTTGTGTCTGCACACCATTTACCATGACTGGGTGCACATGTTCCCTCATGTTCACTGGCATGCTTCCAGGGACACTCAAACAACCCACTTCTTTTCTAGCACCCTGTGGTGTATTATTGCTTGCCTTTTTAGGACACTGTCTGGCAATATGCCCAGTTTCATTACACAACTAACAGGCATTTCTTACTTCAGAGAAATCTTTTTGTTGAAATAAGGGGCTAACTGGTTTTGGTGGAGGCAGTGTGGGTTTTAGCTGCCATGAAAGCACACTTTTACCTTTCTGCACTTCCACACCTGCCCCATTCACTCTCAGAGCAGGTCTGCTCTTGGCATAGTGGTCCGAGAGTTCAGCAGCCTCTTGCACTGTTTTGGGATCTCTGTCCTCTAGCCAGGTTTTTAGCTCTGCTGGGCAAGCCCAATAAAACTGTTATAATAAAATCACATTTTCAATGTTATCAACAGAGTTTGCCTCAATTCCTTCCCACCAACATTTTAAAAACTGACGTTGTTTCATGGCTAGCTCCTCATAGCTCATATCAGGGCTTCTCCTGAGCTTATGGAATTTAGTGATATATGATTCAGCAGTTAATTCAAACTTTTTTAACAGTGCAGCTTTTAGTTTGCTGTTATTATTACTGTTCTCAGTGTCCATTTGACCCAATACATCCTGAGCTTTCCCTGTAAGTAGCGGGGATAGCTGGAAGCTCCAGGACTATCTAGGAATTTTAACCTGAATACAAACTTTTTCAAAAGAATTTAAAAAGGCATCCATGTTGTCCCCCACTTTAAGCTTGGCTATTAATTTGGAGTTCAAAATGTAACCCAGTCCTGCAGTCCCAGTTAAACCCAAGCCATTTTTCTGCTCTAGTGCAGCTGGTCAGAGTCGTATCTTCTCCAGTTTGTGTTGGCTCTGGCACTCCTGCTCTTCATGGTCTGCATCTCAGTGTTCTCATTCTCTCTTCTCTGCATCTCACTGGCACTTACGCTCCTCACGATCTGCATCTCTCTGTTCTCGCTCTGCCTTTTGGCATTCTCGCGCTACCTCACGGTCCACCTCTCTCTGTTTTCGCTCTGCCTACAGTTCCATCTTGCACAACTCAATTTTCAGCCTGAGTACCTCTGGATTCAGTATACTGGTGACCATCTCCTGCTGCTGTGGTCCTTCACCAACAGTGGCCTCGCTGTTCTCCTCACCAGATCTGGACACAGCACTGGCCGCTAGCCCTGCCACACTCGAGGTCTGGTCCCTTTCAGTCACGGTCTGTGACTTGCTGCTCTGGGTATCTCCTACCATCAGGGCCTATATGAGGTTCTGCTTTTAGGCTGTCACCTTGAATGGGACTCCTCTGTCCCCACACAACTGCTTCAAGTAATCTACAGTGTGCCTTCTGTAGTTAGGAGCCATCTTCTTCCCTGACTATGGTTACTCTGACTTGCACTTTAGGCAAAAATAAAATGGGTAGGAACTTGACTGTTTATTAAGTGATATATAGTTCTGATTCCTTTTTAAAATAAAACTCTGACTTTTTCTTTCTTTGCAAATGAGCTTACGGTCTCAAGCTGACACAGAACAATAAAGCTTGTGATACCAAAATTATGCCAGCGCTGCCAACCAATCTGTCACAAACCCACTCAGCAGGTCAGGCCCTCTACTCCCAAAGTGCCAACCTCTGAGCACAGTCTTATGAACAGTTTAACAGAACAAGGTAACCCTCTTGTCTGTTTTGTGAGTTTGGATCAACCTTTGGTCTCAAGTCTTGGAGGGATTCAAACTGTGAACCTCTTGCTACCGTACTCAATGCACAGGCTTAGATATTTCTGTCTTCGGGGGCAGATATATTTGCCTACAGGCACCTAACCAGGAATACAGAGACAAACCCTTAAAAACTTTAATAAAGACCTCAGATTTAAAATGCTTCTCTTTCCAGTTTGGTACCACCATTCAAGTTTATGCCTAGTGCCTGCTATAACCATATATACATTTCTTACAAATGAAAAGAAGACAAAGACAGACTAAGTATGCTCTAAAAAGAGTTTTACTAAAAATAGTTAAAAATATGTAAAACACAAAATACAGAACTCTTCTATCACAAGACATGCAAATCTTTTAAAAGAACAAGGTTTAAACAGTCCAAATTCCTACTTACAGTACCTAGATTTGACTCTCTTTCTAAATATCTGTTTAAAAGTACTCACAGATGTTTCATTGTCAGAGTCTAGGTAAAAGTGTGTCTGAAGTAAAACAGAATATTCCTTAAGCAAACTATATTTGCCAACCCCTTTTGTGTGAGGTCATCTAGCTCCTCCTCTGTCAGAATATATAAAAAATATACATATTATACAAAAACAGGATGTCTTTTCAAAGTATTAAGTTCTGCAACTTCAGCATAATTCATGTCCTTCAACTGACACTACTTTGATCTCATAATAAGCTTTCCTTTCCAGGACATGAAAGCATCTTTATGATTTCACACTTCTATGTAAAAACCTGGATTTTTTCCTCCAATGTCATAAAATGGATATGATATAGCAACTATGGCTGTAATTAACTCAGACAAACAGGAGATCCTTGATTAAGGCCTTCCATGTAAAACCTAGTATCTAAAACTGTGTGTGTGATCTCACATGCTGTTTTCAGCATTTTCTCATTTTTTAATTTTTTTATTTTTTATTTATTTGTATTTTGGATGACATCTTTGAGCCGAGGGCTCTTTTACAAAGGTTCTATGTCAAGGCAATAAGGACAATAAGGTACAGAACATAACATAATCATTACAATGGAACTTACAAAAAAAAAAAGACAAATAAGTTTACAATAATAGCAGCCAAAGGCATTGTCAAGGAATTGTGTTGTGAGTTAATTATACGGTACAAGTCATAGGTGGCTCAGTGAAGCTTCGTTAGGAGTGGGTTAGTGGGAAAAGAGAAAGAAGAGTGGTGGTGAAGGGGTGGTATGGGAGCCAGAGAGAAGGAGGAGGGGAGAAATGGGGAGGGCATTGCATTAGGTATGAGGTAGATGGGAAACAGCAAGGGAGGAGGAATGGGGGGATGAAAAAGAAAAGGTGACAGATTCATCCTATACCCAGTAATGGGGGGTAGGAGAGGTAGAGGAGCTGATGCAGCGAGGAGGGATGCTTGAGGGTAGTATGCCTGAAGGGGATTATAAAAAGCAATCACAGAAAGCACTAGCCATGAGGTGTTGACGCAGTTTACACTTAAAAGCACCAATCATGGCAATGTTGGAGATTTTTGTAGGTATCAAGTTGAACCAGGTGGAGGCTCTGACAAGGTTAGAACACTGAGCTTGAGAGGTCCGACGGCAAGCTATTGTAAAGGTTAGACTGTCTGATCTTCTAGTCAGGCGGTGGACATGCTGCGGGGTAAATATTGATTGGTCTGCAGGGGGCATAAGGCCCAGTGGTGTCTTCTTAGCTAGGATGCAGGTCTGGTACTTTAGTCTGCTGGATAGCTGGAGCCAGTTAGCCTGCTCGTAAATGTCACATGTGTGAGAAAGGCGGGCAGCTGAAATAAAGAGTCTACATGCCTTATTAAGGGATACAGCTGTGCGCCGGAGTGCAGTATCAGTAGCGGATCCACAGATAACAAGCCTGTCATCAATAGTTGAGATAACAGAGCTCTGGATAGCGAGGTTCAAGGCTTCAGCCGTTAGGCAAAGTTTATGCTTGTATAGTAGCCCTATACGGGAGTTCACAGTTTTAGCAATATTGTCAATGTGTTTGGTATACGAGAGGGAGCAGTCAAGGGTCAGTCCCAGATATTTAAACATATCCACCAGCTCAAGAGTGATGCCTTCGTGGTTGTTAATTATGAGCTCATGGTCCTTGTACTTGCTGTGGATTCCATGGAACAACATTGTTTTAGTTTTTTTGTGGTTAAGGATGAGTTTATGTGAGCAAAACCAGTCTTCCACTTCTGTGAAACTTTTCTGTAGTTGAGACTGAAGGGAGGTGGGGTCAGTGTGGCAAGTGAAGATTACTGCATCATCTGCATACAGTAACATTCTGTCATGGCAGGAGGCAGGGAGATTGTTCAGGAATATGCTGAATAACAAGGGACCCAGGATAGAATCTTAGGGTACTCCAGAGTGGATTGGTAGGGATGACGAGAGGAATTCACCAGTCCTGACCTGTTGTGTCTGGTTACTGAGGTAGCTTTGAAACCAGAGGGTAGTTCCACTTGAAAGACCAAAGAGGGATAATTGTTTGAGGAGAACAGAGTGATTGACAGTGTCAAATGCCTTAGTCAGGTGAATAAAAGAGGCACCGACCAACTGGCCCTGATCAAGTGCATGATGGATATGTGTGGTGAATTCAAGGAGTGCCATGGTATTGCTGTGCCCTTTGCAGAAGCCATGCTGCTGGGAACATTGCAGGCTGTATTTTACAAGGTTGTCAGTGAGCTGATCAGCTACTATCTGTTCCAAGGCCTGTAATTGTTCGTGAGAGTCTTGTCACCACTTTTATGGACTGGAGTTACCACTGCCAATTTCCACTTTTGGGGGAACTGGGAGAGCATGAGGGAATGGTTGAGGATTTTGGTTAGTGGGAGCAGGACTTCGTCAATGGTGAGGGTGAGAAGTTTCATATCCAGTGAACCGCCACTGACCCTAGACTTTCCAAGCACTTTTAGAATGTGTTTTTTAGCTAGGCTTTCCAGGATTGCTTTAAAATGAAAAGGAGGGTGCCCTGGTGGCAAACCTGAACTAACAGGAGCTGTGTTGGGATCAAAAAAGTTAGGGGATAGCACATGACTAAGGTCAGCAAAAGTGGTGTTAAATGCATTGGCAATGATTACATGCTCAAGAGTGATGGTACCATCTATGTTCAACATTGTAGGTGTTGTTTTGGGATCCTTTCCAGTAACTTCAGCAAGTTTTACTTCCGTCATTCCAGGTGCTGGCTAAGGTGTTCCTGTAATAATTAGCCTTCTCATGGCGGATTGCTCTGGTGCATGCATTCCTTGCTGTTTTGTAGGCCAGGATATCAGCCTGGGTGACAGTAGCCTTAGCATGATACCAGAGCTAGCTCGAGATTTAATTTGTGTGAGGAGGCCTAGTGTCACCCATGGGTTATTGACACCCTTGATCTTACGCTTCTTGAATGTAGCATGAACATCGCAGACTGAGTTGAGTCATGGCTTTCATCTTTTAGCTAAAACCCGGGGTGGATGAGTGTGGTCATTCTAAGAGCAGCAGATTTTTCAGCAGAGACAGACAGTAATACATTTTATATTAAAAAAAATTGTACAGCACTCAGAACTGGCTATCCACATCACACTAGACAAGGTCTGTAACCAGCTCCTCGTCTCTCAAGTTTAATAACTTGCATTAAAAAAAAGAGTTTCAGGAGGGATTTTATTTAGTGTTGATCATCTCCCCTTATTTTAGTATCATTTGAAATTATTTATTTATTTTTATTTATTTATATATTTCAGTCTAGGATTACAATACTTTTGAGCCAAGGCTCTTTTACAAAGGTTTCATGTCCACTTCATTAGAATTCTCACAAATTATGAGGGTGGTTAAATGAACTGATTCTGAGGAAATAGGGTGATGGCAAACAACTACCTGAGAGGGTAATCCATCCCTGATGAAGCCTAGTGGTGAAGTGCTGGGGTTGTTGGTAACTGGTGGGTAGACTGGGGTAAGGTCGAGGAGATTGTGCTGTAATTTTAACATTGTGTCTCCTTGCACTATTTACACAGCTTTTTTGATGTCATGTTGCTGAAATAAATACATTTTTTAAAGCTGAAGTTTCTTTAACTCATTTATTGACCTACCCGTTGCACACCTTCCTAGTGTGCACAGCACATGCTTGGTACTGATCTGTATAAGTATCATATTAATCTATTAATTAAGAAAATAATTAAGAGAGGACTTTTTCCAAGATGGGGTGCACATAAATATATTTTAATCTTGCAGGATGTTTATGGGGGGGATAGAGAATTTTGTATGTGAGAGGTGTGTGCTAGCAGTGACACTACAAATAGACATGGAAGGCTTTTTAAAGGTACACAATAGTATATTTAAATTTAAGAAATTTATTTATAACACATCTCTAGATAAGAGGGGAGTCAAGTAATAGTAGTATAGAAGATAAGGATATAGAAGAGAACATTATAAACTTGTTTGCTTCAAATATTGGACTTAAACCCCAACTATTGCCTGTGGCATCTGTCTTGTTTCTCCCTTAGAACAGTTATTTCTCCCTAGGCCAACATGTCCAACCCTCTCCTATCTCATCTGACCTTCTGTACCCACTCCCTATACTCCTCTCCCATTCCCACCTCATATGCCAGGCCATGCCTACAGTACTTATGAAAGGACTCTTACATCTTAATCTTCTTCACACTTTGATGCTAGAGGAACTGCCACTCCTGCTCACTATGACTCCTCCAATGATGTTTACTGTATAAACTTTAGCTCATTACTTTACATCCATATATCTGTATCTATGTAATTGTATTTAAATGGCACCTATTATTATGTTCTGGAGGAAGTATCTTGTTACATGTGATGGTTATATGTTACTATGTTGCTATTATTACTGTGTAATTGTTATGTGCGTTTACTCAACCTGTTATGTCTTAACTCTGTTGGCAATTGTTTTGCCCTGGGTCCATCTTGTAAATGAGCTTGTCTCAATGATGTTCCTCCTGGCAAAATAAAGATTTTGATTGATTGAAATGTAGCAACACTTGATAAAAGGAAATAAGATAAAACTGAGGATCAGCAGGAACAAGATGACTGGAAAGTAGAAGAATGGAGTGTGGTTAAAGGAGGTTCTAAGCAAAGAAGAAGACAGAACTTGGATGCAAATGACTTAAAGTTGCAGAACAGGTACAGAGTGCTTGCAGTAATGAAGGCGCAAGAAACAGTAACAAACCTTACTGAGCTAGTAAACATTCCCCCAGTGACAGATACTAGTAAGAGCACAAATAATACCAGAAATGTAGTGTTGTGAGTGGATGAGTAGTACTAATACACTACAATGCAGAAGAGATATCCCCCAATTTCATCAGGAACCAGCTGCTGAAGTACTATCAGAGCAATATAGTATCAATATAGCAGAAATACCTTGAGTGAAGAGCAAGCTAAGCAGAAAGATTCATTAGCGATTGAGGATTACATGCTTAGATTCACAGATGCACTGACTTGTAAGGGTCACAAGGATAACAAACAGTAAGCACACTACCTGGGGCTAAAATAAATGGTGCTAGAAAGATGTTGTTTGGGTTAATGCAAAATCTGAAAATCCTATAGCAGTAATGCACATTGGGGTCAATGATATCAGCAGAAGAAAGTTACTGGATATTCAAAATGATTTAGAGGAGGTGGGAAGATAAAAAAAAATGAAAATGTGATCTAATAGTATCGGGTGTACTACCAGTGCCAAGTGCTGGCAGAGCAAAAATAACGGACATCATGACATTAAATGGATGGTTAAGACAATGGTGCATACATGAGGTGTTTATGCATTTATGTCAGTGGGATGCGTTAATGGAAAATAGATTATTTGGGGCTGATGGACTGCACTTGAATAGGCATGGGGGTAGGACTCTGGCATATTGAATCATTGCTGCCATTGCAGAATATTTAAACTGATCAATGGGAGGAAAAGGGGAGGGCATTTACATAACAAAATCAAGTGTGATAAAAACCTGAAATGTCCTGAAGAGCTGGGGAGTCCAAAGTGGAAATGCTTACTAGCAAATGGTAGAATCCTAGTCAGGAATAATGAGGAACTAGAATACATTTTGAGCTCAGAATCTATTAAAATATATACAATTACCGAAACCTGGTGGGACAAAGGAGATACAGTTAAAGCTGCTTATGATGGACTGAATTGGTTTGGGTGGCTTTGTCCATTATAGCACTCATCCAAGTTAGCCGAAAAATAGCATGGGGCATCTTTTTATATATGGTTGTGTGCGTGGTATAAGCTCATGAAGAGAATGTGTTTTTGGATGCTGTTTGGCTCTTAAAGCACCATTGCTTCTGCTATACTGCGCACTGTGCTGTAGTTTAAAATGTCAAACTTTATTGAGGAGCATTTAAAAAACAGTGTACTCTAGTATCGCAGTGTAAGTGTTTTGGATGTGGTCATAGTGAGAGGGGATAGGATAGGTGCATAGTGACAGGGCTCGGCTGCAGTGCTTACATGCTTACTTTGTGAATAACTCTGTTATTTTGCTCTGTTTTCCCTTGGATAAAGTGTACTCCTGACAGTCTCACTCCATTCTTGCCAATAAGCTCCTGCTGGACAAGATGTTGAGACGTTACTCCATGGCATGCCAGAGCGAGGCTAGTGCTTAATGTACATCAGCACAAGACACTGCTTGGGTCTCCTAATCCTTGGCATCTTCGGCTGCCTGTTCAGCTATGCTCTGTGTTGGCTCAGTGTCATCCCTGTTTGCCTTCATTGTGGCAATCACATCAACTACAGCATCGGTGGATGGCTCAGTGTCATTTTTCCCCCGTTGACAGAGAGAGTTAAACTCTGTCTCGGAAAGACCAGCAGGTGGCAGGATAACCTCAGCAACTGCTTCAGGCTCTTTCAGTTGCTGTGGGTGAGCAAAGCCTGCCTTGCAGAAACAGTGTACAATTGTTTCAGTGCTTACACTGTCCCAGGCAATTTTCATCATGTGCACTGAATCAAGCAAAGTTATTTTTTTCACTCACTGAGGCTGTGAGTCCCCCCCACAAATTTCAAGCAAGACTCTGCCTCGTAGCCTTTATGTAGTGGCACCTGAATGCATAAATGATCCCCTGGTCCAAAGTCTGAATAATGGATGTGGTGTTTGGGGGAAGGAAGTTAACTTTGTGTTTCATAGGCCAGCAAGGTCTGGGTGGCCACTAAAATTGTCCAGCAGCAAAGCTATTTTTTTCCCTTGGAGTTTACAGTCCCATGTCTGGACCCACTCCGTAAAAATGACCCTGGTCATCCAAGCACTGCGGTTACATTTGTAGATTACAGGAAGGTGATTCACATTCTTAAAGCACCAGGGGTTAGCTGATTTGCCTATAACAAGGAGATTAAGCTTCTCCGTCCCACTCATGTTAGCACATGCTAACACAGAAAGCCATTCTTTGGCTTTTTTCTGAACCTGTGGCAGCTCATCTTTAAAAGTTAATATCCTGTACCCCACACAGTGGAAAAAAACACCCATCTCATCTGCATTAAAAATGTTAGGCAGTGCATATCCAGCCAGAAGTCCAGGAAGCACATCCTCAATCCACCCACTAGCTCCTGCGATATCTGCACTTAACTTTTTCCGATGGCATGTCTATAACAAATAGTGTGCCTGACCTTCCACCTCTGCAACCACCTCTCTGTGGGGTTAAAGTCATGTTTCCCCAAACCTTTGGCCAGCTGCTTCACCTTTTGCAGCAAAAGCGGTCCACTAATCAATGCCTCCCACTCCTGCATGCTGCTGAACCAATGCAGCAGTGCTTCCTCTACCTCTGCATCCCTTCCTTCTCCCTCTCCTTTGTGAGAAGGATTTTGATTGGAGTGCCATTTGATCAGAATCTTTTCTTTCCTGTGGATTAAGTCCAACACTGTGGACTTGAGGGAAAGATGAACCACTAAGTCCCTTATGCTTATCTTGGGCAGGGACTAGATCTGCCGCAGCAGTTCCACCTTTCTGGACAAAGGAATAACCACTCACTTAGTCGCCATCATGGACAGGTTCACAAAATGCAGGAGAACATCTGAAAAGTAGGCACTAATTGCTGTACTTATGCTACAGAAGGTTCCAGCAGGTGTTAGACATTGATGTTAGTTGTTGCTAACTTGTGTCCAGGATGGAACCGCATAGTGGAGTTTAATTGATAACAGCCAGGTGGAGGCGAAAACAGCAGTAATTAAGCTGCTGGTATCCACAAAAACAGGTGGACAAGGTCAGCATTAAATGTATTTTGTTTTGTATAGGGAGCATAGGTTTTGAATTGGGACCAGGAGAAACGTCAGTAAAAGCTGATTGTCCACACTAGCCAAGGACGTACTAAGTGGCTTGCACTGTACCTTGCAAGGCATTTACCTTACTTTCTTGTATAGCAGTCAACATTTAAAGCAGCAATATGTGTCTTTGACTAGCAACTGGATCTTCACCAAGGGACCTGTTCAGGTAAGTGAGGGTGGGGGTGTTGGGGTGCAAGGTGGTGGGTGCTCAGTGGGAGGTTGGGGTGGGTGGGTTGGATTGGCAAAAGACTGATTTCTTTTTTACAGGTTAATAAAGAAAAAGACATAGGGGAACCATTGTGTTTATTACAGGCAGGATGGTGACTGGAGGGTGAGGGGTGCCACTAGACACCAGGGGAAACAAATGTGTACCAGGACAACATCAGAGGGTGGGTGATGCCACTAGAAACCCGGGAAATATCATGTAAATACAGAGAAGGAAAACAGAGGGTGGGGTACTACTAGACACCAGGGAAGCCTTATATATTACAGGGACAGTGATCTGAGGGGTGGGGGTGCCATTAGACAGTGGGGAAATAAAAAAACAATACAGGAATGTCGATCATTTGGTGTGGGACACCACAAGACACCAGGAAAAATATACTGGGAAATGAGAAAAGATTTTCCCTTCATGAAAAAGGATATTTTTTTGTGACTCATGATACAAAAAATGAATATGTCTTTCATATCACAAGTCACAAAAAAAGAATTATAATCTTAAAAGAACAACAGTTCAAGGGCATTTCTCACGTAGTTAAAGCAGCAGCGCTAGTTAATAATAATTTAAATAACTTGGTGAGCAGTTTGGACAAAACAAAACATCAATATATCTGATTTTTATTTTGCTTTATTTCATTTCCAAGGCAAGAAAAAGGATTTTGGAGTTCCTAAAAGTTGTTGCTCTTTTGCCATGTTAAGAGTCATGTCAACAATCATGAATGTAAGCAAATCAGGGTGTTGGTGTGCTGCTAGCCATCAGAAACATGTGCTGGCAACACCCTGACATATTTGCATTATTTATTTATTTTTATTTATTTATTTCAGCTTCAGAATTACAACCTTTGAGCCAAGTTGGCTCTTTTACAAAGGCTCCAAGTCAATTGAAGAACAGACAAGGCAGTACAATTTACATCATATGACAAGAACATACAATAGCCAAGTGACAAGACTATTTTACAAGCAAGATAAATGTGGAGTATAACCTCAAATACAAATACTTTTATTACTGAAATCTCTCTAGTTTATATGTCTAGTTACTAAGTGCAGGTTGCTTGTAGTTGGCAGCCCAAACTGGCTTTGTCAAAGAAAAGGGGAGGAGGGAGGAGGTATGGAGAGTATTTGCAGGGGTAAATAGGAGGCATATTGCATAATGTTATTAGGTGATACGAGAAGGGGGTATGGTGATTAGGGAGAACAAGCTGATAAGTGATGTATGCATGCAGGCAGCCTAAGGGAAGTATAAACCAAGTGGAGGGAAGGGGAGGGGGTGAGGACTCATGGGGTGAGAGAGGAAAGGAGGTGGGGGGGAAGGGTTGGAAGTCTAGGACAGAGGATGGAAATCCTATCATTATGCACAGCAGTTGCACTCTTGAGATTCTACCAGGAGAACTGAACTGAACATGTACTCCCTGGAGGAGAGGAGGGAGAGAGGGGATATGATAGAGACATACAAGTATCTTACAGGGAGGAACAGGGTGCAGGAATACACTATTTTTAAGCGAAAAAGATGTTCCAGGACTAGAGGGCATGGGATGAAGTTGGAGGGAGGACGATTCAGAGGAAACATGAGGAAGAATTTCTTCACAGAACGGGTGGTGGACAAGTGGAACACCCTGCCAGAGGAACTGGTGGGGGCTGAAACAATCACGGGATTTAAGAATGCATGGGATAGACATAGAGGAATTCTGGAGGTCAGGGGTAAGGGGCAACAGACTTCTAGGAAAACACAAACTGAACTTACAAGCTCAAATGGGCAGACTGGGTGGGCCATAGGCCCTTATCTGCCGACACTGTCTATGTATCTATGTATCTATGAGATGATGGAGTTCTATTTTGAATTGGCCGAGTTTCTTAAGGTGCAAAAGGGAAGGGGAGGGGAGGTAGTTTGTTCATTCAGAGAGGGTCTCTAAAGGAGACGGACCTCTGGATGAAGGAGGTTCATTTGTAAGGTACATGCAGTACCCCTCTAGCAGAGCTTTGGGTTGTTTTAGTGTTAGGGTTACACTAGAAAAGCTTCAAAGTTGATTCTGGGACCAGTCCTAGGAGGGCTTTTATCCTATGATACATGCCTTGTACTGGAACCTTAGAGGTAATGGAAGTCATCCAGTTGTGGAGTAGAGACTGCAAGAGTAGGAATACCAATTACCTCCTAGAAGCAAGTCAGCAGGCTTTGTTGAGCAGGAGTTTAACCCTTTTGCGAGCATTACAAATTTCTCATATTTCATTAAAGCACTTTGGCACTGAGTTGAGGTCTAGGTAATTCACGTCCACTCTCTTCCCGTATGTCAGTTCTGCCCCAACATCCCACTTGATATCATACGCATATACATTTTTATTAACCACAGTTTCCAGGTTAGAAGGTCAGAGATTCTACTGGTGGGATCAAGCTTTACCACCAGCTACCCCCTCCAGATATTAAGTGGGATAGATATGGGTATATGCACTTCCAGATTAATCACAATCTGTACTACACTCCAGTCAAGCGTCACCAAATGGGAACTCTGCCTTCTAGTCAATATCCCAAATGTCAAAAGACAACTGGGGATTTACTTCATATGTTATGGTCCTGTGAGAAAATCACTCCATTCTGGCAACTAATCCAGACGCGTCTGGATCTATTCCTAGCTTTATCCAATAAATTTACTCCCAAGGCTTGTATCTGGGGAGACTATACAAACTTGACAGGGAGCAATCAAAGAGCTGATATGAAGTTAAGCTCAGCTTGTGCTAAGAAAGTATTACTAAGACATTGATTGCACTTGATCACCCCCAGTCATGTAGAATGGTATAAGGAGATTATGTTTGCCCTTCAAGCCGAACACATCATTGCAGGAATTACTAATAGATTGAGTTAATATAGACAAGTTTGGGATCCATTATTTAATTTTCTATTGATTCACTCTAACTCTGATAGTATAAGTTAATCCCCTAAAATAACTTTTCCCTTCTCACAGTCCCCAGTCATGACAATCATTGAGGTTTATTTTTTCAACCATCCTAGCTTTATAGCCCAGTGGCAGTGGTGTGGGTTTGGGATGGGAGGGTTGGGGGGTGGGTTACAGACAACTGTTATCACAATCATTCTTCTTAACTGCCTCTGTCTGTCATCAAATGTTGTACTTTCACTTATCTATGTTGTACTGGTGGTATACTGTTCCAATGCCACCACGTTGTCTGTATATTGTGGTTTCTTCTCTCCACTAAAGCATACTTTTGAGAGCAGTTTCAGTGGCTGCATTATAGATAGTCAGTCCATTGTCACCAATGGACAGTATCGAGCTTTTGCTGGCAAGGCTGAGGGCCTCAGTAGTCATAGCATTTCTGTGTTGGTAAAGGAGTCCTAGTCTCATGTGGGCTGTTTTCATGACATGGTCAATATGGGTGTTGAAAGAAAGGGTGTTGTCTAAAAATAATCCCAGGTATTTAAAGGTAGTAACTTGTTTGATTGTGTTGCTTTTGCTACTTAGTATGATAAGTGGGCCACCCTGCTTTTTTGAGCTTTTTCTGATAAAGTGCATTGCTTTTGTTTTTCTGTAGTTCAAGAGGAGTTTGTTGTGAGGAAACCATGACTCCAGTTTGGAAAAGCTACTTTGAAGAGTAGCTGTTATTTCATGGAGGTGTGTTCCTGGTACGGAGATACTAACATACTAATATACTAAAGTGCCGGCAGAATAGACCTAATGGTCTTTCGTGTCTGCTCGTTTGGTCAGCCCCCACCCTGGTAGCTGACCTTGTTCCCCCCTTGCCCTCTCTGGCTTTATCCTTCCCAGTTCTGTATATTCTCACTGCACTGGATTTTACTTCCAGAACCCTTCCCTGTACCTGTCCCACCCCCTCTGCACTGCATCATCTGCAAAAATCAGCATCTTAGCAGGGCAGGGAATTGATAAAGAGGATGAACAGTAGAGGCCCTAAAATTGATCCTTGTGGGACACCTAAAGTAACATTCCAGGGTTCAGAGGATACACCTTTTATCCTAACACATTGGGACCTGTGCAAGAGATAGCTTGAGAACCAGGACAATGTATTGGGGGAAAGGCCAAGGGCTTTGTGGCTGTTGAGCAGGATGTGATGATTGATGGTGTCAAATGCTTTGGTTAGGGCAATAAAGTTTGACCCAACCATTTTTCCACCATTCATTATAATTACAGTGAGTGCTGTTAGTGTGTGCTTTCTGGGGAGAAGATTTTTGAAAGTTACTGGTGACTGCCATCTTTAATGTAAAGCCATGGAAATTACAAAAGTTGTAATTAAACACAGTCTTAAAATAGCTGACTGAATTTAAAATACCCCAATGAAGAATCTAAGATTATCAGGAATACATTACAGCTAAGTAAAGGTAGGATGACATTTTTTGCTGGAAAACTAGCTTTAGGTGCTTAATCCAACTAATGGGATCCCGATGAGCCAGATAGATGTGTTGGTCTCTCTCCAGGATGTCATTTTTATGGCTTTTGAATTTGATTTTGAAAAATGTAAAGAAAGATTGTGGCATACGAAAGAATAGTTTTTTCTCATGAAAGACGATTCATCAGTACAATAAAGGAAAATTTTCCTCATGATCCAATACTTGTTTTGTTCTCTGCAGCTAATCTGAAAGTGCCTACTGAGCATGCTCAGAACCAAAAATTGGAAAATCTATAACTTTGGAACTGATTAATATTGTTTTACCAAATTAGTAAAAGGCATATCTGCGGGCTAAGCCCATTCTTCCCTGAAAGATTCAGACCAGATGTCCAATCTGTCTGTGTGCTAGAGGTGGACCAAAAAAACATCAAAAAAAAAAGAAAAATCACTTTTTCATGCTATCCAGATCTCAGAATCCACACATCTGACTGGAATAAAAGTTGGCATGTCAAGAGATCTGTCCCCACAGGACCACACATGCAAAATTTCATCCAGTTTTATTGAATGGAGCATGGCTATTAAGGAGCAAAATTCAGGGTTTAACATTAAACATCCAGCGTCATGCCTGAAAACAGGCAATTCTATGTCTAGTGCAATTACCCAGTTACCAAAAAACAAAATAAAAAACAAATCCTACTCAACACTACGATATATATATATATATATATATATATATATATATATATATATATAACACACACACACACACACACACACATACTAACTTATCTCGCATATCTTTGGATAATGTTTAACTCTATAAATACCTATTTCTGTATAATGCTGTTAAATCTTTGTATTGTTTTCAATGCCCAGGACCATCCTGCAAATGAGCTTGCTCAATGATTACTTGCCTGGCTAAATAAAGTTTTTGATTTTTGGCATATTTATGTTAGGGTTGCGTAGCAATTTCTATGTTAAACCTCAATGTTTGTACGTTAATAACTTTGCAACCATTTTTCTGATTTGCATAAAATTTGGAATGGAGGAGGATTTGAAGTAGGTTTCTGAATCTGGAAATTGTCATGTCAATAGGATGTAAGGTTGTGGAATCATAGAGTACTGAAAAACGTGAAAAATCCCCAACACTCCATTTTCTTTAGACGTCCACTTTGTACTGAAGAATGCATCTGAGTGATTTCTAATTGTGTGGACTACATGTGTACTGGGTTGCAGATGTGCCTTTTGAAGATTTTGTGTAAAAATCTTGTTCCGTTCAAAAGTTATATCATTTTTAGTGTCCCATTATATCCTAAGGGAAAATTGATCTGTGCAGCTCAAAAAATGTCACGATAGTATTTTTAAGTGTCGAACTTGCTAAAAATAGAGTCGTGCTTCTGCCATCTTGTTTTCAGTTAGCGAGAGAGAAAAAAACAATATAACTCAAAAAATACTGCAGTTTTCGACACACCTACCATTGGGGTTTACCTATCCGGGGCCTGAGGAAAAGGAATCTGGCATTAGTTTTTCACCAGCTGGTCTGGAAATGTGGTTTTCAGTTTTTTTCCACCATTTTGCAGTTTTTAGATTGTAGCACTATCTCAAAGTGCCGTGGCTATATGCATGAGCATAACAAATTGTTGTGTATGCTAGTATGTTGTGTATTATGTTGACGCTTTGTACTTTGATGAGGAGCCTTTGTAAATGAGTCTTTGACTCAAAGGTTGTAAATCTGATTCACTCAATAAATAAATAAATAAAATAAAAATAAATGCAAGTGCAACACTATATTTTACGTTCACGGTTATATTCCTATTATAATGATAGGAGTGTCATGATCATTTCTTAAATGACTGTGGTAACACTGCAGAGCCACATTTTCTGAAATGCTGTTTTCTTTGTCATTTGATTGTTCACAAGCTGGATTATGATATTGGCCTGAAATTTTCAGGGTGGTAAGCCCTAGTGGCACAGATATGCCATTCAGTGGTTTGCTTTGAAAATGTTCACCACGTCCTTATTTATAGCATTTCGAAGTTACAAATTTTTCCATAGCATAACATTGTGGGAGTTGTTTTCTTTGTCACTTCATTGTGGCTACGTGCGTTGTGGTATTGACCTGTAATTTTTAGGGTGTGAAGCTCTACCCCTACAGGTGTGCCATTTGCTGGTCTGGTACAGACCCATTGATCATGGCCATATTTACAGCATTGTGAAGTTTGGAAATTTCCCCATAGGATAACATTGTGGTGCAGGTTTTTCTTTGTCCCCTTGTTGTGGTAACGTGGATTGCGCTATTACCCTGAATGTTTCATGGTTTAAAGTCCTACTCCCACAGGTGTGCCTTTTGATGGTTTGGTATGAAAACATTCAACAGGGCCATAGTTACAGCATTCTAAAGTTTAGACATTTTCTCATAGGATACCATTGTGACACTTGTGATGCCTTTTGGGGCTCATATCTCAAAAGCAGTTCGGATACGGACTATTTGTCACAAAAATTCTTAGCCCCCCCCTTTGGGGGCTAAGTGCAGAACTAGGTTAGAAAGCAATGAAACCCCTGAAATTTTATTTTTTTTCCCTACCATGTTCAGTTCCTGAGATATTTACGAATTACTATCCCACATGTAAATTTTCATGTGCTTCGATGCTTGCTATGCCTTCACAGTTGACACTCACACTGCTTTTCAGTGCTCCTAACAGGGGAATGATGAGTGACATGCGTTTGGTCGCTGCATTGCTGTGACAACTACTGACTTTCACAATTACAATTACACTTAACTTCATTTTGAGGTGTGTACAGTTCTCAAGATATGGGAAAATTACTGTAACTACACCTCCTTGCTTCATACAACTGCTGTATGGCACCATACTTAACTGTTAGTGGGAGCAGAGGGCCCAGTGGGCCCATGCTCCCACATACACAGATACCATTTGACACACTTGTGCAGCTTGGTGGGAGTGTGGGGCCCTTCCCTGTGCTCCCACCAAGCCACCCATTTCTATTACTACTTACATCACACTTTTAATAAAAGAAAGAAAATTCTTTGCAAAAACATTGTTAATGCATCAGTTAGGGTTGATACCATGGCAACAAAAGTGTGGAAATTCAGTGTTAGGGTTACCACCCCTACCACCCCACAACCACTCCACCACCACCAACGAGCATTGGGGTGTGTGTTGGGGTCATCATGCATAACTCTCACCCCATTCTCCTGTACTGCACCACTTCAGCCTCTTTACACATGGAATGGTGTGAGAGCTAGGTCGACTACCCCAGTGCACACCCGATGCCTGTTGGTGGGGCTGGGGTGGTGGCGAGGTGGTAGGGATGGTAACCACGTTGAATTTCCACACTGTTGGCGTGGTATCAATCCTAACTGACAATAACAAAGTTTTTGCAAAGAATATATATATATTTTTTTTTTTCATTGCAAAAACTCCATTGATGTATCAATTAGGATTGATATTACAGCAACAAAATTCAGGAAATTCATTGTTAGGTTTTCAAACCTACCCCCCCACCCTCCACATACCGTCAGGTGTCGAGGTGTACCTTAGGGTCATCATTCTTACCTCTCATCCCATTTCATGTGTAAGGAAGCTCAGATGGTACAGTATAGTAGAATGGGGTGAGATTAAGGCCTGATGACTGTTGGTTTGTGGAGGGTGGGATTGTATGGTTAGTAACCCTATCAGTGAATTTCTTGACTTTTGTTGCTGTAATATCAGCCCTAACTGATGCATTAATTAAGTTTTTTGCAATGAATTTCCTTACTTTTTTAAATAGTATAATAGTATTCTTATTTTACTGTGGACCCAGTGCTCCAATCCTTCCGTAGATGCGCATATGTATGTAGGTGTGGAGGGCCCTTCACTTCCATGTGGTAAACAACAGTGACCAAATTGTCAGCAAAGCCATCTTATTACCCCATCTCATGTACCCCAGTAAAGATAAATTGTAAAATGGAAGACAAAACGTAATTATGCACAACTGCAATGCCATTCTGCACCAAAGGTGCAAAAACACATTTCAGGCAGAATATGAAAAATGACAGCTGTACTGTTCATGAGGTGGTCTGGAGAAACTGTTTTGTTGAAAATTTGGTGACAAACTATTAAAAAGTACTGAAGTTATGTGTGTGCATAGCATGAGATCAATGGGCGCATGTCACTCGGGCACTTTTAGGATTTTTTTCACCAAATATTCAACATGGTCTTTTGGGGATTTCACCTCATGAACACTTGCACTGTCATGTCATTAGTCAGTCCCAAAATGTGATTCCATGCAGCTAATGACCCATTCCGTGCCACAGCTACAAAAATATGTTTTGGGCAGGATGTGAAAAATGACAGCTATATTGTTCATGAGGCGATGTGTATAACTGGCAATGTTAAAAAATTGGAATGAAAATATACAAAATTGCCAAAGTTACAAGACTGAGTAGAAAAATTTCAATGACTAAGTGTATGTTAGGCATTTATTTTTATTTTTTTCTACCAAATTTTGAACACGACTTTTTGGGACACTACCTCGTGAATACTGGCACTTTCATTTCATTACTCTGTCCCGAATAGTGATTCTGCACAGTGACCATAAAATCACCTTTCCAGGCTCAGTAATGAAATGACAGAACCAGTGTTGATGAGGTGGGGTTCCAAAATGCCTATGTGCAAAATATGGTGAAAAAATAACAAATAATGGTCGAGATATCAACATAAGTGCAGAACACCATTGACAGCAATTATACTGCACTTACCTTGATTCTTCAGTTTGCAGTTCAGCTTTGAAGAGTGCAGATGTGTCCTAGTCCATGGAAGATGACAGAAGAAGATCTCCATTGGTAAGTATAGGGTAAAAGTGGAGCGTGGGGTGGCGGGTTGCTCAGTAGGGTCAAGATGGGGCAGGGGGGATGGGGAGATGAGGAGGGACTGTTTCCTTTTTTTACAGGATGAAAAAAAACAAGTGGCCCAGTTCCAGAATGGTTATACAAGTTTCAAAGTGACTTGCACCAAACAAAATGGTGCAAGTAGCACTTTGCACCATGCATAACGACATTCGGTATTCCAAAAGGCAGCCTGCGACATGTCACAGACTGCCATCACCGAAGTTGTCCTACGCCACTAGGTACATCATTAACCCCCTGTGACATGGTGCAAGGGGATTTATGGCAGCAGTTACACCCTATTCTGAGAGGGGTGCTGTTGGAACAGTACATATGCTATTCCAATACAAGCCCCAGAGGACATTGGTCTAAGTACAGTTAGACCAGCTATTAGCTGGTCTAAGTGTACTTTACATCCACCAGGGGTGCACCACTGTGCCATGTGCACCCAACAACCACCCCACATAAGCCTGCCCACCCATCCTACATCGGCGTCTGCCCTGTGAAGCCCTCCATGGGCTGCTTGCTCCCCCAAGTCCGAGTCCCTGAGAATTGCCTGCAGGGCAGATCATGTCCTCCTCCTATACCCAAGTAGCACCCTGTAGGGCATATCATGTCCTCACCCAGTATCCAAGTAGTGCTCCGCAGGGCAGATCATGTCCTCCCCCCATAACCAAGTAATGCCCCTCAGGGAAGATCATGTCCCCACCATCCACAAGCCCTGAGACATGATCACCAGCTCCCCACAAATATCATAACTACCATGCCACTTATTCCCTGGTAGTCTACTGGCCACCCATCCCACCACCCAGCAGTGCCTGTCTGCCCCCAGCCTCCCACACACCAGTCGGTGACTGGCACAACCCACCTCTCACCTCCATGGCCAGCTGCCTACTGAGCTCCCTTTGAGCAAGTACTAGTGTATATAGTATGTGCTCAAGCACATACTGTATACATTAGCATATGTTCAGAGGGATCTCCATCAGCGGTTGGCCATGGAGGTGAGAGGTGGGTTGTGCCAGTCACCAACTGGGAATGGGTGTGTGTGGGGGTGTGGATGTAGGTGTGGACTGGCACTGCTGGGTGGGTGGTGAGGGGCCATTAGACTATCAGGGAATAAGTGGCATGGCAGTTATGATATTTGCTGGGAGCTGGTGATCATGGATCAGGGCTTGGGGATGGTAGGGACATGTTCTACCCTGCGGGGCTATTCTCGGGGAGTGGGCTTTGGGGGCTGTGTTTTCGGGGCTACAGGGGGGGGTGACCTGCTCCCTGTCAGAGGGCATTGCTGTGGCTTGCGGCACCCTGTTGTGGTGTGCCTTCCCTTTGGTGCACTGCTGGGGTGCCACAAGTCACAGGATGTAGCTGCCAGGGACCCTGCCTGTTCTGGAATCGGGTGCAGGGTCCCTGGCATATTAGCATATGGCACAACTTGCAACTGCTGGTGATGTGCACCATATGCCTTGGAAATGGGCCCCAGATGTCTGAGACTATTGTCTTTGTTTCAGGTACATACAGTAAACATTTCGGCACACTGGGGTTGGGCTCACCAGTGTCCCACCTTGGTGGTGCTACTGCTGACACAGGGATTGGGCACCACAATGTCAGCAATGTGAGAAACAATTGTATACTATTTGGTGACATTGGCATCTAGCGCCGACATGGGGACTGGGCACCCCGATGATGGCAGAAACATGTTTTCTTTTAAAAAAAATAATTAATTAAATAGAATAAATAAAACTGGATTTTAGGCTCATGAAATAGGATCCAGGTCTCATCTCATCATACAAACTAGGATCTTACTTTGTATGACACTTATACAAACAAAGATTTTAAATGTTAAATAAAGCACATATTAAGGGCATTTTTGGAGCAGTATGCACATAAGGGGTCCCAGTAAGCAAACTACATGTGTCAGTTTCTCCCCAGAATATAAGTTTGGAAGGTTTCCAAATTTGAATTTTTCAGGCAAAACTGAGATAAGATGGTGGCCATACAAAGGAATTTTCCCATGTGAAGCAGGATTCCTTCTTCGTTTCATACAGCTGTATTGTGGTGTTTACTAAGCATGCTCAGATATATTTTTCACTTTTTAAACTGCAATAACTTAAAAACTACTTATTATGTTTTCACCAGACTAGCAAAAGGCACATCTGTGGTGTAGTCCTTTTCTGCACTGGAAATTTCAGACCAAAAAAAACAAACTGTCTGGGCTGTAGGAAAGTTCAATGAAAAATCATCTTTCAGGACTGAGTAATAAAATAACAGTGCCATTGTTCATGAGGTGGGGTCCCAAAAGGCCCATGCTGAAAACATAACAAAACGCCATTGACTGCCATTATACAGCGCTTACCTTGATTCTTCAGTTTGTGGTACGGCTTTGAAGAGTACAGATGTGTTGCAGTGAAGATCACATAAGTAGTAAGTATATGGCAAGGGGGTGGGGGTGGTTGGTTGCTCAGTGGGAGGATCAGAATGGGGAGGGGAGGGGAGATGATAATAGACATTTTCCTTTTTTACAGGATAAAAAAGTAAAAAGACATCAGGACACTGTTTTCTTTGTTTCAGTTATATGAAATAAACATTAAGAGACACCGGGGTGGGTTCCCCAGTATCTGACAGTACTGGTGGTGTTGGGGGGTATAACATAACTGGGGACACTAGGAGTGAGCTCCTCAGTGTCCCAACTGGGGGTGGGCTACTGCATACTTGTGGATTGGTCACCCTGATGTCAGCAATGTGGGAGACTGTGCAATTCATTTGGAGACACAGCATCTAGTACTGACATGGGGATTGGGCACCCTGATGTCAGTGGAAGCATTTTTTTTCTTTTTTAATAAACATTCCTGCATTTTCAGCTCATGAAATAGGATCCTACTTCATATCTCATCATATGAAACAAGATCCTACTTTGTATGTTGCAGGTACAAATAAAGAATATAAATGTTAAATAAAACATTTTTAAAGCCATTTTTCGAGCAGTAAAGTGCAAATGCACCTAAGGGGTCCCAATAAGCAAGCTACATGTGTTGTTTTCTCCCCAGAATATCATTTTGAGAGGTTTCCAAATTTGAAATTTTCAGGCAGTACTGAAAAGAAAGATGGCAGCTATATGAATTAGGAATTTTCCCATATGAAGCAGGATTCCTTCTTCATTTCATACAGCTATCTTGCAGTGGTTACTGATCATGCTCAGAAACTATTTGTTTTTTTCATATTTTTTATACTGCAATAACTTGAAAGCTGCTTATTATTTTTCCAAAACAGTGCCTTAGTTAACTGGCACCTGCTGGAGGCATGGGGAAAAAACTCACTGAACAGCATCATAGAACAGTCACTCAAGGAAGTCTCCAATAAATGTTCCTTTATTCAAGTAGAGTAAAATCCAAGGAAAGCATCAAAAATATTCCACTAAAGTGCAGTGCTGTATAAAAAGCTCCCTCAGGAAAAAAAATGAGCAGTGTTCACTGTCTTTCTCACATGTTTCACATGGAAGTGCTTTCTCAAAGGATGACAAGGTGAATCAGAACACACCCCTTCAATAGTTAAGGCAAATAAAGTGACAGTACCCTCACTAACCACAACTGAAGTGAGTTTGTAAAGTGCTCAGTGAAATAAAACACCACATAAAAAGAACCATATCCAAGGTAATATATACATCTAAAAACAACAGACTGAATGCAGTGCTCATCAAAAAGCTTATTTTGTAAGGCATGTGTTCAATATAAGACATATACTTAATAGAAAAAGAAGAAGATTGCACTAAGCTTTGTTATGGCAACAAATTTGTCAGTATACTTCAGGAGGTTGCTGGTGCAAATCTGCAAAACAGAAAGAAAAGGAAAAAGCATCATTAGTAAAATATTAACACAGCAAAAACAGTCATTTATACAATAACAGTTATTTATGCATTTTTTTTTAAGAAAAGGCTTAATTTCTATCCTGTCATTTAAGGCCATGATGCTCGATTGCGCTGAGATCATAAATCCAATATTGCTCCCTTTTTAAAAGCAAATTGTCATAATCACCACCCCTTTGTGACATGACTGGCTTCTCAATATCTATAAACAGAAAACCATGTTCTTTTTATTTCTGGATTTCAGCACATGTGTGGGTAGGGCACTTTTAACATACCATTCTTTATGGTCCGGATGTGTTCACCTATTCTAGTTTTGAATGCCCTCTTGGTCTTGCCGATGTAGTAACTACCACATTTACATTCAGCTAAGTAGACAATACCACACATGCTACTGTACATAAAATAAATCCCTTAAAATCAGCATTTCTATTTGTGGCCAAATTCTTGAATGATTTTTTGTTTTTAACCTTGTCACAGTATTTGCAGTTGCTACATTTATTACAGCCACTGCTTCTCTGGGGTAATCACATCCTGGAGTGTATTCCCCCTGGTTGTACTGAATGTACAGCATAATACTTAATGGTCTTTCGTCTCCTAAGCATAATTTTTGAACCCTCATCTTTTATGTCCTTTAACCTAGGGTCCAATTTGACCATATGCCAATGCTTCCTGACAATCTCTGTTATTTTTGCTGACTGTAAATTGTAGAGGTATACCTCTGTAACAGCAGCACCAATACAATGAGCTACATTGATGTCAACAACGTAGACAGTTCACTGTATTGGTGACCTAGGGATCGGGGCACACTGTCTCCCAGTCCTACACCCCCTCCACGAATCAACTCTGACTCGGAGTTGATTATATTTAGAATGGTGAGTGCAGGGGCAGAGCCCCCTGCATGGGGGTTTTGGCATGTGAAGCCCCCCAATAGAAAAACAGACTGGGAGTCCTTTGGGATTTATGTCAACCACAACTTGCTATCGACATAAATTCCGTTGCTGTGATTCCGGTCAACCAAATTGTTGTTGAACCAGTATCACAGAGCCAACTGTAGGTACTGACAAATGTTAACTGGGGGTCTGTATGTGGCACTCTAATCTTTTTCTGTAACAGAGCTTCCCTGAGCATTTCATTGACTGTACACCTAGCTTCATTAATGAGCATCTCACCAAAACCCCTGTCCACTAATCTCTCAGAGAGTTCATCTGCTCTTTTTTCATACACTTTTCTGGTGCCACAGTTCCTCTTTGTACAGATAAACTGCCCCTTTGTTATGGTCTAAATGACATGTTTGGGGTGATTACGTCTTGCCAACAGTAAAATACTATGGTCTGTCTCATTTCTGTACAGATCCATGACTACTCCCCCCCGTCCATCCTTCACAATGATAAGATCCAAGAAGCTGATCTGTGTACAACTAAATGCATAGACCGAATCTCAGATTTGAGTTACTTTTTTCTAGAAAAGTTACAAAATCAGATATTTCTTCTTCTGTTCCTTTCCATACAACCAATATATCTCCTATAAATCTTCTCCACAAATCATTTTTGTGAAGACAAGGACTGCTGACACTTCTAAAGACATCATGTTCCCACATGGCCATATACAAGTTTGCGTAATGTGGCAGAAAAGTTGCTCCCATGGCCATACCTTTGTTTTGGAGAAAAAAATCTTTTTTTATAGAAAAAAGTGTTGAAATTTAAAATAATTTCAGCCAGTCTAGTTAATACCTTTGTGGGGGATTCCAATATTATCCTTTGATCTAAATAAAACCACCAGTAAGCTGTCTTCCTCTATTGCAAAATCTTCTAAGATTCACAGCATTCCACAGTTGTGTGATATGGAAAATATTTTCACTCCTGCAATCATGACCTCTGGATACTCTCACTCGTGCTTTCAGAACTCATGAGTATCCAGAGCTCATTCTGCAGAAGTCAAAATATTTTCCATATCCACTCCTCCCATCATGTATCCTATATATACATATATATATATATATATATATATATAGGCCCAGATATTCAAAAGGGTTGCACATGGTGCAACAGTGTTGCATTATGCGAACCCACTGATGCGCCCCGGCACGATATTCAAAAGGGAAAAGTGTGCGGCACAAATCCTGATGTACCAGAGCATATCAGTAATGTATGCAGGTGCAGGTGGGGGCATGCCCATGCATACCCTGCACAGCCCGATATTCAGCCCGGGATATGCAGAGCCATGCATGCACAACCCCTACCTGCGCCAGCACAAAGTTGATCCAAAAAAAAAGGAACAATGGATGGCCACCCACAAGTGAGCTGCCGCACTGCAGGGTGCAACACATCAGCTGCCACCTGTGGGTGGCCACCTGAGCTCTGGCTGCACCTGGCAGCACCCCCCCATGCCCGATCATGGGCATTTGTTAAAAAAATGAAGAATTCCATCCAATATCCCTGGTGGTCCAGTGGACCGCTGTGTGCGCAATCGCGGGCATTTGTATGAAAATAAATAAATATTTCCAATATCCCTGGTGGTCCAGTGGACCGCTGTGTGCCCGATCACGGGCTAAGTACATAAAAAAAAACAACAATATCCCTGGTGGTCCAGTGGACCTGCAAGCCCAATTGCAGGCTAAGTACATAAAAAAAAACAGCCTAATCCCTGGTGGTCCAGTGGACCTGCAAGCCCGATCGCAGGCTAAGTACATAAAAAAAAAACCAGCAATATCCCTGGTCATCCAGTGGAACTGCAACCCCGATCGCGGGCTAAGTACATAAAAAAAAAAAACAGCAATATCTCTGGTGGTCCAGTGGACCTGCAAGCCCGATCGCTGGCTAAGTACATAAAAAAAAAAAACAGCAATATCTCTGGTGGTCCAGTGGACCTGCAAGCCCAATCGAAGGCTAAGTACATAAAAAAAAAACAGCCTAATCCCTGGTGGTCCAGTGGACCTGCAAGCCCGATCTCAGGCTAAGTACATAAAAAAAAAAAAAAACAGCAATATCCCTGGTGGTCCAGTGGAACTGCAACCCCGATCGCGGGCTAAGTACATAAAAAAAAAAAACAGCAATATCTCTGGTGGTCCAGTGGACCTGCAAGCCCGATCTCTGGCTAAGTACATAAAAAAAAACCAGCAATATCCTGGTGGTCAGTGGACTCCCACCCACCCGCCCACTGAATCCACCACCTCCCCGGTCAGTGGCGGGTGGCAGCACCCACCGCCTCCCATCCCACAGCCCACCGACACACAGTCGGTAAGGCTCTACTCAATAGTCCACAGCATGAGCCAATGGGCATGCAGCCATACCGTACTACACATTCTAGATAAGTGAATGGATCCCATTCACATACCTGGAATGTGTAGTAAGGTGCTTCAAACTACATACAGTTCACGCTATGAGACCAATAGGCAACCCACCGACTGTGTCAGTGGTGGCGGTGGTGACAGGCATGTTGCCACCCGCCCGCTGACCGGGGGTGGGGCGGTAAGGGTCCGGTGAGCTTGAGTAGTGGGGAATCCTGGCCACCAGAAGATATTGCTGTTTTATGTATAACCTGCGTCGAGCTTGCCATCACTGGTTCCTGAAGATATTGCTATTTTATTTTATGTACTTAGCCTGCGATCGAGCTTTCTAGTCACTGGACCTGAATATTGTTTATGTATAGCCCGCGATTGACTTGCAGGTCACTGAACCCCACCGAGATATTGGCAATATTTATTTATTTTCATACAAATGCCTGCGATTGGGCACACAGTGGTCCACTGGACCACCAGGGATGTTGTAAATATTTATTTATTTTCGTACAAAGGCCCACGATTGGGCACACAGTGGTCCACTGGACCACCAGGGATATTGGACGGTATTCTTCTTTTTTTACAAATGCCCATGATTGGGCAGATAGGGGTCCACTGGACCACCAGGGATATTGGACATATTTATTCATTTTTTGACAAACGCCCACAATCGGGCTGTGGAGCACATTGCCTGCTGCAGTGGGCGTCTGTCCCTGACGGCCGCTGCCTGGCAGGTCGCCAGGCGCAAGTCGCTGGGGATTGGCCACCTGCATGCAAATGGGGCCATAATGACATGCAAATAGTCCCATGTGTGCCTTGCATACATTATGGACCCACTTGCATGTTAACTTCTGAATATCACAGTTGCTGTACATGGCGCAATGGAACTTGCGTTAGCGCATCCCCATGCTCCACTCTAGCCACTTGTGCTGGTGCAGTGCCACTGTGCCATGCACACTGGGGGTGGACAGGGTGTGATGTTCAGTGCTGCTGAGCCATGGTACAGCTCTGTTGAATATTGCCCAGTCCACACCCCTACACAGCCAAGTTGAGCTGCGCCCAAGCTTGCACCACAGTCTGGCGCAGTTTGAATATCTGGGCCATAGTATATATCGCAAATTATCATTAATGCTCCAGTTAGGGTCACAGTGAAAAATGTTGGGAAATGAGATGTCAATGTTTCCAACCCAAACACCACACCTTCTCAAACCAGTCAGGAGATCAGATGTGATGTGTGCCTGTGGCTTCTCAAGCCTAACGCTTAAACCATTCCATCTGTAAATGACATCAGATGTGTACACTTTATGAGAATGGGGTGAGCGTTAGGCTTGAGAAGTACAAGACACACTCCACACCTACTCTAGGTGCCTGGTTTGAGAGGGTGGGGTGATAGGGTTGGAAACCCTAACACCTCATTTCTCAACTTTTATTGCTGTAACCATAACTGGAGCATTAATAAAGTTTTTTGCAACTTATTTCCTTACTTTTTGAGATAGTATAATAGTATCCTCCTTCCGTAGATGTATATATGTATATAACTGTGGAAGGGCACCAAACTGTCAGAATAGCCATCTTATTACCCACCTCATCTACCCAGTACAGAAAAGTTTTGAATCCCTGCCAAAACATAATTCTGCTCAACTACAATGTCATTCCGTTCCACAGGTACAAAAACATATTTTTGCCAGGATTTGAAAAATGACAGCAGTATCATACATGAGATGGGGTAATAAGAAGGTTATGTTGAACATCTGGGGTCAAAATATTTATAATTTACAAAGTTACAGGTATACGTAGTGAAATAGCAACAAATGGTCACAACTTTGTCATTTTTTTCATATTTTGACCCCAAATACTCAGCATATCCTTCTTATGATCCCTTCTCCTGAACCAGTGCAGAAAAAAGTCCAAATCCTGCCAAACAGGTGATTTCACCAAGTGACCACAAAATCACCTTTCTGACAGGAGTTGTGTAATGACAGTCCTGTTGTTCATGAGGTGGGGTCCCAAAAGGCCATGTTGAAAATGTGGGGGTCAAAATCTCAAAAAAATGGCTAAGTTATGGACAAGTTAAAACCCCAATTGAAATACATTACACTACATTTACTTTAGTTTCCCATATTGCAGTTGCCAGTTCTAGCAGCAAGACGTGTCTTCAATCGGAGAGTGGTTCTCAGTCCTGGGACCTATTCAGGTGAGTGAGGGTGTATGGGGGTGTACTGGGGATGTGGGGTGGTGAGTGTTAAGTGGGAGGTTTGAGTGGGGGGCTGATTGGGGAGGAACTGCTTTCTTTTTGTAAAGGTTTAACAAAAAAAATAGACATTGAGGGACCATTTTCTTAATTTCAGGTTTGTCATACAATGAGAGGGTGGGTGGTGTCACTAGACACCAGGGAATACAAAATTAAAATGGTGACAGCAATTGGCAGGTGAGGGGAGTGCTCCTAGACACTAGGGAATAAATCTAATTTATTTGAGGGGAGATGTGGACAGTGATCGGTGGGTGGGAGTGCCACTAGATACCAGTGAATAGATATTACAAATCGGGACAGTTATGAATTTGGTTCCTTTTTCATGGTAATAAAGATACATCTGTTAGGTATGTAATCTAATTTATAATTACTGCCCTTCATGTGGTCCACTGCCTTGATAAATCTTTAATTAAAAGCATAATTAAGGTTGCATCTAAAAAAAGACAATTACCAGATGGTCTTATTCTAAACATTATCTGGTCTGTGTTTTATTAGTCCATTTTGGATATGGTGCATTTTAAGGGAGACTTGCCCATCCAAAACCATTATCATTTGTTGCTTCAAAAAATCAACTCCAGTTGAAACAGGACTAGGACCTAGCTTTTCCCCAGACTGGGTTAATTTTTGTAATAATGGCTAATAGTGCTGAGCTGCAAGCCATACATAAAACATGTTACACATAAACATAATGCATAAATACATAAAAATAATAAAAGTTGATCTCTTGCCTTGACAGGAGGATGTCACTGTTCTGAAAGCTGATTATAAATTATGTGGTGTTGATGTAACCACATTAATTCTCACTTTCTTCTTTGGCATGCTGGGTAAGTCTGTTTAGAATGACAGATGCTTGGCAAATTAAAATTGCAAGCCACACTGGGAAGTATCAGTGTATTACACAATCCAGTTACACCACCGTCCCATTGTCAACCTAAAACCTTCCCCTGGATATTAGAGATGCTTTTCAAAATGTTACACAAAATTCTGTTTTGCTCAACATACAATATTGTTGAAGCATGCATGGTAGCATGCATGGCTGTTGACTGTTTTCAGCATCAGAATAGTTACATCCAAGAACCAGTAAGCACCTTTGTAGTTAATGTTCTAAGCATTCAGTAATATACTGTAAAATGACAAGCCACCATTGCTTTAAGAACATTTAACATTTGATGTATTGGTACTACCCATTGCCATGTTGTGCATACCTACATAATAATTTTTGTGTATAATGTAAACAGGTAATGATGTTTAGTAATAGGAGCACTGAACTGTGAATCTTGAGACAACATGTTCAAATCGTACCACAGCCCTTGACTGATTGTGTGACCCAAATCCAGTCTGGACCAAATGTAATTCAGTCCTACAACTGGGCAAAAAAATGATCCCACTGGAAACTTAGTGCTGCAGTTGAGCAGACCTGAGTAAGTGGTTTGTAAAACAAAATAAAATCACATGTATTATTTAGTAATTTTCACAAATTTAATTTTCCTTCTGTTAAATATGTTTCCATTATAAGGAACTTACCTTAGTTCCTCAGTTCATGGTTTGTCTTTGAAGAGTGCAGACGTGTTTCAGTGAACAGAAGGTGACAGCATTCACCTCCGGTGGTAAGCATAGGGTAAGGGAGAGGGGTGAGGTGGTGGGTGCTCAGTGGGAGGGCTGATATGGCAGGGGGATGGCAGGGATGATGAGGGACCATTTTCTCTTTTTCAGGTTTGTAAAAAAAAAAAAAAAAGGGACTTCAGGGGTCTGTTTTCTTTTTACAGGATTAAACTAATAAAATATTTTGGGACACTGGAAGGGGGCTCCCCAATGTTTCATTCTGCTGGTGGGGTGCTTGCAATGCCAACACAGGAATGGGACCCCCTGATGTAATCACTACCAATAAAACAAAGGGTTGTAGGGAGGGGGCATACAACACTGGAGGTGGACATCCTGGTGTCAGATTATATCAATAAAATAAAGAAAGAACTAGGGGAAAGTGATGGAGGGAGGGAGTGCCACTAGACACCATGGAATATATGGTTTCAGTGATCAGGGAGTGAGTGATGTCTCTAGACACCAGGGGAAATGTTATTTATTTATTTATTTAGATTTTGGTAACCGGGTAAGCCCACTGAGACCAGAGGTCCCTTTTTCAGGGGTGACCCGGAATTAGTTACAGAAAAAGACACATAATAGCATTATTTACAGTATTTACAATAGGTACACAAATATACATCAGCATCAGTTAACAGGGTAACAACAGGTTCACATTCAGGCTCTTATAAGCAACACATGATGTCAGGATTCACACCATTAGTAGGGAATTGAGACAATAACAGTAGAACTGACATCCTTGTTTAGGAGATTAATCAGGGATGAAGGAGGAATTAAGGCAGTGTGATGGAAAGGAGAGCAGGGCTAGGGAGCTAGCGGTTGCAGCCACAGAGACTGAGTTTGAGGAGATATACTTTGAGTCCAGTCTTAAACTGGGTAAGGGTGGATGAGTCAATCAAGCTAGCTGGGAGGTAGTTCCATAGTTAGGAGGCAGCATATTTGAAGGAGCGCTTGCCTTGGTTGGAGCAGATCTGAGGGATGTCTAGGGGGTGATTTGCAGAGGATCACAGGGTTCAGCATTGTACTTTAGGGGTGAGTAGTCCACGAAGGTGGGGAGGGGGCCAAAGAGTAGAGAATTTTAAGGCAAGGCAGCCAGTGGGGTAGGCTAGTTTGTGCCACAGAGTGGGCCAGTTCAGGTCCTTAAGTGCCTCATAGTGATGCCTCCTAGGGGAAGAGTTTGTGGCGAAGCGAGCCACTCGGTTGTAGAGTATGGTAATTTTACTGAGCTCCATCTCACAGAGGAACTGCAATAGAGGAGCACCATATAGGATGGAGGGGAGTAGATTGCTGCAGGCAATTGCTCATTGTGCAACACAGGAAAGGGAGTTACCCAGGCGGTAGAGGAGGCCAAGCCTTTGGTGGATGAACCAGGTTTTGGAGTCAATATGGGGTCTGTAGGTCATCTCTTGGTCAAAATGGACCCCAAGGTATTTGAAATTGGTCATGACCTCAACTCTTTCTCCTTGGATTGTGCTGATCTGGAGCAGCTCACTTCTGTCAGAGCCCAGGCATCTAGATCCAAACAGGATGCTTTGTTTTTTTCTTCATTGAACCTTAGGGAGTTTGAGGAGAACTAGGCCTCAAGAGTTGAGAGACTGTCCTGCAGTTTGGTGGAGATGACACTAGGTTGTGGGTCACTGCAGTATATGACAGTGTCGTCCGTGTAGAGAATGAGGTTGCTAAGTGTGCAATTGCCCCCAATATTATTGAGGAAGAGTGAGAAGAGCAGGGTCCCAGGATAAAGCCCTGGGGTACCCCAGAGGTAACGGGTCTAGGTCCAGACTGGGTATGCCTCCAGTGGAATTTTTAGGTACGGTCATTCAGGTAGCTCTCAAACCATGAAAGCGAGTGGTCATCCAGTCCTAGGAGTAGGAGTTTGGAGAGGAGGAGAGTATGGTTGACAAGGTCAAAGGCCTTGGATAGGTCAATGAAGAGGGCACCCGTTGGGAAGCCTTGGTCCATAGCAGCAAGGATGTCCGCTGTAAGCCGGATGAGTGCAGTGTCGGTACCATGGCCCTTCCTGAAGCCATGCTGCACATCAGCCATGAGAAGGTGCTGCTCTAGGTAGTCCTGAAGCTGGTTAGAAACTAGTCTTTCCTGTATTTTCCTAAGGGGGCTGAGAAGGGAGATTGGTCTGCAGTTTCCCATTTTGTCTCGGGTCCCACTTTTGTGGACGGGGATGATGGTCGCTACCTTCCACATTATTGAGACTATTCCTTCTAGAAGCAACCTGTTAATGAGGAGGGTGACAGGAAGGGTGATAGCCGCGGCAGCAGCCCTCAGCAGGCGAGGTTCTAGCTGGTCATGGCCCAGGGAGGAAGTAGGGTTAATTTTGCATAGGAAAGGTAGTACCTCAGGCTGATTGACCAGCTTCAGGTGGAATTGAGGCCTTGGGTGCACCCAGACCTCTCTAGAGTAAAGGACAGGCCTGGGGAGGATGGTGGTCATTTGGGATAGAGAAGGAGGCACAGAAAGCCTCAGCAACTCTGGATGGAACATTGGTCAGTGAGTCCCCTACCAGAATGGAGTCAGCTTGAATGCCTGTGGAACCCTTGAGGAGTAAGTTTGTGTGGCCCCAGAATTTTTGGGGGTCATGTAGGTGACTTGTTTGGAGGTCTTTTAGGTAGTGGGATTTAGCCTGTTTCGAGGATTTTTTACACTTATTTCTCAGCTCTCTGTACTTCTCCCAGTCTGACGGGTTGCCAGAGGATTTGTAGGTGCCCCATGCTCTGTCACGGAGGAGCATGGAATGCTTGAGGCTCGGCCTCAGTCATTTATGGCATTTTCCCTGGACCCTGAGCTTTTTTATTGGGGCGTGCATATTAGATGCTGACAAGAAGGCCTGGGTGAAATATTCAAGTGCCTCATCAAGTGTAGGGAGGGAGACGATGGTGTCCCAGTCAATTTTTCTCAGGTCGGAGCAGAAAATGGCTGGTGCAAACCAACTATAGTTCCTCGCTTCTATGACCATAGTGGAAATTTTTGAAGGCTTGTTGGACCAGGTGCAAAAAAGAGGTGAGAGGTCACTCAAGGAGTCAGACATAATCCCCGCTGACAGAATACGGTCTGGGCAGGAGATGAGGACCCAGTCAATGAGAGAGTGGTTACCAGTCTTAGGGTTATGTCTAGTGGGCAGGTCAATGACCTGTGTAAATGGACAGCCAAGTATTGGGTTCTTGGTAGAGGAGGAGACTAGGGCTGGCCAGTGGAGATTAAAATCCCTGAGGATTATGGCCTCCCCCATGGTGTACTCCTCGAGGTGATTTGTTAGGAATTCCAGGAAGGAAGCAGCAGTTTGGGGTGGAAGGTAGACACACCCTAAGGTGAGGGGCTTGGTGCTACCAAGGAAGATTTTTACAAATAGTGTTTCAGCTAGGGATCCACGGGGGGTGTAGTTGAGCTGCAAGGCTTGCAGAACAGTACTGACATAGACGATAACCCCTCCTCCCTTTTCCCCACCCTGTCCTTTCTGAAGGTAAGGTAGCCCACTAGGTCCACTTCATGGGGAGGATCTGTGGTTTGAGCCAGGTTTCAGTTATGGCTAGTATGTTGGGATTATAGAGTGCAGCCCATGCCTCGAGGTCATGGAATTTGTGCCTTAGACTGCCGGTGTTCATGTGAGCAAGTTTGAGCCCTTTGGAGTCAGCCCACAAGGGGTTTAAGGGGTTGTTGAGGGTGAGATTAGGGGAGTAGGAACCTGGATTAGGTTCAATATCCCCCCAAGGGCTAGCAATATCCTGCCCAGGTGACCAGAAGGTATGTGGGAGGGTAGGGTCCTCCGCCGATCACTCCCCCTAGGGTGAGAAACTGGGGTACAGCTCTCTGCATCTGAAGTGGGTCCTAGTAGGATTCAAATAAGATGAGGCCCATATGGAGGGATCATGTTGACTCTATAGATGGGTGGAGTCCCCTTAGAGAAAAGAGGCAGCAACAAGCTGAAAACAGCAGGTAGCTTGATTCAGGCTAGTATCCCCAGTTGGAGGCCAAAGGTTTTAGATACTAGTTAGACAAGGTGGAGAGAGAGGGAAGGTAATAGGCAGCAGCAATATTGTTTGTAAGGAAAGGCTTCTCTAGGATAGTTAAGTGTCCCAAAATGACAGGGGAGCCCCTTGTGGAGAGACAGTATAACTTGCAGATGGAAAAGTGAGCTGATAGGGATTTTCGGTTTACGTGACCATCACAGTGCCTATAAATTGGAGTGACGACCAAGGGTGGTGGTGGGGGTGGAGAGGCAGAGCCGATCCTCAGCAGCAGCAGTAGCTAGCGAGTAGAGGAGCAAGCAACCAAAACAGCTTTTGCCAGGCCACAGGACTCCGGGTAAGCAGAGTTCCAAATTAGGGAGATTCAGTTTCATCCGTGCAGGCAGCCCGAGTATAGCTTCCAGGATTGTAATTGAATTACCTTTCATCTTTTTTCTGCATGACAGCAGGGGAGGGCAGGAGCAGAGGCCTCATGGACGGTCCCCAGTACCTGAAAATTGAGAGAGAGGAGGTGAGACCAGAGTTTTAAGTAATTGGGAAGGAGGGGGAGGGTGCAGGAACCGCCGGCAGCACATTTGCCTTTTTCTGAGCAGCCCACAGGTACGAGACTGTCTCAAAGCTTTTACAAATAGTGTTTCTTAGTGCCTTATGTGCCTGGCAATTCTACAGAAATGTTTAAGCAGCAGATCTAACTTATAGGAGGCACTCTGCAAGATTCTAATAAAAGGAGCACAGCTGGCTTTAGACTGGTAGCATTTATACTGTAAGCATTTAAACAAGTTTCCAAATTAAGGCACATTGCAATATTCTGTTAAAAGGAGCACTGCTGGCTTTTCAGGGTTAAAAAAACAATCAGCACATCTGTGCCGACCCAAAATGGTGCCAAGTTCAAAAACCAGCCTCAGCAGCAGCAGCAGCCAGCGAGTCAGAGGAGTGAGAGACCAAAAGCAGCATTTGCCAGGCAACAGGACTCCAGGTAAGTACAGTTCCAAATTAGGGAGATTCAGTTTTGACCATGCAGGCAGCCCCAGTATAGCTTCCAGGATTGTAATTTAATTACCTTCCATCTCGTTTCTGTACGACAGCGGGGAAGGGCAGGAGCAAAGGCCCTCACGACCTCATGGACGATCCCCAGTACCTTTCATCTCATTTCTGTGTGACAGCAGGGGCGGGGGAGGGCAGGAGCAGAGGCCCTCACGACCTCATGAACAGTCCTCAGTACCTTTCATCTCATTTCTGCATGACAGTGGGGGCCGGGGAGGGCAGGAGCAGAGACCCTCATGACCTCATGGACGGTCCCCACCCACACTGCAGGTGGCAGAAGGAGTTCAGCTGCAGGTGCATTACTACAGAAAATACACTGTTCTTATACAGAGAATGTGGCAGAAGGCTCTTCTCACTAAGCTGACCACCCAGGATTTTAGGTGCCCAGAAAAAGTATTTTTGTCCCTAATAGTGAAAATCAAACACCAGAATCTAGCTAAATGATGCTTGTTTAGCTAGATTCTGGTGTTTGGTAAAATTACAACATTTTTGATGTATTTTCCAGGCTTTTGAGTTTGTGGAGAAAAAAAACAAGATGGCAGCTCACAAAAAATGATTTATTCCTCATGAAAAATGAACAGATTGAGCAAGAATGAATCCTTTGTCATGAGATCAAATCCTTTGTTGAACTTTTTACCTCTATCCTGAAAAGTGAGCTTCCAATAGGAAATAATGGTAACTTAAAGACTGAATAACTTTGCAACAGATTAATATTTTTTCACCAAACACTGGCAGTTCTGTTACTGAAGTTCTTTCTACCATAAAAAAAAATCACACCTGTCTGGGCACAAGGCAATCATGAATAAATTGAAAAAAAAAAGTTGTCACCTTAATGGGTTTTTTACACTATCCAGATCTCAAAATCCACATATCCAACCAAAACCAAACTTGCCATGTCAAGAAATCTACCCCACAGTACAGCGCATACCAAATTTTGTGGAAATCCACTAATCCTTTGCAAAGTTTTTAAAGTGTAAAATTTGTGGTTTAACATTGAACATGCTACTCAACCTAACTATAGGGGCTCAACTGTGACCCTATAATATATATATATATATATATATATATATATATATATATATATATATATATATATATATATATATATTATATATATATATATATATATATATATATATATATATATATATATATATATATATATATATATATATATATATATATATATATATATATATATGTATTAAAGGGCATGAGGTGCCCCTTTAGTTAGGGTTGAGTAGCCTGTTTAATGTTAAACCTCACATTTTGAACATTAATATCTGTGGCTCCCTTTCATGAAATAAGATGAGATTTTTTTAATGTGTTGTCTAGGAGGCAAGGTCTTGATGTGTGGAAATGTTTGTAACTGTAGCTTATGTGGTTTCTGAGGTAAACGTGTGATTTCTAGAAAAATAATTTTCTTATACTTAGCATTGTCTTTTTTGCTATTGCCTATAGGCTGCATGGAAAGGAATTATTGGCCCAAACCATCAGGGAACATATTTAATGTCCCAAAGTAGTGCCTTTGACAGGTCTGGTGAAAAAAATATCTAAGGGTTCCAGAGTTATAAGGCTTTAAATGTTAATGTTTTTCAACTTGTGCTTGTGCGGTAAATGTTTTGAGATAATGTTCTGTGGTGAAAGTAAAATTGTAATTCCCCAAATGCCTGTTTCGCTCTTGGACCACTTGTTTGGCATGGGACCAAACATGTCTATTTGTGCTGTGCCAACTGCCATCTTGTTGATTATGTCCACAAACTGACAAACATGGAGCATTAATAAAAATGTTGGGACTGTAATAAACAAACATCAGAACCTAGCTAAATGGGACCTGTTTAGCCAGATTCTGATGTTTGTTTTTTAAAATTATGCTCACAGATGCCTTTTCTTGGCAACCAAAATTCCAGGTGCCCAGCTTGGTGAGAGGAGTGCTTCCCCAGCATTCTCTGTATGAGAACACCGGGAATTTCTTGACTTCTCCAACTGCAGCTGAAGACATCCTGCCAGCTACAGTGATAGCTGTGAGCCGCCCTTTTTCCTGGTGTCTAGTGGCACCCCACCACCCTCTGATCATTGTCCCGGGTGTCTAGTGACACCTCCCACCCTCCAGTCACATCCCCAAATTTTTATTTAATGGTGCCTCTCCCCGGAAGCCCATTGTTTATATTCCAGTGCCAAGATTGGAGGGCCCAATCCCCATGTCAGCTATACAACCCACCCAGCAATGTGTGACACTGGGGAGCCCACCTCCAGTGTCCCTAAATATTTATTTAATTTAGCTGGACCCTGTAAAAAAAAAACAGTCCCCCAACACCATATTTTTTCTTGTAATCTGAAAGAAACAAAATGGTTCCTCATCATCCCGCCTCCCTCCCCATCTTGAGACTCCCACTGAGCACCCACCACCACACACCCCTTACCCTCTACTTACCACAGGAGGTCATAGGCTGTCATTTTCTGTGTACTGAGACACATCTGCACTCTTCAAGCCAAACTGTGAAATGAGGAATCAAGGTAAGTGCCTTATAATATATTTCAATGCCATTTTGAACTTTTGCTCATAACTTTGCCATTTTTATGACTTTTTTCATCAATTTTCAACACAGCTTTTTTGGACCCCACCTCAAGAACATTGTCACTGTCATTTTGTTACTCAGGACCGGAAGGTGATTTTTCGGTTGCTGCGTGAAATCACCTTTCGGGACTGAATAGTGAAATTTCACCACCAGTGTTCATGGGGTGGGGTCCCAAAAAGGCCATGTTGAAAATCTGGTGAAAAAAAAAATCTTAAAAATAGCTGCATTATGGGTGTTCATTGAAATTTTACTTTTTTATGCACACGCATAACGTTGGTAATTTTTAAAATTTTTACTCAGTTTTCAGCATAGCCAATTTTTCACACCACCTCATGAACAGTACAGCTGTAATTTTTCACATCTTGTCCAAAATGTGTTTTCACACCTGTGACACAGAATGGTGTTTTACCACAGATTTGAAAATGTTCAGCTATGGTGTTTATGAGTTGAGGTCATAAGAAGACTATGTTGAAAATTTGGGGTCAAAATATGAACAAATGCCACATTTATGACCATACATTCCCTTTTGACTATGAAAGCTCATAGCATTGGACATTTTCAAAATTTTGAGCCCAGATTTTCAACATTGCCATCTTATTACCCCACCTTATGTATATCACAGCTGTCAGTCTTCAAAGGCACATTGGGACCCTGGTTGCATGTTTCCTGAAATTTTCAGACCAGTCACGCATACCATGCGACCTGTAGACTCGAGCAAAGAATGTGTAAAAAAGCAAAAATGCGCTACAGAATGTCGCATTATAACTCTACAACTGTATATCTGACCACTATGACTCTTGGCAGATCCAGTGATCTATGGCACTGCTCTGAGCCTGGCAAATTTCAGGCAAATCTATTATATGGTGGCAAAGTTATTAAGATGCAAACTTTCACACTTTAACCTTAAATGGGGTACTCAGCTACTCATATATATATATATATATATATATATATATATATATTGGAAATACAGGAAAAGGAGGGTACCCTACATGGAAATGCTTTGTTCAATCTGGGAACACTGCAGCTGACACAGCTACGATTCTTTGAAATTCCCTTGGATGTCCCTTGCAACCTCTGAAAATCCCTAAAACATTATCTGCCTAGCATTAATTTACCCTTCCTACAAGTATAAAACTATGAGAATTCCAATGCCACTAATTAGGTCCTGAAATGGTTAACATAACTCAACTCTTCAGAGGAAATAGTGATAATCATTGCTACACGCACACACACACACACATACACATTGGGAGAGATGACAAATAATGTAATTTGAAAGTGCTCTGCAGTTAGATGATGTTATCTGTTGGAAGTCATGTCAGTAAATTATTAGTCTCCAAAGACTGCAAGTCACATTGCAATAATAAATGAGCTGAACAATAGTGTTGGAATTGGTCTACTCAACAGAGACGAGAGAGTATTTTATTTAAGTGACAAGTTGGGGAAGGATACACTGACAACTCCAAAAAATGTGTGCCATGGTACTCCATTTTTCCAGCTACAGATAGCAAGATGGCTATATGCAGCCCTCTTGCATTAGCTCAAAAACTGTTGTTCACCAAACTGCATTCAAAAGAAAACGTGTTTCTTGTACTCATTGAAGCACTACAAGGTTGGAGAGGAGAGCTGATTGCCAGAGCATTTGTTTTTTAACCCTAGGCTGTTGAAAAAAACTAGAATGAATCTATTTGATTGAGCTCTGGACAGATGTTCAGACTGCAGCATGGCAAGGGTTAAATTGAAGGGCTGTAAAGATGTGGAAGGATCATTGGAAAACTCCAAAGGAACTATTCCATGGTCTGAACCCGGTAGCTCATTTTTATAGCTAATGCAAGAGGGCTGCAGGCTTCACCTATCTGCAGCCCTAAAAAGGGAATGTGGTTAAAACAGACCACAAAAATGTTGTATGCTGTATTGTGATATTTTTGAGTCTATTAACTGTGATTTTACCTACCTACGGTCAAGTTTGCTGTACTGAAATGCAGTATAATAATAAAAATAAAGTTAAAAAAAAAAGACCACAAGACAAAGGACAGAAGGAAAAATAGAATTAAAATAAAAGTATTTCAGGAATGCACATAGAAACTGCAGATTTAGAAGCTATCGCTCTTCTTGAGATTCAACAGTAGCAAACGGAGGTGGTGGGGATGGGATATAACAGTGCTTCACTGCAATCACAGAGTCTTTATTAAAATCCAGAGGTACTTCAAAAGCACTCACAGGCAGACAAAAAAAGGTATAAAAGTGCTAAAAGTGCTAAAAGTCCAGCATAGTTCTTTCCAATCTGAGGATGGGCAAAGAGCGAAAGGTCAAATAACCAAAAAACACACTGAGTCTGTCTGCTGTGAACAATGATGGACTTAGATACATAGATATATAGACACTGTTGGCAGATAAGGACCCATGGCCCACCCAGTCTGCCCATTTGAGCTTGTAAGCTCACTTTATGTTTTTCTAGAAGTCTGTTTTCCCTTACCCCTGACCTCCAGAATGCCCTTATATCTATCCCATGCATTCTTTCAGCCCCACCACTTCCTCTGGCAGGGTGTTCCACTTGTACACCACCCTTTCTGTGAAGAAATTCTTCCTCATGTTTCTTTCTGAATCACCCTTCATCCTATGCCATCTGGTCCTGGAACATGTTTTTGGCTGTAAAATGTGTATTCTTGAACCTTGTTCCTCCCTGTAAGGTACTTGTATGTCTCTATCATATCCCCTCTCTCCCTCCTCTCCTTCAGTGAGTACATATTCAAGTTCTTCAGCCTGTCTTCATAAGGCTTGTAATGCAATCTCTGTACAATCTTTGTTGTCCTCCTCTTAAGCTTCTCTACCCTGTCTATGTCTGTATGTAGGTAAGGTCTCAAGGACTGTACACTGTACTCCAGGTGGGGCCTCACTAGTCTCTTGTACAGTGGAATTTTGGCCTCCCTTTTCCTGCTGAGATTCCCCTGCTTATGCCCCCCAGCATTCTATATGTTTTACCTGCTGCCTTGTCACACTGTTTCCTTACCTTGAGGTCATCAGAGATGATAACCATAAGGTCCCTTTCCTGCTTCGTGCATGCTATATCCTCACCCTCCACCTAATATGTTGTTCCAGGGTTTTTGTGCCCCATATGCATTGTCTTGCACTTCTCTGCATTGAATTTCAACTGCTAAACCCTTGACCATTCTTCAAGCTTCTACAGATCCCTCCTCATTCTGTCTACATTCTCCAGCATGTCTACTTTGTGACAGAGCTTTGTGTCATCAGCGAATAGAGAAATATTGCCTTCTAGGTCCTGCACAATGTCACTAATGAAGACATTGAATAGGAGTGGTCCCAGCACTGATCCCTGTAGTACCGCACTGGTCACTCTTCCCTCTGTGGAGTGACAGCCATATACCACCATCCTCTGTATCCTGCCATCCAGCCAATTACCTGCTGACCACACTACTGTCCTGCCCATTCCCATATTCCCCAGTTTGTTTAATAGCATTCTATGTGGCAAAATGTCAAAGGCATCCACTGCCCTCTCCTTATCCACCTCTCTTGTCACCCAGTAGAAAAATTAAATGAGGTTGGCCTGGCATGACCTCCCCCCAGTGAAACCATGCTGCCTTTGGTCCTGTAGTCCACTGACAACTAGATGTTCCACCAATCTCTTCTTTAGTAGTACTTATATGATCTTCCCCTCTACCAAGGTCAGGCTGACTGGTCTGTAGTTCCCTGCTTCCTCTATGTTCCCGCTTTTGTATAAGGGGACATCTGCTGTCCTCCAGTCTTTGGGTACCTCCCCTGTTTCCAGTGATTGGCTAAACAGGATTGCCTGAGATTCAGCCATCACCTCTCTTAGTTCCTTTAGGACCTTGGGGTGCACCTCATCTGGCCCCTTTCCTTTATCAACTCTTATTCCTTCTAGTTCCTTTAGGACCCTTTCCCATGTAAAAGGGCTTTTGTCTATTTCTGCACCCTTTCTTGTGTCCCTGTGGCACTCTTTTGTACCATCTATTCCCTTCCTGTGAGTAATTTTTAGCAACCAGTGGAACTTAATAAAGGAGCTGTGACTTCACTGTTTGGTGGTTCAGCATCCCCACCCACTCCAGTGTTTAAGCCACCATGACCTGCTCCCACAGACTGCTTAGTCAACTTGTCTCTCCTGGATCTTGTGACAATGGGTATCTTAAAGAGCAGGTATTCACTTATTCTGACATATTTTTATTTCCCTTTTTAGATATGTGAATAAAGTATTTTTTGACACATACCTGTCTCACTGTGGTTCTTTCTCATATTTTGCTGCTTTTGCTGATGGTTTCAAAGATGAAGAACAAACAGGAAGGACGCACTGATTTTTTCCTTTTTGCAGTACTCTGAGGTGCTGTGAAGCCAGAGTCTGTATGACATCAATTACAGTAAACAAAGTTATACAGACTTTGGCTTCATGAGAAAGTACATTCCTTTTTACTAAGCTCTTCACTCCTGACCAGAAAAAGGTATGCATGTCCACATGCTTTAACTAGGCACTTTGTTAGTGGGAGGGAGAGTGTGCAGGAGATTACAAAGCAGTAGGAAGCAGAAGAGTTCTTTTCTCTCCATTGGGCTGACTAGGTGAAACGAACTGCGGTTTCCTGAAGTCTAGCAGATTCATTGCCTATACAGTAATAGTGCAGTCTTTGATAAATGAAAGTAAATCTTTTTATTTTTGTTTTCATTCATTTATCAAAACTGATAGGCCCAGATATTCAAACTGCGCCCAAAATGTGCGCAACAGCAGGAGCAAGCACAAATCAATTGCGCATATGCGCAACAGACGCGACATTCAAACATGGAGCAGAACAAATTGCGCAAGCAGCCACCATCTGAATATCACACAAACTGCGCCATAGCGCAACCAGGAAGGGGAAGCTGAGCAGTAAGGTTGCGCCATAGCGCAACAAGGGCAGCCCAGCTGAGCAGTCCAGAGGTGCCATAGCGCAAGCAAAGCGCCTTCCCCAGCAGAGCAATGGAACTGCACAACCAGGGAGGCAGGCTGGGGCCCACCGCCAGCCATGCCACACATGGGCACAGGAACACACTGCAGAACCAATAAGGCATCTGCACACCCCAAGCACAGCATCACTGGGGGTGGGACGGATGATCTACTGGCCCATGGGGACAAGCCAACAAAGAACAACAGAGCCATGACGCCCCAGCACAACCATTGGCAGGCTGAGACTGCCACACACAGGGGGTTGACAACCACAGTGCACATCAGCCCCCCGTACGCAGAGCACACCCTGCACTGTGACCCCAAGACACCACCCATGTGCAGTGACTGGCACAGCAGGAAACACCATGCATCCCCCCGGCACACGTCAACCCCGTGTAGCAGAGAGGCATACAAGCCAGACCCACCCTGTGCACCCAGCAGTGGGTGGCAGCAGATGGCAAGACCAACAGAAAGTCACTGCCATGCTGGAGACACCTTCCCATGCACACACAAGTGCGCGCGCGCACACACACACACACACACACACACACACACACCCAGGACCATACCACCCCAGATGGCATGCACACCACTGCAACTGAGCAACCATAGCCAGCTGCAAATCAGAGACCAACACAGTATCCATATCAAAATATAAATGTATTATAAAACTGTAAATTACAAAACCAACAACACCATAACTATATACAAGAGGCAGGGGTAGGGGTACAAGGTAGGGGTGGGCAAGGAGTAGGGATGAACAACTTGGAGAGGGAAGGCAGGGTGGAAGGGATGGGTGAAGTGGGACGGGGAATCCGGCCTAAGGCCTAGCAGGCTGGTCCTCCTCCGCCTGTTGCCGCCGTGTCTGGCCACGCCTCCTCCGGTGGCCATGGCGCTGGATGCTGCTGAGGATGGTGGTGCTGTCCAAGGACACCTGTATGAGCTGCTGCAGTGCCCGCTCTATCCTCCAGAGAACAGTGAGGCCTAGGAAAATGGGAACACAGTCAATGGCTATGACCGACCACAACCCTGAACACCACCCAACCTGCAAGCCATATAGCTCAATGTCCTGCACCTGTGATGGTATGCACCCACCCACAATGAACATGCACATGGCCATCACAAACAGGCGGCACCAGCTATGTGCACCACTGCACACACACACTGCCCATGTCCATCACAGCACAAACAAGGCTGTCAAGTGACATGGCAATGTGGTGCAATGCCAGTTACACAGCCATGTGCCCAGTGCATGCATGACCACCAGTGACGCACACACAGACGTGCAGTGACACTGGACAGTGATGAATGTCGCCTGTGTCGTGCATGGTTGTGTTGTGCATGGCTGGTGGTCATGCCCACCCCCTCCAGCATGCAATAGCATCCATGATGTAATGATACTCACATTCCACAAGAAGCTGTGTCTGCTGCTGCTGCTGTTGTGGCCCACCCCTTGCTGCACCACTGACTGGCACCGGGGCCCTGTCACGGCCCTCCTCACCATGTGCCTGCATCCTCACAGCCTGGCCTGTGGGAGACAAATGTTGAGAAAAAAATCAGTGTGACTCCAAAGCAGACTGCCTCCTACCTCAGTGAGAGTGCCTGCCCACACAGCCAGCCCCATGCATCTCACACCTGCACACACTGACATAGCCAACCATGTCAGAGCCATCACCTATGCACAGCCACCAATACACACTCACACCCCTACAGAGAATACAGGTGCATAGACGGTACACCCACCTGGCCTGGGCACCACGCCCCTCTTGGCACGTGACCGTAGCCGCTCATGCAGTTCAGGCTCCCTCCTGCGGAGGTCACTGTATCTGTGCCGGCACTGGTCAGCAGACCGGCACTGCCCAGTGACCCCCACCAGGTCATTGGCCACTTGCAGCCAGACCTGTGTCCTAGCCACGGTGAGGGGCACCTCACCATACAGTGCCCCATAGTGGGGCTCTACCAGGGCCACCGGGTTGGCCACCTCCACGGTACTCCATTGCACTGCCCTCCTGCATGCCATGCTTCCAAGTTTACAGCAGGCAATATGGCGCCCCACTGTGCGGCAACCCCACGTGGAAATGTTGCGCAATAGACCACCATAGGTTCCAATCGCGCTGTTCGTACAGCGCTGTTAGGCCACATAGCACTGACACCAGACAGCTCAATAGGGCCGTACACATGGCAGCCGAACAGCGCCAGGGGCCAAAGGTCGGACACCAGGTCAGAGGTCTATGACACAAGGCCACGCACAGCGCCATCTGACGTCTACGCATCCTGCGCTACCGACCACCTGCAAGACAGTGCCACAGTGGACTATTGCGCAGTAGTGCCACAGCGCCACTGGCACAATGGTGGCCATGGTCTGAATTGCCGATCGCGCACAGCACGTCATCAGCACAGCAGAACGCCTGCGTAAGCTACCTGGGCATGAGCAATGCAGTGTACCACACAGTCACAGATCTGCGCTATTGGCTCAGCCGGCTCAACCATCTTGCGAAAAGCACAATGGCGCGAAATTCAGCCGACACATGCAAATCATCTGATCAGCCATTCAAAGACGCAGTGGCGCGATTTGCATCTCATTACAGTTGCTCCTCTCCTAATTTGCATGAATTGCGCTATAAAAGTGCGACAGTGGGCTGTGCTGGACAGATTCGGTTACTGCAGGTGAGAGGTGAGTGTCATGCTGTGGGATGTTCTGGACAATGGGCATGGGATAATGCTGTAGACTGCACAGTGACAGGTGTCCACTTACACCCATACAGATCACCATGACCGAGCAGAGACAAGGTGAGGGTGAGGATGGTGGGCAAAGGAGGAGGCCCAACTTCACCACGGCAGAGACTGAGGCCTCTTCCAGGCCTACCTGGAGGATGAGGCACTATCATAGGAAGCCAGGGCACCCTCAGTCTGCGGCGGCTGCATGGGAGGGGTAGTCTGGCAGTGAACCTAACGGAAGCCACCAGTGCTCCATGCAGGAATGCAAGAAGAAGATTGGGACAGACCGCAGGAGGGTGAAGGATAAGGTGGCAGCCCTCAGGGTGGCACGTGCTGGCACTGGCGGGGCCAGCCAGCGGTGGTGGAGCTGACCCGGCTGAGGACCGACTGGCTGCAACTATGCAGCACAGTGCTATTGAGGCGTACTCAGAGGTGGATTCCAGACAGGTGGAAGCCCATCACTGCACGGTATGACATGGTGGTGGTGTTGGGGGAGAGGAAGGTTGTTCACATGCACTCACATGTCCTCTCTTTCTGTTGCAGATCCTGTTCATCTTCAGGAGATGGTGGTGGTGGGACCAGGCAGTGAGAATGACCTCTGGACATGGAGGAGGGTCCATCCACCTCTGTCACCAGCCAGCATGCACTGCAACAGCATGCACACTGTGCTGCCAACTCTGGTGTCGGTGATTCGGGTGTGGGGGGTGCACAGCCTGTGTCTCAGCAGTCTGGCATGCAAGCATGCCAGCAAGCTGTGACTGTGGCTGTAGCACGTACCTGCACCATTGATGATGCAAGGACTGCAATGGGCAGTGACATGTGTGTGTCCCATGATGGACACACAGCAGGCCAGCACGTGCCCCTGGGCCTTGCTGGTTCCAACTTGTGTGCCAGCATGTCGGTACAGTCCCAGGCTGTGCCTGTCAGCACCGGTGGGGCAGCACCGGTGGCTGTGCAGGTGTCTGGCACTCTTGCGGCCACAGCGGTGGAACGAGTGGACTCTGGGGCACAGCGGTTGGAGTGGCAGCAGCAACAGTCACCCACCAGGTATGGGGGTACAGTGTCCAGCGGTGGCACATGCTCGCCGCCCTTTGTTACGCCCATTCCTGGTCCTGATGAACAGCGCCCACCCTCAAGGGGTGTTGTGCATCAGGACCTTCAACACCCTGGGGGACAGGATGCTGTTGTGGCAGAGTACCCATTGGACGAGCACACCCGCCTGCTGCAGGAATCAGTACAGCAGCAGAGGCGGGTTGCAATGTCCATGGAGGCACTGTCTGTGGCTGTGGAGTGGCACAGCAGGGGGTGTGCTCTGGACCGTGCAGAGATGGTCCACATGTGGATGGATGTGACCGCCACCATTGACAGGCTGACCCAGGCAGTGGTCTCTGTCTTGGATACATTGGGCACACAGTCAGGTGACCCTGTACCGCACACCCCACACAGTTCACTCTCCACTCCCTGTTCCCAGCATCATGCGACACCAGGCCTGTAGACACTGGGTTCTGCTGTGGGCATTCCGAGCACGCCTGGTGCAGGTATGTTCGGCATGCTGCAGACCCCTGTGCGGGCAAGGTCACGTTCACGCAGTTGGACCCCTGGTGGTCCAACAGTGCCACCCCATGTGGCCCCTGCTCAGCCTGCCAGTGCTGTTGGGTCACAGTGGAGCCGCCCACGCATCCGCGGTGGCCGTGGGACAGTGCTACATGACTGACCTGTCTCCCAGTCGCGGGCCCTGTCTGGTGCTGCCCTGTGTGCAATGTGTGCCGCGGTGGGCAGTGCACTGCTGGTTGCTCTGCTCAATAACCGACACAGGATCACCTCCGCACACCCTCCCAACTGCTGTCCACAGGTGCGTTGCATGATGATGCCTGCATTGTACTGTATACCACGTTGCAAGGGTGCCCAGTATCTGACACACGTACTTGGACAGGTACAGGTGGTGGGGTGGTCGGTGGTGCTGTGTTAGCAATGTCGGTTCTACTGTGCTTGCATCTGCCCATGTACGCCTGTGCCTGTGTGTGTGTGTGTCCATATGAGTGTTCATCCCTCCCTGATGGTGTGTTTGTATGCCTGGACCCTTCCACTCCCTGGCCGTCATGCACCCCTGGTGTGTTACCCTGTGTGCCTGTGGTTTGTGCCTGGCATGTGTTGGTTGCACATGGCCCTTGACTTACCTTGTTGTGCATAGTGCTCCTCTGTGATGGTGTCCCGGTGCAGCTGGGCCTACCGGATCAGTCAGGGGTCCCGCCGTCCTGGGGGGGCTGCTCATCACCATCAACACCGGCGCCACTGGCGTCCCCATCGCTGTCCCCCTCTTCAACCTGTACGGCTATCCCACAGTCCTTGGCCATGTTGTGCAGGATGCAACAGGCCAGGAATATCCCACAGGCCTTTGGGGGGCTGTACTGTAGGGCACCGCCGGAGGTGTGTAGGCATTGGAAGTGTGCCTTGAGCATCCCAAACACCCGCCTATGATGCTGCGTGTGGCGGCATGTGCATCATTATAGCGTTGCTGCGCTGGGGTCCTGGGCCGGATGGTGTGAGCAGCCAGGGACGGAGTGGGTACCCACTGTCACCTGTGTGGAGATAGTGGAGATCGAGGTCATGTTCAGGTCCATTTTGCCCATATCCCTTGTGTGCCACTACCATGCACCTGTGGCATTCCCACCCTTGCCCCAAGTTTGCATTCCATACATGCGTGCTCACCCACTAGATATCCTGTGGGAATGTCCCCACCTCAAATCGATGGCACAGCGGACTGATGCCATATGAAGGCATCATGTGCTCAGCCAGGGTGTGTGGCACAGACACTGATTATTCGCCCAGTGGCATCACACACCACCTGGCAGTTGACACTGGAGTAGCCCTTCCGGTTCCTATACGCTGCCCCATTGGGGCCAGGCGGCGTGCAAATGGCCACATGGGTGCAGTCTATGGCCCCTAGCATGCCAGGCATATGTGCTACCCTGTGGAACTCCTGCATGTTTGCTGTATGCTCTGCTGCGGTTCTGGGGAAATGGATGTGCTCCGCAGCATGTGGCAGCAGTGCGCTGAGGAATTGGGTGAGGATGCATGACGTGGCCGACTGTGTGATGCCTGCGGTGTCCCCTGTCAGCCTCTGGAAGGTGCCCGTGGTGAGCAGGCACATGCAGACTGTCACCTTGGTCTCCACTGACAGAGCGTGACTCCATCGTGAAGGTGCCTGCATCACATCACTGCACAGCTCACAGAGCCACCTCAGTATTGCCCTGTTCAGGTGGTACCGGCCCATGATCTCTACATCTGTATACAGCTCATAGCTGATGCGGGCACGGTACTGCCTGTTGTGGGCATACCGCCGACGGGCCCTTCCACAGCCTCGTCCCCCTGCAGCTTGCATTCTCACCCCCCTCATTACAGCTTCCATGCAGAAGCTGGCACTGTCCATCTCCCTGGCTTCTGCCCCCCCGGCTGATGTTGCTGTGTTACCCCCGCTGTCCTGACTGCTACTTCCACTGCACCGGGCACCTCCCGCTGGCCTCTGCAGCCTATGGCCCACAATGCTTGCCTTGCCTGCCCTAGCCTGTCACTGTCTGTCTGTCTGTCTCTCTCTCTGCCCCACTTGGCATCCTTGTAGTGTTCTTGCACCACTTTCTTGAGCCTTTTTATTTTGGCTCATTTCCGCTAGTGTGCAATTTCCGGCAGTTCCGGCTCTTCGCATGTCGCAGGTCTTTGAATTTCGCATTGCGCTCTTTATGCATGGATCCACCCCCATCGGTTGCGCATGACTTCCTTTGCATTGCGCTGTTGCTCAGCATGTTTTCAGTGGTGTAACTGCCTCCTGCTGAATATCACAGAATGGCGCACTTTTGGTCTTGCACAGGTGCAACCCTATTGCGCATGGCGCAACCCTTTTTAATATCCCACCCATAGTGTACAGAATTATAAATGTTTTGACAGACTGCAGCAGATGAGTGAATAAGATTCGCTCAAGCTGACAGCCTGCCACTTCACACTGTTCACGGGTGTTTCACTAGTGTCTAGTGGCACCCCAACCCTCTGATTGCAGTTCCTGTATTTTTCATTGTTTCCCGGTCTCCCATGGCACCACCCACCCTCACATCACCATCACCATCTTACATTGCCATGTAATAAAGAAAATTGTCCATCAAAGTATTTTTTCCAAATAAAATGAAAACAGTCCCTCACCAATCCATCCCCCACAACCCTTAGCTTTCACTAAGCACCCACCACTCCTCACCACTCCACATCCCCCACATACCCTCTCTCACCTGAATAGGTGCCAGGATGAAGATCCATTCTCTGATTGAAGACACATCTTGCTGCTGAAACCACTGACTGCAATATGGGAAATTAAGATAAGTATGGTTCAATGTACTGTATTTCAACTGGGTTTATAACTTTGATGTATAACTTTTACATTTTTGCACATTTTGACCCCAAATTTTCAACATGGCCTTTTGGGAACCCATCTCATGAACAATGTCAGTGGAATTACACAAATCTGGCCCAAAAGGTGATTTTGCAGTCAGTTGGTGAAATCACCTTTCTGGCTGAATTTGAACATTTTCACCACTCGTATTCATGAGGTGGCATCATAAGAAGATTATGTTTAAAATTAGGGGTTACAATATGTAAAAATGCCAATGTTATGTGCATACATTTACATTTTGCTACACTCACTCATAACTTAGGGGATTTTAAATATTTTGACCCAAAATTTTGAACATAGCCATTTTTAAACCATCTCATGAGCTGTTATATTTCAAATCCTGGTCAAACTGTTTTTGCTCCTGTGGCACGGAATGACTTAGCAGTGGTGCAGAAAAATGTTTAGGCAGGAATTTAAAAATGTTCTCAAATGGGTTCATGAGGTCAAGTAATAAGAAGGCCATGCTAACAATTTGGTTGCAGTTTTGCTATGAATGCAGATGCAAGGTCCTCTGGGCCATGCACTTCCCAATGCAACAAACATGTACTCATCCACTGGCAAATGAGGATACAAGTATACTATGTCAAAAAAAAAAAGGAAATTCTTTGTAAAAAAAAAAAAAACTTTGTTAATGCACTAGTTAGGGTTAAACTACCCAATATAGGGAAATGTGGTGTTAGGGTTTTCAACCATAACACCCCACCTACACCATGCAGGCAGCAACAGGAGAAACCATTGCAGTTTGAGCATTGCCTACATCTTTTCAAATCAGGTATGAGGTGTTCCTCAGGGTTGTCAACACTAATGCTCACCCCATTGCATCATTAAAGAAGCTGAGATGTGTAGAGTATATGAGAATGGAGTGAGCATTAGCGTTGACAACCCTGATCAAACCATGTTTGTTTTTTTTCTGTTATTGCCTGCAGGGTGGCACTGGGGTATTATAGTTGGAAATCTTAAAACCACATTTCTCTACTTTTGACAGTTTAACCTGAACTAGTGCATTAATGAAGTTTTTTGCATAGCATATATAGATATAGATTTGGTTATTTCGTTATTTAAAAGTTTCACCAGGAAAGGCACACTGAGCTAAAATAAAGCTCATTTTCAGATGCATCCTGGTGGGAAAGGAACTGGAGTACACATGGAAATACATACTGTAGAATCAGAAAACAGCAGTGCATAACAATATACACCAGTTAAATAAATACAGAAAAAACAACTGTTTACAGAAATTTTGGGTACAAGGATAAACCCTTGCACAATGGATAAATAAATAACCAAAAGTGAGAGAACACAAATGGCCATACCAGCTGCAGTGAATAATTATAACAGATAAAGCAATATATAAGCTAGAGCTGGGCAAACTATTCCGTGGGAGATCCAGACCCCTGGATCGAATGTGCAGTCCACTGACCCAGATAAATAGAGATTTCATCATAGAAGTCTGGTTTTGGGTCTGTGGAGATGGCATTTCTTGGATTTGGTTTTTGTTTTTGTTGCCATGGGGATGCCATCGGCATTTACAGGCGGCCAGCAGAATCCAGTAAGGCAACAGAAGGTCTTGTGATGCATTCATGGTATATAACCATGATGAGTGTGCCACACAGCCCAGAAAAGTGAGGAGGACCAGAGAAGAGCAGGAGCAGGAGCTTCGCTCAGCAGCAGAAAACACACAAAATAAAAGCGTCAACTTCAGCTGCCAAAACCCCCCAAACAAGTTTCTACCACCAGAAATCAAATAATAAATTGAGCTGGAGGGAGGGAACAACAGAAGAAATTAGGGAAGGGGAGAGAAACCGATCATTGGGGGTGGGTGAAGGTGGGTCAGGTACTTGGGGAGTCGGGACTGGGAAGTAGTGGTGGCCAGGGGTGATGCAAATGCAAAGTACTGTATTGTGTGACTGTGTATGAGCAAGGGTAGGCTGGCAAAATTTTTGACTTGTGCCATTCCATCCAGATCCAGAGGAGAGAGGGAGAGACTACTTGGGGCCCAAGAGAGATTACAGTTACAGAAAATACCAAATTACAGTGTTTTTTTTCTTTTCTTGGCCTCAAACAGTGTAGCTGTGTGTACATGAGAAAGGCCAAGCTAGCATAATCTTTTACTTGTGCCATTCCAGATCCAGAGGAGAGAGGGAGAGACTACTGGGGGCCCAAGAGAGATGACAGTTACAGAAAATCCCAAATTAAAGTTTTTTTTCCTTTTCTTTGCCTCAGGGTAGCTGTGTGTACATGACAAAGAGCAGGCTGGCAAAATCTTTGGCTTGTGCCATTCCAGATCCAGAAGAAAGAGGGAGAGACTACCGGGGGCCCAAGAGAGATTACAGTTACAGAAAATCCCAAATAAAGTGTTTTTTTTTTCTTTTCTTTCCTTTTCTCTGTCTCAGACAGTGTAGCTGTGTGTACATGAGAAAGGGCAGGCTGGTAAATTATTTGACTTGTGCCATTCCACATCCAGAGGAGAGAGGGGGGGAGACTACTGTGGGTCCCAGATAAATTTTACAGTTACATAAAATCCCAATTTTTTTTCCTTGCTTCAGTGCAGCTGTGTGTACAGGGCAAGGGCAGCAGGGTAGTAAAGTAAATCTTTTTGACTGTGATGTCCGGGAGGGGAGGAGAGAGAGAGAGAGACATTGCAAAGTGACCTGCAATAAATGTAACAGTCCCAGAAATCCCCTATAGTGTTTTCCTGGCTTCAGTGTGGCTGTGCGTAAAAGGCAATGGCAGCAGGGTAGCAAAATAAATATTTGACTATGACATCCAGAGGGGAGAGAGAGTCTGCAGGGTGTCCCACAATAAATGTAACAGTCCCAGAAATCTCAAATAAATTTAATTACCTGGCTTCAGTGCAACTGTGTGTACAGGGTAAGGGCAGCAGGGTGGCAAAATAAATATTGACTGACATCCAGAGGAGAGACAGAGACTGCAGGGTCACCCACAATAAATATAACAGTCCCAGAAATCCCCAATATTTTTTTTTCCTGGCTTCAGTGCAGCTGTGTGTACAGGTCAAGGGCAACAGGGTGGCTAAATAAATATTTAACTTGTGCCATCCAATCAGGAATCACAATCACTTATGTTCATTCATCATTTCATGTATTAAAAAAAATACTGTTCAGACAAACAACATACAAGTTGATTCACCTGCCCTGTTCTGCTGGCTATGAGTGGCCATGGGGATAATCTGACTTTATGACTTGTAGAAAGCTGTTTACAGTACAACACAAGTAAAGTACAAGTACTATACACAAGTGCCATCATCATCATCATCACTCATTTCCCATTATTCCTTATTATTAGTTTTATAGAATATCACATTACATTAAGTATAAACATTAGCCAACCCCCAGTGTGGGACTGGACTGAGTGCTGCTATTGCAACAGATGTGTCTGCATCTCCAATTCAAATTCTAAGGCACACTTAGCAGTTGCTGAATTTGGTCATTTAACAGTAACTGTATTATGGGACCAAGTCCAGTAATCTTGGAAAGAAGTAGTGGTGGACTGCTGTGCTGTTGGTTTGTTATGTACACTGCACAATCATGAGTCAAAACAATAAATTTGTTCCTGGCCTGTAGGTGGGAGTCAACAGAAGGACATCATGTTAGAGGGATCTTTTGTCACAAAATGGATCAAAGTATTGATGAGGCATATTCTATTTCTCAGGTAGGCAGTGGCACTGCAAACACTCCAATCAGCCTAAAAAGGAAAAACAAAATCAAACCCCAAAAGGTGATTTTTTTTCACATCTAAGGTTTCATCTTCCAAGCGAATGCTTCAATCCAAAAAAGGTGAATGTCTTGGATCATCTTCTGTCCAAAGTAAAAACAAAGTTATTTAGTTAAAAAAGTAAATGTGTGGAGGATACCACCTGCAGAGGCACCTGACGGTATGGAAGAATTACATACTATGCTACTGCCAATCCCTCATCTGATTCTTCTGAGGTTGAACCTGACAAGAGTAATACTAATAATAGGCAGCACAAGGTTTACTTGAGGGGGATGGAAATTACAGAAGAGGAAGAAAGAGGCAGAAATGTTTTGGTTGTGGAGGGGGGCAGTGGAAATACACCACAAGAGGAACAGACACTAGAAAAATCAAGGGAAGGGGGCCTGAAAAAGTAGCTGAGGTGTTGTACGTCCTGGGAAAAAAATGAAAAAAATATTATCTTCTGTTTGGTTATATTTCTCCATTAGTGCTTCCAATGAGTTGATAGCAGCATGCTCTATTTGTAAATGGCAGCTAAGCAGGGATAAAAAGAAAGGAGCATTGGGAACTTTAGCACTGAAAAGGCACCTAGACAGATATCAGAACATAACTGAGAAGTTCAGTTTTGAGTCTTGAAGAGAAACTGACAGTGATAGCTCACTACACTCAGGGGTAATGCCCATAGATGAAAGCAGTGGCAGCCCCCACAGCACTACTGATACACCTCCAGCACCACTTTGACATTCAAAGGATTCCTCCGACTGTTACTGAAAGTGATCATGTGTTCAAAAGCCCTCCTCCTTCAAGGAGACAGCTTACCATCTCAGAAACATTGAATGTAAAGCCAGATATACTTAAACTCACCCTGCTGCTGTTACAATAACCAAAAAAAATTCAGAAATGATAGCTGTTGATTTGCTACCATATAACATGGTTGAACATATAGGATTCAGGTGGCTGCTTGAGTAACTCAGACCTCGATATAGTATTCCATCGTGGAAATACTTCTCGACAATAGGGATTCCAGATCTTTATGAAGTTGTATGTAAAATATTAAGATACATCTTGTGCAGTGTGCTGTTGGGAGGGTGGTGCATCCCACAACAGATATCTGAACAAGCTGTCAGCCTGGTCTCTTCATCTCTGTCATGGCATATTGGGGATGTTTCAATAATTCATGTGGGACTGGGGACAGTGACACATCACAGTTTGCTGTTCTAAGAATACCTCATACAACAACAATGAAGAGCTCCAAAAACCAATACAGCAATGGCTCACTTCACAAGGACTGCCAGTTGGCTTTATACTTGCAGATAGTGGGTCCAACATAAGGAAAGCCTTGGAGGATGGTGGCTTTGTACACATCCAGTGCTTTGCACATCACTTAAATTTAATAGTTCACAGTTTTCTTGATGACAGGGTGATTATTGATCTTGTTAGCACTGCTAAAAGAATATGCACTCATTTCAGTCACTCAAGCAAAGCATATCACTTGTTTGAAAAATACAGCAGGAGCACAGTTTACCTTTGCACAGACTGATCCAAAACATTTCCACTCAATGGAATTCAATCTTTTATATGTTTAAAAGGCTGCTGGAACAAAACAAAACTGTTAGGCAGTACACCATAGAAAATAAATTTGGTGATACAGATGTCTATATTACTCCACCAGATTGGGCCATGATGGAGTTTCTAATTTTCCTGATCCAGCCATTTGAGAAAATCACCAGGGAGGTTAGTGCAAACACAGCAACTGTCAGCCAGGTGATACCCCTAATAAAAATGTTAAAATTCAAATTGAGTCTGATTAGGGAAAAGTTAGAGAAGCAAGACAGATCCATGATCACACAGGCTGCCAGTGGTGCTGCTGACACATGCAGGTTGCCCTCTGAATACAACAAGATCTAATGAGACGTATGATCAAAAAAGTTTAAGAAGATGACAAACTATGTAAAATGTTTTGTTCTGAGTATTACATTAAAGCAACAATCTTGGACCCATGATACAAATCGAAGCAACTATTGAATGCTGATGATGATGACACTTGTTTCAAGATAAACAAACAAGAAATAATTGACTAGGTGCGTGCTGTCAAGGAACAGAGTACAACAACAGTACCACATTCAGAATCTTTTTCACAAAAATGGCACATCATCAGGTGTCCCATCCTCTACTGTTGTGATATTTTCTTCCTTTTCCTCCTCAGCCACTGCAGCTGAATCTTCTTCTTCACCTCCAGCCATTCATAGCACTGCCCCACAGTCACTTGGTTCAGCTTCATGTCTCTGGAGTCACTTAGAAGATGTAATTGTAACATCTTTTTCATTCGCCTCTCGTAACACAGCCTCAGCAAAGACCATTGTTGAAATGTACCTGTCAGAGTCCACTATAAGCTGGGATGCTGATCCTTTGCAATACTGGAAATCCAGACAAAATATATGGCTTGCTTTGGTAAACATTTCAATGAAGTACATGCATTGCCCTCCATCTAGCATCTGTTCAAAACAATTGCTTAGTTCAACTGGTAATGTCATTACTGACACACAATCCTGTTTAACAATAGAAAAAGCAGAGCACCTCACATTTCTCAAAGCCAACATTCCTCACTTTAATTTCAAATATGATACCTCAATCAAACATACACTGACTGCTCTGAGCAGGTCCTATACACAAAACACTTTCAAGAATTTGTTCTCGTAGTTAAAATCTTTTGTGAATAGGGTCTACTACATGAGGTAGCAATTAACTGCAACTAGTCATGTCAGGACAGACTAGGCCAGGCCGTTATTACTTGAATGATCACATGAGTGGCACAGAATAGAAAAAACAATTTTGATATTGGAACTGTTTGTGCTGTTAGGGATAAGAAGGTGGGATTTTAAATCAATTACAACTGTTACTAAGTGAAATTCTGGTCTGTGATATCTAATCTGTGCTGTTTGAATTGTTGGAGCCTTTAGTGTGCGAGATTCACTCAAGGTGTGTGAGCTCAGACAGGAAGCTGCAGTTTGGCCTTGTACCCTTGTGTGGTGATTTAGAAGTTTTGTGGGGAAAGGGACAGAGCTGATTGACTCTCACAAGAGTCAGAGTAGGGCCATATCCATCCCTCCCCATCCCTCCATCCCCAGGATAATGCACATCTATAGTGGAGGAGCTACCCTACGATTGGTGGACAGCACTGCTAGGTGCAGCCAATTTCATTCCCCTGGCCAAAAGTATGAAAGCCACGGGGCGTGGAAACACATAGCTTTTAACAGCGAAAATCTCACCCTTGGGCCGAAACTAAAAGCTTGAATAGGCAAGAGGAGAATAAGGAGGGAAGCCACATTGGAAGGGCAAATGGAGCAGAGAGATGGCAAATCCAGGGTAGAATCCCAATGCTTCAAGGGCTGGGGTCATCTCTGGGAGGGTGATAGGATGTACTGGTTGTGGGTCAGCGATGGTGCTGAATATAGCCTGGAAAATGGGGGGGATGTATAGTATGTAGGCAGATTGCATAGCTAAGGGAGGAGGTGGGTGACTGAGATGGGCACTTAGCTGGGAAAGAGAGAGGAGTTGAAGGGAGGACTTGAAGGGTCCCACTGAGGGAGCTACAGCAGCTAGAGAGAGGACTGTGGAGGCACATGGCATAGTCAAAAGGGGAGCTACAGGAGGATAAGGAGAAAACTCAGCCATAGGAAGGGGAAGATGGGATGGGGACTGGAGGAAAGTTGGGGAGCATGAATGCAAGGGGAGGGAGGTAGGGGAAAGCACCAGAGGAGATACAGAAATCCTGGAAAATGGCAGCAATGGGCACAAGAAAATTTTGGGGGAATGGAGGGTGATACAGTATAAAGGTACACAGCCTAAGAAGAGGACAACAGAAGAGGGAGCAATGGAAGGACTATCTACAAGAGGGGTACAGGCAGTGGGCTTAGAACAGAAGAATAGATTTTCCCCACTAGAGGTGCTAAATGGGGGGGAAGATCAGGAAAAGGCAGCTGAAGAGCACACAGGAGAAGTAGCTGAGGCAAGCATGAAGGAAGGTGCAGAACAATTGAAAAGGGGAGAGGCCCTATCAGGTAAGAAGCTGGCAACATTGATAGAGGAGGAGGAGGGGGGAAAGGATCTCCAGGAGGAGGCAGGAGAGGGACAGGGAAGAGAATGCACAGGGAACAGTAGTCAGTCAGAGGAGGGAAACATGGGTAAAGGAGGAAGGAGCACAGTTGGAGGGACAGTAGATGGGAGCAGGGGGAAGGGGAGAGGAGCAATGCTGATAGGGAAGACAGGCAGGGCAGTGGGGGGACGTCCAGGAAGGTTGGGAGAGATGTTGAGGATAGAGAAGGAACAGTGAGGGAGAAGAGGAGCAGGTATGGGGTTGGGGGAGAGGGAGCTGTAGGGAGGAAGGGGTACAGGTCAGGGGTGGTGGGGCAGCCATAGGGGGGAAGGGCAGATCTACAAGTGAGATGGCTACCAGAGATAGATACCATGGTAAAAGAGTGGGAGCGGGGACAAGGAATAGTGAGAGAGGATACTAGTGCTGGGGGATTCCATACTAAAAGTGATAAGAAGGAGCAGTAAGGGGGAAAGCATAGACATATATGGGTAGAGTCCATACCTGGGTTAGTGGTGGCAGGCTGGGGCAATCAATTCTGAAGTGCACAAGGAGTAGTAGGAGAGTATGAATGACCTGGCGAGGAAGATGGTAGAAGTTGTGAGTGAGAGGTTTGAGGAGCTGGAAAGGTTGTGTGAGGAGCTGGGGCAATCGGTGGCATTATCAGAGGTGTTCCCAGTGCCTTATGGGAGTATGGTGAGGATTGGAGAGTTCAACACATGGCTGGGGGAATGGTGTCAGTCCAAGTGGTACAGGTTAGTGGGTGGCTGGGACAGAACCTGGGACAATAATGATCTATATGCAGGGAACAGGTTATACTTGATCAAGGGGGAAGGGAGTATTAAAGCAGGGGATAGAGGTGTACATAGCAGCAAAGGTGGGTTTAAACAAGGTAGGGGATGGCAAGTGGACAGCTTGTAGGCAGGATTTCCCAGAGCGGGGAGCCAGGCGACCTTACCTCCCCCCATGTTAACAGTGTAGGAGTTGGGGTAGAGGCATGGGGAGAGGAGGGGGAGAACCAGGGGAAGGAAAGGTAAGGAAGAAAACAGGGTGAAGGGTGGTCACACTGAATGTGAGGAGCCTAGGTAATAAGTCAGCTGAGTTGCAGGTTCTCCTGGCAGTGGGGAAGATGGACATTGTGGCCATCACTGAAACATGGGCCGCCTATTACCAGGACTGGGATATGGTGATCCCAGGGTATAGAATATTCAAGAAAAATGGGACTCAGGGGAAAAGAAGGGGTGTGGCATTCTACGTACAGTAAGCGATAAGGTGTATAAGGGAGGAAGGGGAGGAAGGCAGAACAGAGGCCCTGTGGATGCAGTTTCAGGACTCAAACAGTAGGACACTGAGCATAGGGGTAGTATACAGGCCAACAGAGCGAGGAGATGACCTGGATAGAAGACCAGCTGAGCAAATCAGAAGGGTCTGTAAGAAGGGGAACACAGTGGTTGTGGGTGACTTCAACCTACCTGGGGTGGATTGGAGCACTCCAAGCACCATGAGTGCAAGGGAGCAGGTCATACTAGAAGCATTTCAATACAGCTTCCTGGTGTAGTTGGTACATGAGCCAACTAGATTGGAGAAGACGCTGGACCTGGCACTTTTAAATGGAGAGGTTGTAAGAGAACTGGGGGTGGAGGACCTTCTCACTGTGAGTGACCACCACTCGGTGCGATTCACGCTCAATATGAGTAGGGAAATGGTGGGTATAGGGACCAGGGTGATTGACTTTAAAGGGGTGGACTTAAAAAAGAATGGGAGAAATTTGGTTTAGGTATCTGGCAGGAATTCATCCAGACATGAATGCTAGTCAAAAATGGAATATTGTTAAAAAAAAAGGTCTGACAGAAGCCACTGGAACATGTAGAAAGACAAAGAGTAAGAAGGGAAGGGCAAAGCAGCCCAGTTGGTTGACTCAAGAGGTTATGGAGGGGGTGAGAGCCAAGAGGAAGGCATTTTGGAATTTCAAGATATCGGTAGGAGGGGTTGACAAGGATGAGTACAAGAAGAAGTCCAGGGATGGCACCAGGCTATTCAGAGTGGCCAAGGCTTCAAGAAAGCTGAGACTGGCACAGGGTATTAAGGAAGGAGAAAAGCAATTCTTCAGATACATTAGAGAAAGAAGGAAGAACAAGGACCAGATTGAGAAGATTGGGATGGATGCAGGGTGGGTGGGTGGAGAAGGGGTGGATCAGGCAGAGGCATTAAATGAATACTTCTGCTCTGTGTTCACAAAGGAAAAAGGGGGGCAGATACCACAAGGGAGGGGTGGAGTGGGTAGTGGGGGGTGACTGATGTAGGGATTACAGAGGACAGGGTTCTGGAAGGATTAAGGGCAATGTGGGTGGACAAGGCACAGGGACCAGAAGGCATTCACCCTTGGGTACTCAGGGAGCTAGTGGAGATTCAGGCAAGACCACTGGCTGACCTGTTCAACACCTCCCCGAACACAGGATGTGTACCACAAGACTGGAAGATGGCCCATGTGGTGCCCATTCACAAAAGTGGTCCTAGGGATGAACCAGGCAACTACAGACCAGTGAGCCTCATGCCAATTGTGGGGAAGCTCATGGAGACAATCCTAAAACAGAGGCTAGTGACATTTTTGGAGGGCAATGGTCTCCAGGATAGCCAACAACATGGGTTTGTCTAAGGAAGATCCTGCAAAACAAATCTAATTGAGTATTATGACTTGGTGATCAGGGAGCTGTACAGGGGTCGTGCAGTGGATTTCCAGTATTTGGGCTTCAGCAAGGCCTTTGATTCCGTGCTGCATGGGAGGCTGGGGGGGAGCTGGAATACTTAGGGGTGGGAACAAAAATCGTCAGATGGATCATCAACTGGCTGAACGGAAGGCAGCAGAGGGTGGTGGTGGTGGGGGAACTTTCATCACAGTGGGAAGTGATGAGTGGGGTGCCACAGGGATCTGTACTGGGACCAGTGCTGTTTGGGATATACATAGCTGATATCTCACATGGGATCTGGAGTAGGATCAGTCTGTTCACTGATGATACAAAGATGGGAGCTATGGTAGATGACATTGAAGGGTGGCAGGGGCTACAGGAGGACCTGATCAAACTACAGTAGTAGTCAGAAACATGGCAGCTGGGGTTCAACACCAAGAAATGCAAGGTACTGCATTTTGGAGCTAGGAACCAGGGGAGGAGCTATCAGCTGGGAAGAGTGCAGCTGGAAAGCACCAAGGAGGAAAAGGATCTGGGGTGCTTATAACGGACAGCATGAACAACTCAGCTCAGTGCAGGAAGGCAGCAGCAAAAGCCAACAGGATGTTGGGGTGTATATCGAGAGGAATCTCCTCCAGAAATAGGGAAGTGATCCTTCCCTTGTCCAGATCTCTGGTCAGACCATATCTGGATTACTGCATGCAGTACTGGCACCCATTCCTAAAGAAGGACATCAAATTGTTGGAGGGGGTGCAATGTAGGGTGACCAAGATGATCCTGGGATTGGCAGGAAAGTCCTATGGGGACAGATTGGGTGAGTTGAACATATACTCCCTGGAGGAGAGAAGGGATAGAGGGGATATGACTGAAACCTTTAAATACCTTAAGGAGATTAATAACGCTAATACAGAAGGGATTGTCCAGTTTAGAAGAGGGAGGGATATGAGAGGGCATTAGCTGAGATTGGAGGGGAAGATTCAAGAAGGAAATCAGGAGACATTTTTTCACTGAACGGGTGGTGGACAGGTGAAATGCTCTGCCCAAGAAGATGGTATCCTGTAAAAAGGTGGGTGGCTGATGAAGAGGGGTGGCGAAGGTGGGCCATCTGCAAGTTGAGGGGCTAGCTGCACAATCAAGCAGACTCAATAGACCATAAGGCCTGCTTCTGCTGGCATTTTCATATGTTATGTTCATAACATCAGTGGATTCAGAGTCCAAAATAAACACAGCAAACAACTGCATTTCATGTCACAAACTTACTTGGTGATACCTGGTACCACTATCTGATCTGGAAGGTAGGGTACTGCTTTTGTCTACTACTACTACTACTATCAGTTTTTTTTCTCATGAGTCACGACTACTACTTATCACTTTTTGTCCTTACTCCAGTTCTTACTACTACTTGTCACATTTTTTACCCTCAGTAACTGATTCTGGCTAGACTGTTTTAGTGTCCATACAGTGCACGGCTTAGCAGATGCCTGAACCCCAGAAACTAAATACTCTTTGGCCAGGATATTCAAAGGGGTTGCACCTGACACAACTGAGTTGTGCTGACACAACCCCACATTGTGCCCCAGCAGGATATTCAAAAGGCTGCCAGGTGCAGCCCAAGTCCCAATGCTCAGGGGTGCAATGTAATCTTATGCAGCACAGATGAAGGGCGCGTGCCCATGCATATGTGGCACAACCCGATATTCAGCCTGGGATATGCGGTGCATATGCTGGCGCAACCCCAACATGTGCCACGCACTGGTGCTCAAAGATGAGCCCCAAAAAACAGGCTCAAATGCTGGCCACCCACAGGCAGGTGGCTGTAGTGCAAGATGCAACACAACAGCCATCAGCCTTGGGTGGCCACTCGCCCAGCAGAAACACTGTCCACAAGCACCTTAACTCCCTTGTAGTCCAGTGCCACCCCACCCTGTATGCCTAATCATGGGCTGTTGTACAAAATATCGATTGACATGGTGGTCTAGCATTAACCCCCCTGTATGCCCGATCGTGGGCTGTTGTGGAAATAAAAAGTGCCTGGTGGTCTAGCGGTACCCCCCCATATGGCTGATCATGGGCTGTAGTACTAGTGAACATCTCTGTGGTCTAGCGACAACCCCCACATGTCACGGGCCATTATGTGAATGTAGAATACCTGCTGGTCCAGTGGTACTCCTCCCCACCACCCACAGAGGTCCCCCAGTTAACCAGCACTTCTCATCGAAAGTTAAGGCAGCACCCACCAAGATTCCTCCTGGTCGCCAGTCGATCGACAGCGTATACTTATGATCTGTCAGGCGTTGCTCACTGTGCGGGACCAATGGCTTGAAGATTACATCAGATTATTGTTGCGACCAGAAATGTGAATTAACCTGTTCATTCGCTACTTCTGGTCCTGGTAGTATAGCATGATTCAAGCCCATTGGTCCACACTGTGGACCAATAGGCGCATAGATCATACTGTACGCTGTCATTTGGCAGGTGGCAAGGCGGAAAGCGGGTGGGTGCTGCTGCCCGCCAATTACGGGAGGGTGCTGGGTCACCGAGGACCCTGTGGGTGGGTGGGGGGGTACCACTGACCATCAGGTAATTCTACATTTCCACAATGGCTCACCATCAGGCATAAGGGGGGCACCCAGATCACCAGGGATAATGACTAATTATTACAGCCTGCAATCAGGCATACGGGGAGTTACCACAGACCACCAGGGATGGTAACTAATTACTACAGCCCATGATCGCATACTGGGGGGTTACTGCTCGACCACCAGGTATTACTGTACAATGTACAGCTGCCAGCGATCAGGCATGGGGGGGGGGACCACTAGACCACCAGGGATACTTTTCTATTGACTGATGCCCGCGATCGGGCCTATGGGAGCGGAGGTCTAGAATAGCCCACCAGGGTTCTGACCCCCGCCTGGCAGGTGCCAGGTGCAATTCACAGGAAGCCACGCATCGTATGCAAATGGAGCCATAATGACATGCAAATGGCCTCAGTTACGCCTTGCATAACATATGGCCTCATTTGCATGCCCCCAGCTGAATGTTATGAGTGATGTGACTAATGCAATTGCACTTGCGCTGGCTCATCCCCATGGTCCCTTTCTGCATCTTGCGCTGGCTCAGTGCCAATGTACCATGTGCAGTGTGTGTAGCTGTTTGAAGATCAATGGTGCTGAGCCATGGCTCATCACCATTGAATACCACCTGGTCCTGGCCCTGACGCAGGTTTACATCACTGCCCAGTGCAGTCTGAATATCTGGCCCTTTGTATATTTCTCATGTCCCCCATATTTGGCTGTGAATACTTTACAGAACAAAATGCTACTAAATTGAAAATTCATATAGTTTCTTAATGGTTTGTGTGTTTGTGGTATGCTAGCTTGGTTACATCTCACTTACAGTAACTGGGCTGAGATTATTACTATATTTTATTTTTGATACTTAAATTACTTGGCAGTGGCTGGGAGCAATTGCAGAATTGGAATGGATGTAATTGTGTTGCGTTGTGTTTTGTTGTGTGTCATTGGGTCTTCAGGTGGCAGCGGCAAATTTTTTTATGACTGTCTGCATTTGATCTATGTGATGTGTCACTGACTGCCTGCCTGGGTGGTGGTGGTCACTATGTCTTTCATTTTTCTTCTTTAAGGATTCAGCATATGGATCAGATTCAGCAGAATTAGTCATAATACTAGAAAACACTACCAGCTCTTGGACCAGGTCGTGTACCATACACCATAGTACACCAGGGCATGCAAAGCACTTGCATCACATGAGTAGGGTGGGTGGACTCTCTCGGTGCTGTTCATTTGATCATTCATTTTCATTTCTTTGGCCTGACAGCCATCAAAATAATACCTACTACACAGCACTGTTTAAAAAAAAAAAGGTAGCTGTCTGGCAGTGCCTGCAATGCTTGGTGGTGGTATGATATAGGTATTTGAGTCTGTTTGTCTGTCTGTCTTTCTCTCTTTCTCTAGCTCTCTCGCTCCTTCTCTCTCCCGGCACACTCTTGTCATGGGCCCAAGCAGGATATGACACCAATATAGGCCAGCGATGAAGGGACTAGTAGTGACTGATTGTTTTTGTTTTATTTAGCAGTTTTACTTTAATTTTTATACAGATATTCCATTAAATTATTTTCTTTGGCCTCTGTGTCAAATGTGAGTGACTTTGGCCACTTTAATGTATTGTTTAGCATTTTTTTCAAATATTGGTCAATAAATCAGAACTAATCAGAACAAATAAGAATAAATCAGAATTTCACCATGTTCTGGTTCTTATGTAATAAGGGTCAGAACTTCATTGAGTTCTACCAGCCCTAATGTGAACCAGTGCCAGGCTGGTCGTAGAACAATAATGTTGAAAATGGGGAGGGGGGAGGAGGAGGTGGAGAAGAGAGGAAAGCTTATAGAAGCATACAAAAGGAGGGTATGTCAATACGCAAGAGTGGTGGGGCTGGTGGGAGGGAGAGTGAAATAAAAGAGTGAAGGAATTAGGAGTAGGGATAGGGTTTTGAGAAGAGGGGAGGAGAAATATGTAGAGAAGGAATAGGTGTAGGGAAAGGGAATATTGAGAGGGGGTAAGGGACAGTTGGACAGAAACAGTTATAGATTGCAGTTGCAGGTGTGGCAGGAGAAACTATACAGTAGAGAGGTAAGAGAGAAGGGAGAGGGGGCAGAATGGATTGGGAGAGGAAAGGAGTTCCAGAGCATTGGGAAGCAGTAGGAGAAGGTGGACTGACCGGCTGAGGAGGACCTCTGGGGGAGTGTAAGGGAGCAGGAGTGGGAGCTGCAGAGTGCATAGGAGCTAGGGGGGAATGACAGAGAGTAGAGGATAGGTAGGAAGAGAGGGAGGGAGGGAGTCAAACCAATACATGTCAATAAATGAGGTACAATGTGCCATGAATCTTGCATCAAAGGAAGGAAACGAGAGGGACAAATAAAGAGTATAGTGATGAGTACAAGGAGAGCAGTCCAGAGCAAAGCAGCAGAATGAGTGAAAGAGTGAGTTCAGTCTGGAGAGGGTAGACTTGGGGGCAGAGCCATAGACCATGTCACCATAGTCAAATAAGGGGAGGATCATTTTTTTGTATGACAGCTCATCAGGCTGGGAGCAGGATGGAGTTGTGGTGGTGGTACAATGCTCCCAATTTAAGGTAGAGTATTTTAAGTATGGCATTAATGTGGTCAGAGATATCAATGTGGTTGTCAAGCCAGATCCCAAGATACTTGAAGGATAGTACATTTTCAATGGTGGACCCATCTAGGATACAGAAGGAGGGGGACTACCAATCCTAATGAGCTTTTGCAGTGCAACAAAGGTCATATATACTGTTTTCTTGGTGTTAAGGGCCAGCTGATTTGAGTGGAACCAGTTCTGGACATTGTCAAAGTCCTGCTGAAGCCTAGTCATCAAATTGGCAGTGGAGTGGCCAGAAGCAAATAGGACTGTGTTATCAGCGTACATATACATGGGCACTGAGGTGCTGGCAGCAGGAAGGTCATTAAGAAAAAAACAACATTAGAATAGGCCTTAGGACAGAGCCTTGAGGTACAGTACCCCAGTGGAGATTGGGAGAGTGGAAAGGGAGTCACTAAAACAGCCTGATTGGCACCTACCCTCAAGGTAGGAATGAAGCCAGTTAGTGGCTGAGGTGGAGAGTCCTGCTTTCAGAGGGCTTAGAAAGGAGAAGGGGATGAGCTACAGTGTTGAAGGTTTTGGACAGGTCAACAAAGATGGCAGATGTGATTTTGCCCTGATCCATCCGCTGTGTGAATGGTATCAGTTAGTCAGAGGAGGGAGGGGGAGGTGGAATGGGTTTTGTGGAATCCTGACTTGTACGGCATGAAAAAGGAGGAAGAGTAAAGGAAAGCGGACAGTTGCGATAGCACCAGATGTTCTTGGAGTTTGGCAAGGGTAGGGATGAGTGAAATGGGACAAGAGTTACCAGGAATAGAAGGGTCACCACCTTTAGGGAGGGGAATAACAGTGTCTAGGTATGGGCAAAGTGTCTAAACTATGCTACGTGTAATATTATGCAAATTTTGGCCGCTTCACGTAATTTTTCTCTGAGACGGAATGTGAAATTTCACCTGTGGAAAGGTGAAATTGCACCTGCGTAAAGATAAAATTGTGCCTCTAGAGGTGGAATGCACCTTTTAGATGCAAAATGTATCCTTCAGAATTGAACTTTCACCTTCCTGCAGGCATAGTTTCACCTTCCAAGGTGAAATTTCACTTTTCTAAGGCAAAATTTCACCTTGGGAAAATGGCCAAAATTTGCGTAGCGTTATGTGGCATGAAATCAGCCACTTCACCGCAATTTCACTGGCAAATTTTAAATTTGCTGAATCTCTAACTGTGGCATGCTTCCAGGCAGAGGGTACAGAGGCCATGGAGAAGGAAAGGTTTAGAAGGGAAGAGATAGGGAGGCCAATGGCAGGAACAGCAAGGTGTATGAATATAGGATCAAGACTGTCAGGGCTATTACTCTTGAGTGGGTTGAGTGCTAGTAAGGCATTAATATTGACATCAGGTGTGATGGGTGAGAAGGAGAATTGTGTTGGTAGTGCAAGAGGGTTGGGGGAGGGAAATGTGGGGAAACTGGAGGAAAGGAAAAGAGGAGTGGAGAGGCGCAGGAGGTGAAGGTTTTGAATTTGCTGGCCTCTAAAAATGGGTCAGTAATGAAGGAGTCATTCGCCTTAAGAACTGGGATAATGGGCTGGGCATTGGGAGAAAATAGGGCACGGACAACTTTCCAAAACATAGAGGGGTGGCTGATATTGTTTCAGAAGGTTGAGAAAATGTACTCTGCTTTGGTTAACCTAGTGGCTCTGGTGCATACATTGCTATGGGCACAATATTTTTGTAGGTCCGGGGGGAAACTGAGGACTTCTGCTCCTTTGAAGCTGAGTCCCTAGCACATAGGCAGGCTAGAAGTTCAGCAGAAAGCCAGCAGAGCCTCTGACCCTGGTTTTCCTTATGGGGTGTGACAATTCCAGATGGAGAGGAATTTGGATTTGAAGTAATCAAGGGCATTAGCAACAGTGCTGGAGGCAGATACAGGTGACCAATCAGTTGTAACTAGGTCCTCATAGACGGAAAACTGATGCAGTGATCTAACAGAGCAGATCAGATGAAGTTTAGGGGGGTTTTGGAATGGTGGATTTTACAAACACGGTTAACCTTGTGGTGGTCACCAAGGGCATCCGGGAGAATTCCTGCAGCAGTTAAGTGATGGGAATGAGAGGCAAGGATAGAGTCAAGCAGGGTGTGCCTGAAAGATTTATGATTGAGCTGAGTAGGTTCAATGATCAGTTGAGTTAGGTTTAGAGACATGGCATTGCTATGGATCTTGGACTGAGATGGGGAAAGTCAATTCACGTTGAAATTACCTAATATGATTAATTCATCAGGAAAGGAATGAGAGGAAATGGTGGTGAGGAGGTCTTAGGCAGAAGAAGATGGGATGCCAGGGCAGCAGTACGCAACTGCTAAGTAGATGAGACGGCAAAAAGGGAGGGAGAGTTTTAGGAGGATAAGTTAACAGGCAGATGGGAAAGAGATGGAGAGGACAGTGGTGAATTGGAGTAAGGAGAAAATATAGACAGCAAAACCACCATCCCTTTTGGGCATATCTTGACAAGTAAGGCAGTATCCAGGAATAGAGATGGCAGTATTTGGGATTTTAGAGGAAAGCCATGACTCGGAGATGATACAAGATACCAGGCTGAAAGTCTGCCATGACTGGTTGAACGAGATCAACCTTAGGGAGAAGACTGCTGATATTGAGGTAGACAATACCCATATCTTTAGGCAGTGGGGATGGAGGGGAATGTGTGTGGTGAGAGGGATGAAGGCATGGCCAGAGTTGTACTCAATATCCCCTGTTTACAAAAGCAAAAGGAAGATAAGGAGTAGCAGTATAACAGAGACACGTCTGTGTAAGAGGTGAGAGGGAGGGTGAGTACTAGCCAGTTGGGGGGGTTGTGGAGCAAGGCAAGGAGTGAGGCTAGATGGATGCAGGAGGAAGGCAAGAGAGGGGGCCAGGAACCCAGGAAGAGTGGGAGAGAGGGAGGAAGGAGAAGGATGAGGAGATGGGGAGGTTTATGGGGGAATGAGATCGGTAAAGGCTAAAGAGGGGAATGAGGAAGGGGGATAGAAGTGAGGGAGAAGAGAAAGAGGAGAAGGATGAGTGTGATGGAAAGCATTTCAGAGAGAAGAGTGCAGTAAAGTCAGGACATAATGATGCAGAAAGTGGGTAAACACTGGTAGGGGGAGAATGAGGAGCACTGGTGAATGGTAGAGAACTGCTCAGCAATCAACAAGGGGGAGAAAGGGTTAAGAAGTTGCTTTAGACAATAACATTTAGCAGCATAGTATAATATGTAACCTTACAAAAAACAAATAGCATCACGGTACAACTGAGTAATCTAAAAGGGTTGGGTATTACTGAGCTCCCTATACTACACGTTGCAAATTTACTGCCAGATTATAATGAAAAATGATATGCAATAAAACAACTGTACCACAATTAGTAACAGTTACCACAATATAAACAAAAAATGAATAACTAGTTTGAAACAGAGGTTTTACTAAATTGATAATCAGATAATCAGCCATAAAGCAATACCAGTTAATACACAGTAAATAGCCTACCACTGCTAAGCAAGTAAAGACGCTCCCTGTGCTCTTCCTTGGAAATGTCAGTGGGCTGTACCAACAGCTTATAGGGTGGTCTAAGGTACTACTAAATCATAACACCTACAAAATTTCAACAGTAGTATGATCAAGTGGACAAGGCAACCTGCTGAGGTGTGAACAGACTACTCAGTTTGTGGACTGAAACTCACAACCGGAGCCTCTGGGATGTACAGGCTTAACAGCACAAGATAAGAGGCTGATTTGGGAGTAATTGGGGGGGTGAATGAAACCTGAGAGAGTGGTGGTAGCACAAAGAAAGGGTGATCAATATTCTATTTACAATTGAGGGGAGCTGTGTGGAAGTTCAGCAGTGCACTTTGTAGTCAGACCTGCTGCAGGTGATTCAGAGTGTTAGGTCATGTGGCAGACAACCTATAAATGAAATGTTCCCTCAGGTCAGGAGGGTGGAGTTTAGGTGGGCAGTCACCATGGTAGTGGCAGTGGGCAAGCACTGAAGCTGCTGTGTACCTGCTCAAATTTGTAGGTGACTGTGCGGTGGTGCTGCTTGTGGCTTGCTTGTGCCAATATAGATATATATATGTATATATATATATATATAGTTATAGAAAGAGATATAGATATAGATATAGATATAGATATAGATATAGATATAGATAGCAGGTACAAAACCACCACTTTACAAGTCCACACTGCTGAAAAGTGTAATTCAGGCACAGGAGATGAAACAGGTACTGAGTAATGAATCCAAAAATAGATAAATGCACAATGTGACTGGACAATGTAATAATTTATTGCACTAGCATACAAAGGAGAACAGTTGCATAAAACCCTGACACTCTGTGTCCAAGGCATGACACTTAATCATTTTCGCAGGGATGACCAGAAAGGGAGGCAAAAAAATAAAAAATAAAAAATTACTAGACCCAAAGGTGGATTTTAAGGTATGAGTGTTGGGACTCCTGATGTGATAACATTTCTGGTCAGATTTACATTGTGTCTTAGCCAAGGGAGGTGCCTTACTAAGTGAATTCCATATCTACAGCAATAGCTGTGTCTTGTCTGAAGGAAGATGTATCCATGCTAATTTCAATCACTGCTGTGGGCAATAGAATGGGAAGATGTAAAAATGAGGAAACAAAAAAACTGTTTGACAGGACCACATCCATCCAAATGATGTTGACTAGCCACTATAATCCTCAGCCTTGCCATCAAGTGCTGCCAGTGTATTCTTTTTAACGTTACGCTCTGCAGATATGATGAAACAGGTATCAGATTGGCATATTTGCCATATGTCTTTAACCAAGGCCTAACACTGTGAAACAGGACAAACATGTTTAATGCCATGTGGAATATAAAATGAATAATTCTATATGCAATCACATAAGAATAAATGTCATAAAAGTGTCAAGCATTATTCTGTGTATAACCAGTATGTTAAACAGGTTGTACTCTATAAGTTGAAAGAGTGCCCTAAATATTTTGATAGTCAGATATTTTATTTAGGAAGTCAACTGGCTAAAAACTTGTAACAATTCATTAAATGTGGGTTCTTCTGTGGATCTCCAGTGCTTAAGTAGGAGCCTCTTAGCCACAATATTATCTTCTTTTCCCCAATAGACAGAAGTGTGCAATCTGGGAAACTAAGAGGTTAGTCCTAAAATAATGAATTGCTTGTCTAGGAGAAACAAATCTGGGTCTAAGAGGATATAATACAATATACTACCCTGCAGCTTGAAAAATGGACATTGTCAGTTACAAAAACTGCAGTACACTGTACAATAGGCTCTTCATACAGCAACCAGGACCCTGCTATACGTGCTGTGCCACTGCGGATTTTGCAGCTCAACTACAGGATGCTTGGACTATAATATAGGACCTCCAATACAAGGAACTCTATAACAAACCTCTTCATTCCCCTTACCACCAGAGTATCACATAGGGGACAGGACTTACGGCAGGGCCCAGGGACTGGCAGGTGGTAAGGAAAATGAGGCATCAAAGGGGGGCCAGGAAAGAAGCCACAAACCAGGTTCTTATCCCAGCTGTTCCAACCAAAAACAGGTTCACACCACTGGCACCCACTGTGGAAAATGTAATACAAGAAAAAGAAAACACACCACCTAGAAAGGCTAATACGCCAATTAAAATCAATACAAATTACAATAAAAACAAAACTCCTAATACTAAAAATCAAACAAAAAACATTACCAAAACTGATTATGATGAAAACAAACATACTGATGCACACAATAAAAACAACACAAAAAAAAACAATCCTCATAATCGGGGATTCCATGATCCACAGAGTGAAACACCACCTAACACAGAATGATAAAAGCAATATCGTGGTAAAGTGTATACAAGAAGCCTCTGCAAAAAGAGATACAAACCGCATAAAGTCAATTGTACAGTAATAAGGAGAGGTGACACATGTAACAATACACCTTGGTACCAATGACTTGACCAATCACACAATTCAGGAGGCCAAAAAACAGTCAGAGGAACTGCCCAACAAACTTTCTTCCCTTCCATCCAGATTAGCCTCCTCAGAAGTGCCGCCAGTGTGGGAAAGAGGAAAAGGCACCAAGCAAGTCAGGGAGATTGAAGTAGCTGAGTTCAACTCATGGCTGTGGGAATAGTGCCAAGCCAAAGTATACCACTATGTAGGGAACTGGCATAACTTTGGGGAAAGAGCATTTATTAAATATGACGGATTGCATCTAAACAAGGAGAGTGTGCAAGTGCTCGGACAAACATTTGATTTCTATACAGGTTGTTTAAACAGAAGAATGGGGTGTGGGCCACAGCTCACACCCCTGCCATCAGTGGGCTTGTCATCACGCCCCAAAACTCCAAAGGTGCACATACTTCCCCAACAAATGAAAATGAGACAACGCTCTCCTCGATCGCAGAAGCACCAGTTACCTGTCTCCAAAAGAAAACCAACAACATCCATAATCTCTCTGTTGGAAACAGCATCCTGGAGCAGTGCAGGAAGAGGGTGCAACCTCACTCCAAAAGGGAGGTGTATTTCTGAAAGGCAATGGCTGCAAATGCTAGGACCCTAATCAACAAAATTCCTGAAGTTGCCGCGATCATGTAAGTGGAAAGATTGTATTGGGTAGCTGTATCAGAATCGTGGTTCACAGAAAACCACTGATGGGATACAGCCATACCCAGTTACGACCTGTTCAGGACTGACTGGCAGGGCAAAGAAAAGGGGGTGAGGGAGTAGTCATTTACATTCAGGAAGAAATAAAAGTCACAGAGGTGAAAGGGCACCCTGGGAACATCGAGTCACTGTGTCTAACAGTAGATTCTGGCAAAGAAAAAACCTTCAAAATTGGTGTTGTGTACAGGCCCCCAAATCAAGGGGATAAAGGGGATACAAACTAATTGACAACACTCTCTGAGTGGCTCCCTGTCCAAACTTATCACAAGCTGTGCCCTCACCACCTGTATTGCTTACTTCCTGCTATCTCCGTTTCTAGGCTACTTGTCTGCACTATCTATGTATGCTTATCTCTCAAACCTGTTACTAAGTCCTGCATTAGCCTATGTATACCAAACTTGTAACACCCATATTGTAACAAATAAATAACTGCATCTACCTACCAAGACTGTAACCACAATGTTGAAAATACGCTAATTGCAATGTGTAATCTAAATGTTGTACTGTATGTGTCCTCTTTGTGACGAGATACCTTTGGAAATGAGCCTCTGACTCAAAGGTTGTAAACAGATGTACAAATAAATAAATAAAATAAATAAAGGAGACAAAGACCTAATAAAAGAAATCAACAAAATGACTGACAAAGTTTAAATAATACTGGTGGGGGACTTCTACCTACCAGATATTAACTGGAACACTCTAATGGCAGCAATAGAAAGAAGCACTTCTTATTGTCGTTACAAGGTGCAGAACTGTGCCAACTTGTTAAAACCCCAACAAGGAAGACACCCTTCTCAATCTGGTCCTCACAAACTCTGACAGGATCAAGGAAATCAATGTGGGGTGCATATGAGCAGCAGTGACCATCGTATGGTGAGCTTCAAGGTAAACATAACACAGGACACCAGCAACTCAAAAATAAAGGTGTTAGATTTCAAAAAGGCCGATTTCAAAAAAAATGAGAAACAACATTAGAAACCATTTAGGGGAAACAGAAGATGAGGAGCTGGAGGTCATGTGGGTGAGACTCCAGAAAGCAATAGAGACTGCCACAGATCAATGTACCAGGTGGGTCAGCAAAGCAAAATGAAAAATAATTCCTCTGTGGTTTTCCAAGGAAGTGGCTACAACAATCAAAGAAAAAAAAGTGAAGCTGTACAGCACATACCAAAAAAAAAAAAAAATGAGAAGGACTGGGAGTCATACAAACAAGAAATGAGATAATCCACCTAAAAAAAATGAGAAAGGCAAAAGCCCAGGCAGAGGAAGAGATAGCAAAAGGGGCAAAGAGAGAAGATAATTTTTTTTAGATACATTAGGGAATGTAGGAATGCAAAAGGGGGTATAGTAAAGATTGCTATTGAAGAAGGGAAACGTACCAAACAGAACCCAGAGGAAGTTAAAATCCTCAGCAAGTACTTCTGCTTGGTGTTTATTAAGGAGGACCCAGGGGATAGCCCGTCCTTGGGAAAACACAACACCCCAGAACAAGGGGTAGACATTAGTCCCTTTACAAAAACTGAAGTACAGGAGGCACTGAATAAACTACAAGCAGACAAAGCTATGGGACCAGATGAGATATATCCCAGAATCCTAAAAGAACTGGGGGGCAGAATTAGCAGCCCCATGGGCATCTCTATTCAGCAAATCCTTAAAGAGCAGAGTGGTGCCCAAAGACTGGAAAAAGGCAATAGTGGTTCCACTTCACAAATCAGGCAGCAGGGAGGAGGCTGGTAATTACAGACCAGTGAGACTCACATCTGTGGTGGGTAAGCTAATGGAGACACTAATCAAACAAAGGATGTTAGCATTACTCGAAGACAGCTGCCAACAGGACCCAAAACAGCATGGTTTCATAGCAGGAAGGTCATGCCAAACAAATCTAATGCAGTTTTTTAACTACACCACAAAAATAGTGGATGAAGGTTGGGTGGTGGATGTGGTCTACCTAGACTTTAGTACAGCCTTTGACATGGTTCCACACAAGAGGCTGTCAAAGAAGCTTGACCACACAGGAATTGGTCCAGAAGTAGTCAGATGGATACACAACTGATTATAGGGCAGAACTCAGAGGGTGCAGGTAAATGGAACACTATTATCAGAAGGCAGAGTGACCAGCGGTGTGCCCCAGGGCTCAGTAGTGGGGCCTTTGCTCTTCAATGTTTTTATAGCAGACATTGCTGACAGACTGGATGGGAAGGTGTGTCTATTTGGCATGGGGTCATAATGTCATAAGACTTTATGTTGCATGGCAAAATTTCACTGCCAATACAGTGTGGTATTGCCATGAGGCATAAGTCTTTTTTCTGTGGGGGGATCCGCCACCCACACCCCCATTACTGGGGGCTGCACCCCCGAACACCCCTCACTAAGGATTCTCAACTCCGGGGGGGGGTTACCTTGGGGAGCGCACAATTTGTGGAAAAAAATAAAATGTCTGGGACCGGGAATCAAATCAGAAGCAATGCCTGGGTTCCTTCTGCTGTGGTTCAGTCCAGTGAGCCATGGCAGCTGTTTGGTGGAACCCACTCCCAGCAGAGGTCTTATCCTCTGCCTGGGCATGTGTGAATGGTGCAATATCGCATACATCCGTATACGCAGAATTGCACCATTCAGTATCATGGAAAGCGGGGTTTCAAGTTAGCTATAATGTCGTACGCTATTAAGAGTAAGACATTATGACCCAGTAGTTGTCTATTCTTAGGCGACACCAATAAATGTAACAGGGTTGACATCTCAGAGGGAGAGGGTAAGATGGAAGCATACCTTAAGAAACTTCAAGAATGGTTTGGAGCATGGAAACTGAGATTTAATACCAAAAAGTGAAAGGTTATGCACATAGGAAACAAAAATCCAAAACAGGAGTATTACCTAGGAGGTGAACAACTGGCTGCCTCAAACCAGGAGCGTGACCTGGAAATCATAATCTCAGATGACTTGAAAGTTGGAAAGCAGTGTGAGAAGGCAACAGTAAAAGCCAACAAAATACTGTGTTGCACTGGGAGTGGTATCACAAGCAGAAGAAGAAAGGTGGTTCTGCCACTGCACAGATCACTGATCAGGCCTCACCGGGATTACAGAGTCCAGTTCTGGAGGCCTCACCTCAGTAAAGACATAGACCAGGTAGAAAGAGTGCAGAGAAAGTCAACAAAAATTATTCAGGGGCCGCAGAACATGTCCTATGAGGAAAGACGGAGGGAACTGAATATGTGGTCCCTGGAGCAGAGGAGAAGAGAGAGAGAGAGAGAGAGGGAACATGATAGAAACATTTAAATATATAAAAGACATAATCAAGAAACAGACACAGGATCTCTTTCACCTCAAGAGGGGCAGAAGAACCAGAGGACATGATCTCAGGCTGCAAGGAGGAAGGTTCTCTACCAACTCCAGGAAGTTTTTCTTCACAGAAAGAGTGGTGGACTCCTGGAACAGCTTGACCCCTGAGGTTGTGGGGGATAGAACTGTGGTGGGATTCAAGAATGCATGGGATAGACACAAGGGAGCACTTTCTCCAAAGGGCAACTAGAGTATCAAAATAGGAGTATCAGAATAGGTCAGAAAATGAGCAGACTAGATGGACCTTGTGGTCTCCTTCTGCCATCAACTTCTATGTTTCTATGTACCAATTGGCAGTACCACAATACCTGATCCGAAAAGGGGTGAATGAAGGGACATAACCAGAGGTTGTTTGATAATGAGCCCTTGTGGGCTGAGCACTTTCAGCACTTATCTGTGGGACAGATACTTAGGTGATGTGAGCTGGTATATACCAGTGGTGCAAGAGTTAGAGCTGGATAAGCTGAGCCTTAATACACTTAAAAAACCAAATGGGCCCATAACTAACAGTTCTTCCATATCTGCCATCAATGTATTCAGAATAATAGATGTCAACATTTTTCCGGTACTTGCGGTCACACTAACAAGCCTGCACAATACTTCTTAAGGTCCCCCTAGATCCCTTTGTTAACAAGGGAACCAAATGAACTGTCCTGTATTCCACTATTGCTTTACCTGTTGCTGAATTTTTAAAATCCTAAATCATTACAAATTCATGATTATGAAATATAGAGAAGCCCCACACACTTTACCCAAGGGGCACATTTGAACAAATAATAAAACAGGCAATTTTTGTAACCTTTAAAATCTCTTCAATACAGAGAAATGGATGTATTGTATACTTTGAATCTTTTATTAAGTTAGGCATGGCATTATGCTTTCTTTTATTTTTATTAACAATGTATAACTAATCTTCCTCTTACACTGACCTTTTTAAAATGTAGGCAATAATCCAATTGAGTTTATTAGATAGTGAATGATGATAAATGAGTGCACACCACTTGCCAGACCAGATGGGGACGATATGCACCATATTGAAATTCCAGGCTACACTTCTGCTGGGCAGCTGATTTCACTCCATTACTTTCAAAAGAATTGAGTTTCTGCTGTCTACTCAAGCGTGGTGATGTGTTTGAGGAACTCTGTGCATCACTGTAGCTATTATAGTTCTGCAACTACTGTTTGAGGGTGAGAAACAAAAACTATAACTTCTCATTTTCAGATTAGGACCGGTCCTCTTCAATGTCTTTATAAGCGACATTGCAGAGGGACTGGAAGGAAAAGTATGTCTCTTTGCAGATGACACAACAATCTGCAACAGAGTTGATGCACAAGGTGGGGTGGAAAGGATGATAAGGGACTTGGCAAGGTTAGAGGAATGGTCAAATGTATGGCAGCTTAGATTTAATGCTAAGAAGTGCAAGGTAATGCACATGGGAAACAAAAACCCAGGGGAAGAGTACACAATGGGGGGTGAGATACTAACAACAACAAAAATGGAAAGGGACCTGGGGGTAGTCATATCAGATGACCTAAATGTGGAAAAGCAATGTGAGAGGGCAGCAAGGAGGGCTGGGGGGATACTGGGATGCATAGGGAGAGGCATCACCAGTAGAAAACAGGAAGTTATTATCCCTCTGTACAGACAGCTGGTGAGACCCCATCTGGAATACTGTATGCAGTTCTGGAGACCCAATCTCCAAGAAAGACATAGACAGGATGGAAGCTGTCCAGAGGAGGGCACTAAATGGTGCAGGGTCTGCACCGGAAGACATATGAAGAGAGACTTAAGGAGCTTAATATGTATAGCCTCGAGGAAAGGAGGAGAGGGGGACATGATAGAAACTTCAAGTACCTCAAGGAATCAACAAAGTCCAAGAGGGTAGCATCTTTCAAAAAGAGGTGTGCAAGAACAAGGGGCACAATTTAAAGATAGAGGGGCGGCTCAGAGGTAATTTAAGGAAGTATTTTTCTCAGAGGGTTGTGGATGCATGGAACGGCCTCCCGGAGGAGGTTGTGGAGTCAAAACAGTGGTGGAATTCAAGCATGAATGGGACAGTCATAAGGCAATTCTAGGGGTTGGGGGTAGGAAGAAGTAGGCTGCTGGTTAACTAGGATCTGCAGCTTATCCATTAGGTAGGGAAATGGGCAGACTGGGTGGGCCAAGCGGTCTTTATCTGCCATCAAATTCTATGTAACAGCTCCCCTTTACTATTGCACAGCTGAACAAAAGTGGAATGCCGATCAATATAATTATAGTAGAGATGTCAGCTGTTGAAGGGTAAGGACTTGGAAAAAAAAACTTCGAAAGAAAATGCAGAATGAAAACAATTGAAATAATCTACATTCATATTTAATTTTACATCCACACAAACAGATGATTTGATAGCTTTAATTCGACCAACAGAGTTGTTACAAAAGAAAACAGGTACTTTTAGCTTTTGGATTGCACAGAATCCTTCATAAGAATCAATGGCAGTTGGTTTGGAAGAACATACTTTCTCAAAACTCAGATAATGCACACACACAAAAAAAAAAAACGATGAAAAGATGTGAAGGATCCCCATTGGCTAAAACCGCATTCAAAAGACAACATAACCATATAAATACAGCAACGTTCCACCAAAAAAAAGGTACTTCAAGGTCAAAATGTCACAGAATTGAGATCTCACTCCTTTATATAAGTCATGAAACCACTAAAGTGTTATTTTAAAACCCTGCCTGTGTGTGTCTATGCTTGCATTAGTAAATGACTATGATTAAAAACTACAAGCAAAAATAAGCTTAAACAATACATAGTAAATAATATTAAAAGTCTTCTAAATACAAAAATATCATACAATATGAGCATATGAACATATGAAAACTGCCAGCAGACACAGGCCATACTGTATATCAAGTCTGCTTGATTGCGCATCTAGCAGACCATTATACTGCAGCTGCCCCTCCTTTTGCCACTCTCTCCTTCAAGGTCATGCCCCTGCTTTCTACCCCACCCCCTCCTTTGCCCTTTTTGTGAACATCCCCTTAACCCTGTTCCATCCCCTCTTAAAACCTCCCACTGATGTTAAGGACACCACCTCACCTGGCAGGGCATTCCACCCTTTCATCCCTCATTCCGTAAAGTAGTGCCTTCTCATTTCCCTCCTGAATCTACCTCTCTCCAGCTTCAGACTATTCCCTCTGTGCTTAAGAATGCTACTCATGTCAACCTTATTTATGCCCCTCATATATTTTGAAAGTTTCTATCATGCTCCCACTATCCCTCTGATCCTCCAGGGAATACATGCTAAGTATGCTCAGTCTCTCCTTGTATGGCTTTTCCTCCAGCCCATGGATCCTCTTGGTTGCACTGTATTGAACCCCTTCCAGCAATTTGATATATTTCTTCAAGTAGGGGTGCCAGTACTGCACACAGTACTCCAGGTGGGGCCTCACCAGCGATCTGTACAGTGGCTGGATGACCTCATCTCACCTGGAGGTGATCCCTCTTGCTATACAGCCTTGCATCTTGTTAGCTTTGGCTGTGCTTTTCTACACTGTGCTGAGTGGTTCATTTTCCCTGTTATCAGCACCCCCAGATCTTTTTCCTCATCTGTAGTGGACAATAGTACCCCACCCAACAAATAACAATTTCTCAGGTTTCTTGCTCCTAAATGCATGACTTTGCACTTTTTAGAATTAAACCCAAGCTGCCATGTCTCTGACCACTGCTCAAGTTCTGCCAGATCACTCTGCAGCCTTTGCCACCCTTCTGCATCATCCACCACTGTCCCGATCTTCGTATCATCTGCAAAAAGGCTGACCTTGTTCTTAATGCCATTTGAGATGTCTGCTATAAATATGTTGAACAACACTGGACCCAGGACCAAGCCCTGTGGCATGCCACTGCTTACTTCTCTCAAAGAAGAGCGTTCACTTCCCACCAACAATCTCTGTTGCCTGTCCTGGAGCCATACCCAGTCCATTAATTTCTCCCCTACTCCCTTGTAACTCAGTTTGCTAAGCAGCCTCCCATGTGGTACAGAGTCAAAGGCCTTCCAAAAGTCCAGGTAAAGGACATCCACTGCTTGGCCCCTGTCTAGTACCCTGGTCACTCAGTCGTAAAAGTCAACCAGGTTTGTCTGTTAGCATCTGCCCAAGACAAACCCATGCTGGCTGTTGTCCTGGAGTCTATTCACCTCCAGAAAGGTTACTAACCTTTCCTTCAGTATTGTCTCCATCAGCTTCCCCACAATGGATGAAAGACTGACCAGTCTATAGGTGCCTAGTTCATCCATGGGTCCATTTTTATGTAAGGGCACCACATGCGCCATCTTCCAGTCCTGTGGCACACATCCAGCCCAAAGAGAAGAGTTGAACAGGTCCTCAAATGACTCTGCCAGGATGTCCCCCATCTCGTTCAGAGGCCTGTGCTGTATGCCATCTGGTCCAGGTGCCTTATCAACCCACAGGGCTCTTAGTCTCTCCAACACCCTGCTGACTGGAATCTCCTTGTCTGTTAAATCCCCCCCCCGTACCCACCTTGCCCACCTCCTGTGGTATTGATTCTTGCTTCTCTTTGGTAAACACAGAGCAGAAATATTCATTGAGTACTTCTGCCTGCTCGGCCCCCTTTTCTATCCACCCCTCATCCTTCTTTATTCTTACTGTTTAGTCTTTGCAGTTCCTTCTCTCACTTACATACTTGAAAACTTCCTTATCCCCTAACTAATACCCTGTGCAAGCCTTAGCTTCCTTGAGGCCTTGGCTGCCCTGACTGCTTTGCTCACTTCCCTATATCTCTTCTGATATTCCTCCTTATCCTCCTCCTCATTTTGGAACATTGCCATTTTCTGAAGGTTGACCTTTTATCCCTCACTTTTGCCAAAACCTCCCTGTTGATCCAGCTTGGCTTCCTGGCTCTGGCCTCTTTGCTTTGGATCCTTGTGCACAAGCTAGAAGACTCCGCTAGCCCTTGTCTGATTACTTCCCACCTCTGGTTAGCATCCATGTGTGGGTCAATGCTGGCTAGGTGCTCCAACAGTATGCCCTTCATCCTGCCAATGTCAGCCCACCTGATGTCTTGCACCTTTGTCCTGGTCTTGGCTGCCTCTTTCATCATACTAAGGGAGAACCGCACTGTGTGTTGGTCACTCCCTGCCAACGGGTCCTCAACACCCAGTTCCCTGACAAGATCATCATTGTTTAATACAAGGTCCAGAATGTTCCCTTCCCTAGTTGACTCCCTGACCAGCTGGACTAGGAAGCTGTCCTGGACTGCATCCAGGATGACTTGCTCCCTGGTGCTCAATGTGGCAGGGGTGCTCCATTCTACCCCTGGCAGATTGAAGTCCCCCACAATTACATATTCTCTCTTTCCACTGACCTTCCCTATCTGCTGTGCTTGCTCTCTGTCTGTGTCCTCTGTCTGAGAGGGTAGCCTATACACCACCTCCAATCTAACCCACCTCCCTTTTGAGTCCTGTACCTTCACCCATAATGCTTCTGCTGTTTCTTCCGCCTCCTCCTTCCTACTATACAATATCCCTTCCCTAACATACATGGCTACACGCCCACCTTTCTCTTTTCCCTGTCCTTCCAGTACAGTCTGTATCCTGGAACCATCAAGTCCCAGTCCTGGTATTCGGTGGCCATTGTTTCAGTGATGGCAGCTATGTCCACCTCACCATCTGCCAACAGAATCTACAACTTGGCTGCTTTGTTCCCCAGGCTCCTTGCATCCAAGGAGACCACCCTACAGTATGAGCCCTGCCCTGTTCCTGACAGCTCATCCTTAGAGCCAACCCTATTTGGATACTTCCCTGACCCTTCCCTGCTGCATTCCCTACTTGCACTGTGATCCGTTCCTGTTTGATTGCACTTAGTGCCCATCCCAAATGGCACTTCCTATGAACCTTTATTGCTACTTTGGGGGCTAGGCCCAATGGTCTCCCTGGCTTAGATACCTTGCCTGGCATCCACCCTCTGCCCCCCCCCCACTCAGTGTAAAGTCACCCTGGATGTTATGTACTCTCCCAGCCTCTGCTTTAAGATACCTGACCCCTCTCTACTCAGGTGTTGTCTGTCTGGGCCATACAGGGACATGTTTTCCCATATTCTGTCTCACCTCCCACCAGCCCGTACCCTCTGGACTGACAACATGCTCCTAACCATGTGTTAAACTCTGAAATCCTCTGCGTCCTGACTGTACTTGCTTTCGGTATAGGGAGTACCTCTGAGAAAGCAACTGACCACCCCACCTCATCACTCAGCTTGCCCACCTCTTTGAAACTCTCCTGAACTTCCTCAGCTGTGTTTCCCCTCAAATCTTTTGTGCCCAGATGTGCAATGATGTGGGGCTCCTCCCTTTCTCTTCCTTCCCACCTCTGAATAAATGGACCCAACCTTCCTGCTGTCATGTCTGGCATACATTCCACCCATATGCAGCTGTGCTTCCCTCTCCATTTCACCCCTTTGAGTGTGGAGTCCCCCATGACTAAGATCCTGCCTGCATTGTCCTGCTTCATCACTGTCTTTCCCCCAGATCTCTGCCAACTGTCCTGCCTCACCCCTACATCCTGTGTGTGTATGATACCCTCTGCCTCTCGAGTGCCCTGCATTGCCCCCTCCTCTATCCTGTCCCTCACCCACTTCACCTATTAAAAGATCTCTATACCTTTATTGCATTCCCCTGCTCCCCTTCCCCCACTATGTTTTCTGATAACCTGTCAGGCATTCTAGTCCTCTCTCCTACCCTGAAGTCCACCATATTTCTGTTCCCCTTACTTGCTCCACTAGTAACCCTTGCGTTGCTACCACATCCTCCTCCTCCTGCCCCACCTGCAAGTCCCCCTTCTTCCTGATCCCCCAAGGTGGCTAGCACCAAGAATCTATTATAGAGACTTTATCCACACCTCATTGTTTCTCTGACTTCCTATAACAGGACACTCTCTTCCTCTCCCTGTGTGTGGTGCAGTACCTTTCTTACTCCTGGTCTTTATCCAGTCTCCAGCTTTTGTACCCCCAGGTTCTTGTGTAGGTGATGAATGCACTACCCTATGTGCCCCAAGACTTCCAACCATGCTCCCTCTGGTGTATTTACCACTGCACCCAGGTCCCAGGTTGCCTTTGCCATGTGCCACACCTCCTCCATACAGTTGTCTCTAAAGCCAACTAATCTCCCCTCTTAGCTGCTCCAGTTGTCTGCACACCAAGCATCCCCAGCCCTCCATGTGATTCCCAAGAATACAGCTTCCCCACAGACATTGCAGCCTACTACCCTACCTCCATTAACTGCTGCATATGTAGTATGTAGCCAGCACCTGGTCCCCCCCCCCCCGGATGGTATCCGCCCTATTCCCAGGGACCTCCTCTCCTTCTAGGTATCTGCATTGTTGCTATGCCTTCAATAGCCTCACATATATTTGTGTTATGTAAAAAATGGGCTAGAAGACAACCTGCCCTAGTGAAAATTAAGCATTCACCAACTGTTTCACTCATTTATACAGTGTAAGTACTGTTCAGATACATTTGTCTTAAACACTGTGTACAATAAGTCAATATTACTCATGAATATTCAAACTTATACTGTTTAAACTTGTTATATCTGCAATTCTGTAACAAGGGACTAGTGTATGTATACATTCAAAACCCAAACCTAGCACAGACCCCCTTGTAATTGAGATAGTTATCCTAATATATCCATGTATCAACATGTGCCCTTATATACCTAATCTTCTGCAGTATTAAATAACATTTCTATCAATCTAAATCCAAACTGAGGGAAACAACACTCCTCCACCATGCCCCCCGGGCTGAAATCAATATTTAGATAACCAGTAAAAAGGAATCCATAAAACCCTTTTGTATCTAAACATAATGAAACATCACCATGTACCACAATAATACGTCCATGTGTTGTCCCTGAAACAGGTGAAAAAACAGGAGCTGTTTAAACTGTGTAATGTGACATAAAATCCAAATCTATATTCATCCCATCACCCACCATGTTCAAAAGTAATATGACTCTGACCTCAAATCCCACCTTTGCTGTGTATTTTTGAAATGTCCTTTCAAAATCACTGCCAACATATCAGAGATGGAGTGATAAGACTGAGAGAAGTGTTGCCCCACTCAGTCATCTTTATTTTAATAGTATGTCTGTGTGATGTCATTGAGGTGTGGAGAAGCTGTCCAGTCTCTCCAACATTACCTGTTTGTTGACATGTCTTGCACAAGTATAATTCCCTTGTGTCTTGAATTGTTTGTTTTGTGGGGTATCAGGCTTGTTAAATTAGGTGGTTGCTTAAAAAACAGTAGTGGCAGTTCTTGAAAAATACACTTCAGGGAGTCATCCTCGCTGAATACTGATTGGAGGTCCTTAATAAAGTTTCATACAAGCTCCAGATCAGGATTATAAGTGACAACTAAGGGTATTCAGTCAGTGCTAGTCCTTTCTTTATACTGTAGTAGTTGTTCCCTTGGTATCTGCATTTCATGTTCTACTGCTCTGTCAAATTCCCTGGAGGAATGCCCCTGCTCAATAAATGTCTTTTTCAATGTGATCAAGTGTTTATCTCTGTCCCTCCTCACTTGAACAGATATGGTGGTAAAAGAGAGCTTGACTGTAAATTTTGTGTAGAGGTAAGCACTTGGTCATGTTGAAAAAGAAATTTGATGAACTGGGACATTCCTCCAGGGAATTTGACAGAGCGGTAGAAGATGCAACTCAGATACCAAGTGAACAACTGCTACAGTATAAGGAAAAGACTACCACTGACCGAATACCCTTAGTTGTCACTTATCATCCTGATCTGGAGCTTCTTCAAAAAATTATTAAGAACCTCCAACCATTATTCAGTGAAAATTACACACTGAAGTGTATTTGTCAAGAACTACCACTACTGTCTTTTGAGCAACCACCTAATTTAACCAACCTGATTGTTAGGAACCAGCTTGTACCTCAACAAAATAAAAGAACATTACATGGCACAAGACCCTGAAGTTACACTAGACATAAGACTTGTGAACACATTTCTACTTCTGATTATATCAATACCTCACAAAATAAACAATTCAAGATACAGGGAAACTATACAAGTGCATCTCGGAATGTTGTTTTTTTTTTTTATTCAGTGCAAGAGATGTCCACTAGCAGGTTATGCTGGAGAGACTGGACAACCTCTCTGCACCTGAAAGACATTGAACAGATGTACTATTGAAATGAAGATGACTGATAAACTGGTGGGGCAACACTTCTCTCAGTCTGATCACTCCAGCTCGGATATGTTGGCACTGGTTTTGAAAGGACATTTAAAAAATACACTTCAAAGGCAGGCTTTTGAGATCAGACTCATTTCACTTTTGCACATGGTGGGTGATGGGATGAATATAGATTTGGGTTTTATGTCACATTACACTGCTTAAACAGCTCTTGTTTTTTTACTTACTTAAGGGATAACACATGGACATATTATTGTGGTATTTCATCATGTTTAGATAAAAAATGGTTTTATGGACTCCTTTTTACTAGTTACATATACATTGATTTCACCCGGGAGTGGCAGGGTGTTGTTTCCCTCAGTTTTGGATTTAGATTTATAGAACTGTTATTTAATACTACAAAAGATTAGGTATACATGGACACATGTTGATACATGGACATATTAGGATAACAGTTTCTCAATTATAGGGGGGGTCTGTGTTAGGTTTGGGTTTTGAATGTATACATACGCTAGTCACATGTAACAGAACTGCAGATATATCATGTTAAAACAGGATACGTTTGAATATTCATGAGAAATATTGACTTATTTGTACACAGAGTTTAAGACAAATGTATCTGAACAGTACTTACACTGTATAAATGCGTGAAACAGCTGGTGAATGCTTAATTTACACTAAGGCAGGTTGTCTTCTAACCCATTTTTTACTTAACATAAAGATATTTTCATATTTAAAAGTATTTTAACATTATTTACTATGTATTGTTAATCTTATTTTTCTTGTCATTTTTAAGCATAGTTATTTACTACTGTAATGTAAGCACAGACACAGACAGGGTTTTAAAATGAATCCTTAGTGGTTTTATGACTTTTCTCAGGGAGTGAGCTTTCAATTCTGTGACATTTGACCTTGTAATATCTTTCATTTGATGGAACTTTGCTGTCTTTATATAGTTATGTTGTTTTTCGAATTCAGTTTTAACAAATGGGAATCTTTTACTTTCCATCTGTTTTTTTTTTGTGTGTATGATCTGTGTTTTGAGAAAGTTTGTTCTTTCAAATCAACTGCCATTGATTTCTGATGCAGGATTCTGTGTAATCTGAAAGCTAAAGGCACCTGTTTCTTTTGTAGCAACTCTGTTGTTCCAATAAAATGTATCAAATCATCTGTTTGTGTGCATCTTGTGTTACGAGGACCAATACGGCAACAAGATTTCTATTTAATTATAGTTAATAGTTAAAATTCTGTTGGACATACAGCACACTGAACGTGGCATCAGATTTGTTTTAACTTTTTTAATTTTTGAAGTTTAAACATTTTGTTCAAAAATACATAAAATATACAAGCTTGCACTATTATTAGAATTTATTTATTTATTAAATTTTGGTGACCGGGTAGGCCCACTGTGCCCCTAAGGTCCCTTTTTCAGGGGTGACCTGGGATAACAATATAAGTTATAAGAATGAACAAGGACATAAGGAACATTTTAGGCATTGTGAGTTACATCATGAGGTGGTTACAGTAAAGAAAAATAGTGGATACAGGCATGGTTACAGGCATGGTAAAAGAAAAGCAGTGGATTCAGGCATGGCTTACAGGCATGGTAAAAGAAAAGCAGTGGATGCAGGCATGGGTACAGGGATGGTTATCATCATGACATGTAAGCAATTGGTAGTACTTTGCATATAGTTTATTCAGGGGTTACACGTGGCCTCTGGCGAGCAGTCTGTATAAGGCAGGTAGTAGGAAGGTTAAGCTAGGAGATGGGAGTTGGAGAGGAGGGGAGTACCTTAGGAGCTTTAAGTGCCATGACAGTGGCATGTGCTTGAGGTCAGCAGATGGTACTTAAGCCTGGTGCAGAAGTTCATGAGTGAGGAGGAGGCCTGGACCTGGGGAGGGAGCTTGTTCCATTGACAGGCTGCTTGGGAGGAAAAGGATCTTCCACCAGCATTTGTCCTTAACCTAGGGACTTCTAATAGCATTCTATCTGAGGTTCTTAGGTTCCTTGGGTTGTGTTTGAGGGTTACGGTCCTGGCAATGCTTGGCAGAGTGTAGGGTTTGAAGTAAATAATCATACAGGAACTGCACACAGGCCTGGATATTCAAAGCAATTGTGCATGGTGCAACTGCAGACTTACGCCAAGGAGTCATATTCAACGGGAGCCAGTGCGCAGCACAAATCTCATTGGGCCAATGAGCAACTATAATGAATGCAGGTACAAGTGCAGGGGGCTTTCCCATGAATATCCAGCGCAGTGGGATATTCAACCGTGAAACCATGGTGCAAGTGCAGAGCAAATCAAAGATGCACTGAGCAGACATGTTCCTATAAATACATGGCGCAAGCACACAGACAGCACTTGCACCAGGCGAGAGGGAGCGAGAGAGAGAAAGAAAGAAAGAAAGAAAGAAAGAAAGAAAGAAAGAAAGAAAGAAAGACAGACAAAGGCAGACACAGAGGGAAAGGGACAGAGGTAGCACTGAAGAGGGAGACTGGGGCAGAGAGAGTGAGACAGACAGACAGACTGCCAGGCAGTGCACCAGGGTGGCACACAACCAGCAGCAGCCAACTACCAAGGGGGATATTGCACAGCAAGGGCCATGGATAGTGAGCACTTCATTATGGAGGCTGTAATGAGGGGTGTGATGGGGCAGAAGGAACAGTGACATGGCCGTGGAAGGGCCCTTCGGCAGTATGCCAGACACAGGTGGTACCGTACCCTCAGCACCTTCGAGCAGTACAGTGACATGGAGATTGTGGGTCAGTAGCACCTGAACAGGGCCATTCTGAGCTAGCTCTGTGAGCTGTGCAGTGAGGAGATGCAGGAACCCACCATATGGAGCCATGCCATGTCTGTGGAAATGAAGGTGACAGCCGTCATGAGCCTGCTCACCATGGGCACCTTCCAGAGACCAACCGGGGATACCACAGGCTTAACCCAGTTGGTCACATCCCACCTCCTCACACAGTTCCTCAATGCTCTGCTGCCATGTGTGTCAGAATACATCCATTTCCCCAGCACAGGTGGAGTGTACAGCAACCATGCAGGACTTCCACAGGGTAGCACATATGCTTGGCATGATTGGGGCCATTGACTGCACCCACATTGGCATCTGCATGCAACCTGGCCCAAAGAGTGTGGTGTACATCAATAGAAATGGGAGCCTGAATGTCAACTGCCAGGTGGTCTGCGCCACACACCCTGGGAGTGCACGTGATGCATTCATCTCGCACAGCTCTGCACTGTGCCACAGGTTTGAATGTATGGACATCCCCATGGGCCAGCTAGTGGGTGAGTACGGACTGGGCAAGGGGTGATGGGCAGATCATACCTTGGGATGGGAGAGGGCAGGGTGTGCATGTTGGCATGGGTGCAGGGACAGGCATGAGGCACAGCATAGAACAGCAGAGGGCTAACCATGTCATTCTCCACACAGGGGACAGTGCCTATCCACTGCAGCCCTGGCTGCTCACTCCTACTGGCACCCGTCATCCCCAGCAGAGGAACGCTACAATGAGGCACACGTCAGCATGCACAACATCATTGAGCGAGTCTTTGGCATGCTGAAGGCACGGTTCCATTGCCTAGACAGGTCAGGCAGTGCCCTAAAGTACAGCCCCTCGAAAGCCTGTGGCCTATTCCTGGCCTGATGCATACAGCACAACATGGCCATTGACTGTGGTATAGCTGTTGAGGCTGATGAGGGCGACAGTAGTGGGGATGATGGAGGCAAAAGGCAGGAGGGAGGTGGACAGCCACCCCCCTGGGCAAAGGGATCTCCAGCTGTAACAGCAGGCTAGACAACACTGGGACACCATTGCATGGGAGCACTATGGTGCACACAGGTAGGTGGTGTGATACACATGCATGGGCAGCACAAACAGGTACAGCATACATGCAGGGGCATCCACAGCATTGGGCATGTACACACCATCAGGCATGAAGCAGGGGTAGGGGAGACAGGGCACACAACCACATACAACCACACACAGCACCACTCAGAGCCCCCCCCACACAGGCATGGATATGTAGCATGGATCAGAAGCATCGCACCAGTGCACAGGTTTAACCAGTGCAAGACTGCCATCACCACACCCACACCACAAGGCCCAGTGGCTGGGCAAGCATGCACACAGGCAACGTGTGATGTGACACACAGGTGCCACACCAATGGTAGGCAGACACACCGCCCATGTGCACACTGGGCAGCAGCTGCTGAAGGCAGGCAGGGCGGCCTGCACATCAGGTGCACTGCATGGAACCATGGCCACCATGGCCATGTGGTGGCTGCACCTGGGCCGTTTGGCAGCCACAGGCTGTGCATCATCCATGGGGGTGTGTGTAACAGCCTCCCAGGGGTTGAACCATGGGACCATGACTGTGACCATGTGGGTGTGTCAAGGCACCCAAACAGGCCAGCCCTGGGCATGCCTGGGATGCTGACACCAGAGCCCAGCATCAACTGTGCTGGGGTCGCCTGACGACAGGTTTATGAGGTGGACAGCGCACTGTGGGGGGTCATCTGTGCCAGGTCACACCCTGTGGCAGCCAGCAGTGCAAAGCCATCTGCACTCGCAGTTGCAATGTGATCCAGGGATGCAGTCATGGCCTCCTGCATGCACTGCATCCCCACCAGGATCTGCGCAGTGCCACTATCCTTCTGCATGGCTAACTGGTGCACCACCGTGTGCAGTGAGTGCACCCCAATAGCAAGCAGCACCTGTTACTGAATGGATGCCCACAGCAAACGGGTGTGCACAGCCAGTGGGTTGGCATCCTCCGGCTCCAGGGCTGGATGCTGATCCCCATGTGGTGACTGGCCATGCTGCACAGCCCCCTTCTCTGGTGGATGCTGCATAGTGGGGTCTGCAGGGGGAATGGGAATGGCAGGTGCACCAGCAGCAGACCCTGTGTCTGGCTGCCCAGTGGTACCTGCAGCCTGCTGCTGTCACCCATCTGGCCGCTGCATGCCACCCAGCACCTGTGCAGCTGCACCACCTCCACCGCAGAGCACAGCCAGGGCAGCGCACACCACTGCACCTGCAGTGGTGGCAGGCAGCTGCTCCACCGCTGGCAGAGCGCTGGGCATGCTGCCTGTGTCAGTGGCCAGCAGGGGTGTCTCACCCACATTGGTGGCCATATTGTCCAGAATGAGTGTGACATCGTCATCAGTGTCTGACCCCGTCCCAATCTGTGTCTCTGCACAGAAGACACCAAGGCTAGCATCCTGCAGGAACACATCCAGGGCCTCATCCGACCCCAGGTCCAGGACATCTGCCTGCGCAGTTGTTGTGAGCTGAAGCCTGTTGGGCCCCAGGATGTCAGTGGAGGTGGAAGGCTGGTCCTCTGGGAGGACATTCCAGCATCCATGGCTGCTGCCACCGCTGGTGCCCCATCATCTGCATGGAGTCTGCTGGTGCAAGAGAAAGAGTGGAGTGTTAGTGGTGCATTGCCCACATGTGTCCCCCCACTGCCACTACATGTGTCCTGCAGCATGGTATGTGCGTGGGTGTGCACACATGCACATGACATGCATCCCTGCTGCATGTACACCAACATGGCCATGTACGCACCCTCCACGCCCCCAGCTGTGCGTGGCTGACATACTTACCATGCAGTGATGGGCTGCCACCCATCTGGAATCTGCCACCAAGCACACCCTCCACTGTGCTGCAGTGCATGGCGGCTGCCACCAACTCCTCCTGTGCCATGAGCAGTGGTGCATCTGCAGGCCCCCTCCAGTGGTATTCTGGGATGCATGGATTGCCACCACCTTCTCCTTGATGCGCCTCTTGTCCATGACTACCTTCTTATGGCACTTCTGAGCTGACCACTGGTGACTGCCATGCTGGTTGACGTATGCTGCCACCTCCTCCCAGGCCCTAACCCTGGACTGTGGTGTGCCAGTGGCACCACTCAACAGGGGCTCCCTATCAAGGTAGGCATTGAACAGAACCTCTGTCTCCACCTTTGTGAAATGGGGCCTGCTCTTGCAAGCAGGCCCACGCTTCTCATCCTCCTCATGTTCTGACATGTCGCTTCCTGTGGACATGGACAGCACAGTATGTCAGTGGCAGTAGCACCATGTTCCATCCCAGCCTGCTGTGCTGGCTGCTCCCAGTGAGCTGCAGCAGCATGTACAACTTACCCAGAAAGGATGCAATACCGGTCCATGGCCTGTGGTGTTCCGTGGCGCTTATAAAGTGCAATGCATGCAAATGAGGTTTGGCACAATGGTAATAGCATGCTAATGTACCCAGTGCACCACGCATTGACTGATGAGCTCATTTGCATGTGGCATCTGAATATCGCAATTCTGCTCCATGCACAATGTGATTGCTCCAGAACAAGTCACTGTGCAATGCGCACGCATATGCGGTGCGCAGGCCTGCAGTGCGTATGTGCCGAATGGTATCATGATGTCAATCATGCACTGTGTGCTGATAGCGCAATGAGGGGGCATAGTGCATGATGCGCCAGGCCTGCTATCACACATGTGTGCACTGTGCAGAGGGGGCTGAGCCCTGGGTCACTCCCCTCACCCGGAGACCCCACCTAGCCATGCCCATGCCGCACATCTCCGAGACTGCGTGATGGGTGGACACAGCACATGTTCCCTCGCATTGCGCATCTGACGCATGTCATGACCACATGCGCTTACTGCCACCATTTTGGTCACCGGCTTTATTTCACAGCATGCTGCAGTGACTGGTAGTGAGAGTGCAGAACTGGATACAGGTCAAGCTGGTCAACCTGGTCACCGGTGTCCAGCCCCACACACCCCAACTTTTTGGCCAGGTGCCTCTGCAGCACAGGATCACACTGTAGAAGGGGATTGCTGCCACACTGCAGCAGAGGACCGGGGTGGCCACGACAGGGGAGCAGTGCTGCCACTGGTATGGTGACCTAGTACAGAGGAGATCCAGAGCACCTGAGGAGGCTTGAGGCATGTGTCAAGCAAGGGGCTGTGCCACAGCCACGTAAGTAGGCCCATATTGCATGTGTGCCCTGGTGCTGTACTGTGGTGTTGGCTAGGCTGCCTGGCATGCCCTGCAGAGCAGTGCACTTTCATTGTGTGCATTAAGGGATGGCATTGCTAGCCACTGCTTGTGTTGCAATGCAACTGTGTGGGACATGTCAGGCAGGAGCTCACCCTGCACACAGGGGTGGGGTGGTGGGCAGCTGCAGTGGATGTTTACTGATGTGTACCTGTCTATGTTCCATTCCCATGGCCTGAGAATCACCAGAGGGTGCAGACAGCAGCAGCAGCAGTGACAGCAGGACAGCAGGCTGCAGTGGGCCATGGAGGTGAAGCAGGAGCAGCTCCAGCACCAGCAGGGCCATGGAGGGCAGATACGCACTGTCATGGTCCTTCGTACATTACATGGGGAGTGGCGGTGAAGTGGGTGTGGGCATGGCCACCTGTGCCATGTGCCATGGCAGCTGTGTGTGTTGCACTGTGTGTGGTGCTTGCTGCTGTGGCACATCCATTGGACACATGTGCCAGGTGTTGGTGGGGTGGGTTTGTGCCCAGCTGCCACTGATGCTGCTGTGGTGCTGCCAGTGCACTGTGCCATGTGACTCTCATTGCACAGTCAGGTGGCCATTGTGTGGTGGGGACCACCTCTGTGCACTGTCGTGGAGTGCTGCATTGCTGGCAGGTGTTGGCCCACCCACCTGCAGGTGGCTGGTACGGGCCCTCGGGGGAGGGTGTTCCCACTGCCCATTGCGCGCTGTGGGTGGACATGG